>CM058236.1:47263714-47863714 GCA_030180135.1 Orychophragmus violaceus | reverse complement strand
AGCTACCCCTCCCAGAGACCACTTCGGAGTTACTAACTCATCCTCAGTTTATCATTCTCTCTTTTTTTTATGGAAGGGGAGAAGGGAACCAAATAGGACAGGTTTACAGGCTGTGTTAGAACTAACAAGGGAATCCAACACAAGGTATACCAAGCCCTTAGGTGAGAAAATTAAGTTAGTATTAAGGTGAAGTCAGCAAAAGGATCCTCTGATACCTGAAGTGATGTGGGTGTCCTCAGTAGGTTGATCTGTGATGGGGGTTTCTAATAGTCATAGATAGATCCTGCAACTTCATCCCAATGGTTACTTAAGTTCCTGCAAGATATTGTTAACTCCTCCAAAATTCATTGTTTCTTACTTAAACTGGTTTTGACTCAATAAAACAAATTTTTTTGAAAAACTGGATTGACTCTAAGAAAACAGAAAGATAAAGTCAGTAGCACCTCCCCCACAGTGTCCCCAGTAGTGTCAAGCTAAGGATTGGTAACATAAAAGAAAAATGTTATGGATGTGTTGAGTTCTGTCTGATTTTTACCTCTGTCGCACAGGCATCGATCGTTGCATAAATGCATCGACCGTTGCTAGGCGATTTTTCGTCGTGTGTCGATCGTTGCTCAGGACCGCAATGATCGCTGCAATGCGATTTATTTCAAGTTGTGACGATCGAGACGGGGTGTGTCGATCGACGCACTGCGATTTGGCCGAGACCTGCAGACAAAAACTCACCAAAACCAAAACCAAAACATAAAATCCTACAAAAACACCAAAAATCAAAACGCAAAAATGAAACAGTGGGTTGCCTCCCACTCATCGCTCTTTTAACGTCAATAGCTTGACGTTTCAGCTGATCTAGGCAGAGCGTGCATCATCCAGAGGAAAAATCTGACCTACTGGAATCTCGGCTTTAGCCCAATAGTGTTTCACCCTCTGTCCATTCACAGTGAATTCATTACATTCCTTACTGATCAGAACAATAGCTCCGTAGGGACGCACCTCTTTGATCTTGAAAGGACCAGACCACCTTGATTTCAGCTTACCTGGAAACAAATGCAAACGTGAGTTATACAAAAGTACCTGATCATTTGGTGCAAACTGTCTGAAGACAATCTTTTTGTCATGATAGGCCTTAGTCCTCTCTTTGTACAGCTTTGAGTTCTCATAGGCAAGATGTCTAATCTCATCTAACTCATTAAGCTGCACCAATCTTCTCTCTGCAGCAGACTTAAGATCAAAATTCATCTGTTTTACAGCCCATGCTGCTTTGTGCTCAAGCTCCACTGGCAGATGACATGCTTTTCCATATAGAAGATGGAATGGAGTGGTCCCAAGAGGTGTCTTAAATGCAGTCTGGTAAGCCCATAATGCATCATCTAGCTTTGCTGCCCAATCCTTTCTTGTCTTCCCAACTGTCTTTTCTAAGATCTCCTTGATCTGTCTATTAGAGACCTCGACTTGTCCACTAGTCTGAGGGTGATAAGGAGTAGCAACTCGGTGATGAACTCCATGCTTTCTTAGGAGCTTCTCTAAGACCTTATTAATAAAGTGGGATCCTCCATCACTAATCACAATCCGAGGTACTCCAAATCTAGGGAATATGATGGTCTTAAACAGCTTAATGGCCACCGAAGAATCATTGGTTGGACTAGCTATTGCTTCTACCCACTTAGACACATAGTCCACATCAACCAAGATAAACTTATTCCCATAGGATGAGGGAAAAGGACCCATAAAGTCTATGCCCCAGCAATCAAAAACCTCAACCTCAAGAATGAAATTCTGAGGCATCTCATGCCTTTTACTGATTTTCCCTCTCCTTTGACAGACATCACATTGAGAGACAAAAGAGTGTGTGTCTTTAAACATCGTAGGCCACCAGAAACCGGCTTGCAGAACCTTAGACACAGTCTTGAAAGTAGCAAATTGTCCAGCATAATCCGATCCATGAGAGTGGAATAGGATGTCTGGAACCTCTGATTCAGCAACGCATCTCCTGTAAAGGCCATCTGAGCAGTGTTTGTAGAGATAAGGCTCATCCCAGTAGTATCGTCTGAGCTCCCTAAAGAACTTATTTTTTGCATATCCCTTTAAATCATCTGGTTCAGCCTCTGCGGCTAGATCATTAGCTATATTCGCGTACCAGGGTCGATCAGTGGTTGCGACAGCACCTACCACGAAGACATAGTCTCCAATTTGAACCGTGAAAGGTTCTGGTTCTATATCCGCATTGCAACGATCGTCGCATAAGGTTGCATCGATCGTCGCATCCTCGACGCCTGCATCGATCGTCACAGATGTGGCATCGATCGACGCAGTGCGATTTATCCGACAGTTTTGAAAATTTTTGCGCAAATCCGCCTGAAACACTGTCCCGGCCATATTGACGTTTTTCTCGGGCAAGTAATCATTAATGGGCACGTCTTCCTCAACCAACATCCTTGAAAGATGATCAGCGACTCCATTCTCAACCCCCTTCTTGTCCCTCACTTCAATGTCAAACTCCTGAAGCAGCAGAATCCATCTCAACAATCTTGGCTTAGCATCCTTTTTCTGCATCAGATACTTCAGGGCTGAATGATCAGTGTGTACAATCACCTTGGAGCCAACAAGATAGGGGCGGAACTTCTCAAATGCAAAGACAACTGCCAACAGCTCCTTCTCTGTAGTGGCATAGTTTCTCTGCGCATCATCTAGTGTCCTACTAGCATAGTAGATAGCATGAAGCTTTCTATCCTTCTTCTGCCCCAGAACAGCTCCTACAGCATAGTCACTTGCATCACACATAACCTCAAAAGGTAGATCCCAATCCGGTGGCTGAACTATTGGAGCGCTCACTACAGCCTGCTTAATCTGCTCAAATGCAGTCTGACAATCTGCATTGAACTCAAATTTGGTATCCTTACACAGCAAAGCAGTTAGTGGCCTAGCAATCTTACTGAATTCCTTGATGAACCGTCTATAGAAACCAGCATGTCCAAGAAAGCTTCTTATAGACTTTACAGAATCAGGCGCCTGAAGGTTGGTCATTACCTCAATCTTAGCGCGGTCTACTTCAATCCCTGCTTCAGACACTTTATGTCCAAGTACAATGCCATCTCTGACCATGAAATGGCACTTTTCCCAGTTAAGAACCAAGTGCTTTTCTTCGCATCTAGTCAGTACCTTGCACAAATTATCTAAGCACTCATTATAAGATGATCCATAGACTGAGAAGTCATCCATAAATACCTCCATAAAGTCTTCAATCATATCAGTGAATATGGACATCATGCATCTCTGAAAAGTAGCTGGTGCATTGCAGAGTCCAAAAGGCATCCTACGGTAAGCAAATGTGCCATATGGACAAGTGAAGGTGGTCTTTCCCTGATCCTCTGGGTGGATAGGAATCTGAAAGAAACATGAGTATCCATCGAGGAAGCAATAGTAAGGGTGATTTGCTAACCTCTCCAGCATCTGATCAATGAAGGGTAAAGGGAAATGATCCTTCCTTGTTGCAGCATTGAGTTTCCTATAATCTATGCACATCCTGTGTCCAGTCACAGTCCTAGTAGGGATCAGCTCATTCTTCTCATTCTTCACAACTGTAACTCCGCCTTTCTTAGGCACCACATGGACTAGAATCACCCAATACTGTTTGAAATAGGATAGATAATCCCAGCATCTAGGAGTTTCATAATCTCCTTCTTAACCACTTCCTGTAGATTAGGATTAAGCCTTCTCTGATGCTCAACAGATGTCTTAGACTCATCCTCAAGATGTATCCGATGCATGCATAGCTCCGGAGAGATACCTGAAATGTCATGAAGAGAATAGCCAAGAGCTTTGCGATGCTTGCGCAGCTTGCTTAACAGTAAAGTGAGCTCTGCGTTGTTCAAACTAGCGTTAACGATCACTGGATAAGTTGAATTAGGTCCAAGAAATGCGTACCTTAGCCTCGACGGAAGTTGTTTCAGTTCAATTTTCGGAGCCTTTTCCCCTGCCCAATCTTTGTCGACTTGCAACGATCGTTGCTTAGTCTGTGTCGATCGATGCAAGGTTGCGGCAGACACTTCTAACTTCATCACTTGCTCAGCAGAATCCATCAGTTTTGCATAGCAGATTGCAGGCTCGTCATGCAGGTGTTCCAGCTCCATTATAGAGCTCAGTAAAGCTCTTTCTAGTGGATCTTCAGCATGTGACTTGTGAAAGTACTCTGCAGCCAAATCACCCAGTGTGTCCACATAGAAGGTCTGTCCGTCGATGGTTGGTCTCTTCACCAGTTTATCCATATCAAAACTCATCTTCAGATCACCCACATTCAGAATTATTCTACCTCCTTGGCAGTCAATCATCGCACCAACAGTAGCTAAGAAAGGCCTGCCCAAAATCAGTGGATCCTTCGGTTCCTCTCCATACTGCAGAACCACAAAATCAGTAGGTATCACACATTTACCAATCATTATAGGCACATCTTCTAGTACTCCTTCAGGGATTCTAATTGTTCTGTCTGCTAAAACTAGTGAGATCCTAGTTGGCAAGAAATCAGTCATTCCAAGTCTCTTAGCTACAGAGAAGGGCATAAGATTCACACTAGAACCAAGATCACACAGGGATCTTTCAAATCTCTCCCTATAGATGGCACAATCCAACACAAAGCTCCTTGGATCTTTCAGCTTCTCAGGAATTCTGCCCTGAACTACCGCACTACATACCTCCGTGATCATCATCACACTCTCTTCATCAGACCACTTTCCAACAAGCAAGTCCTTAAGACATCGCCTCATCACAGGAGAAGTCTCCATAGAGTCAATCAAAGCCACTTCGACTTTCACCTTTTTAATGATTTCCTTGCATTTAGTATACTGTCTATCGTTCCTAGCTTTCCTGGAATTTTTGGGAAAAGGCACTTTAGGTTTGTAAACTCTTTCACTTGACTGTTTCGGCTTCTCTGGTTTTGAACTCTCTGCAGTCGCCTTGCGTCGATCGTCACTGGTGTTGTGTTGATCGTTGCTGGGCGACTTTGTTACGACAGGTTCTTCGTTTTCGCTTTACAACGACCATTGCTGAGTAGCGTCGATCGATGCATTGCGAATATCACGGATCCCATCTTCCAATTCTTCAATTTCTACGAGTTCTTCAACACTCAACTGCTTTTTCTGGCCAGGAGACAGCTCCTTACCACTTCTCAATGTTACTGCATTGCATTGATACTTTGGATTCGCATCAGTTCGTCCTGGGAGATATCCATCTTCCCTCTGAACATACCCAGTAGTTCTTGCAACTTTAGCATCAAGCTCCTTCATGTGAGCGCTCAGGTATTCAAATTTCCCATTCAGATCCTCATAGACAGTACCCATCTTCTTGTCGATGTCTGCAGCATTCTTAGTCTGACCTTTGAACAGCTGTTCCAACATAGCCTCCATCTTACTTTCATGGGTAGTAGCTACAGGAGGTGCTTGGTAAGAGGAAGATCCATAAGTTCTCTGATTACTTTGCTGGAAAGGTTTCTGAAAACCACTAGTCTGTCCAAATCCAGAAGAGTTTTGGTTGCTGTTGAAAGCACTCTTCTGTCCTCCATTGAAGAACCTATTACCAGACTGATTTCCAAACCTGTTTCCTTGGAAACCAGATCCTCCAATGTAATTCACATCCTCTTCCTGCTCTTCTTCTTCATCATTGATCATCTCAACATCTTGAGCAAAGTGGACAGCTTTCTTCCCAGCTAGAAGATTACAAACTGTGTCCAACTTAGATCTAATATCAGCTATCTCAGAATTCTCCATCTTCCCACCGTACTTCTTCCTTCTCTCATCAGTGGTCTTGCAGCTATTACTGCTTACCAGATTGTCTATCAACTGCTTAGCTTGAGCAGGAGTCCTAGTGTTAAAGTTGGCATTGCTAGAATTGTCCAACGCAGTATGATATGGAAGATATATTCCTCTAAAGAAGATGCCTAAAAGTGTTACCTCAGTGAATCCATGGTGCGGGCAGTCACGTTGGTATTTCTTGAACCTCATCCAGGCTGTCTTAAGAGGCTCTGTAGGACCTTGGGTGAAGGTGAGAATGTCCTGTCTGGACTGATCAGAACGGGCATCATCATAGAAATGACGCAGGAACTCACTCTTCAAAGCTGCCCAAGTAACAAACGTCCCAGATGGAAGTTGTTTAAGCCAGGCTGCAGCATCTCCAGCCAGAGAGTAGGGGAAAAGCTTGAGGAACAGATAGTCTTGGTTAACTCCATCGTACTTTATTCCAGTGACTATGCCCTCAAACTCATCTATGTGGTCCATCGGCTGCTCGCTTGGAGAGCCATGGAAGGCTTTCTGCCTCAGGAGAGAGTAGTAGACGGTTTTGATTTCAAAATCATTCCTCTCAAATTCAGGAAGTACAAGAGCTGACCGGTTAGCATGGAACTTATCCGGACGGTTATAGTCAGCTAAAGTCCTCTCATGGACAACCATATGTCTACCTTGGGCCTGTCCTTGGCCTTGGTTCTGCTCCTGCTGCGGCTCTGGTTGCTCTGGAGGATCAGGGATGACATTCCCTTCAGCATCTATCGGTTCTCCAGCAGCATTGTAAGGATTGTTGTGTCGGTCCCTGAGGGTACCTTGAGCATCAGGCGTTATGATCACACGTTCAACAACCATCCTTTCTCTTTGAACTCTTCTGTTAGTCATCTCTAGTCTAGCAAGCTCTTCAAGTTGGAGGTTTACAAGATTAGTGTTCGGATTACTTCTGGTATCACGCGTCTGCATAAACCGTCTGTAATCGCCAAGCAACGATCGATGCTAACAGTGCAACGATCGATTCAACTCCAATCGCCTAGTGTCGATCGACACAAGAAGTGCAACGGTCGATGCTATGCGATTATGAAACCTGCGACAGAGAGAAAACAGAGAAAAATAAAAAAAATCAGTAAACAAAAATAAAAACAAAAAATCTAGTAAAAACCCTAAGTTCGAAGCTATCGAAGACTCTAAGAGTCCCCGGCAACGGCGCCAAAAACTTGATAGGTCTCGAGTTTTACCCTATACTAACTGCAAGTGCACAGTATATCAATTGTAGTACTTAGGGATCGAATCCACGAGGACTCTAGGCAACGATAGAATCAAGAACTAAAGAGATTAAAACTAGGAGAAATTAAAAGGCAAATTGTATTGATTAATTAAAAAGCAAGCAAGAAAGTAAACAGTAGCAGGTTGTTGTTGTAGGCAATAAACTAAGGGCGCTAAGTCTAGGGCGTTCTCAGGAAATCAGACAAGCAGATAAATCAATCAGTCATAATCTAATTAAACACAGTTCTAGAACTCAAAACACAGATATAGAATTAACCAAATTCCTTTGCGAGAATTCTCTAAGTCTAAGTGCAGTAATCCAAATTCCTTTGCAATTACTAACAGATTAAACCAGCTTTAAATCCAAGTTTGATATGTTCACAATCTAATTAAACCAAATTCCTTTGCGAGTAATTAAATCGCTCAACCTAAATAGTTCAGATTCTAAACCACACTGTCGTGTCGTATTTAGCAACCTAAGATCTAGATTCTAATTGATCAGGTTAGAACTAGCATTAAACACAATTTATTTTGAAGAACATCTATTGATGTGAATCCTTAACTGAATTAATTATATCTAGCAAGTCATGAAATCCCTATGAGAAACCCTAAACCTAACTATGAAACTACTCAGACATAGATGATGTAAACATAATCAATGAATTAATAGAAATCATAAAAGAGATTAGAATATAAAAGGGGTTCGAAAACTTCTCCAAAACAAATGTAGTACAGGATCAGATCAACCCCAAAAGCTCTAAAAACTCTCTGCTCTAAGTTATGATAGCGTCATTAAAACTGAAGCTAAAAATCTAATTAAATAGCTAAAACACGACTTGGGGCTTCTGTGTAAATATCTGGAACTTCTGGGCATCTTCTGCAATATTGGCATACTTCATTAAACCGCCGAGAGTCTGGCCCAACACGCTATGCATCGATCGATGCAGGTGTGCAACGATCGACACAGTACTCTGTTTCGGACAGTGAACACAACCTCTCGGGTCAAATCTCCAAAGTGCTCCAATTAGCTCCATAATCTCCACTTTTGCTCCAAACGTACGTGTACCTAATAAAACCTGCAAAGGACTCTAAAAGAACACCAAAAGACACTAAAACAAACTTATATCATGGCATAAAACCGGTAAAAACCATGATATATCAACAGATTCCTTTTCCAGATTTATAAATTGATTTCTAAAAATCACAATGATACAATTCCCGATATTACGATTTAAGATTAAAAACATTTGTTAACCATCCTAGAATATATCAAAAAAATAATATAAACCTAGAGTATCTAAGCCGACATCACTCCTTAGATCTAAACCATACTAAAGTGATAACCAGTGAAGAGCAATAGAGACATGGAAGAAAGAACGCCTAGAGTCACTAAAGGAACACATAAAAGGAAGAGAATTACTAGAGCTATTGATTCTGAAAATAATGCCGATGCTTCAAACTGACAAGCATGTAATTCTGTTAATATATTACGTGTATTTGGTAGGGTGTTGGAAGATGTTACCAACATACCTCCTTCTCGAAGATGTCGTTATGAAACTCCTGATGAAGCACTTTCAAAAACCCCATCTATAGCATACCAATATACATGCAGAGGTTAGTGATTTACTAAAATGTCATTGTCATGTTCTTTATTTTTACATTTTATACGAAAACTTTTTTATGGTATCACTATTCACAAACGGTGTACTAATTTTAACATGAAATAACAAAAGCTACAGTCCAAACAGCATCTAAAAGGACCCTTAGGAATAATGGACAAGAAAGTGACTTTTTATAATACCGTTTGGATTTACATAAGAATACAAAAGTGATGATTAATACTCTTTATTTTGTTTGCGAAGTTTAATAATATACTAATAGTTTTTATTTTTTTGACACATGAGATGCTGCATCAATTTCAAGTTGCATGAGGAACAATTATAAGTTGCAAAACAAATTAGTTTCAACGAACTTTGATAGTTTGCAAAATAGACAACATCAAACGCTGACCAACAACGACACACTCAGACAGAACCTATTGACCAGTTATGATGGTGATGATGGTAATGATGATGATGATGATGATGATGATGACGACTGTATTGACACAATAGAAGAGGAGTGTGAGGAAAACTATCTAGAAAATGAGTGTAATGTTTTTTGATTACAACGCTTTGTTTACACTTGATTAATTTTTTGATTGATCTAATTTATCTTTCCAAAACTGTTTTGTAATATTCTAGGTGTATCAACAAATGATAGTGATCAAACATATGATTGTAGTAGTAGTGAAGAGAGTGATTCGTTGTCGGATGATGAAGTTATTACAGTACAACCAGAAACACGTGAGAAACGAGATCAAATACTCACAATGGCGGCAATTTTAATTTTTTTTGTTTCAAACGACTCCATCTGCCAGAAATGTATCTTCAAAGAAGAATTATGGTATGTTACTCATTTTGAGTATTTTTTTTTGTTTTAATTATTTTTTTAGTAACAATGTTTATCATGTGAATCTTTTAGATTATGTTGATGAAGGTGACCCAACATTTAGATGTGAATATTGTAGTGCACTGATGTGGTTTGCTGAGCGAGTTAACAAGCAAACAAAAGCGAGACCTAAATTTGGTTTATGTTGTGGCCAAGGACAAGTTCAGTCGCCATTTTTTAAAAGAATCTCTAGCTTTTTTGAAAAGACTTCTTACCGAGGATAATGAACTTAGCAGATATTACAGTGAAAACAGCATACCATTGAATATGGTTTTTTCAATGACTTCGCTTGGTGGTAAAGTGGATCACTTGGTTCCGAAAGGAAGAGGTCTCCAGATGTTCCAACTTCAGGGCGAGAATTACCGTTTGATGGGTAGTTTGAAACCAAAAGAATGCGAGCCGCCAAAATTTTCACAGCTTTATATTATTGACACTCAGAATGAGATAGAAAACAGAGTTTCTATTGTCGGGTATATTTCGAAATTTTATAACTTCCTACTCCTTTTTGAATATTATATATCCATGAATTTTTTTTTTGTTATAACGTGTTTTTGTTTTTCCAGGAAGAATAAGAAATCTGGATCAAGTGTTAGGAAACATAATTTGAGAAAGCAGCTCATAGATGCTTTTATTAAGATGTTAGATGAGGTAAATCCTTATGTGGAAATGTTTCGAATGGCAAGGAAAAGATTTGAGATTAATCCAGATGAAGCTTTTCATATCAGAATTATAAGCAGCCGTGAGAAGGATGGTAGGACATATGATACGCCTATTGCTTCTGAATTTGCTGATCTAATCCTTGGGGATTTAAATTTAGAAATGAGAGATAGAGATATTATCTTGCATAATAGGAAGACTGGACGTCTTGAAAAAATAAGTGAAATTCACCCTTCATATCTTGCTCTTCAGTATCCGCTTATATTCACATACGGGGAAGATGGTTTTAGACCTGGTATAAAGAAAAGAGTAACAACTGCTACGAAAAAGATGAAGAGGGAATGTATTAGAATGAGACAATGTTTTGCTTTCCGTCTTCAGGAAAGGGAAAATGAGTGTCATACTCTTCTATATTCTAAAAGACTGTTTCAGCAATTTTTGGTTGATTCTTTCACCACTATTGAGTGTAATAGGTTACGTTATCTAAGGGTGAATCAGACCAGATTGAGGTCGGATACCTACGACTCCATAAAGCAATCAGAGAATGCTGGAAACGCTGATATGCATGAACAAGGAAATCGTGGTATTTGCCAGCTTCTTTTGTAGGTGGACCAAGATACATGAATAACAATTACCTAGATGCAATGGCGATTTGCAAACATTTTGGATTTCCGGATCTTTTCATTACATTTACATGTAATCCTAAGTGGCTAGAAATCACCAGAGTTCTAAGTATATGCAATCTGAAGCAGGATGGTAGGCTAGACTTTATTTTCAGGGTGTTCAAGATGAATTGGAATCTCTCATGCGTGACTTAACCAAAAAAAAAAGCTATTGGGAAAGACAGTGGCATGTAAGTGATCCCTATTTGATATACTCTTTCTACCCATTTAAATGTTTCTCTCTTTAACATGCATGTTTGTTTGTTATTGCTTTTATGCATCAATGTATACCATCTAGTTTCAAAAACGTGGTCTACCTCATGTACACATTTTGTTGTTTATGCACTCAAAATCCAAATTTCCTACTACTGATGACATCGACAAGATCATCTCAGCAGAGATTGCTGACAAAAAATTAAAGATCATGAGCTTTACGAAGTTGTGAAATATTTGATGATTCATGGACCTTGTGGATCTATCAACATGAATTCACCATGTATGGAGAATGGTACATGTTTGAACTTATCCAAAGCACCATACTGCAACTACTACAGTCAACAAAGAAGATTTCCAATTTATAGGAGACGTGAGCTATCCTATCGTTATGTTGAGAAAAATGACATTGCGCTTGACAACAGATATGTCATTCCCTATAATAAAGATCTATCTTTACGTTATAGGGATCATATTAACGTGGAGTGGTGCAATCAAAGTGGATCAATCAAATACTTATTCAAGTATATAAACAAAGGACAAGATCGAATTACTGTTGTAGTTGAGCCACCGAGCACATGGGTACACGATCAAACACTTGGTAACAAGCCAAGTCAGAAGGAACAATAGAAAGACGAAATAAAAGGCTTTTTTGATGGAAGGTTAGTTTTTATGTAGACTATTTTTTTTATTTATATCAAAACAAAGTTATTTATGATAAATATTTGATCGTGTACCTTTTTTGGGATACATAATGATTACTGCAGATATGTTTCTTTATGTAAAGCTGCATGGATGATTTTTAAATTCTCAATACACTATCGATCTGTACCCGTAGAGAGAATGCAATTCCATCTACCTAGGAAACAAGTTGTTTTGTTTAAGGATGCTGATACTTATGAAAAAATCACCAGTCGTATCCTCATTGAAAAAACCATGCTTCTTGGGTGGTTTGAGTTGAATAAATCAGAAGAATTCTTTGAAGGGACAAACATAAAAATAAGTTATGTTTCTCGGAAGCTCACGTATGCGCAAATTGCAATAAAGTTTACTTGGAATAATAAGGAGAAGAAGTTCTATCCAAGAAAGAAAGGATTCAGCATTAGAAGGATTAACTATGCTCCACGCAAAATCGAGGAGGCCTATTATATGCGGGTCTTTCTCAACATTGTTAGAGGTCCAACATGTTTTGAAGACATCAAAACATTCAATGGTGTTTTGTATCAAAAATATAAAGAGACATATTTTTTCTCGGGGATTGTTAGAAGATGATCAAGAGTACATTGATGATCTTGTGAGGACAAGCTTCACAAGCTCTGCATCCCATCTCTGCCATATATTTGCTGTCATGCTAATGTCAGATACTTTGGAAACGCTGGAGGTTGTCTGGGAGAACACATAGGAGTTTCTTTCCGACGATAGCGAGCATAATATGAGAAGACATCTAAACAGACCAGGTTTCTTTTCATCTTATCGAATTTTTGCTTACTTAAGAGGAAAGAAAATTGACATGTATTATTAACTCCCGTTATTTTAAGTCATGTAGGGCTTTGTTTGAGTGATGTGGATAAACAACATTATGCTCTACACGAGATTGAAAAGATATTGAAAATTATTGGAACTTCTCTACAAAGATTTGAAGATATGCAAAAGCCACGCGTAGATCTTGGTGACAGTTCAAATGTTCTGATAATGGACGAGCGAAGCTATAATCGAGATGAGTTGAAAGAAATGCATGATTGTGATATTATTAAGCTAACAGATGAGCAAAAAGATGTTTATAATGAGATAACTAGAGCTGTCTCAGAAGAAAATGGAGGAGTGTTCTTTGTTTATGGTTTTGGTGGAACATGCAAACATTTTTATGGAAATTACGATCAGCTGCTATTAGAAGTAAAGGAGATATTGTGCTGAATGTGGCTTCGAGTAGGACTGCTCATTCAAGGTTTGGCATACCAATCAATCCAGATGAGTTTTCAACTTGTTATATTCAACCTAGATCGGATCTTGCAAATTTGGTGAAAGAAGCCTCTCTAATAATCTGGGATGAAGCATCAATGATGAGCATACACTTTTTTGAATCTTTAGATAGAAGCTTAGCAGACATTATTAGGAACAAAAATAATAAGTCTTTTGGTGGTAAGGTGGTTGTCTTTGGGGACGACTTTAGGCAAGTATTACCAGTAATTCATGGTACTGGATGGGCTGAAATAGTCATGGCGGCACTGGATTCGTCCTATATTTGGGAACATTGCAAGGTACTAAAGCTAACGAAGAATATGAGGCTTTTATCGAATAATATCACGTCTGAAGAGTCTAAAGACATTGAGGAATTTTCCAAAAGGATATTAGATGTTGGAGATGGTAAAGTTGGTGGAGAAAATGATTGAGAATCTTTGATCACTATTCCAGATGAGTTTCTAATTAAGGATGCAGATGATCCAATATAATGTATATGCAGTAGAGTTTGTGGAGATGCTTCGGCTTTAAACCAAAGCAATGAACCAAAGTTTTTTCAAGAAAGAGCAATTCTTTGTCTTACAAATGAAGACGTTAACATGATCAACGAGCACATGCTGGATAGGCTAAACGTTTAGTAAAACTTCTGCATCGTTGTTATTTATAGATTATTTTGAACATCTTGACCAATAACTTATTGTCGTTTGATGATTTTAAAAACAGGTGAGGAAAGAATATATTTAAGTTCTGATACCATTGATCCATCTGATACAAACTCCACCAATGACCAGGCTCTAACTCTGGATTTTTTAAATAGTATAAAGTCTTCCGGTCTACCAAACCATTGTCTTAGACTGAAGGTTGGTTGTCTTGTGATGTTGTTAAGAAACATTGATCCTACAGGAGGATTAATGAATGGAACTAGGCTTCAGATCACAGAGTTGTATGATTTCATGATTGGCGCAATGATTATTACTGGTGAAAAAGTTGGTGAAATTGTTCATATTCCGAGACTATCGATAACACCTTCCGATGCAAAGTTACCTTTCAAGATGCGGAGATGCCAACTTCCCATTGCAGTTGCGTTTGACATGAATATTAATAAAAGTCAAGGGCAATCGCTTTCAGAAGTTGGATTATTTTTGCCACGCCCAATTTTTTCACATGGTCAGCATTATGTGGCAATTTCGAGGGTAACATCTAAAAAGGGGTTAAAGATTTTGATAGTTGACAATGAGGAAAAGTCACAGAAAGAAACAATGAACGTTGTATTCAAAGATATTTTTCAAAATCTCTGAGATTTTGTAGGATTGATTGTCTTATTAGTTTTATATTTTTTTTCATAAAACCTATTTCATTATATTGTGTTTTGGGTTATGTTTTTTGAGAATGTACTTACGCAAGTTACATGTTTTGTTATACTTATGACAAATAGTAATTTAGAAAATCGTTATATTATATTTGCTATAGATTACTATTATAACGTTACAAAATTATTTATAGTTATGTAAATACATTTAATGATTTGAATCTTGAGTTAACATATACCTACATTCATTAGTGATTTGCATGCAGATTAACCTTTCACCATAATAAATTAATGTGTTAGTAAAGTCAATTAGTATATAAATTCACCATAATATTATTTGTTATTCAATGTATCGCAATAATGGCGGATTTATAAAAGGATATGGCATATAAAATCTAAAAGATATAAATGTATAAGAAATAAATTTTTGAATATTTGATTAATCAAGTCTATACTATAAAGACTTATTATCTAATATCTATTTAAAATTGACTATTTTATTAGATAAGATGTGAAATACTGAAAACTAATCTAACCAATTCTTTTACAATTCATTTAATTTTAAATTCATTAGTTATATTTATAATGAAAAATTAATAATTATAAATAGATATGTCTTAAATTTGGTGATTTAAATTTTGATTGGACAACTACCTAGATGAATTATTACTTTGCATGTAGATTTCCAAATGTCAACTAAATTTGAATCGTTTTCCAATATATACAAAATAGAAAACATCTATAAACAAGATATATTATGTGTATAATATGTTATGTTTCAACTTCATGCTCTACATTCGGATTAGCATATCTTTCACATATATAAACTATCTATAACTTAATTAAATCTTTTAGCAATAAAGATTTGAATATTATAGTGGTAGAATATTTTAAAATTTAGTGTATTAATCCTTGTTCGGAAACTCGCTAGGCGCTGTACGTGCGGCTGCCATGGGCCTAGCGAGTTAGTAGAAAATCGGGGATTAAGCGGGATTTACGCGGGGCGGAATTTTTTAACTTTTATATTTATATATACTTGTATATATTAAATTGTAAATTAATTTGTAAAAATTCTCGTAGTGTAGTGGTTTGTTTATTAAAGGAGCGCTGTGCGTGTCACGGGTTCGATTCCCATGAAGCGTGTTTTCAAATTTTAATTTAAAAAGATTAATGAAGGGTAAGAAAGACATTTCACGGTCGTCTTCAACCCTGTGCTACGACTTAACCTAACTATGGCCGCCTCTGAAACTTGTTTTTTTGTTTTTTCTTGCTGTTTACCTTCGTTTTTCTTAGTATTGCTAACCAAAATTCTTAGATATACCCAAATAACATCGATTATGAAGTTAAAATCGACAGAAAATTGAGTTTTTTCAAACTGGCCGAGTTTATATCCGAACAGTCACAAATCGCGGCGGCTAGTGCCCGGATTGCGATTTTCCGGCGGTTATGCGGCCCTCCGCGCCGCGTTTTAGAACACAGGTATTAATAAATAGAGATTTTAGTATAGAACCAATATTTTTTAATAACGGTTTTGGAAACGAATATCCAAGAATCAAGGTATTAACACTTTAATTATTATATCTAATTTTATGTCCAATTTATTCTCGGATAACCAAAATTTCTGCAAAAATTTAATTTACTTATGCTTCACGGTAATGTGATTATTCATTTAACTTATTTAATGTTACATATTGAAGTTTTAACGTTTTCGACAACAATCTTAGTATAAGTGTGGTTTTTGAAATGGAATATATGTTTATAGTTAATTTTCTGACGAGTGTTTAAAGAAATTTCCATGTTCAGTTAACACAATTAATGTTCGCATTCACTCTATACAAAACATTTAAACCTAAAAGAGATTGTAGTTGGGATTATATATATTTGCATAGACAAGTTTTTCTAGTATCATCCGTAAAAACAATTTCACGAAATCTTCTCTTATATTGTTAAAATATTCAAACACAAAACAAAATATGAGTGATTACATAGATTTTCCTGAGCTTGATGGTTCTGAGCCGTGTTTGAATATTCGAGTGAAGATCACACGAAAGTGGTTCGCAAATAACGAAGTGAATGGTCTTCAGATTCATGCAATCGTATCTGATCAATTTGTCAGTTTTATATAGCTAAAATCTACATAATACTTTTCTGTTTTGATCTATATACTAGACATTTTGTTAATTGATACTTTTTTTGGAAAAATATTTTGTTAAAGGGTTACAAAATCGAAGTTATCATACCATAGATGTTTCTAGACAAATTCAAGGACAAGTTTGAAGAGGGATCTTGGACGAGTATTAAGAATTTCGAAGTGATCCATATCAATGGAAACTTCAGAAACACTTATGCTGAAAATAAGATTTTCTTTGAGGAAGAAAGCCAAGTCGACAACTACCACAATGGCTCTGATGATATGTTCTGTGAATTTGTTATCTTCAAAAACATATTGCAAGGCAGTGTTCAACATCTCTACACCATTGATATGTTTGGTTTAATTTTCAAAACACTTTATTGTCGTATTTTTTAATAAAATCTATTATAAGAATCGTGAGATGTATTCAATTTTTATGTTATTTAGATGTAATAGGTGCAATAATGCGCGTTGGAACTCTCATCTCAAGCCAAGATTACAAAATCCATTTTTGGATAAAGGAAAGAGAGCGAGCATTTAGTTGACAACGTTTAATTTTTTTGGATATTTTTATTTGTACATGAATTATATCTAATTTCATTCAATTATATGAAGCAACACATTCATAAAGTGTGTTGCAAAGGGTAGAGTTGTCATGAAAATCAATGATCTTTGGAACTTTAGTAGAAATTACATAACTATTGTGTGTTTGAGGTTTTGGCGGGTTAATAATTCTCTAAGTAAGAAATATTCATCGTAATATATTTTATTTTGTTGTCATTCGAGTTTTGGTAACATAATTATAAAAATAATAAGAAATAATCCCATACAATTTTATATATTTAGGAGTACCAATACTTGAAGATTCTTGTGATATCTCCGATGTTATCTTCGATCCAAAAATTGAAGAAACCACTTCCATCAAAGAACGGTAAATGATTTATATTTAGCTATCAAATAAACTATCGTTTTAACAAAGCAAATAATAATAATCCTTCTTTTTCAGTATTTGAAATTGGTGAATGCAAAAAAATCCAGATGGAGACGACGCAAGTATTATGTTTCATACCCTATCATGTTTTAGATGTAATGAACTTATTTTCTATTTGCATGTACTATTTTACAGGATTTTCCTTGATAACCTTATCGGTTATGTATTAAGGTCCCTCTTTTGAATTTGAACTTATATTTGTGCTATATGTCGTTGAGATCTTAACTTATCTTAGCATGAAATGTATGATTAGATTTAATCTCTGATTATCTTTTAAAGGTGGTAGTTATTATTGTTCACATTTACTATAAAAAGTTAATTTATTTTTATATTTTAAGTAATATCATTGTTATATATATATGTATGTATATTATGTTCAAATTTTTAGTTACCATGGTCGATTAATATTTATTTGCACCGATTTGGTATTCTTATGAGGTCATAAAATATAAAAAACATTCATTTCTTATTATTTTGAAATATTATTATATAATATACTATATTAATCAAATCTATATTATTTTTGAAAATATTTATATGAAAACATAAAACTGATTTTTACTTTTTTAATAAATTATTTAAATATTTCAATAACAATTATTAAACCAAAATCATTAATGTTTCAGCAGAGTTGTAAATGCATTAGATTGTGATTTGATGTTTCCCACTTTGCAAGAAACATGTATTAAGATTTATTAACTACACTACTAATTTTTTCTAGAAAATATAATTGTTATACAAATATATTAATGTCTAATTAATGTTCTGAAGATTTTATTTCATGAATCGAGTTATAAGAATGATTGATATATAAAAGGGGTAGCATACTTGCGTCATCTTCACCATATTCCACAACTATGCATATATTCAAAACTTGATATATAAAATAAACCTAAACACGTGATTACTTTATATATACAACATCTATACTATTAAAGTCAGTAGAAAAATCCATATTAACTAGCCACCACACGTAGATAATATAGAGACAAAATAAAAACAAAATATATGATTATTTTAGATAAAATATTTATCACCATTTTATCATATTATATAATTAGTACAAAAAAACTGATTTATATCATATGAAATATGATTTTTGAAATATCAATGTATAATAATTTAAATATATAAAAGAAATATATATCCGCGCTCCTGTAGCGCGGATCAAAATCTACTATAATTATTAAGAAAGCTAAATCGTTTATAAATTTGTGTGACCAAGTTGTCTTTGCTTAAAATGATGAAAGTTGTTCCCCACAAACTCATATACAAACTCATATACTGATTGCCCATCAACCATCATAATATATAGTACATAAATTCATAAATACATACATATTTTCTTTAACTTCTATCTACATAATAGGAGTGGCCTGTGGTCCTATTATATATAACAGAAGACAATACAAAATTAATACATTAACACCCTCACCATTGTTGGTTGGTGCTAGATTTTTCACCAAGAAATTCAGCCCGTGAAATGATTAAAAGCTCAATCACGATCTAGACCCATTAGATCACGAGCCGATTGGACCCAATGATTAACATATTTGATAAAAGGTTGCTCGATCCAAAGAAGAATGACCTCGATGGTCTGAGGATCGAATTCCTCGAGAACGAGTCTTTGATCATTCCAACGACCTCTGCGAATTACGAAAGTGGAGAGGGGAGTCGCTAACGGAAGATAACAAGAAGATTAGAGATCAAGGCTATAAAAGAAAGAGAAGCCATTCTCAAAGACACAAATTATTCAACACAAAAACAACTTTGATAAAATATATTCGATCTTTTTGTAAACATTCGATTCGTTCATTTGTATAATTTCCTATTTCGACATTCAATCCTAAATGCATCTTTGATTCATAAGAAATTATATCAAAATCATTCTTAGTCCAAATCCACGTCCAAACAAATTCTTAGTGTGAATTCTCTATCTCACATTTGGCGCCGTCTGTGGGACTACCATAGATCTTCCTATCGTAAAGATCATATATAGGGTTCGACAGATCGAAATGAATCCAAACCTGCCCGGCTCCTCCGACACTCCACCGCCAGTCGACTACCAGCAGGTGATCGATGTCGTTCCTCGAAAAACCACTGGAGTGTATAAAGACACTGGTCAGACCGATAAGGTAGAGATGATCTCAGCATTGATCTCTACAACGTCGGCACCAACCGGCTTTGTCGCTCAAACAATTGCGACGAGTCTGATTCCGACGAATACTTCATCGGAATCAATGACCAAAATATGAATTAGGTCTGGATCAAATCCGATACCACTTCCATATCGAGAGACGGATCTGGAACACACAGATCCAATTCACCACAAACTCCTGCCATAACGCAAAAAATCCGGATGATATCGCTGAGATTCGTTCGATGCTCAAATATCTGGTAAGCCGAACGCGTAGCAATGAATCCAACACCCAAACCCAAGAAATCGCATATCTCGCTTTGGCTGCTCAGCTCACCGAACAAGAATAACGCATTAACGCTTGTTTCGAGGAGCTCGCCAATCAAAACCCTGGAGATAAATCTACAGACAATCGGAGACCTCCTCTGAGTCCTTCACCTCGCACCCGCCTGGACTCTTATCATGTCACATCCCCTCCCGGGATCCCTGGATATGTCGCCCGCACATTCAACAATGGATTGTATCCTATGTTGACACCCACAGCGACACAGATCCTCTTTAGCTCGAAAATGCTTACTGTGTATCTCAACGGTTCTGCAGATCGAACGCTACTCAGACCGCCTCTTTTACCAAACAGTTCCGGTATCAGACCAAGGTGACTTGGTGGCTCAGCCTTTGCTTTGAGCTCTGGACCTCACGTCGGATCACGTGCGATACATTTTCGGACACCTTGAGCTGATCAGACGGGGTCAATCCCAACGGTCGACCAAGTTGATCCAATTTATAACGAACATCAAACATCGGCTCAACCGCAAACACAGTTCGCCCCATTGGCGGTCTATGAACATGGCTTGCTGAAACAATACATAGAACATGAAAACACCCAGTTCGTAAGCCTAAAATCACCCACATGGTGACTAGTGCGGCACCAGACATCGATGGAGTGATCAAAGAAACGCTTCAAACGCCTTTCACTGATCGGATCGCTCTCACCAGATTGTGGGAAATAAATAAAACTAAGTTCCAAAAATTTTGAGGAAAGTCGGACCCAAAAGCTCACATAAGAACGTTCAGACTTGCGATATCTCGGGTCTATCTGACGGACGGGGAAAGAGATACAGATTTTTTCAGACTCTACGCAAAAAATCTATTGGTCCCTGCCCTAGAGTGGTTTGTCGGACTGGAAGAAAAGTATATCCACAATTTCAACCAGTTGATGTCGGCCTTCCTGAAATAGTACTCTGTTTTTCATCGAGGTCAAAACCACTGAAGCAGCCCTACTCAACATATCTCATCGATCCGACGAGTCACTTCGTTCGTATATCGATCGCTTCAAAGAAGCTAAGGCTAAAATAGCGAACCAGAGCGAAAAAGTCGCACTACAAGCGCCGAGACACGGATTGTGATATACCTCCAAGTTTCGCAAGGACTCACAGTACGCAAATCATTCTCCCTCGATGATGCTCTACATCGTGCCACGGCGTTTACTCGCCTCGAGGAAGAAACTGCTCCCCTCGCCGAAAAGCATGGAAAGGATTAAAACCATTCGAGCTTGCAGAACAACAACAGTCGAAAAAAACTCACAAATTTGGGACCATTAACACGGTCGAGAGTCCTAAAGGCTCATGTAGGTTCGAGTTCGACAAAGATAAATATTGTGAATTTCACAAGAGAAAGGGTCACCCAACAGAAAAATGCTATACTCGAGCTAAATTAGAATCCAAAAAATGAGAGGCTGAAAATAACCAAGAATCCGAAGTCGAGGAAGAAGCACTTCCTAACAATAAGGAAACAAAATCGACTAAAGAATCGAACACGAAAAAATCCATCTCAAAATAAAAGAGAGAGAGAGATCTAAATAAGAAGAAACGCCTAATGCCCCTCCCCAAGGTTCCCGAAAACGAGTCGAACTCATACTAGACGAACTCATGTTATGTAGCACCCCGGAGGAAATTGGCATCTTCACTATCTCCTGCTCCAAGAAAAAATCCTAGCTCACGCATTAGCCTATCTCGTTTTTTGGCGGCTCTAAGATATGCCGAGATTCGATCAACTCAATCAAAGCTCGTCAAAGAAGGATCGAGACCGATTGACGGGAAAATACCCCAATGCAAGTCCCAGATCACGATATCACTTTCTATGAGAGCGAAACACTCAATCTAGACAAATCGCACGATGTGCCTTGCTCGTCTGCTTAGTTATCGGAGATGTCAAACTCTCGAGAATAATGATCGATACGGGAAGCTCGGTTGACGTCCTTTTCCACGACGTTTTAAAAAAGATGGAGTTCAAAGCCTCCGAGTCGTCGAAGGACGAACACTTCTCATTGGGTTCGCCGGTGAAACAACAAACTTAAAAAGCTATGTCTTCGCGCTGGTGATAGCTGGCGGAGTATGAAGAATAACAGAGTTCGTCGTAGTAGATCGACCGGCTCCTTATAACGCCATCCTAGGTCAATCCTTGATATACGACTTGAAAGCCGTACCATCGACCTACCATCAATGCGTAAAGTTCCCAACTCTTAAAGGAGTAAAAACTGTTACGGAAGTCAAAAATCTTCCAGAAACTGCTGTATGAACGAGTATAAGTAGATCAAAAAATCCTCCGAATAGCAATTACAGAAACAAGAAGAGCTTGCCGAAATGCGAAAAAAAAATCAAAACAACCCTAGTCAAAGAGGACCCCCAAAGGACCTCATGATCTAGGTCTGCATAGACGAAGCCCATCCTGAAAGATGTGTTGGCATCAGAGCAGACCTCTCGATCTCGATCAAAAATGAGTTGATAACTTTCCTTAAACAAAACGTCGATTCGTTCGCCTGGTCTTCGACGGATATGAAAGGAATCGACATCGACATAACAAGTCAAGAGTTAAACGTCGACCTGGCTAATAAACCGGTCAGATATAAGCGTCGTAAACTTGGCCCAGAACGAGCTTAAGCTGTCAACGACGAGGTCGATCGGTTGCTCAAAATTGGGTCGATCAGGGAGGTAAAATACACTCTCTGGCTCATGAACCCTGTTGTAGTAAAGAAATACAACGGGAAGTGGATATTATGTGTCGACTTCACACATCTCAATACGACGTGTCCGAAAGATAGCTTCCCACTCCCACACATCTAGCAACTGGTAGAAGCAACAACAGGTCACCAACTGCTATCTTTTATGGATGCATTCTCATGGTACAATGAAATATTGATGAACCCCGAAGACCAAGAAAAAACCTCGTTTACAACAGATCGAGGCACCTACTGCTATAAGGTGATGCCTTTGAGGCTCAAAATGCGGGAGCTACTTATCAAAGTCTCGTTAACAAGATGTTTGCCGGACTATTGAATAAACCATGGAGGTCTACATCTACGATATGTTGGTTAAATCATCGAAGTGCGAAGACCACATCGCTCAATTAAGTGAATGCTTTGCCATTCTCAACAAGTATGGGATGAAGTTCAACCCCGCGAATTGCACCTCCGGTGTCCCGTCAGAAGAATTCCTAGGTTACCTGGTAACCAAAAGGGGAATCTAAGCAAACCCCAACCAGACCGCAACATTCTTGGAGATGCAATCTCCAAAAACAACGCGAGAAGTCCAAAGATTGACTGGCAAAATAGCAGCTTTGAACCGCTTCATATCGAGGTCGACCGATAAGTGTCTTCCCTTCTATTACCTTCTTAAAGCGAACAAGAAATTTCTTTGGGACGAGAAGTGCAAAAAGAGTTAACCCAGCTCAAAGCTTATCTGAGCGAACCAAGGAGAGCCCCTTTACCCCCAACCTAGTTGTCTCTGCAGCAGCGGTAAGTAAGGTCTTAGTTCGCGAAGAAAAAAGAGACCAAAAACAAGTCTACTACATCAGCAAGAATTTGATCAACGCCGAAACGAGGTATCCTGCAATGGAAAAACTCGCACTAGCACTGGTTACATCGGTTCAAAAAATTTGACCCTACTTCCAGTCGCACTCGATCATAGTCATGACTTTGCAACCATTAAGGATGATCCTCCACAGTCCTAGTCAGTCATGTCGTTTGGTAAAATAGGCTATCGAACATGCTTAAAATCTCAAGTATTGGCTGACTTTATAATTGAACTCCCTCCAGTTATCGATCTCGAGCCATCCTCTTCCAAAAGATGGACTCTTCACATCGATGTTCTGCCAAAAAACAAGGATATGGAGTCGGAGTAAAACTATCTCCAAATGGAGAAGTGCTATAAAAATCCTTCAGTCTAGGCTTTGTTGCATCGAGCAATGAGGCAGAACACGAAGCACTTATAGCCGGTCTCAGGATTGCCATAGCGATCGAAGCCCTTGAAGTAGATGCTTTCAGTGACTCCCAACTGGTCACAAGTTAGATCCATGGAGACTATAAAGATAAAGATGAATGAATGGAAGCGTACCTACAAGTAGTTCATAGTCTTGCCGATTAGATCGATTTCTTCGATCTAACCTGATCCCGTGGGGCGAGAACACTGCAACCGATACCCTCACCTCAGTGGCTTCGACATCCGACCCCAATCTGAAGAGAATCTTATCGGTCGAAGGGATTGAAAATCCAAGCATCAACATCGCATTAAAAAACATTGTCCTTAAAAGAGGATATCCCTACTTAAAGAAAAGCTGTCCACAAGAAGGCATCCAAGCAAAGGGGTTAGCCCTGACATCGTCGATATCGACGACGATATCGACCCAAGAAAGGCTATATGCGTAGCTAACGCACCTGTGGGCCCCATCGAAGTTGACTTCACGAGCTAAACACAAGAGCTCGATGCCGAACAAGATTGGAGAACTCTAATTGTCTGATACATCACCGAAGGCGAAGTACCTACCGATAAGTTGGCAGCCCGATAACTCAAAGCACAAAGTGTGAGTAACTACATCACAAGAGAATATCTCTTCAAGTGAAGTCTTTCTAGACCATATCTCAAAGGCCTTATTGGCGAATAAACTCGAACTGTGATCACTCAGGCTCATGAGGGATCTTAAAAATGTCATTCTGGAGGACGAGCTCTAGCTATACAGATCAAACGACAAGGCTTTTTTGGCCAACCATGACTGTTGAGTGCTATACTTTCTCTGGGAAATACGACAAGTGCCAAAGGCACGGCCCGATCATCCATTAGGAACTGAATAATCAAATGATAATTGACGAACTCGATTTCGTCGACGAATGAAGGAACCTCGCACTCGCTCGAATCCAGAACTACCAATAAGCCTCAGCTCGCTACTATGATTCTAAGATTAATACCTGAAGATTTCAAGTAGGTGAACTCGTCTTAAGGAAATTATTCAACCATATAAAGGAAGAACACGCTGAAAATTTAGGGGGAAAATGGGAAGGTCCCTACCAGGTCACTGACATCGTCCGAGATGGGGTCTACCGGATCAAGTCAGTAGAAACCCAAAGACCCAAACTGCGACCTTGAAACATCATAAACTTCAATAAGTATTTTCACTGAGAATGTTTCGACTATAATCGAACTACGTAAAGGCTTGATCCCTTAAAAGGATACGTAGACAGCTCGACTTCGAGCACAACCTCCCCGCTAAACCAATTCCTTTTATGATCTACGATCTCGTACAAGCCGAAGCATCTTTCTAAATAGCATTACCTATTTCAAACCCTCATTTGAGGTCGATTATTTAATTCGTCATTACTATTGTTCAAAATTTCCAAGTTTACTCGAAAATTCTTTACTTTTTTATTTGTCATGATATGAAATGATCCAAAAACAAGCAACCTGATATGGTCCCCGAAACAGCGATCTGAAATGATTCAAAAACAAAGGACTTAAAATGGTCCCCAAAACGGCGATCTGAAATGATCCAAAAACAAGCGACCTGAAAATGGTCCAAAAAAGCGATCTAGAAAATATCGACTTAAAAGGTAGGCACTTGCTCAAACCAAACCTTAACTTAATTTTCAAACTCTAAATCTTGAAGAACTGAGGGACCCTCCCATCGCATGGGTAAAATAGTCTTTGCAATTTGATCGACCCCGCATTCGGTCGAACTCTAGAAAATATTAAGTAGATCTAAAAATAAATCGAGCTCCCGAACTCTTCTTCTAGATCCCACCTCGTTTCAAGGCGTTAAATCCAAAAGAACTTTTGGTTCGACCTCTCAAACTTAGCAGCTTTTACTCAAGATCCTCTAAGGCATAGCCAGATTTGCTCGACTCAAGCGAGCTCGATCTAAATTCAGCTTAATCGAGGTAAATCCATCGAACTAAGCTCCAAAGTCTGATTTTCCTAAGTTGTTCTAAAAAACTACTATGGCATGAAATAGTACAAAAGTTATTTTGATCTAAATTCAACCTAATCGAGGCAGTACAATCGAGCTATGCTGCAAAGTATGATCCTCCTAAGTTGTTTCAAAAATGACTAAGGCATGAAAGTACAAAAGCGAGTCTGACATACTTTTAGCATGATCAAGGCAACTCAGCCGAACTAGGCTACGAGGTACGACCTCTCTCAATTATTTTAAAAATAACTAAGGCATAAAAGTGAGGAAAGCAGTTCGATAGAAAAGCAGTTCGAATATAAATAATAAAAAGAGGATGTAAAATCCCCCCGATTACAAAATCCCTTTCGGGCAACACCGAGGTTAAAATTAAAAAATTCCTTTCGGGCAAAACCAAAATATTCATAAATTTTCTAAGGACTGGAGGCACCGAATCACTTATCCATATGCTCATCGCCACACACATCGTTAGCACCAGAAGTCGTTTCCTCTCGAACCTATTCACTTTGAATCGAACCACCCCCAGTTTCCTTCGAAAGGGGCGAACCGTACTGATCGAATTGGGGTGCAGCCAGAGTAGAAGGACCTACTAACATCACCGAGTCCTCAAACATAATAGGCAGGTTCAGCTTGCTGACGGAGAATTCGGACTCAGCATCAACACTCTTCTCCTCGGTCGCTACCCTTTTCTTCTCAGCTAAATCCGTACAAGTCTCTAACATCCTCTGGTCGAACTTCACCTTGATATCCTTCAAGATACCAAGATACGCTTCGTTCAGCTCCTTTTTCGCGGTACGGACCGCGACCTTGATGTCAGCCTCTTTGTCCTCGAGAGCTTTTTCCTTCTCGGGCAGCCTGTTCGAGCTCCTTCTGGTTCGACTCTTCGGCAGCGAACATCTGGTTGGCAGCCACATCGAGATGCATCAGACGAGCCTCCTGCACCACATACTTAACCAACTTACCCTTCAACTCCATCTATCGGGTCTTAGCAGCCTAAAGTGCGAGGTTAAGCTCGATCACCACCGTCTTGGCATCCTCGAGCTCGCTGGCTTGATGGAAATCTTTCAGCTCGCGCTCGGTCTTGGCTGCGAAATTGTTCGTGGCCTCGAGCGACTACATAAATCACGCGGAATGCATAAAAATATCGAGCTATGCAGAAAAAGAATAAAAATGTCTTAGAAATTTCTACCTTCCTGTGTGCCGCAATCATCTCGGTGTAGGCTTCCCCGAGGACCATATCAAGAATGGTCGGGAGCTGAAAACCCGCATGCTTGAAATTCCAAAGCAAATAAGCTACCCCCTCCGGGTCGACTGAAATAGGGCAGTCCTTCTGGTGTTTAAAGCGCCAGTTAAAGGTTATGCTCCCAGCGGACCCAGAAAAGGTTGGCCTCTTCTCCAGCTCTTGGATCGCCCTTCGCGAGCTCACCTCTACGTCGGTCTGCTGACGCTTCGGAGTGGGAGGCTTGGATCCACCTCTTTTCTGGCCATTGGAGCCCTTAGAACCGTTTGAGTGCGAACTGACTTGAACTAGTTCTTTAGATTGAGCGGCCTCGGCCTCTTGGTCAGCTGCAGCAGGAGGCGGGACCTCATTATCTTAATCGACCTCGTCCGTCCTGGGAGTCGACAGTAGAGGATCCTGATCAAGGGCGTAAAGTATGGCGTCGCGCACAGCTCGCCCGACTTCACCTTCATTGCCAGATCGACCGGACCCTTCCCATTGCGACGAGTGCTTCCACTTTGGGACATCTTCTCATGTGGAGGGGACCTAGCGACAGAGTTGTTGTCGGAAACTGTTTGATCCGTAAACAGGAAAGCTCTGAGTTATACGATTTTATATTTTACATCGATGAAGAAAAAGGGTTAACAAATTCTTACTTGTTCTGGTCCGCTCTGCAATGTGAGAGGAGGTTCGATGACCCAGAACGGCGAGGAATGCTGAGGAGCTAGCAGAGGCTAGGCTCCTTGAGGAAGCCATAGTTGATTCTGCGGAGATCGTTGGGGACACGAACGTAGAGCAACTCGTATTCACTCTTTGAGAAGTTGTTCCAGTTAACAATTTTTATGAGACATGGTATTAAACAGAGGCATGCTACAACAGAAGTTATTGGGGACATGATGAGAACGCGATTTAATAGACAGACAACTGGACCACGTCCCGGAGTTATACAAGAAATAATGCGTGATGGTCATGACACCCCAATTTCATAATGGGAAGATTGGAAGTCTCGGAAAATTGTAATGGATTCTGTAAAGGTTTCAACTGGAGAATCATACAAGATGTTGCCAAAATACCTGGATATGCTAGTCAGTTCAAACCCTGGGACAGTGGTTCACCTTGAGACAGATTTCCACGAAGGTGTGGGAGAGCGATTCAAATACATGTTATTCTCTCTTGGTACATCTATTGCTGGCTTCCAATCCATGGGGAAGGTAATTGTCGTAGATGAAACTTTCCTCAGCAAGTGCATAAGACGGAAACTAAAAAGTGTATTCGGTAGCATTTTGTGTTGTTGACGGAGAAAATGAGAAAGCGTACAGTTGGTTCTTCCAGAAATTACACGATGTAGTGCCTGACAGTGAAGATTTAGTCTTCATCTCGGATAGACAAAATGCAATCATATCAGCCTTAAGCAAGGCAATAAATATGTTAGCATGCTAACAACACAAATGTAAATACTAATATACGGTTAACTAAAGGTGTCTATTGCTATCTAACTCATTAGCTGAACGCATAGTATGTTAGCAAGGACTCGAACCACTGAAGCAGCCCTACTCAACATATCTCATCGATCCGACGAGTCACTTCGTTCGTATATCGATCGCTTCAAATAAGCTAAGGCTAAAATAGCGAACCAGAGCGAAAAAGTCGCACTACAAGCGCCGAGACACGGATTATGATATACCTCCAAGTTTCGCAAGGACTCACAGTACGCAAATCATTCTCCCTCGATGATGCTCTACATCGCGCCACGGCGTTTACTCGCCTCGAGGAAGAAACTGCTCCCCTCGCCGAAAAGCATGGAAAGGATTAAAACCATTCGAGCTTGCAGAACAACAACAGTCGAAAAAACTCACAAATTTGAGACCATTAACACGGTCGAGAGTCCTAAAGGCTCATGTAGGTTCGAGTTCGACAAAGATAAATATTGTGAATTTCACAAGAGAAAGGGTCACCCAACAGAAAAATGCTATACTCGAGCTAAATTAGAATCCAAAAAATGAGAGGCTGAAAATAACCAAGAATCCGAAGTCGAGGAAGAAGCACTTCCTAACAATAAGGAAACAAAATCGACTAAAGAATCGAACACGAAAAAATCCATCTCAAAATAAAAGAGAGAGAGAGATCTAAATAAGAAGAAACGCCTAATGCCCCTCCCCAAGGTTCCCGAAAACGAGTCGAACTCATACTAGACGAACTCATGTTATGTAGCACCCCGGAGGGATTGGCATCTTCACTATCTCCTGCTCCAAGAAAAAATCCTAGCTCACGCATTAGCCTATCTCATTTTTTGGCGGCTCTAAGCTATGCCGAGACTCGATCAACTCAATCAAAGCTCTTCAAAGAAGGATCGAGACCGATTGACGGGAAAATACCCCAATGCAAGTCCCAGATCACGATATCACTTTCTATGAGAGCGAAACACTCAATCTAGACAAATCGCACGATGTGCCTTGCTCGTCTGCTTAGTTATCGGAGATGTCAAACTCTCGAGAATAATGATCGATACGGGAAGCTCGGTTGACGTCCTTTTCCACGACGTTTTAAAAAAGATGGAGTTCAAAGCCTCCGAGTCGTCGAAGGACGAACACTTCTCATTGGGTTCGCCGGTGAAACAACAAACTTAAAAAGCTATGTCTTCGCGCTGGTGATAGCTGGCGGAGTACGAAGAATAACAGAGTTCGTCGTAGTAGATCGACCGGCTCCTTATAACGCCATCCTAGGTCAATCCTTGATATACGACTTGAAAGTCGTACCATCGACCTACCATCAATGCGTAAAGTTCCCAACTCTTAAAGGAGTAAAAACTGTTACGGAAGTCAAAAATCTTCCAGAAACTGCTGTATGAACGAGTATAAGTAGATCAAAAAATCCTCCGAATAGCAATTACAGAAACAAGAAGAGCTTGCCGAAATGCGGAAAAAAAAAATCAAAACAACCCTAGTCAAAGAGGACCCCCAAAGGACCTCATGATCTAGGTCTGCATAGACGAAGCCCATCCTGAAAGATGTGTTGGCATCAGAGCAGACCTCTCGATCTCGATCAAAAATGAGTTGATAACTTTCCTTAAACAAAACGTCGATTCGTTCGCCTGGTCTTCGACGGATATGAAAGGAATCAACATCGACATAACAAGTCAAGAGTTAAACGTCGACCTGGCTAATAAACCGGTCAGATATAAGCGTCGTAAACTTGGCCCAGAACGAGCTTAAGCTGTCAACGACGAGGTCGATCGGTTGCTCAAAATTGGGTCGATCAGGGAGGTAAAATACACTCTCTGGCTCATGAACCCTGTTGTAGTAAAGAAATACAACGGGAAGTGGATATTATGTGTCGACTTCACACACCTCAATACGACGTGTCCGAAAGATAGCTTCCCACTCCCACACATCTAGCAACTGGTAGAAGCAACAACAGGTCACCAACTGCTATCTTTTATGGATGCATTCTCATGGTACAATGAAATATTGATGAACCCCGAAGACCAAGAAAAAAACTCGTTTACAACAGATCGAGGCACCTACTGCTATAAGGTGATGCCTTTGAGGCTCAAAATGCGGGAGCTACTTATCAAAGTCTCGTTAACAAGATGTTTGCCGGACTATTGAATAAACCATGGAGGTCTACATCTATGATATGTTGGTTAAATCATCGAAGTGCGAAGACCACATCGCTCAATTAAGTGAATGCTTTGCCATTCTCAACAAGTATGGGATGAAGTTCAACCCCGCGAAGTGCACCTTCGGTGTCCCGTCAGAAGAATTCCTAGGTTACCTGGTAACCAAAAGGGGAATCTAAGCGAACCCCAACCAGATCGCAACATTCTTGGAGATGCAATCTCCAAAAACAACGCGAGAAGTCCAAAGATTGACTGGCAAAATAGCAGCTTTGAACCGCTTCATATCGAGGTCGACCGATAAGTGTCTTCCCGTCTATTACCTTCTTAAAGCGAACAAGAAATTTCTTTGGGACGAGAAGTGCAAAAAGAGTTAACCCAGCTCAAAGCTTATCTGAGCGAACCAAGGAGAGCCCCTTTACCCCCAACCTAGTTGTCTCTGCAGCAGCGGTAAGTAAGGTCTTAGTTCGCGAAGAAAAAAGAGACCAAAAACAAGTCTACTACATCAGCAAGAATTTGATCAACGCTGAAACGAGGTATCCTGCAATGGAAAAACTCGCACTAGCACTGGTTACATCGGTTCAAAAAATTTGACCCTACTTCCAGTCGCACTCGATCATAGTCATGACTTTGCAACCATTAAGGATGATCCTCCACAGTCCTAGTCAGTCATGTCGACTGGTAAAATAGGCTATCGAACATGTTTAAAATCTCAAGTATTGGCTGAATTTATAATTGAACTCCCTCCAGTTATCGATCTCGAGCCATCCTCTTCCAAAAGATGGACTCTTCACATCCATGTTCTGCCAAAAAACAAGGATATGGAGTCGGAGTAAAACTATCTCCAAATGGAGAAGTGCTATAAAAATCCTTCAGTCTAGGGTTTGTTGCATCGAGCAACGAGGCAGAACACGAAGCACTTATAGCCGGTCTCAGGATTGCCATAGCGATCGAAGCCCTTGAAGTAGATGCTTTCAGTGACTCCCAACTGGTCACAAGTTAGATCCATGGAGACTATAAAGATAAAGATGAACGAATGGAAGCGTACCTACAAGTAGTTCATAGTCTTGCCGATTAGATCGATTTATTCGATCTAACCTGATCCCGTGGGGCGAGAACACTGCAACCGATACCCTCACCTCAGTGGCTTCGACATCCGGCCCCAATCTGAAGAGAATCTTATCGGTCGAAGGGATTGAAAATCCAAGCATCAACATCGCATTAAAAAACATTGTCCTTAAAAGAGGATATCCCTACTTAAAGAAAAGCTGTCCACAAGAAGGCATCCAAGCAAAGGGGTTAGCCCTGACATCGTTGATTTCGACGACGATATCGACCCAAGAAAGGCTATATGCGTAGCTAACGCACATGTGGGCCCCATCGAAGTTGCCTTCACGAGCTAAACACAAGAGCTCGATGCCGAAGAAGATTGGAGAACTCCAATTGTCTGATACATCACCGAAGGTGAAGTACCTACCGATAAGTTGGCAGCCCGATAACTCAAAGCACAAAGTGTGAGTAACTACATCACAAGAGAATATCTCTTCAAGTGAAGTCTTTCTAGACCATATCTCAAAGGCTTTATTGGCGAATAAACTCGAACTGTGATCACTCAGGCTCATGAGGGATCTTAAAAATGTCATTCTGGAGGACGAGCTCTAGCTATACAGATCAAACGACAAGGCTTTTTTAGCCAACCATGACTGTTGAGTGCTATACTTTCTCTGGGAAATACGACAAGTGCCAAAGGCACGGCCCGATCATCCATTAGGAACTGAATAATCAAATGATAATTGACGAACTCGATTTCGTCGACGAATGAAGGAACCTCGCACTCGCTCGAATCCAGAACTACCAATAAGCCTCAGCTCGCTACTATGATTCTAAGATTAATACCTGAAGATTTCAAGTAGGTGAACTCGTCTTAAGGAAATTATTCAACCATATAAAGGAAGAACACGCTGAAAATTTAGGGGGAAAATGGGAAGGTCCCTACCAGGTCACTGACATCGTCCGAGATGGGGTCTACCGGATCAATTCAGTAGAAACCCAAAGACCCAAACTGCGACCTTGAAACATCATAAACTTCAATAAGTATTTTCACTGAGAATGTTTCGACTATAATCGAACTACGTAAAGGCTTGATCCCTTAAAAAGATACGTAGACAGCTCGACTTCGAGCACAACCTCCCCTCTAAACCAATTCCTTTTATGATCTACGATCTCGTACAAGCCGAAGCATCTTTCTAAATAGCATTACCTATTTCAAACCCTCATTTGAGGTCGATTATTTAATTCGTCATTACTATTGTTCAAAATTTCCAAGTTTACTCGAAAATTCTTTACTTTTTTATTTGTCATGATATGAAATGATCCAAAAACAAGCAACCTGATATGGTCCCCGAAACAGCGATCTGAAATGATTCAAAAACAAAGGACTTAAAATGGTCCCCAAAACGGCGATCTGAAATGATCCAAAAACAAGCGACCTGAAAATGGTCCAAAAAAGCGATCTAGAAAATATCGACTTCAAAGGTAGGCACTTGCTCAAACCAAACCTTAACTTAATTTTCAAACTCTAAATCTAGAAGAACTGAGGGACCCCTCCCATCGCATGGGTAAAATAGTCTTTGCAATTTGATCGACCCCGCATTCGGTCGAACTCTAGAAAATATTAAGTAGATCTAAAAATAAATCGAGCTCCCGAACTCTTCTTCTAGATCCCACCTCGTTTCAAGGCGTTAAATCCAAAAGAACTTTTGGTTCGACCTCTCAAACTTAGCAGCTTTTACTCAAGATCCTCTAAGGCATAGCCAGATTTGCTCGACTCAAGCGAGCTCGATCTAAATTCAGCTTAATCGAGGTAAATCCATCGAACTAAGCTCCAAAGTCTGATTTCCCTAAGTTGTTCTAAAAAATGACTATGGCATGAAATAGTACAAAAGTTATTTTGATCTAAATTCAACCTAATCGAGGCAGTACAATCGAGCTATGCTGCAAAGTATGATCCTCCTAAGTTGTTTCAAAAATGACTAAGGCATGAAAGTACAAAAGCGAGTCTGACATACTTTTAGCATGATCAAGGCAACTCAGCCGAACTAGGCTACGAGGTACGACCTCTCTCAATTATTTTAAAAATAACTAAGGCATAAAAGTGAGGAAAGCAGTTCGATAGAAAAGCAGTTTGAATATAAATAATAAAAAGAGGATATAAAATCCCCCCGATTACAAAATCCCATTCGGGCAACACCGAGGTTAAAATTAAAAAATTCCTTTCGGGCAAAACCAAAATATTCATAAATTTTCTAAGGACTGGAGGCACCGAATCACTTATCCATATGCTTATCGCCACACACATCGTTAGCACCAGAAGTCGTTTCCTCTCGAACCTATTCACTTTGAATCGAACCACCCCCAGTTTCCTTCGAAAGGGGCGAACCGTACTGATCGAATTGGGGTGCAGCCAGAGTAGAAGGACCTACTAACATCACCGAGTCCTCAAACATAATAGGCAGGTTCAGCTTGCTGATGGAGAATTCGGACTCAGCATCAACACTCTTCTCCTCGGTCGCTACCCTTTTCTTCTCAGCTAAATCCGTACAAGTCTCTAACATCCTCTGGTCGAACTTCACCTTGATATCCTTCAAGATACCAAGATACGCTTCGTTCAGCTCCTTTTTCGCGGTACGGACCGCGACCTTGATGTCAGCCTCTTTGTCCTCGAGAGCTTTTTCCTTCTCGGGCAGCCTGTTCGAGCTCCTTCTGGTTCGACTCTTCGGCAGCAAACATCTGGTTGGCAGCCACATCGAGATGCATCAGACGAGCCTCCTGCACCACATACTCAACCAACTTACCCTTCAACTCCAGCTATCGGGTCTTAGCAGCCTAAAGTGCGAGGTTAAGCTTGATCACCACCGTCTTGGTATCCTCGAGCTCGCTGGCTTGATGGAAATCTTTCAGCTCGCGCTCGGTCTTGGCTGCGAACTTGTTCGTGGCCTCGAGCGACTACATAAATCACGCGGAATGCATAAAAATATCGAGCTATGCAGAAAAAGAATAAAAATGTCTTAGAAATTTCTACCTTCCTGTGTGCCGCAATCATCTCGGTGTAGGCTTCCCCGAGGACCATATCAAGAATGGTCGGGAGCTGAAAACCCGCATGCTTGAAATTCCAAAGCAAATAAGCTACCCCCTCCGGGTCGACTGAAATAGGGCAGTCCTTCTGGTGTTTAAAGCGCCAGTTAAAGGTTATGCTCCCAGCGGACCCAGAAGAGGTTGGCCTCTTCTCCAGCTCTTGGATCGCCCTTCGCGAGCTCACCTCTACGTCGGTCTGCTGACGCTTCGGAGTGGGAGGCTGGGATCCACCTCTTTTCTGGCCATTGGAGCCCTTAGAACCGTTTGAGTGCGAACTGACTTGAACTAGTTCTTTAGATTGAGCGGCCTCGGCCTCTTGGTCAGCTGCAGCAGGAGGCGGGACCTCATTATCTTAATCGACCTCGTCCGTCCTGGGAGTCGACAGTAGAGGAGCCTGATCAAGGGCGTAAAGTATGGCGTCGCGCACAGCTCGCCCGACTTCACCTTCATTGCCAGATCGACCGGACCCTTCCCATTGCGACGAGTGCTTCCACTTTGGGACATATTCTCGTGTGGAGGGGACCTAGCGACCGAGTTGTTGTCGGAAACTGTTTGATCCGTAAACAAGAAAGCTCTGAGTTATACGATTTTATATTTTACATCGATGAAGAAAATGGGTTAACAAATTCTTACTTGTTCTGGTCCGCTCTGCAATGTGAGAGGAGGTTCGATGACCCAGAACGGCGAGGAATGCTGAGGAGCTAGCAGAGGCTAGACTCCTTGAGGAAGCCATAGTTGATTCTGCGGAGATCTTTGGGGACACGAACGTAGAGCAACTCGTATTCACTCTTTGAGAAGTTGTTCCAGTTAACAATTTTTGTGAGACATGGTATTAAACAGAGGCATGCTACAACAGAAGTTATTGGGGACATGATGAGAACGCGATTTAATAGACAGACAACTGGACCACGTCCCGGAGTTATACAAGAAATAATGCGTGATGGTCATGACACCCCAATTTCATAATGGGAAGATTGGAAGGCTCGGAAAATTGTAATGGATTCTGTAAAGGTTTCAACTGGAGAATCATACAAGATGTTGCCAAAATACCTGGATATGCTAGTCAGTTCAAACCCTGGGACAGTGGTTCACCTTGAGACAGATTTCCACGAAGGTGTGGGAGAGCGATTCAAATACATGTTATTCTCTCTTGGTACATCCATTGCTGGCTTCCAATCCATGGGGAAGGTAATTGTCGTAGATGAAACTTTCCTCAGAAAGTGCATAAGACGGAAACTAAAAAGTGTATTCGGTAGCATTTTGTGTTGTTGACGGAGAAAATGAGAAAGCGTACAGTTGGTTCTTCCAGAAATTACACGATGTAGTGCCTGACAGTGAAGATTTAGTCTTCATCTCGGATAGACAAAATGCAATCATATCAGCCTTAAGCAAGGTAATAAATATGTTAGCATGCTAACAACACAAATGCAAATACTAATATACGGTTAACTAAAGGTGTTTATTGCTATCTAACTCATTAGCTGAACGCATAGTATGTTAGCAAGGACTCGAACCACTGAAGCAGCCCTACTCAACATATCTCATCGATCCGACTAGTCACTTCGTTCGTATATCGATCGCTTCAAAGAAGCTAAGGCTAAAATAGCGAACCAGAGCGAAAAAGTCGCACTACAAGCGCCGAGACACGGATTATGATATACCTCCAAGTTTCGCAAGGACTCACAGTACGCAAATCATTCTTCCTCGATGATGCTCTACATCGCGCCACGGCGTTTACTCGCCTCGAGGAAGAAACTGCTTCCCTCGCCGAAAAGCATGGAAAGGATTAAAACCATTCGAGCTTGCAGAACAACAACAGTCGAAAAAACTCACAAATTTGGGACCATTAACACGGTCGAGAGTCCTAAAGGCTCATGTAGGTTCGAGTTCGACAAAGATAAATATTGTGAATTTCACAAGAGAAAGGGTCACCCAACAGAAAAATGCTATACTCGAGCTAAATTAGAATCCAAAAAATGAGAGGCTGAAAATAACCAAGAATCCGAAGTCGAGGAAGAAGCACTTCCTAACAATAAGGAAACAAAATCGACTAAAGAATCGAACACGAAAAAATCCATCTCAAAATAAAAGAGAGAGAGAGAGATCTAAATAAGAAGAAACGCCTAATGCCCCTCCCCAAGGTTCCTGAAAACGAGTCGAACTCATACTAGACGAACTCATGTCATGTAGCACCCCGGAGGGATTGGCATCTTCACTATCTCCTGCTCCAAGAAAAAATCCTAGCTCACGCATTAGCCTATCTCGTTTTTTGGCGGCTCTAAGCTATGCCGAGACTCGATCAACTCAATCAAAGCTCTTCAAAGAAGGATCGAGACCGATTGACGGGAAAATACCCCAATGCAAGTCCCAGATCACGATATCACTTTCTATGAGAGCGAAACACTCAATCTAGACAAATCGCACGATGTGCCTTGCTCATCTGCTTAGTTATCGGAGATGTCAAACTCTCGAGAATAATGATCGATACGGGAAGCTCGGTTGACGTCCTTTTCCACGACTTTTTAAAAAAGATGGAGTTCAAAGCCTCCGAGTCGTCGAAGGACGAACACTTCTCATTGGGTTCGCCGGTGAAACAACAAACTTAAAAAGCTATGTCTTCGCGCTGGTGATAGCTGGCGGAGTACGAAGAATAACAGAGTTCGTCGTAGTAGATCGACCGGCTCCTTATAACGCCATCCTAGGTCAATCCTTGATATACGACTTGAAAGCCGTACCATCGACCTACCATCAATGCGTAAAGTTCCCAACTCTTAAAGGAGTAAAACTGTTACGGAAGTCAAAAATCTTCCAGAAACTGTTGTATGAACGAGTATAAGTAGATCAAAAAATCCTCCGAATAGCAATTACAGAAACAAGAAGAGCTTGCCGAAATGCGGAAAAAAAATCAAAACAACCCTAGTCAAAGAGGACCCCCAAAGGACCTCATGATCTAGGTCTGCATAGACGAAGCCCATCCTGAAAGATGTGTTGGCATCAGAGCAGACCTCTCGATCTCGATCAAAAATGAGTTGATAACTTTCCTTAAACAAAACGTCGATTCGTTCGCCTGGTCTTCGACGGATATGAAAGGAATCAACATCGACATAACAAGTCAAGAGTTAAACGTCGACCTGGCTAATAAACCGGTCAGATATAAGCGTCGTAAACTTGGCCCAGAACGAGCTTAAGCTGTCAACGACGAGGTCGATCGGTTGCTCAAAATTGGGTCGATCAGGGAGGTAAAATACACTCTCTGGCTCATGAACCCTGTTGTAGTAAAGAAATACAACGGGAAGTGGATATTATGTGTCGACTTCACACACCTCAATACGACGTGTCCGAAAGATAGCTTCCCACTCCCACACATCTAGCAACTGGTAGAAGCAACAACAGGTCACCAACTGCTATCTTTTATGGATGCATTCTCATGGTACAATGAAATATTGATGAACCCCGAAGACCAAGAAAAAAACTCGTTTACAACAGATCGAGGCACCTACTGCTATAAGGTGATGCCTTTGAGGCTCAAAATGCGGGAGCTACTTATCAAAGTCTCGTTAACAAGATGTTTGCCGGACTATTGAATAAACCATGGAGGTCTACATCTACGATATGTTGGTTAAATCATCGAAGTGAGAAGACCACATCGCTCAATTAAGTGAATGCTTTGCCATTCTCAACAAGTATGGGATGAAGTTCAACCCCGCGAAGTGCACCTTCGGTGTCCCGTCAGAAGAATTCCTAGGTTACCTGGTAACCAAAAGGGGAATCTAAGCGAACCCCAACCAGATCGCAACATTCTTGGAGATGCAATCTCCAAAAACAACGCGAGAAGTCCAAAGATTGACTGGCAAAATAGCAGCTTTGAACCGCTTCATATCGAGGTCGACCGATAAGTGTCTTCCCGTCTATTACCTTCTTAAAGCGAACAAGAAATTTCTTTGGGACGAGAAGTGCAAAAAGAGTTAACCCAGCTCAAAGCTTATCTGAGCGAACCAAGGAGAGCCCCTTTACCCCCAACCTAGTTGTCTCTGCAGCAGCGGTAAGTAAGGTCTTAGTTCGCGAAGAAAAAAGAGACCAAAAACAAGTCTACTACATCAGCAAGAATTTGATCAACGCCGAAACGAGGTATCCTGCAATGGAAAAACTCGCACTAGCACTGGTTACATCGGTTCAAAAAATTTGACCCTACTTCCAGTCGCACTCGATCGTAGTCATGACTTTGCAACCATTAAGGATGATCCTCCACAGTCCTAGTCAGTCATGTCGACTGGTAAAATAGGCTATCGAACATGCTTAAAATCTCAAGTATTGGCTGACTTTATAATTGAACTCCCTCCAGTTATCGATCTCGAGCCATCCTCTTCCAAAAGATGGAATCTTCACATCCATGTTCTGCCAAAAAACAAGGATATGGAGTCGGAGTAAAACTATCTCCAAATGGAGAAGTGCTATAAAAATCCTTCAGTCTAGGCTTTGTTGCATCGAGCAACGAGGCAGAACACGAAGCACTTATAGCCGGTCTCAGGATTGCCATAGCGATCGAAGCCCTTGAAGTAGATGCTTTCATTGACTCCCAACTGGTCACAAGTTAGATCCATGGAGACTATAAAGATAAAGATGAACGAATGGAAGCGTACCTACAAGTAGTTCATAGTCTTGCCGATTAGATCGATTTCTTCGATCTAACCTGATCCCGTGGGGCGAGAACACTGCAACCGATACCCTCACCTCAGTGGCTTCGACATCCGACCCCAATCTGAAGAGAATCTTATCGGTCGAAGGGATTGAAAATCCAAGCATCAACATCGCATTAAAAACATTGTCCTTAAAAGAGGATATCCCTACTTAAAAAAAAGCTGTCCACAAGAAGGCATCCAAGCAAAGGGGTTAGCCCTGACATCGTCGATATCGACGACAATATCGACCTAAGAAAGGCTATATGCATAGCTAACGCACCTGTGGGCCCCATCGAAGTTGCCTTCACGAGCTAAACACAAGAGCTCGATGCCGAACAAGATTGGAGAACTCCAATTGTCTGATACATCACCGAAGGTGAAGTACCTATCGATAATTTGGCAGCCCGATAACTCAAAGCACAAAGTGTGAGTAACTACATCACAAGAGAATATCTCTTCAAGTGAAGTCTTTCTAGACCATATCTCAAAGGCCTTATTGGCGAATAAACTCGAACTGTGATCACTCAGGCTCATGAGGGATCTTAAAAATGTCATTCTGGAGGACGAGCTCTAGCTATACAGATCAAACGACAAGGCTTTTTTGGCCAACCATGACTGTTGAGTGCTATACTTTCTCTGGGAAATACGACAAGTGCCAAAGGCACGGCCCGATCATCCATTAGGAACTGAATAATCAAATGATAATTGACGAACTCGATTTCGTCGACGAATGAAGGAACCTCGCACTCGCTCGAATCCAGAACTACCAATAAGCCTCAGCTCGCTACTATGATTCTAAGATTAATACCTGAAGATTTCAAGTAGGTGAACTCGTCTTAAGGAAATTATTCAACCATACAAAGGAAGAACACGCTGAAAATTTAGGGGCAAAATGGGAAGGTCCCTACCAGGTCACTGACATTGTCCGAGATGGGGTCTACCGGATCAAGTCAGTAGAAACCCAAAGACCCAAACTGCGACCTTGGAACATCATAAACTTCAATAAGTATTTTCACTGAGAATGTTTCGACTATAATCGAACTACGTAAAGGCTTGATCCCTTAAAAGGATACGTAGACAGCTCGACTTCGAGCACAACCTCCCCTCTAAACCAATTCCTTTTATGATCTACGATCTCGTACAAGCCGAAGCATCTTTCTAAATAGCATTACCTATTTCAAACCCTCATTTGAGGTCGATTATTTAATTCGTCATTACTATTGTTCAAAATTTCCAAGTTTACTCGAAAATTCTTTACTTTTTTATTTGTCATGATATGAAATGATCCAAAAACAAGCAACCTGATATGGTCCCCGAAACAGCGATCTGAAATGATTCAAAAACAAAGGACTTAAAATGGTCCCCAAAACGGCGATCTGAAATGATCCAAAAACAAGCGACCTGAAAATGGTCCAAAAAAACGATCTAGAAAATATCGACTTCAAAGGTAGGCACTTGCTCAAACCAAACCTTAACTTAATTTTCAAACTCTAAATCTAGAAGAACTGAGGGACCCCTCCCATCGCATGGGTAAAATAGTCCTTGCAATTCAATCGACCCCGCATTCGGTCGAACTCTAGAAAATATTAAGTAGATCTAAAAATAAATCGAACTCCCGAACTCTTCTTCTAGATCCCACCTCGCTTCAAGGCGTTAAATCCAAAAGAACTTTTGGTTCGACCTCTCAAACTTAGCAGCTTTTACTCAAAATCCTCTAAGGCATAGCCAGATTTGCTCGACTCAAGCGAGCTCGATCTAAATTCAGCTTAATCGAGGTAAATCCATCGAACTAAGCTCCAAAGTCTGATTTCCCTAAGTTGTTCTAAAAAATTACTATGGCATGAAATAGTACAAAAGTTATTTTGATCTAAATTCAACCTAATCGAGGCAGTACAATCGAGCTATGCTGAAAAGTATGATCCTCCTAAGTTGTTTCAAAAATGACTAAGGCATGATAGTACCAAAGCGAGTCTGACATACTTTTAGCATGATCAAGGCAACTCAGCCGAACTAGGCTACGAGGTACGACCTCTCTCAATTATTTTAAAAATAACTAAGGCATAAAAGTGAGGAAAGCAGTTCGATAGAAAAGCAGTTCGAATATAAATAATAAAAAGAGGATGTAAAATCCCCCCGATTACAAAATCCCTTTCGGGCAACACTGAGGTTAAAATTAAAAAATTCCTTTCGGGCAAAACCAAAATATTCATAAATTTTCTAAGGACTGGAGGCACCGAATCACTTATCCATATGCTCATCGCCACACACATCGTTAGCACAAGAAGTCGTTTCCTCTCGAACCTATTCACTTTGAATCGAACCACCCCCAGTTTCCTTCGAAAGGGGCGAACCGTACTGATCGAATTGGGGTGCAGCCAGAGTAGAAGGACCTACTAACATCACCGAGTCCTCAAACATAATAGGCAGGTTCAGCTTGCTGATGGAGAATTCGGACTCAGCATCAACACTCTTCTCCTCGGTCGCTACCCTTTTCTTCTCAGCTAAATCCGTACAAGTCTCTAACATCCTCTGGTCGAACTTCACCTTGATATCCTTCAAGATACCAAGATACGCTTCGTTCAGCTCCTTTTTCGCGGTACGGACCGCGACCTTGATGTCAGCCTCTTTGTCCTCGAGAGCTTTTTCCTTCTCGGGCAGCCTGTTCGAGCTCCTTCTGGGTCGACTCTTTGGCAGCGAACATATGGTTGGCAGCCACATCGAGATGCATCAGACGAGCCTCCTGCACCACATACTCAACCAACTTACCCTTCAACTCCAGCTATCGGGTCTTAGCAGCCTAAAGTGCGAGGTTAAGCTCGATCACCACCGTCTTGGCATCCTCGAGCTCGCTGGCTTGATGGAAATCTTTCAGCTCGCGCTCGGTCTTGGCTGCGAACTTGTTCGTGGCCTCGAGCGACTACATAAATCACGCGGAATGCATAAAAATATCGAGCTATGCAGAAAAAGAATAAAAATGTCTTAGAAATTTCTACCTTCCTGTGTGCCGCAATCATCTCGGTGTAGGCTTCCCCGAGGACCATATCAAGAATGGTCGGGAGCTGAAAACCCGCATGCTTGAAATTCCAAAGCAAATAAGCTACCCCCTTCGGGTCGACTGAAATAGGGCAGTCCTTCTGGTGTTTAAAACGCCAGTTAAAGGTTATGCTCCCAGCGGACCCAGAAGAGGTTGGCCTCTTCTCCAGCTCTTGGATCGCCCTTCGCGAGCTCACCTCTACGTCGGTCTGCTGACGCTTCGGAGTGGGAGGCTGGGATCCACTTCTTTTCTGGCCATTGGAGCCCTTAGAACCGTTTGAGTGCGAACTGACTTGAACTAGTTCTTTAGATTGAGCGGCCTCGGCCTCTTGGTCAGCTGCAGCAGGAGGCGGGACCTCATTATCTTAATCGACCTCGTCCGTCCTGGGAGTCGACAGTAGAGGAGCCTGATCAAGGGCGTAAAGTATGGCGTCGCGCACAGCTCGCCCGACTTCACCTTCATTGCCAGATCGACCGGACCCTTCCCATTGCGACGAGTGCTTCCACTTTGGGACATCTTCTCGTGTGGAGGGGACCTAGCGACCGAGTTGTTGTCGGAAACTGTTTGATCCGTAAACAGGAAAGCTCTGAGTTATACGATTTTATATTTTACATCGATGAAGAAAAAGGGTTAACAAATTCTTACTTGTTCTGGTCCGCTCTGCAATGTGAGAGGAGGTTCGATGACCCAGAACGGCGAGGAATGCTGAGGAGATGGCAGAGGCTAGACTCCTTGAGGAAGCCATAGTTGATTCTGCGGAGATCGTTGGGGCCACGAACGTAGAGCAACTCGTATTCACTCTTTGAGAAGTTGTTCCAGTTAACATCGCCTCTCCTTTTTTGTTACCAATAGGTCGCTTGAGTTAGAGGAACTGAATCAAGAGTCTCTGCAAAAAAAAAGAGAGATTAATAAATAGTTCGAGATCGATTAAAATGTCTTAATCGAACAAAAGCCCTAAATCTGACCAACCTTGACTGCCCATCGCGTTGGAATAACAGAGCAATCAAATTCCCCTACATACGCCTTGTTCACTTTGAAGAAAAAATAAAGTTTCTTCCAGACGTCTCACGCGGGGGCTCCTCTAATATCTTCCTGTGATGAGGAGAGAGGTAGTACATCTCTGGATCCCTGACATTGGATTTGACTTGGCTTAACATCAAGACCTCTTCGTCCCCAAACTCGATCCCCTCCTCGGAAGATTGCACTCCAAGCTTGATGACAAACCGAACAAAGTTTGGAGTCATATGCGGGAACGCAAGTTGGAGCTGCGCCAACACCCAAGAAACAAGGCGAGGTATTAGGAAGAAGAGCCTGCACTTGTCGAAATAGGCGTAGGATGCGCAGCAGTACCCCACCCGTACCTTCTCTTGAGATTCCAATTCAGTCGGAATCACCATCACCACATCCGCCGGAATCCGGCATTTCGTCCGTAAATTTGCCAGATGACGCAAATTTAGCGTCGAAGCCAGATGAGGACCATATGGCTCTACCGATAATGAAGTGCTCTCCACCGTTCTGATCTTCGGCGCCATAATAAGGTAATCGATTTATGGAGGAGAGAGTGGAATAAGAGATTTTCTAGAGAGATAGAGATTCGAAACTATGGAATTCTAATAACAGAAAATGAGAGAGAAAGAAAAATTAAAAATGAGAAGGGAGAAAAAGTAACATACAGATATGTAGTACAATCGTAGTGGAGAAACAAGAGGGTGTAACCTCCTTTTAAAGCAAATAAACACTTTCTTCCCTCGAGATCGACGGTTCGTATTAAAATAGAGATAATGATGACAAGTCAAATCATTTTTCTCGTCGAGATCGAGAATCTAGGGATCTTTCGTATTCCATCATCTAGACTGTCGATACAAAATTAATGATCGCGATTGAACGGTGAGAGATTGAATAACTTCCCGCGAATCAAGATCGACAAAATTCGTTGATAACTCGAATCTCAAGCTTCCATTAACTTACCAGATTTGCGAGTGACATTAAGATCATAATCATCACTCTGTTGAGATCAAGGTCCACGCACCGAGAGTAAGCAAAAGTCGCGGACCTCACATCCAGACCGTTTGTCCTAAGCATAATCTACGGCAGAGATGAAATAATCGTTTCGTTACTAATATCGAAGACGGCATGCGGTGTCCCGAGACTTTCTACCGCCCATCAGCCTCGAACCATCGGACTAATGGGCTGGGGCTATTGTTGGTGCTGGATTTCTCACCAGAAAATCCGGCCCGCGAAATGATTAAAAGCACATCATAATATAGGCCCATTAGATCACAAGTCGATTGGGCCCAATGATTAACATATTTTCTAAAAAGCTGCTCGAGCCAAAGAAGATTGACCTTGATGGTCTGAAGATCGAGCTCCTCGAGAACGAGTCTTTGATCGTTTCAACGACCTCCACGAATCACGAAAGTGGAGAGGGATCAACGCTAACTAAAGATAACAAGAAGTTCGGAACAAGAAGACTGGAGATCGATGCTATAAAATAAAGAGAAGCCACTTTGACAAAATATATTCGATCTCTTTTTATACATTCGATTCATTCATTTGTATAAGTTCCTGGTTTGAATTCTTGATGTGAATCCTCGTTCTCACTACCATAACATCTGATCTAGGGAATGAGGAGGTTCTTCAATTACTTGATACATATTATGTGTGTGATTGGTTGGGCTATAGAAATTATCTAGAGCTTTAATTTTTGTCTATAGCTTTTAAAATTACCAATTACACTTAATATTGATTTCTAAAATTACAAAAAAAAAAAAAATCGGCTTAGTTATTTACTAAAGTCTTATTTTTGAAGTTGTAAGAAAAATATGATTGTAGAAATCTCTTTCTCATTTTTTTTTACAGCTACGACAAATGCTTCGATAGAAAATTGCTATACACCAAATTACTGACATCTACAGTCCAACAAATCATCTAATATGACCATGTTCGTTTGACAATCACAACGACTGTTAAACCGCATGATGTTATTCGTTTTGCAGTCGCGTGATGGATCACATATGATGTTCGTTTGACAATGGCACAATCAATTGTTGCGAATGATCTCTAGAAATCTAGCGATCGAAAATCTGATCGCAGAAGATTTTCGATTGATCCTTGCAACTATCATAGGAAGCCGCGGTTAATAAACAAACAACATTTGATCGCATGTATTATATCTCCATGTTGTTCATTTGTACATGTATCTTTGGTATAAACTGCATTTTATTGCATTTACCATTTTTAAGAAGACCCAATTCTATTTTGGAAACAACTTATTTATCCATAATCATATCCGAACCTATAAAATTTTCATCATCAAAATCTACATAATATTTTCTAATATAGTTGATTTAAAAAAAAAAAAATTTTGATTATGTTATGAATTTGGTATTCTTACTATTAAAAACAAAAACACACACATAAGGAACAAATATGATCAAAATCCTTTTTGGCGTGAGTTTCAAGGAGCCACGGCGTCTATGGATTTTGAGATTTCCTTCATCTTTGGCGGTCGACGAATCATCATGTCACCGCTGGGAAAACCCCATGTTTTGTTCGTGATGTAGTGTAGTCGTCTCCTTCCTCTCCGATTTTTCTGAGTTTGCTTCCCTCCTCCGGTCGAGTTCGTCGGTGTGTCTCTGTTCTCAAGTCCGACTGGTTCTTCGGTGGTCCTCTTCGGCGAGTGGTGGGTCTCCGGCTCCTGATGGGTTACGAAGCGGTGTGATTGGTCACGAAGGGGTGTGATTGCTCCTGATGGGTATGACCGTGCGCGAAGGGGTGCGAGCGGTACCGAAGGGGTGCGATCGGTTTCGAAGGGGTGTGATCGTTTCCGAAGTGGTGCGATCGGTTCCGAAGGTGTGCAATCAGTTCCGAAGGGGTGAGATCGGTTCCAAAGGGGTGCACTTGGTTCTGAAGGGGTGTGATCGGTTCTGAAGGAGTGTGATCGGTTCCGAAGGGGTATGATGGGAACTATCAGTAAACTCTATCATCGAGTCCAATTCAATTGAGGTGGTTGGTTGTGTAACTTGGTAACGATGTGATAGTTGGATCAAATAGAGACTCAGTGGTCTATCCGAGGGAGCTTGAGGGATGCGGAAATGGTGCATGAGCCGGAAAGGGCCATACACGCATTGATGCACCAGTATCAAGGGTTTCTCGAACAAATACTTGACCTTGTGGGGATGGTTTGTTGGATGGCTAAATATTGAAGAGAAGCGTAATAACCAAATGAGTTTAAGCAAGGACTTAAGAGGATTCGTCAGCCGAACGTGATCAAAGAGAATTGCGACAAAACTAGACGGAATCCAGACATGGCCAAGGTACAAACTAGCTATTACAAGGAATTAATAGTAACTAGCCTAGTTGTAGATAGAATGATTTAGGGGAATGAAACCTTAAATGTGTAAGAAAACATGAATTCAATAGGGTATAAGATCGATCGATAAGCCGAGCGAAAGGCAAGTGGACTGAACGAAGGTAAAGGTGTTTAGGCCGGGATAGTTCTTTATTGGAATGAAATCAAGGTTAGAAATATTTCCGCTGCGTAATGTTAAAGATACTGGATCTAAGGTAGGTAAAGACTATAAAAAGTCATTAGAAAAATTCGAAGAAATACCTACCATATAAGATAAATTAGAGTTAGAAAATGATATAAGAGAGGTTCAGGCCGGAAAACGGCCTGATTTGGAAATGCGTCGACCGCGGCTTAGGAAGGCCGAAATCTTTATATGTTAACTTTCATTTTCAAGGGATCATGTGTAACAGGTTGGCTTTGATTACAATCTTGTGTGATATGGTATACGTTTGGTTATTAATGAAAATCTTTTAGTGAAAAAAAAACACATCTGATTGTTTGATCTAAACTATGATGAGAACGCCGACAAACAAAAATGACGAGAAACGTGGATCTTGACGACTCTAATTTTATGGGCCTACAGCCAGTATATTAAAAAGGGCCAGAATTCGCAGATATTTGATGGCCCTAAAGCCTTATTAAAAAGGAAACGTGTGTAGTGTCAAATACTCTAGGTTTCTGCTGCCTCTACGCTGTTGATAGACCTTAATATGAGCCCATTAGAGCCCTCATCTACATTCGCAGATATTTTTAGTTACAAATGTACCATATCAGTCGAGACGATCAGAGCATGCTCAGTTTCGCAAAACAGAGATCATGAAAAAGGAGACGTCGCTTCTACTTCCGATCGTTGATATTTCTTCGCCGGACAAAATCTCCACCGCACAATTGATTCGCCGGGTTCATCTTCTCTCTGTTATTTGTATCACTCTTCCACAATAGTAGACACTGTGCTTCTTCTTTTTATCCTCTCAGTAGTAGTAATTGAATTTTGGGGAATTCAATTTTTCCATTTTCAGTAGTTTTTTTTTCGAAGATAGGTAAGTGATTATGATGATGATAATTGGGTTATATCCTTTCTGTTTAGTAGCTATACTTTATGGGTTTACGATTTGAGTATCGCAAATTTTGTTTTGGAGGCCTTGCATGGTTTCATTTTTTCTGGGCTATTAAATTGAGTTGATCAGAAGATGTTTGCTTCAGAGTTGAGATGATGTCTCTCTGTGCTAATTATAAACTCTTTGATGTTATGTATGTAATAAGGCATGTCTGGAACATGGATTCTTCTATGTCAAGAATCATGGCATCCCGGAAGAATTAATGGAAAGGGTTTTCAGGGAGAGCAAAGGCTTCTTTAACCTACCACTAGAGGAGAAGATGGCTTTACTCCGCCGTGATTTGCTCGGTTATACTCCATTGTATGCTGAGAAACTTGACCCATCCTTGAGCTCCTTAGGTTCATTCATTTAGTGATGTTTTCTCATTTTTCATATGGCTTATTCTCTTTCTGAGGTAATAATCTATAAAAAGAATGATCTCTCTTTTGATTTAGGTGATTCCAAGGAAAGCTTCTATTTGAGCTCTTTGGAAGGCGTTCTCGCTCAACGTTACCCAAATCAATGGCCTTCTGAAGGTAATTTCTTGCTACCTGTCACGTTTGTCGGCTTTCATCTCAATCTTCTTGTCTGTATCTCTCACGAGTTATTATGTGTGTCTAAAGATCTATTGCCATTATGGAGGCAAACCATGGAATGTTACTACAAGGATGTCATGTAAGCATTTACTTCTTCTGCGTAATGAATCTTAAAAACACCGCGTCTTCAAACCCTGTACTCTCTGTGTATCTTCAGTTGAAAATAGGGTTCAAGTTCGTATCAACAGTTGGGTTTTGAACCTTGATGGTAGAGATAAAGATAGGCTGTGGTGTTGTAGCCAACTAGATCAGTAGTTCAAATGGACAATACTAGGTGCCTGTGTGTCCTTGAAATATCTTCTTTATAACTTCTAAATGTAAATTAATTATGCTATTTCATATGATTTTTTTTTTCTTTTCAACTTCCTCTGATCAATTTGGTGTTGCCATTAGGTCCGTGGGTAGAAAGCTGCTCGGCTTGATTGCCTTGGCATTGGATTTAGATGAGGACTTCTTCGAACAAGTTGGAGCCTTGAGTGATCCTACAGCAGTTGTTCGCCTCTTACGCTATCCAGGTATGAGGTATATATGTACATCAAACTCTGATTGGATTGATATTTATCTTAACGAACTTTGGTAAGAATTTGATCTTGACACAGCAAGGGAACATATATCTAAACATGTAAATCAGTGGTAAGATAATCCCATATTCAGGGAGTTCGAGTCAGTTTTGATCGCTTTATTTTTTCATGATTATAGGTGAAGTGATTTCGTCGGATGTAGAAACATATGGTGCCTCAGCTCACTCGGATTATGGAATGGTTACTCTTCTTCTGACTGATGGAGTTCCAGGACTTCAGGTAAATATTTCTTAATTTCTATTGTAATTCTCCTCAAACTTTTTTTTTCTCGTTTAATAACCTTATATTCTTACACTTTATTTGAACTCTTAGGTTTGTAGAGACAAATCAAGACAACCACGTGTTTGGGAAGATGTCCCTGGAATTAGAGGGTTAGTTTAGCTTCTGGATTTTGGAGGTCTGTTGATTAGAAAATAAGTTTTGAAACTCAGGGACTTTGTGTAAGCACAGGGCGTTTATCGTCAACATTGGTGATATGATGGAGAGATGGACCAATGGATTGTTCCGGTAAAAATTTAATCAAATCTTTAGTATGGAAGTGAGTTTGGTTTCTGTTTCCTGTCTGAATCAAAACGTTTCTTGTTTTCTTGTAATGGGCGTAGGTCTACATTGCACAGAGTGATACCGGTGGGAAAAGAACGTTACTCGGTAACTTATTTTGTTTCTTTCACATTTCTATACTAATTGATGGTAACTGGTAAGAGTAATTCATATAAGAATAATTTTTTTTGTAGGTGGTGTTCTTCTTAGATCCCAATCCAGATTGTAACGTGGAATGTTTGGAGAGTTGTTGCAGCGAGACTTGTCCCCCAAGGTATGTAAGCAAACTCTTCTTGAATCTCATAAGCCCAACTTAAGGTGAGGGGGGCACATTGGACTTGTTAAATCTTTTGGTCTTGAAGGGTAAAAGAACAAAACTTTTGAGTCCTTTTTTCATATAGCTCTGTTTCTATTCGGTGCAGATTCCCGCCTATCCTCGCCGGCGACTATATTAAGGAGCGTTTCAGGCTAACCTACGCCACTTAGTCCCTATTCTAGGGACTATAGCTCTCTGTCTTTGTTACGAAATGTAATAAAATATAGTATTCGACAGTCGAATTTCGACTTATACGTTATGTATGCAATTATGGTATTAAAAATACAATAGTTCTTTCTCAAAACTTAACTTCTTAAATATTGTTGAAAATTAATTTATTTATTTTTTTTTTTTTAATTTAATATATTATATTAATTTAATAAACCGACCAAATCGGAGATAACCGGGGTACATCGAAAATTAAACCAAGAAGTAAAAAAACCAAACCAAACCGAGAAGAACCCTAAACCAAGACCAGAAACCCGGTTAGGTCATCAACCCTAATTCTAGGTATCTCCCTTCGTTTCCCCCTTCGCTGGCGGCGGCTGCAAGATCGCCGGATTTGCGGCAACACTGCCGATCTCCGTCCCGGCAAGCATGGAGAGCCGACTCCAGCCACCGGTCGAGAGGCCGGAGGACCTGATCCCCTCGCGACGTCTTCCGCCAGCTCCAAATTCAACTCCGGGACTCCCACGGACCTGACCGAAGGAAAATCGCCTCGCGGAATACACCGCCTCGCGAAGTCCACGGCTGCGTCCCCACCCGAGAAACCAGCTCCGCTCAAGGTCTATCTTCATCGGCGCCTCGAAGCATTCCTAGATCCGGTCGAGGAGGAGGCAGGGAGGAGATCGGCAAGCGACAGGGCCACCACACTTATCGCCACCGCCGACACCTCCGAGTCACTGAGATCTCACCAAGCACCTCTGTGAATCCTCCCTAACACGCAACGCTAACCCACCGAAGTCCATCGACGACTTCCGCCGGAAAACAACCGCCTCGTCACCCACCTCTGCGCCAAAATCCGTACACCGTCGTCCTCGAACTGTCCCATATCCAGCGACTTACCGAGAGCTGCGACGACAAAACGCCGACCCGCCTTTGCCTGCTTCGCCGATGACCTCATACCCACCGCGCGTTGCCAGATCCAAAAGAGCCGAGACATCTTCTTGTTCACTTCGAATGCTCCGGATTGATGCACTTTAAGAGAGAACCAGAGGGAGGCTCCTCACGACGGCGACAGAAGCCATCGACCGCCGGAGAAGTCTCCCCCACCTAATGAAAAAGAAAGGTCGACGAGAAAGTTTTGGGAGAGAAAAGACGAGCGCGTCACTTGACACGCGCGTCACTTGACACGCGCGTCCAACTGAAAATTAATTTTAGTTCGTGAATACAGACGTAGTTGTAAGAAAATAATGTTTTCAAAATTGAAGTTAGATTTGTCTTCCTTAAAAATTAAAATAATTAGTCAACGGTAAACACGGTTCGTGAGAAATGAAAAACCATTGTTATGTGGGACAACCTATTTTTTTCTTCTATAAAAGCAAAAACAAACATGGTATCTTATACAATTGTATACTAAAAGAACTTTCTTTTCTCCAAAACCTCTTGCATCTCACTAAAACTTTTCCGATGATCTTCTCTCCTGGTCGCTGGCGATAGCTTTGGCTAGCCGGCGGCTGGGTTACTTTTGTTTTAGGTTGCTGCGGTTTAATCTGCCTCTTTTTTCGGCGAAATTCCTACCGATTTTCTTTGTAATTTGAGTTGGGGATTTTGTTTGACTCGTTTTTACCGGCATGTTACCAGTTTTAGTTTCTTCTCGTTTCGGACCTTCCGTCTGTTTATCGATCTACTTCCTGTGTTTTTGTCGTCGGAGCAGCTCACCTTTATAGTCCCGATCCTCTTGTTAGCATGGGTAAAGTTCATCGGAGCATGTTTCTCTTATACATGTATGCGGTGTGTATAAAAGAGACCAGTTTTGCTCGAAACACTTTCTAGGTCAATAAATTGGACCTCTATGGTGATAAATCTCCCTGATGCTACAGCGGATTTCGTTCTGTAAGGGAGCCCTTCATCTCTCTCTCTTCTGGCGAAGTCCTTGGCAGTGGATCGGTGGAGCAATTTCATCAATTGCATGGAAATCCATTGACGGCGGTGATCCGCGTTTACCCATCGCCGATGTGCATGTCGGAGAATATGTGTCAACGACGAGTGTCCGTGCATCAGAGACATGTGGCTACCGCATCGCCTTCTCGAGCTGATTAGGACATGTTTTGGGCCACTTATCCGATTTCGTTTTTAAGCCCATGTTGTTGTATGTTTGCTCTGTAAACTGCCCTTTTGGGCCTCATGAATATAAATCGTTGACAAAAAAAAATACAATCGTATAATAACAACGACGCAAAGAGGTTTTCTTGCATAGGACTCGATTTCTCATTTAGAGGCTTTGATTTCTTAAAAGGATAAGATTTGATTATTAAAACGTTTTTATCTTCTTTTTTTGTTAAAAAATACCGGTTTTATTTCATATCTCAACTGCAATAGATTGTTTTCTTTGTTACACACACACTTATCAAAAATTTAATGGAGAGCATAAAACGAGCTTCCAATAAAGGAGATTACAAGATAAGACAAAATAGTGAAACTCTTGTGAAGCAAAATGTATATCAGCCATGTTGGAATAAGCTGAACCAATGAGATAGATAACTGTCATTATCTTGAGAAACAAAGTTGACGCTGCTGTTGATGTTCTGTGTTGTTACTCTGTCCAAACTAAAAAGCTTGGCTCTAATGATTTTCTGACTTTCCTTCATCACCAAAGACTCATGTTTGGAAGGATTTAAGTGTAATCTTGAGTTCCTCTCCTTTCATATAAGTATGCCGCAGCTTGGAAGAGAAGGTGGTAGATTGTTCTAATTTTCTGTGATGAAGAACAACTCCGGACCCAATTAATAATGTCATCAAAGGTCGTTGGAGAGAAGAAGTGTTGCTGCTAAAAAAAAGAATTCCAAACAGAGGAAGCAAAATGGCAGTCAAAAAAAATAAATGGGACTTACTTTCCTCCGCGACGCTGCAAAGCAAACACAAAGGGAAAATTTGCAGTCCCCATCTAATAAGCTTATAACGAGTAGGTAGATGATTCCCTGCCAACACCCAAAAGAGAAAGGCGTGTTTAGGAACTCTGCCTTTAAACCATACAGTTTTGTGCCATGGTACAATATCGTGACATGTATGAAGAGCTGTCCAAGTTTTTAAGGAAGAGAAGTTCCCTGGCGTGGCCGATATTCTGTTCTTCCATAAGTAATAATCCGGTAAATAAGAGTCCATGGCGAGGTTGGTTCCAAGGATACTATCATGTAGTAGACGAACAGTGGGGTGGCTACTATTTGATAAGTGCTAATTCCCACCATAAAAACGGTAGAAATCGTCGCATGGAGAGAGATACCAGATACCAAAGGTCCATTTGCTCCAGTAATGTCAATAAGGGGACCTAATCTGGTCCAATTATCGTGCCAAAAGGAGACGATTAAGCTCGACTGGACTATGCAAACGAGGAGAGGTATGGCCAAGTTCTGAAGCTTCTTCAACGTCGCCAGATCCAGCTGCCACATTCTGAGAAATCTGCAGTCCAAAACATCTTATCTTTGATTACATTCTTTTTTTATCCATGCAACCCAAAGAGAACCTTCAGAGGCAAATAGAATCCATGTCAATTTAAGTCCGAACACGGTATTAAATCCCTGAAGTCTTCTCAGTCCTAAGCCATCCACTTTCTTTGGTAAGCAAACCGAGTCCCAAGCAATTTTTGCTCCTTTAACCGAGTTAGGAGCACCACTCCAGAGAAAGGTGTTCAAAATATGCTCCAATCTGTCCAAACAACATTTTGGTAGAGGGAATGCCGAAGACCAAAAGTTGATGATACCATATGAACCGATTGAATCAGTTGTAATCTCCCGACAAAAGAAAGGTGTCTAACCATCCAAGAAGCGATTCTGACAGGACCTTATCAATTGATGGTTGATAGTCATGAGGAGTGAGCTTCTTTGGAGAGAGAGGGAGGCCTAAGTAATGAATCGGAAGAGTGCCTGAGTTGAGGCTTTTACTAGACGCAAGAATAGATGTGTGCTGCCGATCATTTTCATTAAGAAAGAGAGTTGATTTCTGAAGGTTTAGTCATAAAACAGAGACGGTTTTGAACTCCTGCAGAACGCCTAAAATGCCAACAAGGGATCGCTCGGTTCCGTCAAAGAATACTAGAACATCATCCGCAAAACTGAGGTGTGTGACTAAGGGATCCAAGCACATCAGATGAGGGGAGAATCTGCACATCAGCAGCATCCAGTTGTCTCGCGAGAATTTCCATTGCAAGAATAAACAAAGACGCGGATATTGAGTCCCTTTGACGAAGTCCTTTTTTTCCTTAAAAAAAAACCACACAAATCTCCGTTGACAGAAACCGAATAATGCGGAGAGGAGATACATACCTTGATCCAACTGATGAAAACTGGAGGAAGTTCAAATGCTTGAATAATGTTGATAATAAACCTCCAATCAAATTATCATAAGCCTTAGTGATGTCAATTTAAAGACAGACTTTAATTATTCTTCCCTCCTTATTAAAATCCGCAACAGTATCCGAAGCCAAGAGAACATTTTCGCAAAGAAGACGACCCTTGACAAATCCAACCTGATTATTTTGCACCGCATCACTTGAAATGAGCTTCAAACAGGACTGAAGAAGACGAGAATTATCTTGTATACTGTATTGCAAAGAGATATGGGTCGAAAATCCGAAAGAGAAGAGGCTCCAAGGATTTTTGGAATCAGCGCTAGCACAGTAGCATTAACGTGTCGAGTTAGCCGACCATTCACAAAGAATTCCAAAACCGCTTTAGTCACAGCCGGTCCAACCAAGTCCCAAGAAGATGTAAAGAATTCAATGGTAAACCCGTCAGGTCTCGTTGCCTTATTTTTAGGCAAGGAGAATTGTTGCCTTGATCTCCTCAACTGTTGGAAGAACAAAGAGAAGGTTTGCAAATGGAGAGGATCATATGGACGGATGGATATATTGGATCTGGCTAACTGAGAGAGGGGTGACCAAAGAATTACGAGACCCGAGCAAAGAAGAATAGTACTAAAGAATCATCTCTTTAAGTTTCACTGAATCCGACACTCTTTCTCCATTCTCCCTCATAAGAAAGTAAATCTTATTCTTGGAGAGATTAGCCTTAACAGACTTGAAAAAGAAGATTGTACAAGCATCGCCAACATCAAGCCACATAATTCTAGACTTTTCCTTGAAGAAGGATTATTCCGAAAGAGCTAGGAAAACCCACTTATCTCAAGTCCGTCTCTCCTGCTCAAATAAATCCGATGATGGAATATGAAGAACCAACATATGTACAGATTCCAAAGCCTCAAATGCTTCCTTTGATCTCTTTTGAATGTCACTAAAACTGTCTTGGTTGATTGCTTGGCAGCAGGACTTAGCAGCTCTCAGCTTTTGACATAAGGAGAACAATGGGTCTGCCGGGATAATAGAAGATTTCCACGCAATCAAAAGCAACCAATCATAATCTGGATGAGACGTAAATAAGGAGAAGAATTTGAAACAAGATTTCCTCCTTACAATTGAATCTGAGATGGTGACCAGGCATGGAGAGTGATCAATACTTCCCGGAGCATCAAAATAAACTATAGATTCCGGAAAAGATTGCTGCCAGCTCTCGTTAATAAGAGCTCGATCCAGTTTGGGAGATTTCAGATTGGAAGGAGATTTATTTGTCTATGTGATGGGGCATCCTCTATGAGCCAGGTCAATATACCATAAGAAGATAAGCACTCTCTGAAATCACGAAGCCTCGAAGAGGAATGACTGCCGGCGAAGCGGAATAGATTTCAAACATCTCTAAAACTTGATTAAAATCTCCCATCACAAGCGACAGGGAGATGCGGAGTGGAGAAGTACCGGATAAATCCATAAGTAGACTCCAAAGCTGCCTTCTATCCATGGCGCAATTTCTGGCGTAAATAAACGCCACCGTAAATTTTTCATTTGTAACAGGATTAAAAATGTCACACATGATCATTTGATCTGATTTGTGGTATATGATCACTGAGAGAAAGGGCTCCCAAACAACTACAATCCTTCCATTTGTTGATGTTTCCGAATAGTTTGTATCATATTTTCATCCCAGTAAAATTCCAGAAATGACTGAATCCACATTTTGATGTTGCACACGAGTTTACAAAAGACCGACAATATTAGGCCGGTTAGAGGTGATTCACCTTTTGACCGCTAATTGTCTTGTATCCCACATAAACCACGAATAATCCATGAAAAACACTTCATTATGAAGTCAAAAAAGGGAGTGCTAATGCACTAGGATTTCGAATGGGCAGCAGGGCGTGTGTGCACCTGACCAAAAATATGCTTGCGTCCAATTGACGAAGAAGACTGCCCCGTAGAACCAAACTTTCTAGAAGCAGAGGAACGAAAATCCGTAAGAGCAAACATCTTTTGACGTTGATACCTCCGATATTTATTCCTCCAAGTAGCTGAGAGAGAAGAGCGAAAATCAGAGTGCTCTAATCTTTGGCGAAGGATGCTCTGAGCTTCATGAATGAGCTTCTCCTCTAATCAAATTGTGCCGTAGTTACCGGAGCAAGAACTGGACCCGCTGAATCCGAATTTGCTTTAGGAGGTTTAAAACGATGCACAACAATCTGTCAATCCGAAGGAGGCAAAGTGGAAGGAGGATGAGAACCAAAAGATGGAGAATTGGAGGAACGCTGAAGCTGTCAAACAGAAGTGCGGGCAGAGCTGCCGGAGAGCCGCACTGTGAAGCAGAAGAAGAAGAAGAAGAAGAAGAACCAACACTTGTTGATGTCTTGGGAACCTCGGAAGTGGAGCCAAGATTACCAACCCTGATGGAATAACAACATGTTTAGAGCGTTTTTATCTTGTGATAAAAAGCTCTCTGTTTATCAATCTTTTCTGTCTTTGTTTCTTTATTACTTAAATGTTTTTCACCAATTTGTCACCTCTGTTTTCTCTAATAACATTTGCTAAGGAAAAAAATATGTGTGTATTGATAAGAGAACGTCGGTGAAAAAAAAACAATGATCACATAGCGTGTTGATACGATCAGAGTTTTAATCCCTAGATCTACACTGCAAGTGCACAGACGTGACAATAGTATATAGGGTATCGAAATCCACAGAGTCTCTAGACCTTACGATAAATTGTAGAATTGTCAAGTTAAGCTAGGTGAGATTAATAGAAACTAATAGCAAAGCAGAAAAGTAAATCAGTAGCAGAAGTGGTTTGTAAGCAATCAACTAAAAGCGCTAAGTCTAGGGAGTTCTCAGGAAATCAGACAAGCAAATTAACTATCAGTCATGATCAAATTAAGTCCGTTTCTAGAACTCAAACACAGATATAGAATTAACCAACTTTCATTGCGAGAATTCTCTAAGTCTAATAGCAGAAACCCAAATTTCTTTGCAATTCCTAACAGATTAAACTAGCCTTAAGTGCAGGTTCGATATGTTCACAATTCAATTAAACCAAAACATTTTGCGGATAATTCAATTGCTCAACCTAAATAGTTCAGATTCTAAACCACACTTTCGTGTCAATTTAATAACCTAAAGTCTAGATTCTAAGTGATCAGGTTAGAAACTAGTATTAAGCACAATTCAGGTTGAAGAACAAATAAGTTATGAATCCTAAACTGATGAATTAATCTAACAAGTCATGAAAACCTTTAAGAGAATCCCTAAACCTAACTATGAATCTACTCAGACATGATCAATGAAGCACAAATCAATGAATGAATAAATTGCATAAATAGAGAGTAAGGAATAAAAGAGGTTCGAAATCTTCTCCAAAAGCAGGAAGCAGTACAGGTTCATATCAGCCCCAAAAGCTCTAAAATCTCTATGCTCAAACTATGAAAGCGTAAGTAAAAGCGTCTAGCCTAAACAATGGCTTAAAAACCCTAATATAATGGTCTAATCACGGCTGGGGCTTCTTTGTAATTATGAGAAATTTCTGGGCTTTGTTGCATATTCCAAACTCTTCATTAAACCACCGAGAATTGTCTGACTCGCGTGTGTGTCGATCGATGCACAAGATGTGTCGATCGATGCACAAGGTGTGTTGATCGATGCAAACCTCTGTTTTGGACAGTGAACTCTTCCTCTCGGGTTAAATCTACAAAACGCTCCAGAATGCGCCATAATCTCCAATTCCGCTCCAAACGTTCCTAGACCTGTAAACATACCTAAAAGTCTCCAAAACATAATAAAAGACTCGATAAACAAGACATATGCCATGGTTAAAAACCCTAAAATCCATGGTATATCAACTCCCCCACACTTAGCCTTTGCTTTCCCTCAAGCAAAACAGAGAACTAGAATATGGTGAAGAGGTTTGAAAACCTTCAGAAACTCTTTTCATCTTAGAAGTAACAACACTCAGATTCCCCTTAGTAAGCCACTGAAAGATTTCACCTGCAAGACATCAAGACCAACATATACTTCCCCCACACTTAGCAATTGTCCTGAGAAAACTCCACAATCAATCCAAAGCATTCAAATTCACCCTACTGAATTTTATAAGCATTTAAGTGCGGTCTCACCTAAGGATTATCGATCAAAGGGCACATGGATTCTTACTCTGTTAGCTCTAGACCACCATACTATATTTTTCTGGTTCCTTCTTCTCTTTTCCCTTCCTTAGCATCTGATTTCTCCCCATTGGGTATCATTTTTTTTTATCAGTGCTCTTCCCATTATGGGGTGTACTTTGGACACATTCCATGGATGCACATGAGGTAATATGGGTCTCTACCACTCCCGCGACCACTTCGGAGCTACTAGCTCATCCTCAGTTTATTATTCTCTTTTTTTTTTACTTTAGGGAAGGGGGAAGGGAACCTTACTTGGACAGGTTTACAAGCTGTGTCAGAACTAACAGAAGAATCTGACTCAAGGTATACCAAGCCCTTAGGTGAGAAAATTCTCTGTCAAAATTAAGGGTGAAGTCAGTTAAGGATCCTCTGAATACCTGAATTGATATGGGTGTCCTCAGTAGGCTGATCCGCATTGGGTTTTCTAATAGTCATAGATTGATCCTGCAAGCTCATCCCAATGGTTACTTAAGTTCCTGCAAGTGTTGTTAACTTTTCAAAAATTCATTGTTTCCTACTTAGACTGTTTTGACTCGATAAAACAAATTTTTGGACTGACTCTAAGAAAACAAAAGCGTGCGTCAGTAGCTACCTCCCCCACACTTGAAACACACTGTCCCCAGTGGTGTCAAGCCTAGGATTGGCGAGAAAAATAAATCGGAATGAAACAGACAGAGAAAGGCCAGAACACTTACCTGTTGTCGTCATGCGTCGATCGATGCCACAAGGGTGTCGATCGATGCAAGGAGATTATGCTCACTGGAAAACCATATATCTAAACTGTGTCGACCGATGCACTATGTGTGTCGATCGATGCAGTGCGATTCTGCCTGTTTTTCTCACGCCTTTGAACACACACAAAACAGAGAATCAAAAACACCAAATCAAAACGAAAAAATGAAAATAAAAACGAACCTAACAGTGGGTTTCCTCCCACTCAGCGCTCTTTTAACGTCATTAGCTTGACGTTTTAGTTGACTCAGGCAGAGGGTGCATTATCCATAGACAGAATCTGTCCTCTCGGAATCTCGGCTTTAGCCCAATAATGCTTCACCCTCTGTCCATTCACAGTGAATTCTTTACCTTCTTGGCTGGTTAGAACTACAGCTCCATAAGGGCGTACCTCCTTGATTGTGAAAGGACCAGACCACCTCGATCTCAGCTTACCTGGAAACAATTGCAAACGAAAGTTATACAAAAGTACATGATCATTTGGCTCAAATTGTCTGTCTAGAGACAATCTTCTTGTCATGATAAGCCTTAGTCCTCTCCTTGTACAACTTTGAGTTCTCATAAGCAAAATGCCTAATCTCATCCAACTCATTAAGCTGCACCAATCTCCTCTCTGCAGCAGACCTAAGATCGAAATTCATCTGCTTCACAGCCCATGCTGCTTTGTGCTCAAGTTCTATTGGCAGATGACATGCTTTTACATACAACATATGGAATGGAGTAGTCCCAAGTGGTGTCTTGAATGCAGTCCGGTAAGCCCATAGTGCATCATCCAACTTTGCTTCCCAATCCTTCCTTGTCTTTCCAACTGTCTTCTCCAAGATCTCCTTGATATGTCTGTTAGAGACCTCGACTTGCCCACTAGTCTGAGGGTGATAAGTGTTGGATCTCCTAGGATCTAGGGTTTGATATATTGAATTAAACCAACCTCGTTCTTACCTTTGAACTGGCAACGGAATGAAAATGGTGAACGAGATCAGTGGAGCAACGCAGGTGCCTTGCCTCTACCAGATACACACACACACAAGCTGGAAACGGGATGCTAGTGCCGGATCAATGGGAATCAACTGTTTTGGTGTTTATGCCTTTTCTTCCCAAGAAAACTCGACGGCTCTCTGTTTAGGTTGAAACTCACGAGTTTTATTCGACCTCGAACACACTTAACGGGCCAGACTTAATTAAGTCTTAATTCGAAAAGCCTTTCCGAAAACCCGAACTGTGTCGACCGACACACAAGCTGTGTCGATCGACACCACACCATTTTATCGATAATAATGTGTATCCAATACACATTAATATGATCATTACCATAATCATCATTCCCATGTCGTAGCTTCCAGTTTTCTTAAGTGTGTGACCCTATAGGATCATATAATACTGGCAGTAAGTCTACAACTTACAGATTGCAAGAGGCTTCTAGCAAAACATTGCAACCGCCCAGTATTATATGAATGTCTGATCTCGACACACAACTATCATCAGGAGTGAGTACAAGTGTGATTTCAGGACACTATCCCAACAATCTCCCACTTGTACTGGAATCATCAATTCCTATAATCCTTTTGTCTCTATATCTCGATTTGGCATAAGGCAAGATTGGTGTCATCCTTATTAAGCCAACATCGTGTTTATTGAACTCCTGATCTCATACTGAACATTACAAACAACTGAACTACAGTTCGTTTGAGTGCGGCCACACATTTTTCTCAGTATTAAATCTTCGATAGGCCCTGAGATATTTATCTCCCGTTAATCAGGAGGGATAAATCCCATCTTGTTCCAACCCTATTTCAACGCACACTTCATGATATACTTGAACAGTGCCGTTATAGTCGCCAGTTACGGGTCGACGTTTGACAAAGTCAAAGTGTACCAATTCATATGCAAGAAAGCATGATGAACTCAGGTCTGAGGACTATACTCTATAGTCGTAATGAGAACCTCTTATGACACATATATAACTATCTTGTAGACTTCTCATCAGCGGGTCATGTCCGATCATATGTTCACCAACATATATCTATGTGACTGACTGCGATAATCATATCATTGGCTCCATGAAACTTAGCCAACAGTCACCTCACAATCTAGTCTCTCGCGGTTGTCACTGTCCCACTTTGACAACCTCGACTAGGAACAAAACATAATTTATATCATCTATGACTTATAGGGTTTCATGATCAAGTCCTCAACTTGATGACCTATAATATGACATAAACTTATTTTGGGACCATTATTTAGATCACAATAAATAATGCGGAAATCAAATTTCATTAAACATTTCCAAAAGAATATTTACAAGAGTGTCTTATTATAACTAAAACAAAACTAAAACTCCCACTAGAATTAAGATTACATCTTAAGATCTCTAATGCCTACAGCAGTCGTATGAAACTCATGCTTAGGCCTTGGGAGTGACTTAGTCAGAGGATCAGCGACATTCTCGTCCGTCGGAACTCGGCTGATCTTCACATCACCTCTATTGACGATATCACGAATCAGGTGATATCTCCTCTCTACGTGTTTGGACTTCTGGTGTGACCTTGGTTCTTTCGCCTGAGCAATGGCTCCGTTGTTATCGGAAAACAAAGCCACTGGCTCCAAGACACTAGGAACCACACCAAGTTCAGTCATGAACTTCTTGATCCAAACAGCTTCCTTTGCCGCTTCTGCAGCAGCAACATATTCAGCTTCCCTCGTGGAATCAGCTACGGTATTCTGCTTAGAGCTCTTCCAGCTCACTGCACCGCCATTTAGACAGAAGACATATCCAGATTGTGATCGGAAATCGTCTATATCCGTCTGAAAACTCGCATCGGTGAATCCATTCACCACAAGTTCTTCACTTCCTCCATACACCAGGAATTTATCCTTAGTATGTCTCAAATACTTGAGAATATTCTTGACAGCTGTCCAGTGAACTTCACCTGGATCAGATTGGTATCTACTCGTCATGCCTAACGCGTAAGCTACATCTGGACGAGTGCAGAGCATGGCATACATAATAGATCCTATTGCAGAAGCATAAGGAATCCTATTCATGCGTTCTCGCTCAGCACGTGTCGCCGGACACTGCTTCTTGCTGAGACTGGTGCCATGAGACACCGGTATGAAGCCCTTCTTGGAATCATGCATCATGAATCTGTGCAGCACCTTATCAATATAAGTGTCCTGGCACAATCCAATCAGCCCGTTCACTCTATCTCTGTAGTTTCTGATCCCAAGAATATACGCGGCTTCTCCCATGTCTTTCATGGAAAAACAACTTCCGAGCCAAGTCTTAACAGACTGAAGCAACGGAACGTCATTACCGAGGAGGAGTATGTCATCGACATACAGTACAAGAAACGCAATTTCGCTCCCACTAGTCTTCTTGTAAACACATGGTTCCTCTTCGTTCTTGATGAAGCCAAATTGTTTTACTGCTTCATCAAAACGAAGATTCCAACTCCGTGATGCTTGCTTCAATCCATAAATGGATTTATGAAGCTTGCATACCTTTCCAGCGTTCTTAGGATCAACAAAACCTTCAGGCTGTGTCATATACACATCCTCTTCCAGAATACCATTCAGGAAAGCAGTTTTGACATTCATCTGCCAAATCTCATAGTCATAATGAGCTGCAATCGCTAGAAGAATCCGAATGGATTTAAGAATAGTGACTGGGGAATAGGTTTCATCATAGTCAATACCATGAATTTGCTTGAAACCTTTAGCCACCAACCTCGCTTTGTAAATCTGTACATTGCCATCCACGTCAATCTTCTTCTTGAAGATCCATTTACACTCAATGGCTTTTGCATCATTAGGTAAATCGACCAAGGACCATACTTGGTTTTCTGACATGGATCCCATTTCGGATTTAGAGGCTCTAAGCCACTTTTCGGAGTCCGGGCCCATCATTGCTTCCGCGAAGGTCGCTGGTTCGTCACTATCAATGATCATCAGATCATTTGAATTGGTCACGAGAAATCCATAGTATCTCTCGGGTTCGTGACGGATCCTTCCGGATCTGCGAACTTCAGGCTCCACAGGCGCCGGTTCCACAAAACTCTGTGGATCCAGCTGCTGCTCTTCCTCAGCAGGTTGAGCAGCCTCCTGTGCATCTTGAATTTCTTCAAGATGTACTTTACTCCCACTGTTTTTCTTAGAGAGAAACTCCCTTTCAAGAAAAGAACAGTCCCGAGCAACAAATACTTTGTTCTCAGATTGGTTGTAAAAGTAGTATGCCTTGGTTTCCCTAGGATAATCAACGAAGTAGCATTTATCTGATTTGGGTGCAAGCTTGTCAGAGATTAAACGTTTGACATAAGCCTCACATCCCCAAATCCTCAGGAAAGACAAGCTAGGAATGTTTCCAGTCAACAATTCATGTGGTGTCTTTTCCACTGATTTAGATGGTACCCTATTTAGTGTAAACGCAGACGTTTCTAGAGAGTATCCCCAAAAGGATAATGGAAGATTTGAATGACTCATCATAGACCGAACCATATCCAATAAGGTTCGATTCCTCCTCTCTGACACTCCATTCCATTGGGGTGTTCCAGGAGGAGTGAGTTGTGAAATAATTCCACACTCGCTCAGATAGTCGCTGAACTCTTGACTCAAGTATTCTCCTCCACGATCCGATCGCAGAGCTTTAATACTTTTGCCAAGTTGGTTCTGTACTTCATTCTTGAATTCCTTGAATCTATCAAAGGATTCTGACTTGTGTCTCATCAAATAGACATAGCCATACCTACTGAAATCATCAGTGAAGGTAATGAAGTACTTGTAATTTCCTCTGGCAACAGTACTCATTGGCCCACATACATCAGTATGAACAAGGCCCAATAAATCACTGGCCCTTTCATTTGGTTTGTTGAAAGGGGCTCTAGCCATTTTGCCCATCAAACAAGATTCGCATTTCTCACATGATTCAAAATCAAATGAGCCCAGAAGCCCATTTCTATGGAGCCTTTGGATGTGTTTCTCATTGATATGGCCCAAACGACAATGCCATAAGAAAGTCGGGTTTTCGTCATTGGACTTAAACCGCTTTGTATTTATGTTAAAGACAGGCATTTCTTGGTTTAAAACATATAACCCATTATCTAATGGGGCGCTACTATAATACGTACCATCACGATTAAAAGAACAAACTTTATTCTTAACAGCAAAATCAAAACCTTCCAAATCCAAAACGGAAACTGAAATTATGTTTTTGCTTATCGCAGGTACAAAGTAGCAATTATTTAAAATTAAAACCATGCCCGAAAGTAAGGACAACTCGTAGGTGCCTACGGCCAGTGCAACAACCTTAGCTCCATTCCCGACCCGTAGCTCCACTTGTCCTTTCTTCAGCGTCCTACTATTTCTTAATGCCTGCACATCAGTACAAATATGAGCACCGGAGCCGGTATCCAATACCCACGAAGTAGAACTAGAAGACATAACATTAAGTTCGATAACATAAATACCTGAGTCAGACGCATCATACGTCTTCTTCAGCTTCTTGTAATCTTCCATGAACTTCTTGCAGTCTCTCTTCCAATGCCCCAACTGCTTGCACTAGTTGCACTTATCCTCAGGAGAAGGCCCGGATTTGGGCTTCGGCTTGGGTTTGTCCTGACTTTCAGTCTGGACAACCTGGGCCTTTCCCTTTCCCTTCTTAGGTTTCTTAAACCTTTTACCCCCTTGTACCATCAGTACACTGGGAGTTGCCTTCTTGAGATTCGGCTCTGCTGTCTTCAGCATGCCGTGCAACTCAGTCAATGTCTTAGTCATATTTTGCATGTTGTAGTTCATGATGAACTGATCAAAACACGACGGCAAAGACTGCAGAATCATGTCAGTGGCTAGCTCCTGGCTAATGGCACAGTCCAGTTTCCCCAGGTTATCAATGCAACCCATCATTTTAAGGACATGAGGACTTACTGGACTATCCTTAGCCAGCTTGCAATCCATGAGAGATTTAACCGTCTGGTATCTCTCTGTGCGAGCTTGCTCCTGAAACAAAGCTTTCAGGCTGTTAATCATCTCAATGGGTGACATCACGTTCTCATATTGCTTCTGCAGCTCAGAGTTCATAGTCACCAGCATTAGACAATTAACATCTTTGACATCAGCTGAATGCTTATCCCAAGCATTATTTTCTGTCTGCGGGGCATTGGAACGTGGCCTCTCGGTGAGAACTCTTTCAAGGACATATTCCTTGTTTTCCTGCCTGAGAACTATTCTCAGGTTCCGATACCATTCAAAGAAATTAGATCCATTTAACTTGTCCTTCTCAAGGACGGATCTTAGTGAGAAAGTGTTGATGTGATTTGAGACATACATTGCTGTAATTAAAAAGAGGTAGAGTTTTAGTTATAATGCTCAAGAAATGAGAATTCTTATCTAATAAGAAAAACTCGCATTGTATTCAAAACTATGTTTCCTCAGATGAATACAATGAGCCAAGATCCTCAGATTACTAAAGTTCGAGTGGGCGACTTGCCGTTGCTCAAACTTTAGTTATTTAGGTAAGCAAATCATTGCTAATTGTACCCAGTACAACTCTTGGTCGTGAATAAGACAAACTATGCCTAATCCACTCTGATGTCTCTGGGCCCAGAACTTCTGTTAGCCCAGTCAAGTAAAACCAACCTTTTTTTCTGTCTTGTGATCACTGACATTTGCACTGCAAGTCTGTCAATGACCACCTGTTTTACTCATGTTGCAGTGGATACCAAGGACTCCAAGACTATCCAACAAACGACACGAGTCTTGACAGTAGACAAGATCGGACAAGACATCAAGATCACTTGATATTTAGTTGAGGAAAAGAACCGTTTTATCTTGATGTATATCCAATATACATCCAAGAATTTATTAATTTATTTAAAACATTCAGTTTTATTAAGTTTAGATTCATCTAGAACTTTTAGGATTAAATTGTTCTGGCATATGCAAATTTGTGGTCCAACCAGCATATTTGCGAATGTCGTGTCGATCGACGCCAACCAATGGCATCGGTCGACGCAACCCAACTTAAACCGGTCTTTGATAACCGGTCAAACTGGATCGAATTTACTTAACCGATTCAATCCATTTGAACCGGTTCGGTTTAATGGCCATGTCGATCGTCACACAACTCTGTGTCGATCGACATTACCAAACCAGAACCAATTGGTTAATTAAAATTAACCGAGCGAGATAACCGGTTCAATCCAATTGAACCGATCTATCTAATCGCTTTGCCTGTGTCGACCGACACACCCAATGTATCGATCGACATAGCAGGAATACGGGTACTCGATCTCAGATCGAAACCCTAAAATTATTTGCGAGTTTTTCGCTCTGTATCGACCGACACACGCTTTGTGTCGATCGACACTCTGCGACAAACCCTAAATATTTTACGCGAGTTTTCGCTCTGTGTCGACCGACACACTCTTTGTGTCGATCGACACTCTGCGACAAACCCTAAATATTTTACGCGTTATTTCGCGGCGTGTCGACCGACACACGCTTTGTGTCGATCGACACAGTGCGATTTCAACAGTTCATCGATTTTCAACATGCATACAATCCGAGATTAACATAAGAAAAACGATTTTAGCAGGCAATTTTTCAATTCAACAACAACAAGTTTCGAATTAATTGCATCAGATTCAATAGTCTAAACCCTAACACGCTCTGATACCACTGTTGGATCTCCTATGATCTAGGGTTTGATATATTGAATTAAACCAACCTCGTTCTTACCTTTGAACTGGCAGCGGAATGAAAATGGTGAACGAGATCAGTGGAGCAACGCAGGTGCCTTGCCTCTACCAGATACACACGCACACAAGCTGGAAACGGGATGCTAGTACCGGATCAATGGGAATCAACTGTTTTGGTGTTTATGCCTTTTCTTCCCAAGAAAACTCGACGGCTCTCTGTTTAGGTCAAAACTCACGAGTTTTATTGGACCTCAAACACACTTAACGGGCCAGACTTAATAAAGTCTTAATTCGAAAAGCCTTTCCGAAAACCCGAACTGTGTCGACCGACACACAAGCTGTGTCGATCGACACAACACCATTTTATCGATAATAATGTGAATCCAATACACATTAATATGATCATTACCATAATCACCATTCCCATGTCGTAGCTTCCAGTTTGCTTAGGTGTGTGACCCTATAGGATCATATAATACTGGCAGTAAGTCTACAACTTACAGATTGCAAGAGGCTTCTAGCAAAACATTGCAACCGCCCAGTATTATACGAATGTCTGATCTCGACACACAACTATCATCAGGAGTGAGTACAAATGTGATTTCAGGACACTATCCCAACAATAAGGAGTAGCAACTCGGTGATGAACTCCATGCTTCTGTAGCAGTTTCTCGAAGACCTTATTAATAAAATGAGATCCTCCATCACTAATTACTATTTGAGGTACTCCAAAACAAGGAATATGATGGTCTTAAACAGCTTAATAACCACCGAAGAATCATTGGTTGGACTAGCTATTGCTTCCACCCACTTAGACACATAGTCCACAGTAACCAAAATGAACTTATTCCCATAGGATGAGGGAAAAGGACCCATGAAATCTATACCCCATCAATCGAAAACCTCAACATCAAAAAGGAAATTCTGAGGCATCTCATACTTCTTACTGATTTTCCCTCTCCTCTGACAGGCATCGCACTGAGAGACAAAAGAATGAGCGTCTCTAAACATTGTAGGCCACCAGAAACCTGCTTGCAGAACCTTAGACACAGTCTTTAAAGTAGCAAAATGTCCAACATAATCTGATCCATGACAGTGGAATAAGATATCTGGAACCTCTGATTCAGCAATGCATCTCCTGTAAAGACCATCCGAACAGTGCTTGTAGAGATAAGGCTCATCCTAGTAGTATCGTCAGAGCTCTCTGAAGAACTTCTTCTTTGCATACCCCTTCAACTCATCTGGTTCGGTCTCTGCAGCCATATAATTAGCTATATCTGCATACCAGGGTCGACTGGTCGTCGCGACAGCATCAACTTCGAAGTCGTATTGTCCAATTTGAACCTTAAAAGGTTCTGGGCTCGTATCCGCACTGCAACGATCGTCGCGTAGGGCAGCATCGATCGTTTCTCCCTCGTCACATGCATCGATCGTCACAGATGTTGCATCGATCGACGCAATGCGATTAATCCGACAGTTCTGCAAATTTCTGTCCAAATCCATCTCAAATATTGTCCCGATCATATAAACGTTCTCATCATGTAAGAAATCGTTAATGGGCACGTCTTCTTCAACCATAATCCTTGAAAGATGGTCAGCAACTCCATTCTCAACTCCCTTCTTGTCCCTCACTTCAATGTCAAACTCCTGAAGCAACAAAATCCATCTCAACAATCTTGGCTTAGCATCCTTCTTCTGCATCAGATACTTCAGAGCTGAATGATCAATGTGTACAATCACTTTAGAACCAACAAGATAGGGTCTAAACTTCTCAAATGCGAAGACAACAGCCAACAAGTCCTTCTCCGTAGTGGCATAGTTCCTTTGCGCATCATCTAGTGTCCTGCTGGCATAGTAAATAGCATGAAGTTTTCTGTCCTTCCTCTGCCCCAGAATAGCTCCTACAGCATAATCACTTTCATCGCACATTACCTCAAAAGGTAAATCCCAATCCAGTGGCTGAACTATAGGAGTACTCACTAATGCTTGCTTGATCTGTTCAAATGCAGTCTGACAATCTGCAGTGAACTCAAACTTGGTATCCTTACACAGCAAAGCAGTTAGTGGTCTAGCAATCTTACTGAAATCCTTGATGAACCGTCTATAGAAACCAGCATGTCCAAGAAAGCTCCTCATAGACTTCACAGAATCAGGCGCCTGAAGGCTGATCATGACCTCAATCTTAGCGCGGTCTACTTCGATCCCTGCTTCAGACACTCTATGTCCTAGAACAATGCCATCTCTGACCATGAAATGACACTTCTCCCAATTAAGAACCAAGTGCTTCTCCTCGCATCTTGTTAGCACTTTGCACATATTATCCAAGCACTCATTATAAGATGACCCGTAGACTGAAAAGTCATCCATAAACACCTCCATAAAGTCCTCAATCATATCAGTAAATATGGACATCATGCATCTCTGGAAGGTGGCTGGTGCATTACAAAGTCCAAAAGGCATCCTGCGGTATGCAAATGTGCCATATGGACAAGTAAAGGTAGTCTTTCCCTGATCCTCTGGATGGATGGGAATCTGGAAGAAACCTGAATATCCATCGAGGAAGCAATAGTAAGGGTGATTTGCTAACCTCTCCAGCATCTGATCAATGAAAGGTAAAGGGAAATGATCCTTCCTTGTCGCAACATTGAGCTTCCTGTAATCTATGCACATCCGGTGTCCAGTCACAGTCCTTGTAGGAATCAGCTCGTTCTTCTCATTCTTCACTACTGTAACTCCACCTTTCTTAGGCACTACATGGACTGGACTAACCCAATCGATGTCTGAAATCGGATAGATGATCCCAGCATATAGGAGCTTCTTGATCTCCTTCTTTACCACATCCTTAAGATTAGGATTCAGCCTCCTCTGATGCTCAACAGATGTCTTAGACTCGTCCTCAAGATGTATCGGATGCATGCACAGCTCCAGAGAGATACCTGAAATGTCATCAAGAGAATAGCCAAGAGCTTTGCGATGCTTGCGCAGCTTGCTTAGACGTAAAGTGAGTTCTGCGTTGTTCAAACTAGCATTAACAATCATTGGATATGTTGAATTAGGTCCAAGAAATGCGTACCTTAGCTCGGATGGAAGTTGTTTCAGCTCAATCTTCGGGGATTTATCCTCTGCCCAGTCTCTGTCGACCTGCAACGATCGATGCACTGAAGGTGTCGATCGATGCAGAGTCGTGTCAGACACATCTAACTGCATCACTTGCTCAGCAGAATCCATTAGCCTCGCATAGCTGATTGCGGGCTCGTCTTGCAGAAGCTTCAGCTCCATTATAGAGCTCAGTAAAGCTCTCTCCAGTGGATCCTCAGCATGTGTCTTGTGAAAGTAATCTGCAGCCAAGTCACTGAGTGTATCCATATAAAAGGTATGTCCGTCGATGGTTGGTCTCTTCACCAGTTTATCCATATCAAAGCTCATCTTCAGATCACCCACATTCAGAATTATCTTACCTCTCTGGCAGTCAATCATCGCACCAGCAGTAGCCAAGAAGGACCTACCCAAAATCAGTGGATCCTTTGGTTCCTCTCCATACTGCAGAACCACAAAATCAGTAGGAATCACACATTGGCCGATCATTATAGGCACATCTTCCAATATTCCTTCAGGAATTCTGATTGTTCTGTCTGCTAAGACTAATGAGATCCTAGTGGGCAGGAAGTCAGTCATCCCAAGTCTCTTGGCAACAGAGAAGGGCATAAGGTTCACACTAGAACCAAGATTACATAGAGATCTCTCAAATCTTTCCCTGTAGATACCACAATCCAACACAAAGCTTCCTGGATCTTTCAACTTCTCAGGAATTCTGCCCTGAATCACTGCACTACATACCTCTGTGATCATCATTACACTCTCCTCATCAGACCATTTACCAGCTAGTAAGTCCTTAAGACATCTCTTCATCATAGGAGTAGTCTGCATAGAGTCAATCAAAGGCATTTCAATCTTCACTTTTTAATGATCTCTTGGCACTTAGCATATTGCCTATCGTTCTTAGCTTTCCTGGGTTCTTAGGAAAAGAGACCTTAGGCTTGTAGACCCTTTCATTTGATTTCTGCATCTTTTCACTGTTTGAACTCTCGGCAGTCACCTTGCGTCAATCGTTGCTAGTGTTGCATCGATCGTTGCTAGGCGATTTCGTTACAACCTCTGCGTCGAGCTTAGGTTCAGAATCTCCATTTTTGCCCTGCATCGATCGTTGCACTGGTGCGTCGATCTTTGCACTGGTGCTTCGATCAATGCATTGCCAATTCCTCGGATCTCATCTTCCATCTCTTCAATTTCCACAATTTCTTCTAAGCTCAGCTGCTTTTTCTAGGCAGGAAACAACTCCTTACCCTTCTCAATATCACTGCATTGCACTGGTACTTAGGATTAGCATCAGTTCGTCCCGGAAGAGATCCATCTGGCCTCTTAACATATCCAGCAGTCTGCGCAACCCGAGCATCTAGCTCTTTCACATGTGTTCTCAAGGATTCAAACTTCCCATTCAAACTTCCCATTCCCATTCAAACTTTCGTTGTAGTATAGTGGTAAGTATTCCCGCCTGTCACGCGGGTGACCCGGGTTCGATCCCCGGAAACGGCGCCAAAAACTTGATACGATCAGAGTTGTAAACCCTAAATCTACACTGCATGTGCACAGACGTGACAGTAGTATATAGGGTATCGAAATCCACAGAGACTCTAGACCTTACGATAGATTGTAGAATTGTCAAGTTAAGCTAGGTGAGATTAATAGAAACTAAATAGCAAAGCAGAAAAGTAAATCAGTAGCAGAAGTGGTTTGTAAGCAATCAACTAAAAGCGCTAAGTCTAGGGAATTCTCGGGAAATCAGACAAGCAGATTAACTATCAGACATGATCAAATTAAGTCTGGTTCTAGAACTCAAACACAGATATAGAATTAACCAACTTTTGTTGCGAGAATTCTCTAAGTCTAATAGCAGAAACCCAAATTTCTTTGCAATTCCTAACAGATTAAACCAGCCTTAAGTGCAGGTTCGATATGTTCACAATTCAATTAAACCAAATTTCTTTGCGGATAATTCAATTTCTCAACCTAAATAGTTCAGATTCTAAACCACACTTTCGTATCAATTTAATAACCTAAAGTCTAGATTCTAAGTGATCAGGTTAGAAACTAGTATTAAGCACAATTCAGGTTGAAGAACAATTAAGTTATGAATCCTAAACTGATATATTAATCTAACAAGTCATGAAAACCTTAAGAGAATCCCTAAACCTAACTATGAATCTACTCAGACATGATCAATGAAGCACAAATCAATTAAAAAGTAAATTGCATAAATAGAGAGTAAGAATAAAAGGGGTTCGAAATCTTCTCCAAAAGCAGGAAGATGTACAGGTTCAGATCAGCCCCAAAAGCTCTAAAATCTCTATGCTCAAAGTATGAAAGCGTAAGTAAGAGTAGCCTAAACAATGGCTTAAAACCCTAATATAATGGTCTAATCACGGCTGGGGCTTCTTTGTAATTATGAGAAACTTCTGGGCCAAAGTGGAATTTTCAAACTCTTCATTAAACCGCCGAGAATTGTCTGACTCGCATGTGTGTCGATCGATGCACAAGGTGTGTTGATCGATGCAAACCTCTGTTTTGGACAGTGAACTCTTCCTCTCGGGTTAAATCTCCAAAATGCTCCAGAATGCGCCATAATCGCCAAATCTGCTCCAAACGTACTTAGACCTGATAAACACCTGTAATGACTCTAAAACATAATAAAAGACTCAATAAACAAGACCTATACCATGGTTAAAAACCCTAAAATCCATGGTATATTAACTCCCCCACACTTAGCCTTTGCTTGCCCTCAAGCAAAACAGAGAACTAGAATATGGTGAAGAGGTTTGAAAACTTTCAGAAACTCTTTTCATCTTAGAAGCAACAACACTAAGATTCCCCTTAGTAAGCCACTGAAATATTCACCTGAAAGACATCAAGACCAACATAAACTTCCCCCACACTTAGCAACTGTCCTGAGTAAACTCCACAATCAATCCAAAGCATTCAAATTCACCCTACTGACTTCTATTAGCTATTAAATGCGGTCTCACCTAAGGATTATTGATCAAAGGGCACATGGATTCTTACTCTGTTAGCTCTAGACCACCATACTATCTTTTTCTGGTTCCTTCTTCTCTTTTCCCTTCCTTAGCATCTGATTTCTCCCTATTGGGTATCATTTTATTTTTTTATCAGTGCTCTTCCCGTTATAGGGTGTACTTTGGATACATTCCATGGATGCACAGGAGGTAATAGGGGTCTCTACCACTCCCGCGACCACTTCGGAACTACTAGCTCATCCTCAGTTTATTATTCTCTTTTTTTTTTACTTTAAGGAAGGGGAGAAGGGAACCTTACTTGGACAGGTTTACAAGCTGTGTCAGAACTAACAGAGGAATCCGACTCAAGGTATACCAAGCCCTTAGGTGAGAGAATTAAGTCAAAATTAGGGGTTAAGTCACTTAAGGATCCTCTGAATACCTGAAGTGATGTGGGTGTCCTCAGTAGGCTGATCTGCATTGGGTTTTCTAACAGTCATAGATTGATCCTGCAAGCTCATCCCAATGGTTACTTAACTTCCTGCAAGTGTTGTTGGCTTCTCAAAAATTCACAGTTTCCTACTCAGACTGTTTTTACCCGATAAAACAAATTTTTGGACTGACTCTAAGAAAAGAAAAGCGTGCGTCAGTAGCTACCTCCCCCACACTTGAAACACACTGTCCCCAGTGGTGTCAAGCCTAGGATCGGTAAAAGAAAGAAAATGTTAAAGGGATGTATTAGGTTCTGTCGGATTTTTACCTCTCTCGCACCTGCATCGATCGTTATACATAAATGCGACGATCGTTGCACAGGACCGCAATGATCGTCACAAAGCGACTTCATATCCTCTTCATATCTCCCTGCAACGACCGTTGCACAGGACCGCAACAATCGTCATAAGGCGATTCTTCTTCGTCAGTTATCCCTGCATCGATCGTCACAACAAGTGCAACGACCGACGCAGATCTCCAGACTCGTGTTCTGCAGTAAAAACACACCAAAAACAAAACTAAAACGTAAAATCCTAGGAAAAACATGAAAATAATATGTACAGACCAAACAGTGGGTTGCCTCCCACTCAGCGCTTGTTTAAGGTCATTATCTTGACCGGACGAACAAGATCAGGCTCCTGGAGGTTTCGACAGAGACTGTGAGTATCTCTGCGAAAGTCTCCTCATCCAAGGTGGAGAGTAAGTTGTGTCATTGTGAGCTCGTCCAAAGAACAAAAGGATGTTATGTTCTCCTGCATTCACAGCAGTAAAGTTAGTAGAACTGAGCTCGGAAGAAGCATACCTTTGCTTTGGTGAGTTTTTGATATTAGGAGCTTTCTGCTTAGAAATAGTAGCAAGCTCTGAAGATGTTAGAGTGGAATCTGTAGAAACCACCATCTTCTCCTCTCCAGGATCAGAAACTAAAGTCTCACTCCTTTGCGCTTCCTGTCCATCCTCAATGCTAAAGGTTTGACCAACAATCTTTGGCTTGCGCAGCATATCCATCTCAAAGTGTAGAGGTTTATCTCCCAGATGAAGATCAATCAGTCCATGCCTGATAGGTGTTATAGTTTTATCCCTATTCTACTGCAAGTGCACAGTTAATGCAATCGTAGTATATAAGGTATCGAATCCCACAAGGACTCTCAGTCGCACAATAGATTATTAGTAGTTCAGATTAAATTAAGCGAAGCAGATGTGAAAACAGTAAACGAAATAGCAAAGTAAATCAAGTGAGTTTGTAAGCAAGAAGGCAAAGCGTTAGGGTTCAGGAGTTCTCAGGAAATCAGGAACGCAAGCAATCAATCTATCTAGATCTAATCAATAACTGTTCTAGAACTCAAACACGGATATAGAATTAACCAAATTCCTTTGCGATAATTCTCTAAGTCTAAGTGCAGCAAACCAAACTTTCGTTTGCGAGAACTAACAGATTAAACCAGCATTATTCCCAAGTTTGATATGTTCACAATTAACCTGAACCAAACTTCCGTTTGCGAACAGTTTAATTGCTTATCTAAGTTCTTTCTAGTTAAATTAACCAACTTCCGCTGAATTAATCAACCTAACATCATAACTCTGATTAGCTACTTCAGATTAAGCATTGAGAACAACTTAGATAAAGAACTAGCAGATATGAATCTCTACAGATTAATTAAACTATAATTCTCTGAAATCCCTAATGAGAATCCTTCAACCTAACATGTGATCTACTCAGACATATTCATCGAGACAGAAGATATCATAAGTAGAAAACCAAATATCATATAATCAAATAGAACTGGGGTTCAAAATCAAGTCTCTTCCGAGATCAGGATCAGCCCCTCAACTCTCTCTGAGTAAAACTTAACGTAAGAAAAACTTGTAAAAGCGTTGCCTAAACATTGGCTTAAAAACTCTATTTATAACCTAAAACACGTTTTGGGGCTTCTTTGTAAATATCAGGAACTTCTGGGCAAGACTGCAATTTCATTATCCTTCTAAACCGCCGAGTTTTGGCCCATCTCGCTGGTGCAACGACCGTTGCAGGTGTGCAACGATCGACACCTTTCTCTGTTTCGGACAGTGAACTCTATCTCTCGGCCAAATACTCCAATTAGCTCCAGAAAGTGCCAAAATCACCAAATAAGCTCCAAATGTGCTTGTACCTAATAAACACCTGAAAAGACTCTAAAACGTAGTAAAAGACTCGATAAATAACACATATACCATGGTTAAAATCCCTAAAATCCATGGTATATCAACTCCCCCACACTTAGCTCTTGCTTGTCCTCAAGCAAGACAAAGAACTAAATGTAGTCAAGAGGTTTGAAGACTTTTCAGAAACTCATTTCATCGTATAAGCTACAATACTCAGATTCCCCTTAGTAAACCACTGAAAGAATCAATCATAGGATATCAAGACCAACATGTACTTCCCCCACACTTAGCAACTGTCCTAGGTAAACTCCACAATCACATTCAAGCATTCAAATTCTCCCTACTGACTTCTGCAAGTATTTAAGTGCGGTCTCACCTAAGGAGTATCGATCAAAGGGCACATGGATTCTTACCTTGTCAGCTCTAGACCACCATACTAACCTTCTCTAGTCCCTTTCTTCTCTTTCCCTTCTTTAACAACTGATTTTTCCCCATTGGGTATCATTTTTTTTTTTTATCAGTGTTCTTCCCGTTATGGGGTGTACTTTGGACACATTCCATGGATCACATGAGAGAAAATAGTGTTTGCTACCATTCCCATGACCACTTCGGAGTTACTAACTCATCCTCAGTTTATTATCTTTTTTTTTTTTTTACTTTATAGAAGGGGAGAAGGGAACTAAATAGGATAGGTTGACAGGCTGTGTCAGAACTAACAAGGGAATCCGACACAAAGTATACCAAGCCCTTAGGTGAGAAATCTAAGTCAGTATTAAGTTGAAGTCAGTAAAAGGATCTTCTGATACCTGAAGTGATGTGGGTGTTCCCAGTAGGTTGATCTGTGATGGGGTTTTCTAATAGTCAGAGATAGATCCTGCAACTTCATCCCAATGGTTACTTAAGTTCCTGCAAGTCTTGTAAATCTTCTCAGAAAATCATAGTTTCTTACTTAAACAATTTGACTCAATAAAACAAATTTTTTTTTGAAAAACGGACTGACTCTTAAGAAAACAGAAAACAAAAGTCAGTAGCACCTCCCACACACTTAAGACACACTGTCCCCAGTAGTGTCCAGCGAAGGATCGGTAAAAATAACTAAAAAGTGTGAATGGATGTTTGAGTTCTGCCGTATTTTACCTCTGTCGCTCAAGCATCGATCGTTGCACTAAGTGCATCGACCGTTACTTGGCGATTTTTCGTTGAGTGTCGACCGTTGCTCAAAGCAGCAACGATCGTTGCAATGCGCATATCAGATCAGACAGCTAGTTAGCAGGTTAGTCCGTCGGTTTATGTCAATTTCTAAAAACCTGCAAGCTGAAAACACTAGAAACATAGTAAAATCGAACCAAAAGATGTACCAAATAAAGTACAAATCATCCAAACATAGTAGGGTCCTAAAAATCAAAAGGAGAAAAGTGCAAAAGAAAAGAAAAAGTCAGAATACAGAACCGAAAGTCTGAACATGGAGACTACGCTCACTCGCTAACATCATCTATCCCACCATACAGTGCATCGTCATCGGCTGCCTCAGCTGCGGGATCAGTGGCATCCTCTGGAGATCGCTGTCGACGTCGGTCAGGTACGGGCTGATGGATCTGTGGTGGCCTCCTGCAGCTGCAAGTACGCACGAAGTTCCAAAGAACTCGAAACATACCATCTGATCTCTCTCTCCACTCTGCCTCAGAGTATGCACCGTAAGCCATTGAAGGCTCTGGAAAGGGACCCACAACGTCGACTGGGGCAGGCGCTGGTGCAGGAGTAGGGGCAGCAGAAGTCGAGGCTCGTGAGGAAGGCTCTCCCAGCGGATGAGCCATAGTCGGAATCCCACGCTGCGCAGACTCAGGAGGCTGAAATCTCAGTGCCTCTAATGTGTCAATCTGTGTCCATCTGGCAGCAGGAAGCTCTATACCAGTCCTCCCAGTGGTCGGATCAGTGTAAACCCAAATGCACCCCTCCTTGAGCCAGGTAGCGCTCTGCAAATGGCTGAGATCCAGGAACTCTCGAGCTGTATCACGCTCTGTGCCATGAAGAGGAATCCCACAATACTCAAAAATGGGAGTAAGTAAACTCCCTACTGTCTCAGTACCAGCTCCATCAAACGGCTTCAGCTGCAGATCAACTAAATGATGTGCGAAAATAGCTCCCAAGTTGAGACCCGCAGTAGGATCTCTCACGCCAGAACCTCTAAACTGATCTCTCAGCCCCATAAACAGCAGCTCCATCTCATATTTGCGTATCTTGTTGGCCTCAAACTTGCAAAGCAAGCTCCAGCACAAGATACGCGAGACATATCGCAGCACCGGATGTCTCATCTGCACTACTGGTGTGGTCCTGGAGTTGTATCGACCGCTGCCAATACTCTCCCAGAATGTGCGAGCCTCAACCGGATCCCACTCGAGTGGCATGGCGATGCGCCTCGGCTCAGTACTGAACCCGTAGATCCTGCAAAGGTCAAGTAGAGGAATCCGATACCTGACTCCCCAACTCATGAAGGTGAATGCACCCACTGTAGCGCTCCTGTGGTCAGGATCCGAGTAAACCACTCTGCAAGTGGCCAATAACTGTCTGACCAGCTCAGGATAGAGATCATAATGTCGCATCGGCATTGTCCCTAGACCAATGCCTCTGCATACAGCGAGTACCTGCTCATCAATCCCCAGGATCTTGCAGGTGGAGTAGTCAGCGAACTTGGTCGGCTTGAAGATCATCCCACACCAACCACTGTAGAGAAGCGAGTTGTACTCGTCCCATGAACTGAGCAATGGCCGCTCGGTGTACTCAGCGGACTTGAAGAAACGTATAAGGTCCTCCGGCCACTGTCTGGTCGTCTGAATCGGTGTGGCGTCCGCTCTGGGCCAAGGTAAAGCAACTGGTGGCCCGTATCTGGCGTATGGTGCGGGCGGCTCTGACTCTCTGCTGAACCATTGAGGCGGTGGGGTGTAGTGTCGTGTTGCTGTGGAAGCTGTGGCTCGCTTCTTGCGGGGTTGCCTTTGAGACACCATCTGCAAAAACAAAGTTCAAACACTTATAAGTCTCGGCAAAATTTTACTGTGAAATCGCGAAGCATCGACCGTTGCATCTAAGGCATCGATCGTTGCAAGGCGATTTCACTTTATCGAACATTTCCCAAAATCGCAAAGCAACGACCGTTGCTCGAGAGCAACGACCGTTGCAAGGCGATTTTGCCGCAAACAAATCATCAAAATCAGTCAAATCCAAACCACATTGCCTCAAATCAGTTCAAAATCATCATCCATCACCCTAAGTCGATCTAATCATGCATGCATCATCAATTTTTGGTTCAAAAGTCTAACACCCTAAAACCCTAAAATCTAATCCGAAAATTCGAAAATAGAAGAACATTACCTTGATTTCGTGAGATATAGGTTGGGGAAATAGATTGGGAGTGTAAAATTAAGTAGATAGCACTTGGAAACAAGAAATTTGATGAAGAAAATGATGATTTTTGGGTGGAGGTTCTCGGTGTGTCGACCAAAAGAAATGGAGAAGAAGGAGAGAAAATAGGGTTTAAGGTAACTTACCTTGGTCGTGGGTGCAACGATCGTTGCTTTAGGGGCAACGATCGATGCTGGTTGAACCAGATTGATTCCGGTTTAGCTCAACGTACCTTAATTTTCGATTTGAACCAATTGCAACGACCGTTGCACATGTGAGCAACGATCGTCACACATCTCCAGACTTGTGTTCTGTATCTAAAAACTAACAAAAACAAATAAAAACGTGAAATCCTAAGAAAAACACCAAAAATAAAAAGGAAAAATAAACAAGCCTAACAGTGGGTTGCCTCCCACTCAGCGCTTGTTTTAAGTCATTAGCTTGACTTTTGGAAATGAGGTCAGAATCATGGAGGTTTCAACAGAGACTTTGAGTGTCTCTGTGAATGCCTTATCATCCATGGTGGTGTGTAAGCAGTAGCAGCATGATGTCGTCCAAGGAACGTCGGGAGGAATGTGAGGGGAGATTGACACTTGGGAGGCTTAAAACCTTTTTCCGCGTTCCGAACAGTCGAGTCAGGAGGTTTAAGCTTAGAGGATTTATGCTTTACCTTTGGCAAAGATTTGATGTTCGTAGCCTTCTGTTTATGAGCAGTTTTAGGCCTTGAAGATGTTAGAGTAGGCTCGTGTGGAACCACCATCTTCTTGTCAACCACCACTGTGCACTGAACCACATCTTTAGACTTAACGGGAGCTTTCGGGAATGGTAATGGAGGTTTGTAGGTTCTTTCCTTAGCAGGTCCTTGAGATATGAGCGAAACTGGTTCCTTTCGGGGTGCAACGATCGGTGCATGTGATGCAACGATCGATGCTGGTTTCTCAGCTCGGGTTTCAACTACAGTCTCGGGTTTATCCGCTTCTCGGTCCATTCCAGCCATCTCAGACTCAAATTTCTCTCCTTGGCTTGGTCCCGCATCAATCTGAACTATCCAAGTCAAGAGATCCATGTCAATCTCTGTTGAGTCAGGTGCATCGAAGCTTTCAAACTCAGGTAATTCAACATCAAATCCCCCTCTGTCTTCCACAAATTCCACAGCCTTAACTGCTAGACATGATCCATGATCCATCTGTGTGTCATCCTGAATGGGAATGTTGCTGGCATGAGCTTCTTGAGAATCCTTCCTTGGGGTAGAACTTGAAACTTGATCCATCTGTGTGTCCAGCTGCTTCAAACGGGTGTTCAAGGATTCAAATTCTCATTCAAATTAGTGTACAGGTTCTCTAGCTTCGAGCTGAAGGAAGCTGTGTTCTGCTGTTGCTTTTCAATTGATTGTTCTATCATCATCTCTAGTTTGCTCCTTTGTGTAGGAGGTGCCAGATAGGAAGTATAATTATGGTCTCTTGGTCCTTGAGCATGCCTAGAACCTTGTCTCTGCTGATGTCCCAATGTATGTCCATAAGAGTCGGCTCTAGCCATATAGTGTACCTCTGCAAATTTATCAGTTTTTGCCTCTGCTCGGAACTGTCTCTCCCTAAGTAAGATGTCGTGGATGTCATCTATCTTATTATGCATCTCAGCTACTTGCCCAACCAATACATGGTAATCTGGTAAGATGGGGTTTCCTTCCCCATCTATTTTCTGACCTTTTGCGTTGCATATGTGACCCTCTTGGTCTCGTAAAACGCCGTTTTCACCACGAATCAAAATCACAGGCTCCATGGCGCGGAACCTATTGAACGTCTCAGATCTCAGCATCGCTGTTCTCGCCTTGTGTCGATCGATGCAAGGTGGCAACGATCGATGCAGTGCGAATCCCTGCGAATCCAAAAATCAAAAACGTGAGTAAACAAGAAAATTAAAAAGAATGCTTAGTCTAAATCCTAATACTAAATCTATCGGTGAACTCAAAGAGTCCCCGGCAACGGCGCCAAAAACTTGATAGGTGTTATAGTTTTATCCCTATTCTACTGCAAGTGCACAGTTAATGCAATCGTAGTATATAAGGTATCGAATCCCACAAGGACTCTCAGTCGCACAATAGATTATTAGTAGTTCAGATTAAATTAAGCGAAGCAGATGTGAAAAAAGTAAACGAAATAGCAAAGTAAATCAAGTGAGTTTGTAAGCAAGAAGGCAAAGCGTTAGGGTTCAGGAGTTCTCAGGAAATCAGGAACGCAAGCAATCAATCTATCTAGATCTAATCAATAACTGTTCTAGAACTCAAACACGGATATAGAATTAACCAAATTCCTTTGCGATAATTCTCTAAGTCTAAGTGCAGCAAACCAAACTTTCGTTTGCGAGAACTAACAGATTAAACCAGCATTATTCCCAAGTTTGATATGTTCACAATTAACCTGAACCAAACTTCCGTTTGCGAACAGTTTAATTGCTTATCTAAGTTCTTTCTAGTTAAATTAACCAACTTCCGCTGAATTAATCAACCTAACATCATAACTCTGATTAGCTACTTCAGATTAAGCATTGAGAACAACTTAGATAAAGAACTAGCAGATATGAATCTCTACAGATTAATTAACTATAATTCTCTGAAATCCCTAATGAGAATCCTTCAACCTAACATGTGATCTACTCAGACATATTCATCGAGACAGAAGATATCATAAGTAGAAAACCAAATATCATATAATCAAATAGAACTGGGGTTCAAAATCAAGTCTCTTCCGAGATCAGGATCAGCCCCTCAACTCTCTCTGAGTAAAACTTAACGTAAGAAAAACTTGTAAAAGCGTTGCCTAAACATTGGCTTAAAAACTCTATTTATAACCTAAAACACGTTTTGGGGCTTCTTTGTAAATATCAGGAACTTCTGGGCAAGACTGCAATTTCATTATCCTTCTAAACCGCCGAGTTTTGGCCCATCTCGCTGGTGCAACGACCGTTGCAGGTGTGCAACGATCGACACCTTTCTCTGTTTCGGACAGTGAACTATATCTCTCGGCCAAATACTCCAATTAGCTCCAGAAAGTGCCAAAATCACCAAATATGCTCCAAATGTGCTTGTACCTAATAAACACCTGAAAAGACTCTAAAACGTAGTAAAAGACTCGATAAATAACACATATACCATGGTTAAAATCCCTAAAATCCATGGTATATCAATGCCTCACATCAATCTTCGCACCAGTTGTGGCTAAGAAAAGTCTTCCTAGTATCAGAGCATCATCCGGATCACTGTCGTACTTAAGCACCACAAAATCTGTCGGGACTAAGTAGTTACCAACTCTCACTGGGACATCCTCAAGAACTCCTTCTGGAATCCTTCTTGAATGATCAGCTAGAACAAGAGAGGTTCTAGTGGGTGAAAAATCTGTCATTCCCAGCTTCTCTGCCACAGAGTATGGCATGAGATTTCCAGCAGCTCCTAAATCACAAAAGGAGCGCCTGAAGCTATCCTCAAAGATGGAACAATTCAGCACAAATATACCAGGACCAGGTAGCTTCTTAGGAATCTGTGTGAGCAACACATCACTGATCTGTTTAGGGATCACTATCACCCAATCCTTCAACATTTCGTCCATAGGCAACATCCTCTCCAGATATCTCTGCACACAAGGGTGATATGGTGGATCAACAGGTTGTGGATCTTCTTCCAACTTCTCATCCATCACTTTCAGCTGTCTGGCTTCATCAAGTTCCTGTTGAGATACCTCAAACTCCTCAGGGCAAGGTGTATTAGGCTTGTGAGCTAATTCAGCACAGATTCCAGCCGAGAGTTTTGCTTCAGTTTCGAATTTCTCAGCTTCTTCCACCAGTTCAGCTGTATTTAACTCAAATTTCTCCCCTTGGTTTGACCCATCATCAATATAAACTGACCAAGCCTTGATGTGGGTGTCCATGACATTCTTTCCCTTAACTGAGCTTGAAATTTGGTTCACATGCGTGTCCAACTGCTTCACATGTGTACTTAAAGATTCAAACTTCCCATTAAGATCCTTATACACATCATCTAACTTCTTGTTGAAGTCCACAACATTCTTAGTCTTTCCTTCCATCAGCTGTTCCATCATGGCTTCCATCTTGCTTTCATGAGCACTAGCTGCAGGAGGCGCCAGATAAGAAGATGATCCATAGGTTCTCTGGTAAGAATTACCTTGCTGAAAAGGCTTCTGATAACCAGTAGTCTGTCCAAATCCAGAAGAGTTCTGATTGCTTGTGAAAGCACTCTTTTGCTGATTACCAAACATGTTTCCTTGGAATCCAGAGCCACTAATGTAGTTCACATCCTCTTCTTGGTGATCTTCTTCCGCCTGAAACACTTCAACTTCCTGAGCAAAGTGGACACCTTTCTTTCCAGTCAACAAACTATGAACAGTGTCCAGCTTGTTCCTAATATCAGCAATCTCCAGATTATCTATCTTCCCACCAGACTCCTTCCTTCTCCTATCAGCAGTCTTGGTACTATTACTGCTTACCAAGTTATCTATCAATGTCTTAGCTTGCTCAGGAGTCCTTGTATTGAAATTTCCATTGCTAGCATTGTCCAATGCAGACTGATAGTGGAGATCAATACCTCTTAAGAATAAGCCCAGCAGCGTCACTTAAGAGAATCCATGGTGAGGACAGTCACGTTGGTACTTCTTAAACCTCATCCAAGCAAACTTAAGAGGCTCTGTAGGACCTTGGGTAAAGGTGAGAATATCCTGTCTGGACTGATGAGAGCGAGCATCATCATAAAAGTGCCTTAAGAACTCTCTCTTCACATCATCCCAAGTAGTAAACTTCCCAGATGGAAGTTGTTTCAGCCAAGCTGCATCATCTCCAGCGAGAGAATAAGGGAAAAGCTTGAGAAACAAGTAGTCATAGTTTACCCCATTATACTTCATTCCAGTAATGAAGTCCTCAAACTCGTCAATGTGGTCCATGGGTTGCTCATGTGGGAGACCATGGAACGGATTCTGCCTCAGCAGAGAGTAGTAGACAGTCTTGATCTCGAAGTCATTCCTCTCAAATCCAGGAGGTGCAATTGCTGACCGGTTAGCGTGGAATTCATCCTGTCGGTTGTAGTCTGCAAGAGTCCTCTCAGCAACAACCATCTGCCTCTGAACTTCAGGTTCAGGTTCAGGGTCAGGTTCAGGGATCACACGTCCCTCAGCATCTATCCTTTTCCCAGCAGCATTGTACGGGTTGTTCTATTGGTCTCTCAGAACACCCTGAGCATCAAGCATCAGAATCAAGCGATTTTGCACCATCCTTGCTCGTTGACCTTTTCTATTTGTTCTCTCTAGTCTAGCAAGCTCCTCAAGTCTGAGATTCACGAGATTAGTGTTCGGATTACTTCTGGTCTCACGCGTCTGCATAAACCGTTGGTAATCGTAGTGCAACGATCGATGCTAGGATGCAACGATCGATTCAACTCGAGTCGCCTAGTGTCGATCGATTCAAAAGAATGCGTCGATCGATGCAAAGCGAAAATCAGACCTGCGACAGAGAAAACATAGAAAATTAGTAACAAAACAAAAAACGAAAAACCTAGTCTAAACTTTAAATTCAAATCTATCAAAGACTCAAAAGAGTCCCCGGCAACGGCGCCAAAAACTTGATACGTTCAGAGTTTTAATCCCTAGATCTACACTGCAAGTGCACAGACGTGACAGTAGTATATAGGGTATCGAAATCCACAGAGACTCTAGACCTTACGATAGATTGTAGAATTGTCAAGTTAAGCTAGGTGAGATTAATAGAAACTAAATAGCAAAGCATAAAAGTAAATCAATAGCAGAAGTGGTTTGTAAGCAATCAACTAAAAGCGCTAAGTCTAGGGAGTTCTCAGGAAATCAGACAAGCAGATTAACTATCAGTCAGGATCAAATTAAGTCTGGTTCTAGAACTCAATCACAGATATAGAATTAACCAACTTTCGTTGCGAGAATTCTCTAAGTCTAATAGCATAAACCCAAATTTCTTTGCAATTCCTAACATATTAAACTAGCCTAAAGTGCAGGTTCGATATGGTCACAATTCAATTAAACCAAATTTCTTTGCGGATAATTCAATTGCTCAACCTAAATAGTTAAGATTCTAAACCACACTTTCGTGTCAATTTAATAACCTAATGTCTAGATTCTAAGTGACCAGGTTAGAAACTAGTATTAAGCACAATTCAGGTTGAAGAACAAATAAGTTATGAATCCTAAACTGATGAATTAATCTAACAAGTCATGAAAACCTTTAAAAGAATCCCTAAACCTAACTATGAATCTACTCAGACATGATCAATGAAGCACAAATCAATGAATGAATAAATTGCATAAATAGAGAGTAAGGAATAAAAGGGGTTCGAAATCTTCTCCAAAAGCAGGAAGCAATATAGGTTCAGATCAGCCCCAAAAGCTCTAAAATTTCTATGCTCAAAGTATGAAAGCGTAAGTAAAAGCGTCTAGTCTAAACAATGGCTTAAAAACCCTAATATAATGGTCTAATCACGGATGGGGCTTCTTTGTAATTATGAGAAACTTCTGGGCTTTGTTGCAAATTACAAACTCTTCATTAAACCGCCGAGAATTGTCTGACTCGCGTGTGTGTCGATCGATGCAAAAGATGTGTTGATCGATGCAAAACTCTGTTTTGGACAGTGAACTCTTCCTCTCGGGTTAAATCTCCAAAACGCTCCAGAATGCGCCATAATCTCCAGTTCCGCTCCAAACGTTCCTAGACCTGTAAACATACCTAAAAGACTCCAAAACATAATAAAAGACTCGATAAACAAGACATATACCATGGTTAAAAACCCTAAAATCCATGGTATATCACGTGTACAAAATATATATACACAAAAAGAGAATCCATAAAAGATCTTACAAACAAGATCAAATTAGAATATTCTCTAACTAACGTAACAAGATAATATCAAATATCTATATACTCTTTCCCAAGTTGGAACATGAAGATCCATAATGCATAATTTGTCAAGGAGACATTTGAACTGATTGCGACCAAGTGCCTTCGTAATTATGCATGTGACTTGTTTTGTTGTCTTGACATACTTCGTGGCAATAAGTCATCCTTGTAACGCGTCTCTCACATAATGACAATTGATCTCTATGTGCTTAATGCGTTCGTTAAACACTGGATTGTTTGCAATATGAATAGCGTACTGAATGTCATAGTGAAATAATATTGGTTTTGAATACATAATATCAAGATTTTTGAAAAAAGATAAGGTCCAAGTGAGCTCGCGTTGAGTATATGACATTTCCCTATACTCCGCTTTAGAAGATGAGTATGAAATTTTTCGTTGTTTCTTCATCTTCCATAACACCAACGCATCACCAAACATAATCAAATAGCATGTTAACGATTTCATTGTAATTAGTCAAATATGAATCATAGTAAGCCCAAAAGGCTCAGTGCACAATACGCATGAACGAAAACTCCATGTCCAGGTGATCCCTTAAGATACCGGATAACAGCAAAGCAGCCTCCCAATGTCTTAGCCTCGGCATCTGCATGAATTGAGATAAAATGTGTACTACATAGCTCAAATATGGCATGGTAATTACCAAGTAACCAATCTCCCAATAAGTCGTCGATACTGATGTGGATCATAAAACAACTCGCCATCATCCTTAGCTAAACCGTGGTTATGTCCCAATGGTGTATCCACCGGTTTTGCGTCTGTCAAGCCACATTATGAGATAACATCAACAACGTATTTCCGTTGACATATATATACACCATACTTCCCTCGAAAAACCTCAATGCGAAGAAAATATTTCAGTGGTCCAAGGTCCTTCATGTGACTTCTCTTGAGAAACCTCAATGCCAAGAAAATATCTTAGTGGTCCAAGGTTCTTCATGTGAGAACACTTAGATATGCCTTAAAACGAGAGATAAACCGTGAATCATTTCCTCAATAACTAAATCATAAACATATACCAATATATTTTATTGAATCTCTGTGATGATAAGTGAATAGTGAATAGACATAGTAGTTCTGCAGAAAACTAAACTTCAAAAATGTCGTAGAAGGCTTGTCGAACCAACATCTAAGTGCTTGATGAATGTCATATATGGATTTACAAAGCCTGCAAACCTGATTCTTATGAGGAAACGTATATCCTGGTGGAAGTCGCATGTATACTTCTTCGTGGAGATCACAATGAAGGAAGGCATTGTGCACACCATATGGTGCAACTTCTTGTATTTGAAAGCTGCCACTCACAACAATATACTGATTGTGTCATTTTCACTATCGGAGCAAATTTTATTTGAAATCTAACCTCTCCTTTTGATTGTTGCCCACTGCCACAAGTCGTGCTTTATAACGTTCAATTTTTCTATCCGAAGATACTTGATTTTAAACACCCACTTCGATCCAATTGCATGTTTTCCAGGTGGGAGTGTGATCATGTCCCATCTGCGACTGTCCACAAGAGCATTGTACTCGTTAGTGCTTGCCTTTCACCATTTTTGATCCCTGACTGCCTCCTTATAATATGTTGGCTCTAGATTGCAGTTTATCGAGGCTAGAATGCTTGATGCAAAGGAGACAACCCATTATAGGATTCAAACTTTGTGATAGGATATACTGCCTTATTTGAAGACATTTGATTGGCGACGACGGGTGCATGATGGGGGGCAGTGATTTTCTGGGATGAGTAAACTTCATAATCCTTCAACAACACAAAAGGAATTCGTTATATTTTACCTCCATCAATATCAGTTTCAGCTACACTATCAATCGGAAACTTTATTATTAGAACGACAATGCTCTGTTCAGGCGCAAATACATTCGTTCGGCTCCCCCTACGATGAACCTTCCTCCACAATAGCTTCATCATATTGTGGTGAATTAGTCTATGCGTTATCAAGATCATAAATCGCAAGACCTGAAGGTGAATCGTAGTACCCTCACAACTATCACCAGCTCATTGATATGGAATAATATTTTCTTGGAATATCACATAACAAGATATAAATCGTTCTTCTTTTGCAATATCAAAAATGATCCATCCTTTCTTCCAAAAATCATATCCAAGAAACACATAACATATGCTTCTCTCTTCGAAATTGTCATTAGATCGTGATACTCGACGCGTAAAGCAAAGCGTAGCGAACATACGAAGTTGAGAGTAATCGGGTGTCGTTGAATAGAATAATTCACAATTGATTCTCCCCAAAATCATATTGGCAGGCTCGCTTGAAACAAGAGTGTGCGAGTTATGTTGAGGATGTGGCGATGTTTCATCTCCAAACGACCATTTTGCTGAGGAGTCGCCGCACAAGAAGTTTGATGGGCTATCCCCAAGCATCTGAAAGTAATGACGAATATATGTATATTATGTCCCGCTGTCACTTCGAATTACTTTTACCTTATGCTCAAACTGCCTTTTAACAAAAGCAATGAACCTTTCAATGCCACGGATACCTCTAATTCCTCAAGAAGAAGGATCGTCCATACTTTAGGAGTGTTGTTGTCAACAATCATTAAAAATAACGAGCACCACTCAAAGATTCGCGACGTATAGGAACCCCAAAGATTAATGTGAATTAATGAGAAAGGATATTCAACTTTATTTGAAATTTCAGAAATGAATTCATGAATGTTTCACACGAATAGAACATCACACGACAGTTCCAAAACACCAACATTACTTGGAAAACAACCAACACCATAAAACAAAGATAAAATCCTAGACGACGGATGAACCAATATGCGATTCCATAAGTCTCTACTCGCCAACTTTGAATGATGTACATCATGAATCACCTCCCCTCTGTAGTGATAGATATCATCTTGTGCTGTTTGTTATGTATTGAATGATCGGAGTTCTCCAATCTTTTTCATCGTCAGGCTCGGGTCCCTGACTAGTGGATGCAGTTTGGATTGGTCCATCAGGAACATTCGCGACGTATACGGCATTTCTTGGGTCGAGATCATCATCGATGTCGCGACTAGTATCCTCATGCAGTTCCTTGTGTTCGACATCGTCCTTTTTGGTAGGCTCGTCCTCTTTCAAGGATAGAGCTTTTAGAGCTATGTCGATACTTGGTTTTTCAATCCCCTCGACTGGTATGATCTTATTGAGGTTAGGATCTGATGTCGATGCCAACGCGGCAAGGGCATCGGCTGCGGTGTTCTCCCCCCGCGGGATTCGTGTTAGATCAAAGAATTCAATCTGGTCAGCGAGGCTGTGGACTACCCGCAGATATGCTTCCATATGTTCATCTTTGGCCTCGTAGTCGCCATGATATTGGCTTGTGACCAATTGGGAATCACTGAAAGCGTCTACTTCATGGGCTCCTATCGCTATTGCTAGTCTGAGCCCAGCTATTAACGCTTCGTATTCTGCTTCGTTATTCGATGCGGCGAAGCCTAGTCTGAATGACTGTTCTAATACTTCTCCCATTGGGGAGACCAGTTTTACTCCGACCCCGGATCCTTGCCTCGAGGAAGCTCCCTCGACGTGGAGTTTCCATCTCTTGGCGGAAGCTGGGTCGAGTTCGATGGTTGGAGGGAGTTCAATTATGAAGTCAGCCAGTACTTGCGCTTTTAAGCACGTCCGAGCCTTAAACTCGATGTCGTACTCGCTAAGTTCGATAGCCCATTTGACTAGTCGACCTGACTGGCTTGGACTGTGAAGGATGGTTCTCAGCGGTTGAGAAGTCATCACTATGATTGAGTGCGATTGGAAGTATGGTCGGAGTTTCCGAGCCGATGTGACCAATGCTAAAGCGAGTTTTTCCATGGCGGGGTATCTGGTCTCAGCATCGATTAAGGTCTTACTGATGTAATACACCGGCCGTTGTTCGTTTTGTTCCTCGCGAACCAGGACTCCACTTACTGCTGCCGTAGAGACACCTAGGTAGAGGTAGAGGGTTTCCCCTTCTACCGGTTTCGCCAGTATAGGTGGTTCTCTTAGATAAGACTTGAGTTGGGCGAACGCTTCTTCACACTTTTCATCCCAAAGGAACTTTTTGTTCGCTTTGAGTAAGTGGTAGAAGGGTAGACATTTATCGGTCGACCTCGAGATGAAGCGGTTCAAAGCAGCTATTTTGCCAGTCAGACGCTGGACTTCTCGCATTGTTTTGGGAGATTTCATCTCCATAAATGTCGCGATCTGTTTAGGATTCGCTTCGATCCCTCTTTCGGTTACTAAGTAACCAAGGAATTCTCCTGACGGGACCCCGAATGTGCACTTCGATGGGTTGAGTTTCATCCCATATTTATTGAGAATGATGAAACATTCTTTTAGTTGGGGGATATGATCCTCGTACCTAGAACATTTGACCAGCATATCATCGATGTAGACTTCCATGGTTTTACCCAGGAGTCCTGAAAACATCTTGTTGACGAGGCGTTGGTAAGTTGCTCCTGCATTATTTAGTCCGAAAGGCATGAGTTTGTAGCAGTATGTGCCTCGATCAGTTATGAATGAAGTCTTTTCTTGGTCCTCGGGGTTCATTAGTATTTGGTTGTACCCCGAGAAGGCATCCATGAAGGACAGTAGTTGATGTCCGGCGGTGGCTTCGACCAGTCGGTCGATGTGTGGGAGTGGGAAGCTGTCTTTTGGACATGCTTTGTTGAGGTCTGTAAAGTCCACGCAGACTCTCCACTTCCCATTCTTTTTCCTGACCACCACGGGGTTCGCAAGCCAATCGGGGTATTTCACCTCTCTGATCGATCGGATTTTCAGTAGTCGATCGACCTCGTCGTTGACGGCTTGAGCTCGTTCCGGGCCGAGTTTTTGACGTTTTTGTCTTACCGGTTTATAAGTTGGGTCGACATTCAGCTCGTGGCTGGTTACGTCGATGTTAATCCCTTTCATGTCCGCTGAGGACCAGGCAAAGGGGTCGACGTTCTTTTTAAGAAAGGAGATCAGTTCGTTTTAAACTGGCTCCGATAGATCGATTCCGATGCCGACAAGTCTTTCGGGATGAGCATCGTCTATGCAAACTTGAGTTTTGAGATATAGCAATTGCGGGAAATATTTTGACTTCCGTAAACGGTTTTTACCCCTTTCGGGGTTGGAAATTTTACGCATGGATGGTAGGTCGATGGTACAGCTTTCATGTCGTATATCCAAGGTCGACCTAAAATTGCGTTGTAGGGAGCTGGTCGATCTACTACGACGAACTCTGTCATTCTTTGAACTCCTCCAGCTATTACTGGGGCGAAGACAGATCCCATTGAATATGTCGTTTTGCCAGCGAACCCTACCAACGGTGTCTGTTCCTCGACGATCTCGGAGTCGTTGAACTCCATCTTTTTGAATGCGTCGTAAAAGAGGACATCCACCGAACATCCTGTGTCGGTCATTATCCTCGAGAGTTCGACATCTACAACTACTAGACAAACGAGGAGTGCGTTGTTGGTTGGTTTGTCAAGATTGTTTGTCTCGCTCTCGTGGAAAGTGATTTCATGGTCTGGACCAAACATTGGGATTTTCTCCCTTTTGTCGGTCTCGACTCTTCTTTGAAGAGCTTTGATTGAATTGACCGAGTCTCGGCATAGTTTGGAGCCACAGAAGATGAAGTCAACTCGTTTAGGGGGTATGGCCCGTACACCCCCCCCCCCCCCGCAGAGACGAGGGAGATTACTTCGTGAGCGTAAACTCTTAATAGGAGCTGGAGGCGGGGATAACGCTGAGCCTCTTGGGGTGCCACATAAATTGAGTTTGCCGAGAATGACTTCGACTCGTTTTTGCGACCCTTGAGGGAGGGCTTCGGGGGATCCGGGCTCCGGGTATAGCACTCTTCGGGCTCTCGACTGCATTAACGTTTCTAGATTTACGGGAATCCTTTTTTGAGTTTGAGTTCTGTGAGCCCGACGAGTACTTTTCCTTTCAGTGCTTCTCTCTGAGGGCCGTTGTTTCGCCCTCGAGGCGAGCAAAGGCCGATGCGCGATGAAGGCGTCATCGAGTGTTTGAGGTTCGCAGGCTGTTATTTCCTCGCAGAATCTAGTCGAGTACCATAGTCCACGTCTCAGTGCTTCTATTGCTACTTCGTCTCGTGGGTTCGCGATTTTGGATTTTATTTCCTTGAATCGGTCAATGTACGAGCAAAGTGTCTCGTCGGGTTTTTGAGAGACGCCAAATAAAGCTGCCTCGGTAGTCTTTACCTCGATAAAGACGGAGTATTATTTGAGGAAAGCCGTCATGAACTGGGTGAAATCATCGATGGATCTCTCTTCCAGTCCGGCAAACCAATCTAGGGCGGAGCCCGATAGTTTTTCGGCGAAGAACCTACAGAAAGCCGTCTCTCTCTCCTCGTCAGTGAGGTATACCCTTGACATTGCTAGTCGGAATGTCCTGATATGGGCTTTGGGTCTGATTTTCCAGAAAATTCTAGGAATTTTGTTTTCTTGATTTCCCGGATTCTTGCAAAGGCGATCCGGTCTGTGAATGGCGTTTGTCGCGTTTCCTCGACTGGCGAACTGGGCTTTAGCCTGCTCGATGTATTGCCTTAGCATATCATGTTCTTCGCCTGCTATAGGCGTGAACTGTGCTTGTGCCTGATTCGACGTTTGCCCCGGGAAAACCGGGTCGAGAAGATCGATTGTTGGAATCGGTCTTGTCTGGTCGATTTGTGGCGCTTGGAATTGTATCGTATTGGATCCGCTAGGATACCCCGAGCTCGAGGCGAAAGAAGAGCCTCCTAGTTGCCTTGGTTGGTTACTGGAATTACTCGGGAAAGGTGCTGGTCCAGGTAATGGTCGATTTCCCGATCCGGTTGGATCTGTGACCATAGAACTCGAACTGAATGGAGTCGGTGTCGCAGTAGGGGTCGTTATAGTGCGGAAACCGCTATTCAACGTGCTGGCTAAATTTCCCGACGTTCCAGGGGGTGTTACCACCTGAGAGAAGTCCAAGCGTGTTCGCGGTGGAGGACTTATGGGGGGTCGTGGATCGCGCAGTGATCTACATCCCTGGTTTTGGCTAGCGAGCTCTTCAAGACGGGCGTTAATGCGCCGTTCTTGTTCATCGAGCTGCGCGGCCAAAGAACGATTTGCGATCTCTTGGGCCCGTGTGTTTGCCTCGTTGCTTCTCGTTCGGTTTACCAACAAGTTCAACATTGAACGGATTTCAGCGAGGTCGTCCGGGCTTTGTCGCTGTGGAGCAGGAAGCAGTGGCGGGTTAGGCCTGAGCGTTCCGGATCCGCCTCTTGGAGCGGGGGCGGAAGTTGAATCGTTTCTCATCCATACCTAGTTCCTGCTCGGATCGTTAGTTCCTGACAAAACGTTTGTCGGAGTCTGGCTCGTCCCGATCGTTTGAGCGACTGAGCTGGCTGGTGCTGAAGTCGTGGAGACTAAGGCAGAGCTCGTCAACACGCCATCGGTTTGACCCATGGTTCTTACCCCGGTGGTGTTTTGAGGAACGTCATCGACCGTTTGAGGGTGGTCGACTGGTGGAGTGGCGCTGGGAGAGGCATATAGGTCGGGATTCATCTCGATCTATCGGATCTAGGATCTGATTCTGAAGATAGGAAAAACTATAGATAGTCCCCACAGTCGGCGCCAAATGTGAGATCGGAGATTCACACCATGGATTTGTAATCGTGGATTTGGACTTATGGATATAAAGGTGATATAGATTTCCTATGAATCAAAGACTTTATTGAGATTGAACGTCGAGATAGAACAAACACAATCGAATAGAGAGTACAAAGTATGATAATCGAGCTATCTAGTCGAAGTGTTCTTGATTAGGGTTGGAATGAATTGAATAAATCTCCATTTCTTCTTTAAATAGTCCTCGGCTTTGATCTCCTTTTTCTGATCTTTCGGCCTCGCCATGATAACAATCTCCAAGATTCGCGGGAATCAGTTGAACTGACGAAGACCAGGTCGTTCTTCCTCTATGTCCTCTTCTATCGAGCTCGAGCTCGATCGCTTCTCGTTTCGGTGTCATTTGGGCCTTAGTCAGATCATGGTCGCATAGGTCCAGAATGGATGACAGTCGAGCTCGTCTCCTCGATCATGGGTAGGGCTCATGATTATGGGCCCTTGTTTTGTTTGTAATGGACCGGATTTCTTTGAGGGAAATCCAGCACCAACAATAGCCCCCCAGCCCATTAATTTCGACGAGTCGAGGTTAACGGGCGGTAGACGTTCTTGGGAAGATGCGCGCGTGCCTCGGGTGTCAAAAACCCTAATAATTATCCTGGCTTCATCCGTAGATCCTGTTATGATCGAACGGCTGAGACCGTGCGCGTGGATCGAACTGATCTATTTGTAGCGCGTTTGCTTCCACAACTAGTATTATCTAGAGAATAATTTGATATGTCGTCGATCAGGTCAATCGTCAACGGTTGAGATCTCCCGAGTCCGATAAATCTTATCGGCCTCAATCCATGTGGATGTGACTTAATCATCAGCCATTTGCTCCTGGCCATAGATCTTGTATCAACGGTCGAGATTGTAAGAAATCGTAGGATCTTAATTGTCTCAATTTTTTGTAATCATTACAAATTTTGAATCTAGCGGTTGAGATTGTGGGATACGAAAGATCCCACGGATCTCGAGGGAGGAGGAGCATTAGTTGGCATAAAAGGGGAAGTTACCTAGCACGATTCCCATTACTGCTCGCACTACAAATCGACAAGGTAACTTCTCCTTCCTCATTTTAGCATTTTTGCTTCTCGCTCTTGTATCTTTTACTGTTATTCCGAAATTCTTCTCTCTTTAGATTTTCTCTTCTGTTTTTAAAAAAAAAAAGAAATTTCCGATACATCGACCATTATGGCTCGGAAAGATGCAGTCGGAGCGAGTACAAGCGCGGCAACGGGTTCATTTGGTCTGCATCCGCCGTCCGGCTTGACCGTGAACCATATACAGCGGTGGCGGACGAAGTGCCGGATCCCACCGGAGGTGGAAATAGTTATCCCGTCTCCGGCAATGTCACCGGAAACTGCTGTAGAGGGCTATTGCTGCGCCTCTTACACCTACTTCGATAAATGCGGATTGTTTTTTCCAATCCCCCGCATTATCTCGTGGGTTCTGGCTAAGCTTCAGCTGTCCTTTCATCAGATGACCCCGAATTTCGTCCGGTATGTTATCGGACTCGGGGTCAGAGCCGTCAAGGAGGGCGTTGACTTCGGGGCCGAGGAACTGATGAAGGTCTGTTCAGTGAAACATAATACTAGTTTCCTAGGACTTACTACCTCTCTCCTCATCATGCAAAGATCCTCGACGAGATCCCGACGAGAGATGCGTGGAAGGATAAATACTTCTTTTTTAGGATCAACCATCATACGGTCGAGGACTTCGATTATTCGGTTATCCCGACAAAATGGGCAGCTAGTGTTGGTTAGCCTTTAGGGTTTATCAGTTTTCCTGACTGCTTCGATGTTTTTCATCTACACTGAGCTATTTGCTAATACCTTTTTGTTTTTCTTTGTAGAAGTTCCTAAATCGCTATCTCTGAACCCGATCACATCGAGTTTGATAGCTCGTCTCCGGAGAGGAGATTGTTGGATCTCCTAGGATCTAGGGTTTGATATATTGAATTTAAACCAACCTCGTTCTTACCTTTGAACTGGCAGGGGAATGAGAATGGTGAACGAGATGAGTGGAGCAACGCAGATGCCTTGCCTCTACCAGATACACACGCACACAAGCTGGAAACGGGATGCTAGTGCCGGATCAACGGGAATCGAATCTCTCTGGTGTTTCTCCTTTTACTGTCAAGAAAAGTGGACGGCTTCCCTGTTTAGGTCGACAAACTCGTGTTTTATCCGACCTAAACATGCTTAACAGGCTAGACTTAATTAAGTCTTAATTCGAAAAGCCTTTTCCCGAAACCCGAACTGTGTCAACCGACACACAAGCTGTGTCGATCGACACAACACCATTTTATCGATAATAATGTGTATCTAATACACATTAATATGATCATTACCATAATGATCATTCCCATGTCGTAGCTTCCAGATTGCTTAGGTGTGTGACCCTATAGGATCATATAATACTGGCAGTAAGTCTACAACTTACAGATTGCAAGAGGCTTCTAGCAAAGCTTTGCAACCGCCCAGTATTATACGAATGTCTGATCTCGACACACAACTATCACAGGAGTGAGTACAAGTGTGATTTCAGGACACTATCCCAACAATCTCACTTGTACTGGAATCATCTATTCCTATAATCCTTTTGTCTCTATATCTCGATTTGGCATAAGGCAAGATTGGTGTCATCCTTATTAAGCCAACATCATGTTTATCGAACTCCTGATCTCATACTGAACATTACAAACAACTGAACTACAGTTCGTTTGAGTGCGGCCACACATTCTCTCAGTATTCAATCTTCGATAGGCCCTGAGATATTTATCTCCCGTTATACAGGTGGGATAAATCCCATCTTGTTCCATCCCTGTTTCAACGCACACTTCATGATATACTTGAACAGTGCCGTTATAGTCGCCAGTTACGGGTCGACATTTGACAAAGTCAAAGTGTACCAATTCATATGCAAGAAAGCATGATGAACTCAGGTCTAAGGACTATACTCTATAGTCGTAATGAGAACCTCTTATGACACAGATATAACTATCTTGTAGACTTCTCATTAGCGGATCATGTCCGATCATATGTTCACTAACATATATCTATGTGACTGACTGCGATAATCATATCATTGGCTCCATGAAACTTAGCCAACAGTCACCTCACAATCTAGTCTCTCGCGGTTGTCAGTGTCCCACTTTGACAGCCTCGACCAGGGACAAAACATAATTTATTAACTTATAGGGTTTCATGATCAAGTCCTCAACTTGATGACCTATAATATGGCATAAACTTATTTTGGGACTATTATTTAGATCACAATAAATAATGCTGAAATCAAATTTCATTAAACATTTCCAAAAGAATGTTTAAAAGAGCGTCTTATTATAACTAAAACAAAACTAAAACTCCCACTAGAATCAAGATTACATCTTAAGATCTCTAATGCCTACAACAGTCGTATGACTCTCATGCTTAGGCCTTGGGAGTGACTTGGTCAGAGGATCAGCGACATTCTTATCTGTCGGAACTCGGCTTATCTTCACATCACCTCTATTGACGATATCACGAATCAGGTGATATCTCCTCTCCACGTGTTTGGAATTCTGGTGTGACCTTGGTTCTTTCGCCTGAGCTATGGCTCCGTTGTTATCGCAAAACAAAGCCACTGGCTCCAAGATACTAGGAACCACACCAAGTTCAGTCATGAACTTCTTGATCCAAACAGCTTCCTTTGCCGCTTCTGAAGCAGCAACGTATTCAGCTTCCGTCGTGGAATCAGCTACGGTATTCTGCTTAGAGCTCTTCCAGCTCACCGCACCGCCATTTAGACAGAAGACATATCCAGATTGTGATCGGAAATCATCTCTGTCCGTCTGAAAACTCGCATTGGTGAATCCATTCACCACAAGTTCTTCACTTCCTCCATACACCAGGAATTTATCCTTAGTATGTCTCAAATACTTGAGAATATTCTTGACAGCTGTCCAGTGATCTTCACCTGGATCAGATTGGTATCTACTCGTCATGCTTAACGCGTAAGCTACATCTGGACGAGTGCAGAGCATGGCATACATAATAGATCCTATTGCAGAAGCATAAGGAATCCTATTCATGCGTTCTCGCTCAGCATGTGTCGCCGGACATTGTTTCTTGCTGAGACTAGTGCCATGAGACATCGGTATGAAGCCCTTCTTGGAATCGTGCATCCTGAATCTGTGTAGTACCTTATCAATATAAGTGTCCTGGCACAATCCAATCAGCCTGTTCATTCTATCTCTGTAGATTCTGATTCCAAGAATATACGCAGCTTCTCCCATGTCTTTCATGGAAAAATAACTTCCGAGCCAAGTCTTAACAGACTGAAGCAACGGAACGTCATTACCGAGGAGGAGTATGTCATCGACATACAGTACAAGAAACGCAATTTTGCTCCCACTAGTCTTCTTGTAAACACATGGTTCCTCTTCGTTCTTGATGAAACCAAATTGTTTCACTGCTTCATCAAAACGAAGATTCCAACTCCGTGATGCTTGCTTCAATCCATAAATGGATTTATGAAGCTTGCATACCTTTCCAGCGTTCTTAGGATCAACAAAACCTTCAGGCTGTGTCATATACACATCCTCTTCCAGAATACCATTCAGGAATGCGGTTTTGACATCCATTTGCCAAATCTCATAGTCATAATGAGCGGCAATCGCCAGAAGAATCCGAATGGATTTAAGCATAGCGACTGGGGAATAGGTTTCATCATAGTCAATACCATGAATTTGTTTGAAACCTTTAGCCACCAACCTCGCTTTGTAAATTTGCACATTGCCATCCACGTCAATCTTCTTCTTGAAGATCCATTTACACTCAATGGCTTTTTAACCATTAGGTAAATCGACCAAGGACCATACTTGGTTTTCTGACATGAATCCCATTTCGGATTTAGAGGCTTCAAGCCACTTTTCGGAGTCCGGGTCCATCATTGCTTCCGCGAAGGTCGCTGGTTCGTCACTATCAATGATCATCAGATCATTTGAATTGGTCACGAGAAATCCATAGTATCTCTCGGGTTTGTGACGGATCCTTCCGGATCTGCGAACTTCAGGCTCCACAGGCACCGGTTCCACAGAACTCTGTGGATCCAACTGCTGCTCTTCCTCAGCAGGTTGAGCAGTCTCCTGTGCATCTTGAATTTCTTCAAGATGTACCTTACTCCCACTGTTTTTCTTAGAGAGAAACTCCCTCTCAAGAAAAGAACAGTCCCGAGCAACAAATACTTTGTTCTCAGATTGATTGTAAAAGTAGTATGCCTTGGTTTCCCTAGGATAACCAACGAAGTAGCATTTATCTGATTTGGGTGCAAGCTTGTCAGAGATTAAACGTTTGACATAAGCTTCGCAACCCCAAATCCTCAGGAAAGACAGACTAGGAACATTCCCAGTCCACATTTCATGTGGTGTCTTTTCCACTGATTTAGATGGAACCCTATTTAGTGTAAACGCAGACGTTTCTAGAGCGTATCCCCAAAAGGATAATGGAAGATTTGAATGACTCATCATAGACCGAACCATATCCAATAAGGTTCGATTCCTCCTCTCTGACACTCCATTCCATTGGGGTGTTCCAGGAGGAGTGAGTTGTGAAATAATTCCACACTCGCTCAGATAGTCGCTGAACTCTTGACTTAAGTATTCTCCTCCGCGATCCGATCGCAGAACTTTGATACTTTTGCCAAGTTGGTTCTGCACTTCATTCTTGAATTCCTTGAATCTATCAAAGGATTCCGACTTGTGGCTCATCAAATAGACATAGCCATACCTACTGAAATCATCAGTGAAGGTAATGAAGTACTTGTAATTTCCTCTGGCAACAGTACTCATCGGCCCACATACATCAGTATGAACAAGGCCCAATAAGTCACTGGTCCTTTCATTTGGTTTGTTGAAAGGGGCTCTAGCCATCTTGCCTATCAAACAAGATTCGCATTTCTCACATGATTCAAAATCAAACGAGCCCAAAAGCCCATTTCGATGGAGCCTTTGGATGCGTTTCTCATTGATATGGCCCAAACGACAATGCCATAGGAAAGTCGGGTTTTCGTCATTGGACTTAAACCGCTTTGTATTTATGTTATAGACAGGCATTTCTTGGTTTAAAACATATAACCCATTGTCTAATGGGGCGCTACCATAATATGTACCATCACGATTAAAAGAACAAACTTTATTCTTAACAGCAAAATCAAAACCTTCCAAATCCAAAACGGAAACTGAAAGTATGTTTCTGCTTATCGCAGGTACAAAGTAGTAATTATTTAAAATTAAAACCATGCCCGATGGTAAGGAGAACTCGTAGGTGCCTACGGCCAGTGCAGCAACCTTAGCTCCATTCCCGACCCGTAGCTCCACTTGTCCTTTCTTCAGCGTCCTACTATTTCTTAGTGCATGCACATCAGTACAAATATGAGCACCGCATCCGGTATCCAATACCCACGAAGTAGAACTAGAAGACATAACATTAAGTTCGATAACATAAATACCTGAGTGAGACTCATCATACGTCTTCTTCAGCTTCTTGTAATCTTCAATGAACTTCTTGCAGTCTTTCTTCCAATGCCCCAACTGCTTGCAGTAGTTGCACTTATCCTCAGGAGAAGGCCCGGATTTGGGCTTCGGCTTGGGCTTGTCCTGACTTTCAGTCTGGACAACCTGGGCCTTTCCCTTACCCTTCTTAGGTCTCTTAAACCTTTTACCCCCTTGTACCATCATTACACTGGGAGTTGCCTTCTTGAGATTCGGCTCTGCTGTCTTCAGCATGCCGTGCAACTCAGTCAATGTCTTAGTCATGTTTTGCATGTTGTAGTTCATGATGAACTGATCAAAACACGACGGCAAAGACTGCAGAATCATGTCAGTGGCTAGCTCCTGGCTAATGGCACAGTCCAGTTTCCCCAGGTTATCAATGTAACCCATCATTTTAAGGACATGAGGACTTACTGGACTGTCCTTAGCCAGCTTGCAATCCATGAGAGATTTAACCGTCTGGTATCTCTCTGTGCGAGCTTGCACCTGAAACAAAGATTTCAGGCTGTTAATCATCTCAATGGGTGACATCACGTTCTCATATTGCTTCTGCAGCTCAGAGTTCATAGTCACCAGCATTAGACAATTAACATCTTTGACATCAGCTGAATGCTTATCCCAAGCATTCTTTTCTGTCTGCTGGGCATTTGAACGTGGCCTCTCGGGGAGAACTCTTTCAAGGACATATTCCTTGTTCTCCCGCCTGAGAACTATTCTCAGGTTCCGATACCATTCCAAAAAATTAGATCCATTTAACTTGTCCTTCTCAAGGACGGATCTTAGTGAGAAAGTGTTGATGTGATTTGAGACAGACATAGCTGTAATTAAAAGAGGTAGAGTTTTAATTATAATGCTCAAGAAATGAGAATTCTTATCTAATAAGAAAAACTCGCATTGTATTCAAAACTATTTTTCTTCAGATGAATACAATGAGCCAAGATCCTCAGATTACTAAAATTCGAGTGGGCGACTCGCCGTTACTCAAACTTTAGTTATCTAGGTAAGCAAATCATTGCTAATTGTATTCAGTACAACTCTTGGTCGTGGATAAGACAAACTATGCCTAATCCACTCTGATGTCTCTGGGCCCAGAACTTCTGACAGCCCAGTCAAGTAAAACCAATCCTTTTCTGTCTTGTGATTACTGACAGTTGCACTGCAAGTCTGTCAATGACCACCTGCCTTACTCATGTTGCAGTGGATATCAAGGACTCCAAGAATATCCAACAAACGACACGAGTCTTGACAGTAGACAAGATCGGGCAAGACATCAAGATCACTTGATATTTAGTTGAGGAAAGGAACCGTTTTATCTTGATGCATATCCAACATACATCCAAGAAGTTATTAATTTATTTAAAGCATTCAGTTTTATTAAGTTTGGATTCAACTAGAACCTTTTAGGATTAAATTGTTCTGGTATATGCAAATTTGTGGTCCAACCAGCACATCTGCGAACGTCGTGTCGATCGACGCCAACCATTGGCATCGGTCGACGCAGCCATACTTAAACCGATCTTCGATAACCGGTCAAACCGGATCGAATTTACTTAACCGATTCAATCCAATTGAATCGGTTCGGTTTAATGGTCCATGTCGATCGTCACACACTGTGTGTCGATCGACATTACCAAACCAGAACCAATTGGTTAATTAAAATTAACCGAGCGAGATAACCGGTTCAATCCAATTGAACCGATCTATCTAATCGATTTGCATGTGTCGACTGACACACCCAGTGTATCGATCGACACAGCAGGAACACGGGTACTCGATCTCAGATCGAAACCCTAAAATTATTTGCGAGTTTTTGCTCTGTATCAACCGACACACGCTTTGTGTCGATCGATACTGTGCGACAAACCCTAAATATTTTACGCGAGTTTTTGCTCTGTGTCGAACGACACATGCTTTGTGTCGATCGACACTCTGCGACAAACCCTAAAAATTTACGCGTTAAGCCGCGGCGTGTCGACCGACACACGCTTTGTATCGATCGACACAGTGCGATTTCAACAGTTTTCATCGATTTTCAACATGCATACAATCCGAGATTAATCATAAGAAAAACGATTTTAGCAGGCAAATTTCAATTCAACAACAACAAGTTTCGAATTAATTGCATCAGATTCAATATCCTAAACCCTAACCTGGCTCTGATACCACTGTTGGATCTCCTAGGATCTAGGGTTTGATATATTGAATTTAAACCAACCTCGTTCTTACCTTTGAACTGGCAGCGGAATGAGAATGGTGAACGAGATCAGTGGAGCAACGCAGATGCCTTGCCTCTACCAGATACACACGCACACAAGCTGGAAATGGGATGCTAGTGTCGGATCAACGGGAATCGAATCTCTCTGGTGTTTCTCCTTTTACTGTCAAGAAAAGTGGACGGCTTCCCTGTTTAGGTCGACAAACTCGAGTTTTATCCGACCTAAACATGCTTAACGGGCTAGACTTAATTAAGTCTTAATTCGAAAAGCCTTTTCCCGAAACCCGACTTGTGTCGACCGACACACAAGCTGTGTCGATCGACACAACACCATTTTATCGATAATAATGTGTATCCAATACACATTAATATGATCATTACCATAATGATCATTCCCATGTCGTAGCTTCCAGATTGCTTAGGTGTGTGACCCTATAGGATCATATAATACTGGCAGTAAGTCTACAACTTACAGACTGCAAGAGGCTTCTAGCAAAGCTTTGCAACCGCCCAGTATTATACGAATGTCTGATCTCGACACACAACTATCACAGGAGTGAGTACAAGTGTGATTTCAGGACACTATCCCAACAGAGATATCCGCTGGTCTAGCTTTACAGACCAGCGAATTCGAGCTGCCTTAGGTCCTGCAGCCTGATGACCTCCTTCATACCAACGTCGACTTTCGCAAAACGAATCGCGCCCCCCCTCATCAGCCCGCTTCAGCCCGAGTTGTTCAGGCTCCGCTTCAGATTACCGAGCGGACTGGAGAAAGTAAGTATTCTGGTTGGTTTGTGCGAAGGTTTTTGTACTATATATCCCTTTTTTATCAAACTGACTTGAGTCCCTTTTGTCCGCAGATCGACCTGTCTCGGACGACAGCTCTACCGCCAGTACTCCTCCCCCACGAAAATATGTCGCGAAGAGCGAGCAGGCGTCGAAACGGGAAGGATCCCGTCGATCTGGCGAGGAAAATGAAGGCTGGCGACTTGAGAAACGCCCTTCTTTTTGCATAGGGCAAAGCTCCTCCTCCCCCTCCTTCAATCCCTCCTCCTAACCCTTTTCAAATCTCTCCTCCTCCGGCTACAGGATCCGGAGAAGCGACCATGGAGGCGGAGGATTGACCTCCCTCTTTGACCGGGCAAGAACTAGCCCAGGTCCCGTCTGGAGAGCCTGCTTTACGCGACTCTCGGTCGACCGGCTCGAGGGGGTTGAATGGTCGAAGTCGGGGTGGCCCTCTTCCTCCGGCAGCGAAGCATCAAAAGACTGACGCGGAAGTGAGCTCGAGGAGATCGAGCCAAAATGTGGATGCGAGGCCTGCCTCTTCCGGGCCCTCTGGATCTTTTAACTGACACTTCATGCACCAAAAGGAATGTACCATTGCGGATGACCCAAAGGGTGTGGCCTACCTGCTGAGGCATTTCAAGCCCGCAGGCGTTCAGCTCCCGGCTGTCGGGGATATGGCCCTCGGTGATTCTTACACCGAGATGATGGCGGCCGTTGGGAAAGTAATGGTTTCTTTCCTTCGCTTTCTTGATTCGTTTCATGCTTAGAATTCATTTATATATTTTTTTGTGTAGGCTTTGGAGGCTGCGAACAGGTTCGCGACTAGGTCCGAGCGTGAGCTGCGTGAAATACCGCAGGCAAGTGAGCTCGAGACCGTTAAGAAAATGGTGAGCAACCGGAAAGCGCAATTGCAAGGGGCTCTGGCTCGGGAGGAGGAGCTAAAGAAGCAGCTCGTCAAGTTCGACGGAGTGGAGGCCCATCTTATGATCCTTGAGAATCAGGAGGAGGACCTCACTCAGAAGCTGAACGTGGCCACGAATCGAACTCTGGCCGCGGAAGAGGCGAGCCAAGTGGCGGTCGAGGCGCATCGAGCTGCAGACATGCGGGCTGCGCAATGTCAAGCTGACCTGGAGAAAGCCCTTGCCGATCGGGAGCTTGACATGAAGGTAGCCGCTCACGAGGCGAAGAAGGGGCTCAATGGCCAGTACCTCAAAATTCTCTAGGGGGTTAAGGCGAAGGAGGGCCAGCGAAAGGTTGCTACGAGTGCCGAGATTAGGCTTCAAGAGGCCTTGGCCAATATTGCGCTCATTGCCGAACTAGCTTCCGGCGATCTAGACCTGACTAAGGAGGTGCTTGAGCTCGCAGAGAAGAAACGGCTGGCGACGGAGGAGATGAATGCCGCGGCGGTTTCTCATTTCAGCATTAGCAAGCTGAATCTACCGGCAATGTCGGATGACTCAGTGATTCTGGCTCGCCCTCTGACCCAAGCCACTCCTGCCCTTGATCAATATGGATCGAATCTCCCGGCTGGAGTCAGCTCGAGAGTTAGCGATGAAGTCGAAGGTCATCTTGAGGACGGATCAGTTGCAGACGGCCAGGGGGAGGATGGGGACGAGGCTTCGTCCCCGTCAAAACAATTTTAAATGTTTTGTTGTTGTTGCCCGAAAGGGCTTTTAATTTCTTTTTCGAACCTTCTTTGCCCGTGGGGGCTTTTTTTTTTTTTTTTGGTGTTGCCCTGAGTGGGCTTTTTATTAGAACTTGAGGACATCGTGTCCTCTCTTTTTCTTTATGAATCGCTTTTCAATCTTTCATGCCTTAGCATAGATTTGACTGTTTAATGCCTTAGCATAGAATTGGCCGTTATGACAGCTCGATCCTCTGAAGAGGTCGAATAAATAACTTGGCTTGAATTGCCTTAGGGAGTTCTTTACGAACTTTTAGGTCGATTGTATTTGAGCTCGAGCTCTTCCTCAAGATTTGTTCGAGGTACAACTCTTTCGAGATGTAAAGTTCAAGTTTGGCGTCGAATTGAAATGAAATGCTTTTAAGTATATGATGAATCGAAGTAGACTTACATAGATTCGTTTTTAGTATCTGCGGAGATCGCTTTGCACGAAACAACTGTCTCGTTTTATCTGTCCTGATGTGGATTCGACCTCGTTGCTTTGCTTAAGGGGAGGGGGTAGCCCCCCAATTCTTCTAATCTGTATAAGGTTGGAAGAATTTCAAGTTTTTGAAAGACCATTTCAGGTCGTTCTGGTTTGAAGAGACCGTTTCAGGTCGCTTATTTTGGGACGATCATTTCAGTTCGTTAGATATCGAAGGGATCATTTTAGATCGCTTGTTTTGAAGAGGCCATTTCAGGTTGCTTGTTTTTGAAGAGATAATTTCATATCACTTGTTTTCGAAGAGATAACTTCATATCACTTGTTTTTGAAGAGATAATTTCATATCACTTGTTTATTGAAGAGATAATTTCATATCACTTGTTTTTGAAGAGATAATTTCATATCACTTGTTTTTTAAGAGATAATTTCATATCACTTGTTTTTGAAGAGATAATTTCATATCACTTGGTAAAATGTAAAGGCGAAGTATTTCGCGACAACTTTAACTTTTACAACGGAAAGAGACATCAATCAAGAGACTTGATTTGATTTCACAAAGATAAGCTAGTATGACTTCGTTTGAAGTTGTTGAGCTCGGTAAGAGCTTTGTGTTGGGGGGCGGCTGCGCTCGAAATCGAGCTGCCTACGTATCCTTTGAAGGGGATCAAGCTATTTCGTAGTTCGATTATGGGGCGTACTTTCAGTGAAAGTACTTTTTGAGGTTGATGATATTCCAGGGTCGTAGTTCAGGTTTCTGGGTTTCCACCGACTTGATTCGGTAGACCCCGTCCTTCACAACATTGGTGACCTGGTAGGGACCTTCCCACTTTGCTCCTAACTTTCCAGCGTGTTCTTCCTTTTTATGGTCGGACACTTTTCGTAAGACGAGCTCTCCTACTTGAAACCTTCGAGTTTTAATTTTGGAATCATAGTAGCGAGCTGCGGCTTGTTGGTAGTTCTGGATTCGGGCTAATGCGAGGTTTCTCCTTTCGTCGACGAGATCGAGCTCATATGTTATCATCTCGTTGTTAAGCTCCTCTTTCCGTGGGCATTCTTCTTTGCGGATGCTTGACACGAGGATTTCGGCTGGTACTACCGCCTCGATTCCATAAACCAGCGAGAAGGGAGTCTCGCCAGTGGATTTGTGGGGGGTAGTCCGGTAAGCCCAGAGTATGGCTGGGAGCTCGTCGCTCCAGCTTGTCTTGCACTCATTGAGTCTTTTCTTAAGGCTATTCATGATCGATTTGTTAGCTGCTTCCGCCAATTCGTTCCCTTGAGGGTAACGAGGCGTTGAGTAAGTCAGCTTTATGTTCGAAGTTCTGCAGAACTCTTTGAACGTGTTCGATATGAACTGAGGTCCGTTATCGGTGACGATCTCGTGGGGTAGTCCATGTCGGCAAACGATGTTTCGCCAGACGAACTCCTTAACGTGGACGTCTTTAATATTTTGGTATGATTCTGCTTCGATCCATTTGGTTAAGCAGTCTGTCATTACCAGTAGATGCATAGCTTTCTTTTTGCCGGACGCGACTAAAGGTCCCACGATATTCATTCCCCATCGCATGAATGGGTATGGTGAGGAGATCGAGGAGAGTTTCTCTGATGGTTGGTGGATAATCGGGGCGTGCTTTTGGCATTTGTCGCATTTACTAGAAAAGATTCGCATTCGGCGGCCATTGTTGGCCAGAAATAGCCTTGCCTCTTGATTCGTATGTCCAGAGCTCGTCCTCCGGAATGACTTCCGCAGGATCCGTCATGGGCCTATGTGATCACGGCTCGGGCTTGCTTCCCATTGAGGTATTTGAGGTAAGGTCCGGAGAGACTCTTTTTGAAAAGTTCTCCTTGTGTGACGCAGTACCTGGCACTCTGTTCTTTGAGTTTTCGTGCTTCCCATTTGTCGTCAGGGATTTCGCCGTTTGTTATGTATTGAATGATCGGAGTTCTCCAGTATTTTCCATCGCCAGGCTCGGGTCCCTGACTAGTGGATGCAGTTTGGATTGGTCCATCAGGAACATTCGCGACGTATACGGCATTTCTTGGGTCGAGATGATCATCGATCTCGACGATGTCGCGACTAGTATCCTCGTGCAGTTCCTTGTGTTCGACATCGTCCTTTTTGGTAGGCTCGTCCTCTTTCAAGGATAGAGCTTTTAGAGCTATGTCGATACTTGGTTTTTCAATCCCATCGACTGGTATGATCCTATTGAGGTAAGGATCTGATGTCGATGCCAACGCGGCAAGGGCATCGGCTGCGGTGTTCTCCCCTCGCGGGATTCGTGTTAGATCAAAGAATTCGATCTGGTCAGCGAGTCTGTGGACTACCCGCAGATATGCTTCCATACGTTCATCTTTGGCCTCGTAGTCGCCATGATATTGGCTTGTGACCAATTGGGAATCACTGAAAGCGTCTACTTCCCGGGCTCCTATCGCTTTTGCTAGTCTGAGCCCAGCTATTAATGCTTCGTATTCTGCTTCGTTATTCGATGCGGCGAAGCCTAGTCTAAATGACTGTTCCAATACTTCTCCCGTAGGGGAGACCAGTTTTACTCCGACCCTGGATCCTTGCCTCGAGGAAGCTCCATCGATATGGAGTTTACATCTCTTGGCGGAAGCTAGGTCGAGTTCGATGGTTGGAGGGAGTTCAATTATGAAGTCAGCCAGTACTTGCGCTTTTAAGCACGTCCGAGCCTTAAACTCGATGTCGTACTCGCTAAGTTCGATAGCCCATTTGACTAGTCGACCTGACTGGCTTGGACTGTGAAGGATGGTTCTCAGCGGTTGAGAAGTCATCACTATGATTGAGTGCGATTGGAAGTATGGTCGGAGTTTCCGAGCCGATGTGACCAATGCTAAGCGATTTTTTCCATGGCGGGGTATCTGGTATCAACATCGATTAAGGTCTTACTGATGTAATACACCGGCCGTTGTTCGTTTTGTTCCTCGCGAACCAGGACTCCACTTACTGCTGCCGTAGAGACAGCTAGGTAGAGGTAGAGGGGTTCCCTTTCTACCGGTTTCGCCAGTATAGGTGGTTCGCTTAGATAAGACTTGAGCTGGGCGAACGCTTCTTCACACTTTTCATCCCAAAGGAACTTTTTGTTCGCTTTGAGTAAGTGGTAGAAGGGTAGACATTTATCGGTCGACCTCGAGATGAAGCGGTTCAAAGCAGCTATTTGCCAGTCAGACGCTGGACTTCTCGCATTGTTTTGGGTGATTTCATCTCCATAAATGTCGCGATCTGTTTAGGATTCGCTTCGATTCCTCTTTCGGTTACTAAGTAACCAAGGAATTCTCCTGACGGGACCCCGAATGTGCACTTCGCTGGGTTGAGTTTCATCCCGTATTTATTGAGAATGATGAAGCATTCTTTTAGTTGGGGGATATGATCCTCGTACCTAGAAGATTTGACCAGCATATCGTCGATGTAGACTTCCATGGTTTTACCCAGGAGTCCTGAAAACATCTTGTTGACGAGGCGTTGGTAAGTTGCTCCTGCATTTTTTAGTCCGAAAGGCATGAGTTTGTAGCAGTACGTGCCTCGATCAATTATGAATGAAGTCTTTTCTTGGTCCTCGGGGTTCATTAGTATTTGGTTGTACCCCGAGAAGGCATCCATGAAGGACAGTAGTTGATGTCCGGTGGTGGCTTCGACCAGTCGGTCGATGTGTGGGAGTGGGAAGCTGTCTTTTGGACATGCTTTGTTGAGGTCTGTAAAGTCCACGCAGACTCTCCACTTCCCATTCTTTTTCTTGACCACCACGGGGTTCGCAAGCCAATCGGGGTATTTCACCTCTCTGATCGATCCGATTTTCAGTAGTCGATCGACCTCGTCGTTGACGGCTTGATCTCGTTCCGGGCCAAGTTTTTGACGTTTTTGTCTTACCGGTTTATAAGTTGGGTGGACATTCAGCTCGTGGCCGGTTAGGTCGATATTAATCCCTTTCATGTCCGCTGAGGACCAGGTAAAGGGGTCGACGTTCTATTTAAGAAAGGAGATCGGTTCGTTTTTAACTGGCTCCGATAGATCGATTCCGATGTCGACAAGTCTTTCGGGATGAGAATCGTCTATGAAAACTTGAGTTGTGAGGTCCTTTTTGGGTCGGGTCTTCGACCTTTTGGTTTTCATGGTGGCGAGCTCTTCCTCTTTCTGTAATTGCTACACGTGGGATTTCTCAATCTGCTTGTACCCGTTCATATAGCAATTGCGGGAAATCTTTTGACTTTCGTAAACGGTTTTTACCCCTTTCGGAGTTGGAAATTTTACGCATTGATGGTAGGTCGATGGTACAACTTTCATGTCGTATATCCAAGGTCGACCTAAAATTGGGTTGTAGGGAGCTGGTCGATCTACTACGATGAACTCTGTCATTCTTTGAACTCCTTCAGCTATTACTGGGGCGAAGACAGAGTGATATATCATGGTTTTTACCGGTTTTATGCCATGATATAGTTGTGTTTTTAGTGTCTTTTGTGTTTTTTTAGAGTCTTTTACAGGTATAATCAGGTTTGGAGCTGAATTGGAGATAATGGAGCATTTTGGAGATTTTTGGAGTGTTTGGCCGAGAGATAGAGTTCACTGTCCGAAACAGAGGAAGGTGTCGATCGTTGCACACCTGCAACGGTCGATGCACCAGCGAGATGGGCCAAAACTCGGCGGTTTAGAAGAATCAAGATATTGCACTTTGATCCAGAAGTTCCTGATATTTACAAAGAAGCCCCTGGCCGAGATTAGACCTATATAATAGAGTTTTTAGTGTTTTAATTAGATACGCTTTATACGCTTTACATTACACTTTCATAATTAAGAGCAGAGGATTTTTAGAGCTTTTGGGGCTGATCTGAACCTATTACTTCATCTGTATTTGGAGAAGATTTCGAACCCCTTTTACTCTTATTATTTTATGCAATTTATTCATCATATGATCATGTTTTCATTATCTATGTCTGAGTAGATTCCTAGTTAGGTTTAGGGTTTCTCACATAGGATTTCATGACTTGCTAGACTTGTTCAATTTCAGTTAAGGATTCAAACTATATCTGTTCTTCAATTTAATTGTGCTTAAAGCTAGTTCTAACCTGATCAATTAGAATCTAGATCTTAGGTTGCTAAATACGTCACGGAAGTGGGGTTTAGGAATCTGAACTAATTAAATTGGGCAATTAAACTTTGCGCAAACGGAAGTTTGGTTTAGGATAATTGTGAACATATCAAACTTGGGATTAATGCTAGTTTAATCTGTTAGTTCTCGCAAACGAAAGTTTGGTTTGCTGCACTTAGCTAGACTTAGAGAATTATCGCAAAGGAATTTGGTTAATTCTATATCTGTGTTTTGAGTTCTAGAACTGTGCTTAATTAGATCCTTGCTGAATGAACTGTCTGCTTGTCTGATTTCCTGAGAATACCCTAGGCTTGACGCTTTTAGTTTATTGCTTCCACAACCATTAATCTCTGCTACTGATTTACTTTCTCGCACCGCTTTTAATTCAATTACATTGCTTTCTTTCTAGTATTAGTCTCTACTGTTCTGATCTATTGAGACCAAGTGTCCCTGTGGATTCGATAACCCTATATACTACTTTGACATTGTTGTTCACTTGCAGTTTAGAATAGGGATTAAAACTTAGAACCTATCAAGTTTTTGGCGCCGTTGCCGGGGACTCTTAGAGTCTTCGATAGGACCGAACTTAGGGTTTTTACTAGAAATTCTTCTTTTTGTTTTTGCCTTTTTCGTTTTGTTTTTATATTTTGCTAACTTTTTCTCTGTTTCTTTCTGTCGCAGGTACGACTTTCGCCTTGCGTCGATCGTTGCATCCCTTGCGTCGATCGTCACTAGGCGATTCTGAGATTGAATCGATCGTTGCACTGATAGCATCGATCGTTGCTGGACGATTACAGACAGTTTATGCCAACGCAGAAAACTCGAAGTAATCCGAACTCGAGCTTGCTTAATCTCGGACTAGAGGAACTTGGACGTCTAGAAAGGACTATCAGAAGAGAAAAGAGAGAGAGAATGGTACGAGAACGTCTGATCTTGATACCAGATGCTGAAGGTACCCTGAGGGACCGAGATAACAACCCGTACAATGCTGATGGGCATCGTGTTGATGCTGAAGGGAATGTCATCCCTGATCCTCCTGAGCAACAGCAACAGGAGCTGAACCAAAACCAGGGTCAAGGACAGGCCCAAGGTAGAGAGATGGTGGTTCATGAGAGGACACTAGCTGACTACAACAGACCTGATGAGTTTCATGCAAACCGAGCAGCTCTAGTGCTTCCTACTTTTGAGAGAAATGATTTTGAGGTAAAGAACATCTACTACCAGCTGATGAGACAGATTGCTTTTCATGGTCTTTAAGCAGAGCAGCCTATGGATCACATTGACAAGTTTGAGGATATAGTCACAGGCATGAAGTATGAAGGAGTATGCCCGGACTATCTGTTCCTTAAGCTATTTCCGCACAGTCTTGCTGGAGACGCTAGTGCATGGCTGAGACAACTGGCACCTGGTCAGTATACTACTTGGGCAGCCTTAAAGAGTGAGTTCCTGCGTCACTTTTATGATGATGCGCGCTCGGATCAGTCCAGACAGGACATACTCACTTTTTCCCAAGGAGCTGTGGAGCCCTTGAAGACCGCCTGGATGAGATTTAAGCAGTATCAGCGTGACTGTCCACACCATGGATTCACAGAAGTACAGCTGATTGGTATCTTCTTCAGAGGCATAGATCTCCCTTATCAGACTGCGCTGGATAATTCCAGTAATGCTAATTTCAACACCAGGACTCCTACACAAGCTAAGCAGTTGATTGAGAACCTGATTGGCAGCAACAGTTGCAAGACAATGGATGAAAGGAGGAAGAAATCTGGTGGAACCGTAGAGAATTCTGATATAGCTAATATAAGATCCAGATTGGACACAGTTTACAATCTCCTGACAAGTAAGAAAGTTGTCCACTTTGCCCAAGATGTAGAGGTGATTCAGACTGAGGAGGAAACTCAGGAAGAAGATGTGAATTTCATAGGAGGTTCTGGTTTCCAAGGTAATAGATTTAGTAATCAACAGGGGAACAGATTCTCCAATGGAGGACAGACTGGTGGTTTTCAGAAGACCTATGGACAAGGTACTCAGAGAACCTATGGATCTACATCCTATCAGACTCCTCCTGCACCTACAGCCCATGAGAGCAAAATGGAGGCTATGATGGAACAACTGATTGAGAGTCAGACCAAGATTTCTGTGGACTGCAACAAGAAGTTGGACGCTGTCTATGAAGACCTCAATGGGAAATTTGAGTCTCTGAGCACTCACATGAAGCAGTTGGACACTCAGGTGAACCAGATGTCCAGCTCACTGAAGGGAAAAGGAGTGGCAGACACTCATGTTAAGGCCTGTTCTGTGTGCATTAATGATGGATCTCACCTAGGTGAAAGATTTGAGCTAAGTACAGCTGAGTTGGTGACAGAACAAGAATTTTCGGATATTTGTGAAAAACACTCGGGTGAAATCTGCAGTGCGTCGATCGATGCAACATCTGTGCCGATCGATACACCAGTCGGGATGGCAACGATCGACACACCCTTAGTGTCGGTCGTTGCAGGGCGTGAACAGACAGAACTGTCGGATGATAATGGCATAGATGCTGACTTGGAGCTTGATCGCCTATTCAATTGAGCCTCTGAGATTACTCAACAGGAGATCTACGAACAGATTTTTAGACAACACTCCTCAGTGTCTGAAGTGATTAGGCAAGAGATTGAAGAGCTGAAGAAATTAGAAGGGATTGGTGAAGAATTGGAAGAAATTCCAACTTCTGATGATCCACCTTATCATCCATGTGTGCAGAGGTACTTAAACAAGATGTTGCCCCTGGATGATGATCTGAAAGACTGGGTGATAATAGTTCCTCAGCATATTAGTGACGTTCTGCTGACTAAGGTCCCGAAGAAGCTGCCTGATCCTGGAGTCTTTGTGCTGGATTGTTCTATCTTTGAGGATAGTTTTAGACGCTCTCTGTGTGATTTAGGAGCTGCTGGAAGTTTGATGCCTTACTCTGTGGCAGAGAAGCTGGGTATGTTGGATTTTACTCCTACTAGGACTTCTCTTGTCCTAGCTGATCAGTCCATACGAGTTCCTGAAGGACTCCTTATGGACATTCCGGTGAGAGTTGGAAACTACTTAGTTCCAACGGACTTCCTTGTGCTGAGATATGACCAGTGTTCTAAAACGCGCTAGGCGCTCGCTAGGCGGTGGACGAACGCCTAGCGCCTAGCCGTATACGCGGACGCCTAAGCGGGGCCTATGCGGATAATATATATATAATTTTCATGGAGAATAGTTTTTTATATATTATAGTTTTAGAAAAAGAATAAAACATAGACTCAAATAACAAATTGAATAAACTTTGATAAAATAAAATAAAAATATATAAATAATCTCCAACAATAATAAAAAAGTCATAATCTTTATAAAATAAATAAATAAGGATATATAGTTTTTAAACTTACTCCTAAAATGAATTAAATTTTCTTAGTTTAAAAACTTATAATAAATATTATTCAAACTAAATAGTCTTGACATACACAATAAAATATAATTATACAATTTTTTTTATAAAAAAATTCAAAACGGCCGCCTAGAATCCGCCTATGCACCCGCCTAGGCCGCGTAATGGCCGCCTAGACGTTATTAGGCGTCCGATTTTTTTTAAACCGCCTAACCCACCGCATAATGTAAAATCGGGACGCTCGACCACCGCCTAGGCGGCCGCCTAGACCGCGTTTTAGAACACTGGATATGACTGTGATCCGGATGAAGCATTATTGCTTGGGAGACCCTTTTTGGCTACAGCAGGAGCAGTGATCGATGTTAGGAACAGCCTGATTGACCTCCATCTGGGAGATGAGCCGCTGCGTTATGAGATGGATAAGCTGCGTAGACCACTGATAGATGGGCAGACATTCACCATAAGGGATGCAGACGATGAGCAGTCTGATGACACTGTGATTTTAGATCCTGGAGCACATTTTACTCCATCTTTTCTTGGACATGAGCATTCTGCAACAGCCTACTCGCCACCTTGGATAAGGAGACTTGGACAGAGACAGGAAAAGTCTCTATCAGGATCTCCTGGTGCCTGAAAAATCTTGTCCGTCCGGTCAAGCTATTAACCTTAAACAAGCGCTGGGTGGGAGGCAACCCACCATTAGGTACTATTGTTTTTCTACTTAATTTTTGGTGTTTTTGTTAGGATTTTACGTTTATTTTTGTTTTTGGCGAGTTTATGATTGCAGGTCTCGGACAGATTCGCAGTGCGTCGATCGACGCACTTCTGTGTCGATCGTCACAACACGATCGTAATCGCATTGCAGCGATCGTTGCAGTTCTGAGCAACGATCGACCATACACGAAAATCGCCAAGTAACGGTCGATGCACTTAGTGCAACGATCGATGCCTGAGCGACAGAGGTAAACCCGACAGAACTCAACAGAACTTTAACAATTTTTATTTTCTTTTTATCGATCCTTCGCTTGACACTACTGGGGACAGTGTGTCTTAAGTGTGGGGGAGGTGCTACTGACTTATGTCTTTCTGTTTTCTTAAGAGTCAGTCCATTTTTCAAATTTTTTTGTTTTATTGAGTCAAAATTGTTTAAGTAAGAAACTATGATTTTCTGAGAAGATTTACAAGACTTGCAGGAACTTAAGTAACCATTGGGATGAAGTTACAGGATCTATCTCTGACCATTAGAAAACCCAGACACAGATCAACCTACTGGGAACACCCACATCACTTCAGGTATCATAGGATCCTTTTACTGACTTCAATTTAATACTGACTTAGATTTCTCACCTAAGGGCTTGGTATACTCTGTGTCGGATAGTTTTAGACGCTCTCTGTGTGATTTAGGAGCTGCTGGAAGTTTGATGCCTTACTCTGTGGCAGAGAAGCTGGGTATGTTGGATTTTACTCCTACTAGGACTTCTCTTGTCCTAGCTGATCAGTCCATACGAGTTCCTGAAGGACTCCTTATGGACATTCCGGTGAGAGTTGGAAACTACTTAGTTCCAACGGACTTCCTTGTGCTGAGATATGACTGTGATCCGGATGAAGCATTATTGCTTGGGAGACCCTTTTTGGCTACAGCAGGAGCATTGATTGATGTTAGGAACAGCTTGATAGACCTCCATCTGGGAGATCAACCACTGCACTATGAGATGGATAAGCTGCGAAAGCCACTGATAGATGGGCAGACATTCACCATAAGGGATGCAGATTTTGAGCAGCCGGATAATACTATGGTTATAGATCCTGGAGCACATTTCACTCCATCTTTTCTTGGACATGAGCATTCCGCCACAGCCTACTCACCACCCTGGATGAGGAGACTTGAACAGAGACAGAAAAAGTCTCTGTCAGGACCTCCTGGTACCTGAAAATTCCCACCCGTCCGGTCAAGCTATTGACCTTAAACAAGCGCTGGGTGGGAGGCAACCCACCATTAGGTACTGGTGTTTTTCTACTTAATTTTTGGTGTTTTTGTTAGGATTTTACGTTTGTTTTTGTTTCTGGTGAGTTTATGTTTGCAGGTCTCGGACAAAATCGCAGTGCAACGATCGACGCACTTCTGTGTCGATCGTCACAACACGAAAGGAATCACATTGCAGCGATCGTTGCGGTCTTGAGCAACGATCGACCATATACGAAAATCGCCAAGTATCGGTCGATGCACTTAGTGCAACGGTCGATGCCTGAGCGACAGAGGTAACCCGACAGACATAACTTCATCTTTTCAATTTTTATTTTTTTCTTTTTACCGATCCTTCACTGGACACTACTGGGGACAGTGTGTCTTAAGTGTGGGGGAGGTGCTACTGACTTTTGTTTTCTGTTTTCTTAAGAGTCAGTCCGTTTTTCAAAAAAAAAATTGTTTTATTGAGTCAAAATTGTTTAAGTAAGAAGCTATGATTTTCTGAGAAGATTTACAAGACTTGCAGGAACTTAAGTAACCATTGGGATGAAGTTGCAGGATCTATCTCTGACTATTAGAAAACCCCATCACAGATCAACCTACTGGGAACACCCATATCACTTCAGGTATCAGAGGATCCTTTTACTGACTTCAACTTAATACTGACTTAGATTTCTCACCTAAGGGCTTGGTATACTTTGTGTCGGATTCCCTTGTTAGTTCTGACACAGCCTGTCAACCTATCCTATTTAGTTCCCTTCTCCCCTTCTATAAAGTAAAAAAAAAAAAAAAAAAAGATAATAAACTGAGGATGAGTTAGTAACTCCGAAGTGGTCATGGGAATGGTAGCAAACACTATTTTCTCTCATGTGATCCATGGAATATGTCCAAAGTACACCCCATAACGGGAAGAACACTGATAAAAAAAATAAAATGATACCCAATGGGGAAAAATCAGTTGTTAAAGAAGGGAAAGAGAAGAAAGGGACTAGAGAAAGATAGTATGGTGGTCTAGAGCTGATAAGGTAAGAATCCATGTGCCCTTTGATTGATACTCCTTAGGTGAGACCGCACTTAAATACTTGCAGAAGTCAGTAGGGAGAATTTGAATGCTTGAATGTGATTGTGGAGTTTACCTAGGACAGTTGCTAAGTGTGGGGGAAGTACATGTTGGTCTTGATATCCTGTGATTGATTCTTTCAGTGGTTTACTAAGGGGAATCTGAGTATTGTAGCTTCTAGGATGAAATGAGTTTCTGAAGAGTTTTCAAACCTCTTCACCATGTTTTAGATCTATGTTTTGCTTGAGGGAAAGCAAAGGCTAAGTGTGGGGGAGTTGATATATCATGGTTTTTACCGGTTTTATGCCATGATATAGTTGTGTTTTTAGTGTCTTTTGTGTTCTTTTAGAGTCTTTTACAGGTATAATCAGGTTTGGAGCTGAATTGGAGATAATGGAGCATTTTAGAGATTTTTGGAGTGTTTGGCCGAGAGATAGAGTTTACTGTCCGAAACAGAGGAAGGTGTCGATCGTTGCACACCTGCAACGGTCGATGCACCAGCGAGATGGGCCAAAACTCGGCGGTTTAGAAGAGTCAAGATATTGCACTTTGATCCAGAAGTTCCTGATATTTACAAGGAAGCCCCTGGCCGAGATTAGACCTATATAATAGAGTTTTTAGTGTTTTAATTAGATACGCTTTATACGCTTTACATTACACTTTCATAATTAAGAGCAGAGGATTTTTAGAGCTTTTGGGGCTGATCTGAACCTATTACTTCATCTGTATTTGGAGAAGATTTCGAACCCCTTTTACTCTTATTATTTTATGCAATTTATTCATCATATGATCATGTTTTCATTATCTATGTCTGAGTAGATTCCTAGTTAGGTTTAGGGTTTCTCACATAGGATTTCATGACTTGCTAGACTTGTTCAATTTCAGTTAAGGATTCAAACTATATCTGTTCTTCAATTTAATTGTGCTTAAAGCTAGTTCTAACCTGATCAATTAGAATCTAGATCTTAGGTTGCTAAATACGTCACGGAAGTGGGGTTTAGGAATCTGAACTAATTAAATTGGGCAATTAAACTTTGCGCAAACGGAAGTTTGGTTTAGGATAATTGTGAACATATCAAACTTGGGATTAATGCTAGTTTAATCTGTTAGTTCTCGCAAACAAAAGTTTGGTTTGCTGCACTTAGACTTAGAGAATTATCGCAAAGGAATTTGGTTAATTCTATATCTGTGTTTTGAGTTCTAGAACTGTGCTTAATTAGATCCTTGCTGAATGAACTGTTTGCTTGTCTGATTTCCTGAGAATACCCTAGGCTTGACGCTTTTAGTTTATTGCTTCCACAACCATTAATCTCTGCTACTGATTTACTTTCTCGCACCGCTTTTAATTCAATTACATTTCTTTCTTTCTAGTATTAGTCTCTACTGTTATGATCTATTGAGACCAAGTGTCCCTGTGGATTCGATAACCCTATATACTACTTTGACATTGTTGTTCACTTGCAGTTTAGAATAGGGATTAAAACTTAGAACCTATCACAGAGCCCATTGAATATGTCGTTTCGCCAGAGAACCCTACCAATGGTGTCTGTTCCTCGACGATCTCGGAGTCGTTGAAATCCATATTTTTGAATGCGTCGTAAAAGAGGACATCACCGAACTTCCTGTGTCGATCATTATCCTCGAGAGTTCGACATCTCCAACTACTAGACAAACGAGAAGTGCGTCGTCGTGTGGTTTGTCAAGATTGTTTGTCTCGCTCTCGTGGAAAGTGATTTCATGGTCTGGACCTAACATTGGGATTTTCTCCCTTTTGTCGGTCTCGACTCTTCTTTGAAGAGCTTTGATTGAATTGACCGAGTCTCGGCATAGTTTGGAGCCACATAAGATGAAGTCAACTCGTTTAGGGGGTATGGCAACACCCCCCCCCCCCAGAGCTGGAGGCTGGGATAACGCCGAGCCTCCTGGGGTGCCACATAAGCTGAGTTCGCCGAGAATGACTTCAACTCGTTTTCGTGACCCTTGAGGGAGGGCTTCGGGGGATCCGGGCTCCTTAGACCGTTCTCGTTTGTTCTGAGAAGGCTTTTGGTGTTCGACTCTTTAGTCTGTTTACTTTCCTTTTTGTCAGATGGAGTTTCCTCCTATAATTTTTCTTCTTGGTTGTTTTCGGACTCTCGTTTTTGAGCCTCGGCTTTAGCTCGAGTATAGCACTCTTCGGTCGAGTGTCCTTTTTTGTTGTGAAAGTCAGAGAATTTATCCTTGTCCAACTCGAATTTCCTCGAGGTCGTCGTGCTCTCGACTGCATTAACGTTTCCAGATTTACGGGAACCCTTTTTGAGTTTGAGTTATGTGAGCCCGACGAGTTCTTTTCCTTTCGGTGCTTCTCTCTGAGGGCCGTTGTTTCGTCCTCGAGGCGAGCAAAGGCCGATGCGCGATGAAGGGCGTCCTCGAGTGTTTGAGGTTCGCAAACTGTTATTTCCTCGCGGAATCTGGTCGAGTACCACAGTCCACGTCTCAGTGGTTCTATTGCTACTTCGTCTCGTTGGTTCGTGATTTTGGATTTTATTTCCTTGAATCGGTCAATGTACGAGTGAAGTGTATCGTCGGGTTTTTGAGAGATGCCAAATAAAGCTGCCTCGGTAGTCTTTACCTCGATAAAGACGGAGTATTGTTTGAGGAAAGCCGTCATGAACTGGGTGAAATCATCGATGGAGCCCGATAGGTTTTCGGCGAAGAGCCTACAGAAAGCCGGCTCTCTCTCCTCGTCAGTGAGGTATACCCTTGACATTGCTAGTCGGAATGCCCTGATATGGGCTTTGGGATCTGATTTTCCAGAAAATTCCGGGAATTTTGTTTTCTTGATTTCCCGGATTCTTGCAAAGGCGATCCGGTCTGTGAATGGCGTTTGTCGTGTTTTCCTCGATCATTCGATCGATGCCGGGTGCCGCGCTCGTTGCCATGTGAACTTTCGAGCTCAGACTGACGAACTGGGCTTTAGCCTGCTCGATGTATTGCCTTAGCATATCATGTTCTTCACCTGCTATAGGCGTGAACTATGCTTGTGCCTGATTCGACGTTTGCCCCGGGAAAACCGGGTCGAGAAGATCGATTGTTGGAATCGGTCTTGTCTGGTCGATTTGTGGCGCTTGGAATTGTATCGGATTTGATCCGCTAGGATACCCCAAGTTCGAGGCGAAAGCAGAGCCTCCTAGTTACCTCGGTTCGTTACTGGAATTACTCGGGAAAGGTGGTGGTCCGGGTAATGGTCGGTTTCCCGATCCGGTTGGATCTGTGACCATAGAACTCGAACTGAATGGAGTCGGTGTCGCAGTAGGGGTCGTTATAGGGCGAAAACCGCTATTCGACATGTTGGCGAAATTTCCCGACGTTCCAGGGGGTGTTACCACCTAGGAGAAGTCCAAGCGTGTTCGCAGTGGAGGACTTATGGGGGGTCGTGGATCGCGCAGTGATCTACCTCCCTGGTTTTGGCTAGCGAGCTCTTCAAGACGGGCGTTAATGCGCCGTTATTGTTCATCGAGCTGCGCGGCCAGAGAACGATTTGTGATCTCTTGGGCCCGTGCGTTTTCCTCGTTGCTTCTCGTTCGGTTTACCAACAGGTTAAACATTAAACGGATTTCAGCGAGGCCGTCCGGGCTTTGTCGCTGTGGAGCAGGAGGTAGTGGCGGGTTAGGCCTGAGCGTTCCGGATCCGCCTCCCTGAGCGGGGGCGGTAGCTGAATCGTTTCTCATCCATACCCAGTTCTTGACAAAACGTTTGTCGGAGTCTGGCTCGTCGCGATCGTTTATGCGACTGAGCTGGCTGGTGCCGAAGTCGTGGAGACTGAGGCAGAGCTCGTCAACACGCCATCGGTCTGACCCATGGTTCTTACCCCGGTGGTGTTTTGAGGCACGTCGTCGACCGTTTGAGGGTGGTCGACTGGTGGAGTGGCGCTGGGAGAGCCAGATTGGTCGGGATTCATCTCGATCTATCGGATCTAGGATATGATTCTTAAGATAGGAAAAACTATAGATAGTCCCCACAGTCGGCAAAAAATGTGAGATCGGAGATTCACACCAAGGATTTGTAATCGTAGATTTGGACTTATGGATATAAAGATGATATAGATTTCCTATGAATCAAAGACTTTATTGAGATTGAACGTCGAGATAGAGCAAACACAATCGAATAGAGAGTACAAAGTATGATAATCGAGATATCTAGTCGAAGTGTTCTGGATTAGGGTTGGAATGAATTGAATAAATCTCCACTTCTTCTTTAAATAGTCCTCGACTTTGATCTCCTTGTTCCGATCTTTCGGCCTCACCATGATAACGTTCTCCGAAATTCACGGGAATCAGTTAAACTGACGAAGACCAGGTCGTTCTTCCTCTATGTCCTCTTCTATCGAGCTCGAGCTCGATCACTTCTCGTTTTGGTGTTATTTGGGCTTTAGTCAGATCACTTCATCGTGCAACACTTTTCGTAAGACGTGCTCTCCTACTTGAAACATTCGAGTTTTAATTTTGGAATCATAGTAGCGAGTTGCGGCTTGTTGGTAGTTCTGGATTCGGGCTAATGCGAGGTTTCTCCTTTCGTCGACGAGATCGAGCTCATATGTTATCATCTCGTTGTTAAGCTCCTCTTTCCGTGGGCATTCTTCTTTGCGGATGCTTGACACGAGGATTTCAGCTGGTACTACCGCCTCGATTCCATAAGCCAGCGAGAAGGGAGTCTCCCCAGTGGATTTGCGGGGGGTAGTCCGGTAAGCCCAGAGTATGGCTGGGAGCTCGTCCCTCCAGCTTGTCTTGCACTCATTGAGTCTTTTCTTACGGCTATTCATGATCGATTTGTTAGCTGCTTCCGCCAGTTCGTTCCCTTGAGGGTAACGAGGCGTTGAGTAAGTCAGCTTTATGTTCGAAGTTCTGCAGAACTCTTTGAACGTGTTCGATATTAACTGAGGTCCATTATTGGTGACGACCTCGTGGGGTAGTCCATGTCGGCAAACGATGTTTCGCCAGATGAACTCCTTAACGTGGACGTCTTTAATCTTTTGGTATGATTCTGCTTCGATCCATTTGGTGAAGTAGTCTGTCATTACCAGTAGATGCATAGCTTTCTTTTTTCCGGACGTGACTAAAGGTGCCACGATATTCATTCCCCATCGCATGAATGGGTATGGTGAGGAGATCGAGGAGAGTTTCTCCGATGGTTGGTGGATAATCGGGGCGTGCTTTTGGCATTTGTCGCATTTACTGGAAAAAGATTCGCATTCGGCGGCCATTGTTGGCCAGAAATAGCCTTGCATCTTGATTCGTATGGCCAGAGCTCGTCCTCCGGAATGACTTCCGCAGGATTCTTCATGGGCCTGTGTGATCACGGCTCGGGCTTGCTTCCCATTGAGGCATTTGAGGTAAGGTCCGGAGAGACTCTTTTTGAAAAGTTCTCCTTGTGTGACGCAGTACCTGGCACTCTGTTCTTTGAGTTTTTGTGCTTCCCATTTGTCGTCAGGGATTTCGCCGTTTGTTATGTATTGAATGATCGGAGTTCTCCAGTCTTTTCCATCGCCAGGCTCGGGTCCCTGACTAGTGGATGCAGTTTGGATTGGTCCATCAGGAACATTCGCGACGTATACGGCATTTCTTGGGTCGAGATCATCATCGATCTCGACGATGTCGCGACTAGTATCCTCGTGCAGTTCCTTGTGTTCGACATCGTCCTTTTTGGTAGGCTCGTCCTCTTTCAAGGATAGAGCTTTTAGAGCTATGTCGATACTTGGTTTTTCAATCCCATCGACTGGTATGATCCTATTGAGGTTAGGATCTGATGTCGATGCCAACGCGGCAAGGGCATCGGCTGCGGTGTTCTCCCCTCTCGGGATTCATGTTAGATCAAAGAATTCGATCTGGTCAGCGAGTCTGTGGACTACCCGCAGATATGCTTCCATACGTTCATCTTTGGCCTCGTAGTCGCCATGATATTGGCTTGTGACCAATTGGGAATCACTGAAAGCGTCTACTTCCCGGGCTCCTATCGCTATTGCTAGTCTGAGCCCGACTATTAACGCTTCGTATTCTGCTACGTTATTCGATGCGGCGAAGCCTAGTCTGAATGACTGTTCTAATACTTCTCCCGTAGGGGAGACCAGTTTTACTCCGACCCTGGATCCTTGCCTCGAGGAAGCTCCATCGATGTGGAGTTTCCATCTCTTGGCGGAAGCTGGGTCGAGTTCGATGGTTGGAGGGAGTTCAATTATGAAGTCAGCCAGTACTTGCGCTTTTAAGCACGTCCGAGCCTTAAACTCGATGTCGTACTCGCTAAGTTCGATAGCCCATTTGACTAGTCGACCTGACTGGCTTGGACTGTGAAGGATGGTTCTCAGCGGTTGAGAAGTCATCACTATGATTGAGTGCGATTGGAAGTATGGTCGGAGTTTCCGAGCCGATGTGACCAATGCTAAGCGAGTTTTTCCATGGCGGGGTATCTGGTCTAAGCATCGATTAAGGTCTTACTGATGTAATACACCGGCCGTTGTTCGTTTTGTTCCTCGCGAACCAGGACTCCACTTACTGCTGCCGTAGAGACAGCTAGGTAGAGGTAGAGGGGTTCCCTTTCTACCGGTTTCACCAGTATAGGTGGTTCGCTTAGATAAGACTTGAGCTGGGCGAACGCTTCTTCACACTTTTCATCCCAAAGGAACTTTTTGTTCGCTTTGAGTAAGTGGTAGAAGGGTAGACATTTATCTGTCGACCTCGAGATGAAGCGGTTCAAAGCAGCTATTTGCCAGTCAGACGTTGGACTTCTCGCGTTGTTTTGGGAGAATTCATCTCCATAAATGTCGCGATTTGTTTAGGATTCGCTTCGATCCCTCTTTCGGTTACTAAGTAACCAAGGAATTCTCCTGACGGGACCCCGAATGTGCACTTCGCTGGGTTGAGTTTCATCCCGTATTTATTGAGAATGATGAAGCATTCTTTTAGTTGGGGGATATGATCCTCGTACCTAGAAGATTTGACCAGCATATCGTCCATGTAGACTTCCATGGTTTTACCCAGGAGTCCTGAAAACATCTTGTTGACGAGGCGTTGGTAAGTTGCTCCTGCATTTTTTAGTCCGAAAGGCATGAGTTTGTAGCAGTACGTGCCTCGATCAATTATGAATGAAATCTTTTCTTGGTCCTCGGGGTTCATTAGTATTTGGTTGTACCCCGAGAAGGCATCCATGAAGGACAGTAGTTGATGTCCGGCGGTGGCTTCGACCAGTCGGTCGATGTGTGGGAGTGGGAAGCTGTCTTTTGGACATGCTTTGTTGAGGTCTGTAAAGTCCACGCAGACTCTCCACTTCCCATTCTTTTTCTTGACCACCACGGGGTTCGCAAGCCAATCGGGGTATTTCACCTCTCTGATCGATCCGATTTTCAGTAGTCGATCGACCTCGTCGTTGACGGCTTGATCTCGTTCCGGGCCAAGTTTTCGACGTTTTTGTCTTACCGGTTTATAAGTTGGGTCGACATTCAGCTCGTGGCTGGTTACGTCGATGTTAATCCCTTTCATGTCCGCTGAGGACCAGGCAAAGGGGTCGACGTTCTATTTAAGAAAGGAGACCAGTTCGTTTTTAACTAGCTCTGATAGATCGATTATGATGCCGACAAGTCTTTCGGGATGAGCATCGTCTATGAAAACTTGAGTTGTGAGGTCCTTTTTTGCTCGGGTCTTCGACCTTTTGGTTTTCATGGTGGCGAGCTCTTCCTCTTTCTGTAATTGCTACACGTGGGATTTCTTAATCTGCTTGTACCCGTTCATATAGCAATTGCGGGAAATCTTTTGACTTCCGTAAATGGTTTTACCCCTTTCGGAGTTGGAAATTTTACGCATTGATGGTAGGTCGATGGTACAACTTTCATGTCGTATATCCAAGGTCGACCTAAAATTGCGTTGTAGGGAGCTGGTCGATCTACTACGATGAACTCTGTCATTCTTTGAACTCCTTTAGCTATTACTGGGGCGAAGACAGAGCCCATTGAATATGTCGTTTTGCCAGAGAACCCTACCAACGGTGTCTGTTCCTCGACGATCTCGGAGTCGTTGAAATCCATATTTTTGAATGCGTCGTAAAAGAGGACATCCACCGAACTTCCTGTGTCGATCATTATCCTCGAGAGTTCGACATCTCCAACTACTAGACAAACGAGGAGTGCGTCGTCGTGTGGTTTGTCAAGATTGTTTGTCTCGCTCTCGTGGAAAGTGATTTCATGGTCTGGACCTAACATTGGGATTTTCTCCCTTTTGTCGGTCTCGACTCTTCTTTGAAGAGCTTTGATTGAATTGACCGAGTCTCGGCATAGTTTGGAGCCACAGAAGATGAAGTCAACTCGTTTAGGGGGTATGGCCCGTACACCCCCCCCCCCCCAGAGCTGGAGGCGGGGATAACGCCGAGCCTCCTGGGGTGCCACATAAGCTGAGTTCGCCGAGAATGACTTCGACTCGTTTTCGCGACCCTTGAGGGAGGGCTTCGGGGGATCCGGGCTCCTTATACCGTTCTCGTTTGTTCTGAGAAGCCTTTTTGGTGTTCGACTCTTTAGTCTATTTACTTTCCTTTTTGTCAGATGGAGATTCCTTCTCGACTTCTGATTCTTGGTTGTTTTCGGACTCTCGTTTTTGAGCCTCGGCTTTAGCTCGAGTATAGCACTCTTCGGTCGAGTGTCCTTTTTTGTTGTGAAAGTCATAGAATTTATCCTTGTCGAACTCGAATTTCCTCGAGGTCGTCGTGCTCTCGGCTGCATTAACGTTTCCAGATTTACGGGAACCCTTTTTTGAGTTTGAGTTATGTGAGCCCGACGAGTTCTTTTCCTTTCGGTGCTTCTCTCTAAGGGCCGTTGTTTCGTCCTCGAGGCGAGCAAAGGCCGATGCGCGATGAAGGGCGTCCTCGAGTGTTTGAGGTTCGCGGACTGTTATTTCCTCGCGGAATCTGGTCGAGTACCACAGTCCACGTCTCAGTGGTTCTATTGCTACTTCGTCTCGTTGGTTCGTGATTTTGGATTTTATTTCCTTGAATCGGTCAATGTACGAGTGAAGTGTATCGTCGGGTTTTTGAGAGATGCCAAATAAAGCTGCCTCGGTAGTCTTTACCTCGATAAAGAGGGAGTATTGTTTGAGGAAAGCCGTCATGAACTGGGTGAAATCATCGATGGATCTCTCTTCCAGTCCGGCGAACCATTCTAGGGCAGAGCCCGATAGGTTTTCGGCGAAGAGCCTACAGAAAGCCGGCTCTCTCTCCTCGTCAGTGAGGTATACCCTTGACATTGCTAGTCGGAATGCCCTGATATGGGTTTTGGGGTCTGATTTTCCAGAAAATTCTGGGAATTTTGTTTTCTTGATTTCCCGGATTCTTGCAAAGGCGATACGGTCTGTGAATGGCGTTTGTCGTGTTTCCTCGATCATTCGATCGATGTCGGGTGCCGCGCTCGTTGCTATGTGAACTTTCGAGCTCAGACTGACGAACTGGGTTTTAGCCTGCTCGATGTATTGCCTTAGCATATCATGTTCTTCTCCTGCTATAGGCGTGAACTGTGCTTGTGCTTGATTCGATGTTTGCCCCGGGAAAACCGGGTCGAGAAGATCGATTGTTGGAATCGGTCTTGTCTGGTCGATTTGTGACGCTTGGAATTGTATCGGATTTGATCCTCTAGGATACCCCGAGCTCGAGGCGAAAGCAGAGCCTCCTAGTTGCCTCGGTTGGTTACTGGAATTACTCGGGAAAGGTGGTGGTCCGGGTAATGGTCGGTTTCCCGATCTGGTTGGATCTATGACCATAGAACTCAAACTGAATGAAGTCGGTGTCGCAGTAGGGGTCGTTATAGGGAGGAAACCGCTATTCGACGTGCTGGCGAAATTTCCCGACGTTCCAGGGGGTGTTACCACCTAGGAGAAGTCCAAGCGTGTTCGCGGTGGAGGACTTATGGGGGGTCGTGGATCGCGCAGTGATCTACCTCCCTGGTTTTGGCTAGCAAGCTCTTCAAGACGGGCGTTAATGCGCCGTTCTTGTTCATCGAGCTGCGCGGCCAGAGAACGATTTGTGATCTCTTGGGCCTGTGCGTTTGCCTCGTTGCTTCTCGTTCTGTTTACCAACAGGTTAAACATTGAACGGATTTCAGCGAGGCCGTCCGGGATTTGTCGCTGTGGAGCAGGAGGTAGTGGCGGGTTAGGCCTGAGCGTTCCGGATCCGCCTCCTGGAGCGGGGGCGGAAGCTGAATCGTTTCTCATCCATACCCAGTTCCTGACAAAACGTTTTTCGGAGTATGGCTCGTCGCGATCGTTTGAGCGACTGAGCTGGCTGGTGCCGAAGTCGTGGAGACTGAGGCAGAGCTCGTCAACACGCCATCGGTCTGACTCATGGTTCTTACCCCGGTGGTGTTTTGAGGAACGTCGTCGACCGTTTGAGGGTGGTCGACTGGTGGAGTGGCGCTGGGAGAGCCAGATTGGTCGGGATTCATATCGATCTATCGGATCTAGGATATGATTCTTAAGATAGGAAAAACTATAGATAGTCCCCACAGTCGGCGCCAAATGTGAGATCAGATATTCACACCAAGGATTTGTAATCGTAGATTTGGACTTATGGATATAAAGATGATATAGATTTCCTATGAATCAAAGACTTTATTGAGATTGAACGTCGAGATAGAGCAAACACAATCGAATAGAGAGTACAAAGTATGATAATCGAGCTATCTATTCGAAGTGTTCTGGATTAGGGTTGGAATGAATTGAATAAATCTCCACTTCTTCTTTAAATAGTCCTCGACTTTGATCTCCTTGTTCCGATATTTCGTCCTCGCCATGATAACGTTCTCTGAGATTCGCGGGAATCAGTTGAACTGACGAAGACCAGGTCGTTCTTTCTCTATGTCCTCTTCTATCGAGCTCGAGCTCGATCACTTCTCGTTTCGGTGTTATTTGGGCCTTAGTCAGATCATGGTCGCATAGGCCAAGAATGGATGACAGTCGAGCTCGTCGCCTCGATCATGGGTAGGGTGAAGGATGTTTTGGTTAATCCTGATTCAATTCTTAGATTCAGATTATCCTAAACATGCTGATCTAGGTTCTTCTTGAATAGAAACATTATGATCTCACCTTATACCTGTTTATGCAGCGGAAAGAGAAGGTATATCAGAGATCAGAGAGCCACCAAGTGATAACTCCTCCAGAGGTTCACACACGCACACCAAGCAGGAAGAGAGGCTGCTAGACCAAGGGAGAGGAGGCGCAGGAAGAGAGAGAGATCGCGGCTTGGGGGCTAGGGTTAGAGAGAAAGAGATTTGGGTTTTAGTTTATAAAACCCTTCTCTTTCCCTTTTGGGCTTTTGGGCCCAAATACCAATCTGATTAAATCCCTTGGATTTAATCAGACCCATTAATCTCTCTCTAAGTACGACAAATGCCTGGCACTTTTACCGTACTTCTGCTAAGCCGTTCCTACACATTTTCCTGTTAGCTTAGGCGTGTGACCCATATGGGATCATATAATAAAGGCAATAAGTCCAAGACTTATAGATCATGAGCGGACTCTAGCAAGCCATCATGACCCCCAGTATTATATGACTTATGTCTGATCATTGACATACTCTTACTTTCTAGAGACAGTACCGAGATTACTGGACACAATTCCAACAATCTCCCACTTGTACTGGAATCTCTGTATTCATGATCCTTTTGTCACAATATCTTGATTAGTCATAAGGCAAGATTGGTGTCATCCTTATAAAGCCTAATCTTTTTCATCGGACTCTGATTCGATACTGACAATCCAAACGACTCGGGACAGTCCGTTTGAGCATGGCCATGCATTTTCCAGTATTCAAATCTCCGATTGGCCTAGAGATATTCACTCCATTTATATTGGAGGGACAAATCCCGTCTTGTTCCATCACTGTAAACTACTCATTTCATGATGTACCCAAACAAGGTCCTTATAACTATCGCAGAACGATAGCGTTAGACAATGATCAAAGTGCATCAGTCCATGTGCAGTCACATGCATACGAACTCAGGTCTAAGGACTATACTCTATAGTCGTAGTAAGAATCTCTTATGACACAGATATAAATATCCTGAAGAGTTCTTATAAGCGGGTCTAGTCCGGTCGTATGTACCCCACATACACCTATGTACTGACTTTGATGCCGAGCATCTATGACACACTGAGACTTTGTCATAAGTCACATATCAATCTAGTCTCACACGGTTGTTGGTGTTCCAATTTCAACAACCTTCGACTAGGGACAGAATGATATAAGCCATCTATCAAATATAGGGTCTCATGATCAAGCTAAATGACTTTGATGACTCAAGATCAAGTCACTTACTTCGATGACCTATAAAATGGTTCATATCACTTTGGAACGATTATTTCATCACAGTTAAAATAATCTTGAAATAATAATTTCATTAAACATAAGAATGTTTTACAAGAACATATTAAATAACTAAATAAAAGCCCTCAAACTCCCACTCAAATTTAGATTACATTTCAATGTCTCTAATGCCTACAGCTTCAGTCAGAAACTCGAGCTTAGGCCTTGGGAGTGGCTTCGTCAACGGATCAGCGACGTTATCATCTGTCTGAACTCGACTGATCTTGACTTCCTTTCTATTAATGATGTCACGTATCAAGTGAAATCTTCTTAGAACATGCTTGGATTTCTGGTGTGATCTTGGTTCCTTTGCCTGAGCTATAGCACCATTGTTATCACAAAACAATGCTAGAGGCTCAGCCGCATCTGGTATCACACCTAGTTCAATAATGAACTTTCGTATCCAAACAGCTTCCTTCGCAGCTTCTGAGGCGGCGATATATTCAGCTTCTGTAGTGGAGTCAGCAACGGTGTCTTGCTTGGAGCTTCTCCAACTGATTGCACCGCCATTCAGACAAAAGATATAACCGGACTGTGACCGGAAATCATCTTGGTCTGTCTGGAAACTTGCGTCCGTGAATCCACTGACTTTAAGCACATCACTTCCACCGTACACTAAGAACTTATCCTTAGTATGTCTTAGATACTTCAAGATATTCTTTACGGCAATCCAATGGTTTTCACCTGGATTTGACTGGTATCTACTCGTCATGCTCAATGCATAAGCAACATCAGGACGAGTACAGATCATGGCATACATGACAGATCCTATTGCAGATGCATAAGGAATATTCTTCATGCGCTCAAGCTCAGCAGCCGACGTAGGGCTCTGCTTCTTGCTTAGCGTTGTGCCATGTACCATTGGCGTGAAGCCCTTCTTGGAATCTTTCATGCTGAATCTTTGTAGGACTTTGTCAATGTATGAATCTTGACACAAGCCTATCAGCCTTCTAGATCTATCCCGGTAGATCCTGATTCCAAGAACGTATGCGGCTTCACCCATGTCTTTCATGGAAAAACAACTTCCAAGCCAGTCTTTTACCGACTTCAGCATTGGAATGTCGTTTCCGAGAAGCAGTATGTCATCGACATACAGAATAAGAAATACTATCTTGCTCCCACTAGTTTTCTTATACACGCATTGTTCTTCTTCGTTTCTGATGAAGTCAAATTGCTTGATCGCTTCATCAAAACGAAGATTCCAGCTCCTCGATGCTTGCTTCAATCCATAAATGGATTTATGAAGCTTGCATACTTTCCCAGCATTCTTTGGATCTATGTAACCGTCAGGTTGCGTCATATACACATCCTCTTCCAGAATACCATTCAGGAAGGCGGTTTTTACGTCCATCTGCCAAATTTCATAATCATGAAAAGCTGCAGTTGCTAGTAGAATCCGAATAGATTTCATCATAGCCACTGGTGAATAGGTTTCATCGTAATCCACACCGTGAACTTGTCTGAAACCTTTTGCCACCAACCTGGCTTTATAAATCTGGACATTTCCATCCACGTCAATCTTCTTCTTGAAGATCCATTTGCACTCGATGGCTTTTACACCAGCGGGTAAGTCAACCAACGAAAACACTTGGTTGACCGACATGGAGTCCATTTCGGAATCAGTGGCCTTGCGCCACTTGGAGGAATCTGGGCCCATCATGGCTTGATTGAAGTTCGATGGTTCATCACCATCAATGATCAAAAGATCATGACAGTCAGTCACGAGGAATCCTTGATATCTCTCGGGTTCGTGACGGATCCTCCCGGATCTTCGAACTTCAGGTACTACAGGTTCAGGCTCTACAATTTCTTGTAGGTCCTCCTGCTGCTCTTCCTCATTAGGTTGAGCAGTATCCTGTTCATCTTGAATTTCTTCAAGCAGTACCTTACTCCCACTGTCTTTCTTAGAGAGAAACTCCCTCTCAAGAAAGTTACAATCCCGGGCAACAAAGATCTTGTTCTCGGAACGTAGATAGAAGTAATAAGCCTTGGTTTCCTTCGGATAACCAATGAAGTAGCATTTATCAGACTTTGGTGTAAGCTTATCTGAGATCAATCTCTTGACATAGGCTTCACAACCCCAAATTCTTAGATAAGACAGCACTGGAGCCACTCCAGTACATAATTCATATGGTGTCTTTGCTACTGCTTTCGATGGCGCTCTATTTAGAGTGAACACTGCTGTTAGCAGAGCATATCCCCAAAGGGATATTGGAAGGTCTGTGTGACTCATCATAGATCGAACCATATCCAATAAGGTCCGATTTCTCCTCTCAGACACACCGTTCCATTGAGGTGTTCCAGGAGGAGTGAGTTGGGACACGATCCCACACTCTCTTAGATGATCACTGAATTCTTGGCTTAAGTATTCTCCTCCTCGGTCGGACCGAAGAGCCTTAATGCTTTTGCCAAGTTGGTTCTGTACTTCATTTTGGAATTCTCTGAACTTCTCAAAAGATTCAGACTTATGTTTCATTAAATAAACATATCCATACCTACTGAAATCATCAGTAAAGGTAATGAAGTACTGATAGTTTCCTCTTGCATTTATGGACATTGGGCCACACACGTCAGTGTGTATCAGGCCCAATAAGTCACTGGCCCTCTCGTTAGGTTTATTAAAGGGGGCCCGTGTCATTTTGCCCATCATGCAGGATTCGCATTTCTCACATGACTCAAAGTCAAATGAGCCAAGAAGTCCATCCGAATGGAGCCTCTTGATGCGTTTCTCGCTGATGTGCCCTAAACGACAATGCCATAGAAACGTTCGGTTCTCCTCATTAGGTTTGAACCGTTTGGTATTAATGTTATAAATTGGCGCGGATTGATCGAGTATGTAAAGCCCATTCGTAAGAGGGGCAGAACCATAGAACAAATTGTTGCGATTGAAGGAACATAATTTATTCTTAACTGAAAAATCATAACCTTCCAAATCCAACAAAGAAATTGAAATAATATTTCTGCTTATAGCAGGTACAAAATAACAATTATTCAGTTCTAAAATCAATCCCGAAGGTAAAGACAACAAGTATGTGCCTACAGCTAGTGCTGGAACTTTCGCTCCATTCCCAACTCGTAGCTCCACTTGTCCTTGCTTCAGCCTTCTACTGTTGCTGAGTGCCTGCATATTAGTACAAATATGAGCCCCACAACCAGTATCCATAACCCATGAGGTATTATCAGAAGTAGTTGTATTAACTTCTATAACAAAAATACCTGTCGAAGAAGTCTCGAGAGTCTTCTTCTTCAATTCCTTTAGACCTTCTTGGAATTTCTTACATTCTCTCCTCCAATGCCCTGGTTCTTTACAGAACCTGCATATGTCAGTTGGCCCAGCCTTGGACTTGGGCTTGGGCTTTGGCGTGTCCTTGTCCGCGACTTGGACAGCCTTGGCCTTTCCCTTATCCTTAGCAGAGGATTTCTTAAACCCCTTGCCCTTTTGCACCATAAGCACATTGGGGTCCTTGGCGGTTTTCCTCAAATTGGGCTCTGCAGTCTTGAGCATTCCGTGAAGCTCAGGCAATGTCTTACTCAAGCCATGCATGTTAAAGTTCAGAATGAACTGATCATAGCTTGCAGGTAATGACTGCAGAATGATGTCGCAGGCAAGTTCCTGGCTGATAGGGCAGTCGAGTTTCTGAAGATGATCGAGATAACCCATCATCTTCAAGACATGAGGACTCACTGCCGCATTTGCAGCCAACTTACAGTCTAAGAGGTTCTTAATAGTCTGAAACCTCTCAGTCCTTGCTTGCTCCTGAAAAAGCGATTTCAGGCTTGCCATTATCTCAATTGGTGACAATACACTCTCGAACTGCATTTGCAGCTCAGCAGTCATTGTCGCCAACATAAGGCAATACACATCATTTTCATCTGACGAATGCTTTTCCCAAGCATTATGCAGAGTCCTGGCGGCATTGTTAGCAGGCCTCTCGGGGAGAGGATCACGAAGGACATAATCCTTCTTCTCCTGCTTGAGGACCAGCCTCAAGTTCCTTGACCACGTCAGGAAGTTCGTTCCAGTCAGCTTCTCCTTCTCGAGAACAGACCGGATTGAGAATGTGTTTTGTGTGCTTGTAGTAGTCATAGCTGAAATATATAAGATAAAAAGGTTATTAGTTAATATGTTCAATATGATTAATCTTATATTATACTTAATATGATCAATCATGCATTATATTCAATAACCTAAGTTACCCTCAATAGAATATAATGATTCCAAGATCCACATATAACTAAGATCAAAGTGGGCCACTGGCCGTCACCCAACCTTAGCTTATATCGGTAAGCCCTATGTCGGCTAATTATATCCGTGATATAACTCTTGGTTGTGAATCTGGGCCCGAGGCCCAATCCACTCTGATGTCTCAAGGCCCGGGACTCCCGATGGCCTAGTCAAGAAAACCAGACTATACAGTCATGTAATCATTAATGTCTGGGACTCCCAATGACATTTATGAATCACAAACCGTCTTATCCACGCAAAAGTAGACACCCTCACACTGTAAGGCCATGAATACAATTGAATGGGCTTCGACAGCTGACATAGCCTGGACAAGACATCCAACGCTTGATATTATTTGAGGTTCGTAGGTTTATTAAAATTTCATTCCCAAAATAGAAGATTACTATTTCGGGAAACTTTCTATTTTTGGAAACCTACTATTTTTGGAAACTTTCTAAAATTGGAAACTTTCTAAAACCGGAAACTTTCTAACTTTAGAAATTTCTTTAAAATCCAAAACCCGCAAATCTAGAAACTTCTATTTTAAGAAACTTTCTAATTTCAAAATTTCGGAAACTTTAATTTAAAATCGACTTTATAATTTTATAAAATAAATTTTAAATTAATCTGAAGAAAAGACTCATATAATTGGCCCAATTGTTTTAACTTCTTGGCCCGAGGCCCAAGAATTGGTCCATGTCCAAGACATGACCCAATTGTCCAATTAAATGACATAACCGGTCTGGTTCATTAAAATTGGTCTAACCAAATTTTAATTACTACGATGACCACAATTGTCAACCGGTTATTTACTAAACCGGATTTTCTCAATTTATTTGGTCCAACCAAATCAAATTAGAAAATCCTGGTTTAGGCACAAAATCCAATTTTTCGACTTTGGATTTCTTATCCCGGTTTAACCAGAACTTAATAAAATTATTAATTCTGTTTATTAAACCGTGACGTTTTGATTTTAATCAAGTTTTAAACCGAACCTTAAACCGAAACGAACCAATCGATTTGACGTGAACCGTTCACGGTTACGTCAGCCCTAACTTCACGATCGAGACTCGATCGTCCAGCCGCAACTCACGCTCGGGACGAGACGCGATGCTGACGATCGATCGGGACGTGATGAGCTTGGATCGGGACGGGATGGTCGGGACGGGACGATGCCGCGATCGGGATGCGATCCATCCGACGATCGGGACGAGCCGCGATCGGGACGCGATCGATCCGACGATCGGGACGCGACCACGCAACACGATCGTTCGTGATCGGTTCGTGCGTCCTTTTCCGATCCGGACGATCCGACCCAACCGGCCAACTCTCGGCCGATCGCAAAAACCGAGTCATATAGCTTGGTTTTGCGATTTCAAATATGTTCGTTCAGGATTCAATTCATGTTTCTTAAGTGTTTTGCTCTTATCAGTAGGTTGATTCAAAATCACACTTTAAACAATCCTAAACTTGAATCTAAACAAGAAAAACCAGAACCTGGCTCTGATACCACTGAAGGATGTTTTGGTTAATCCTGATTCAATTCTTAGATTCAGATTATCCTAAACATGCTGATCTAGGTTCTTCTTGAATAGAAACATTATGATCTCACCTTATACCTGTTTATGCAGCGGAAAGAGAAGGTATATCAGAGATCAGAGAGCCACCAAGTGATAACTCCTCCAGAGGTTCACACACGCACACCAAGCAGGAAGAGAGGCTGCTAGACCAAGGGAGAGGAGGCGCAGGAAGAGAGAGAGATCGCGGCTTGGGGGCTAGGGTTAGAGAGAAAGAGATTTGGGTTTTAGTTTATAAAACCCTTCTCTTTCCCTTTTGGGCTTTTGGGCCCAAATACCAATCTGATTAAATCCCTTGGATTTAATCAGACCCATTAATCTCTCTCTAAGTACGACAAATGCCTGGCACTTTTACCGTACTTCTGCTAAGCCGTTCCTACACATTTTCCTGTTAGCTTAGGCGTGTGACCCATATGGGATCATATAATAAAGGCAATAAGTCCAAGACTTATAGATCATGAGCGGACTCTAGCAAGCCATCATGACCCCCAGTATTATATGACTTATGTCTGATCATTGACATACTCTTACTTTCTAGAGACAGTACCGAGATTACTGGACACAATTCCAACAATGGGCTCATGATTATGGGTGCTTTTTTGTTTGTTAATGGGCCGGATTTTTTAGAGGGAAATCCAGCACCAACAAGCGTTATTCGCTCGAAGAATCAAGCCACACCCCTTTCCTCTGTTTGCATACTATGTTCCCTTGTCTCTTCCTTGACCTTGAGTTTTTCATTCCACCATTCAAGAAAACCATGAATTTGGAAGCAAGTCGTAACATCATGACCCATCCTGCCCATATAGAAACTGTAGATCTCAACATGTTCTCAGATTGAAACTCTGCATTTAATATTCTCTTTCTTTTTAGGCTATTTCACTCTTGTTTAATATCTTTAATTGCCTTTCCCTTCTCCTTGATTGATTCCATACATTAGCAGACATCATAGGTAAAAGATTCAGAGCATGTTACTGCAACCTCAAATTTAAAAACACCGAAAACTCTACTTCTAAAATTTATCATTCACGAGTCTTTGATATTCTGTATTTCTTTTCTCAGCTTTGGTTAACTCGATCAAATTTGAAACCCATCAACGTCAAATAGAGCCTCATGTCTCTATTACATTTTTCTTTGAACACAAATAAATCAACCCTTTTACGACATATAAACCAAGCACATACTTCTCATTTTCACTAATTACCAACAAATTCTCTTGTTTAAACACCCTTGAATGTTTTTGCACTTGTCTCAAATGATTCAAGAACCTTTTTAAGAATTCAAATCATATTGTTTCTATATCGTCTTCTAATAGTAAAAATGAACCTCTATGCAAAACCAACAATCATCATACATCTATGACTTGTGAATTTTAATAATGTAACTGAACTACATACTCACTGATCAACTCACAGATTAAGCTTGATGTCATTCATGGGTTAAAGTTTTCTGACATAACAAAAACTTTGATGATCTGCAATCAATAAATTTTCTTCCTACAATAAAAATAAACGTTTTATTTTATCTAGCTTTAAGACCATATTTCTCTTGTGAATCTACCATACACTCTCTAAGTTCAGATGAAAGCACAATTACACATGGAGATACGGTCTAAAATAACTTCAAGAATTTTAGAACAAGTTTCTCCAGTTTCCATCTCGCTTATATTGATTTTGTTCTATGGACCTGATAATTTTTGCACAATCAACCTTATCATGAAGCATTTCCTATGGCTCCCGAATTATTTTCCTTTGCCTTGACACTTGAAATTAGACCAAACTAGTTTCCTCATGCCTTTGAGTCTTGAGAGATGGTATTCATAATCTAATTTTTTTTCATTAGGAGACCAAGCTTCTTTATTTCATAGATCATGTTTCTTAACTTTGTTATTTGACAAACACAAATGGACCGCTTGATTCATGAAAGCATAACACACTTTTAGCAGCTCACCATATGGCTTTCTTCTTCGCGTAGACTCAGTCATTGGCTTGTATTGACTGAACAACTGAAACCTAGGCTCTTTTCACTGCACAACTATTTTCACCTCGTAACCTTTAAAATTCTCTACTAGGGGCCTTTATTCTATTTGATTCTAGGCTAAAACGGATATTATCAATTGTAATAACGGATTTGAGAATGAATTTTCGATTATAGCAGACAGCTTGGACCAAAGGAGGTCGACCGAAAATCTACAATTTCATAGAAATTTCCCAATACTAACAAATTTTATTGTGAATTCAAAACCATAACTCAGACTCCAACTTTTCTTGCCAGCTCACTTCTAAATTCAAAATTATACCCAAAAAATACCAGATCATACTCTCTGCGCTTTCCGGTGAGTCTCTGTATTTTCTCTTCTTCTCTTTCTTCTATTAGCTTCAGTTCATGAGACACTATCCAATTTTTTTTTCATGCGTAGCTACTTGGCAACGAGAATCTGAGCTTCCAGCTCCGTCTATTGTAATATTCTATCAGCTAAAGCTTTAACTTCTTCTTCTTTGCTATTACACCACACAAAGTCAGCTGCTGCCTTTCTTTTGATTTCTTCTCAGACACTGATATACTTGAAACATATAACACATGAACCTTCTGCTATGATAGCAACATTCACTGTCGATGCCCAACAACTTATCTTCAAAACTAAATTCTTTTGATCACATAAGTCGTTCTAGGAAGAGAGTTAGTCTCTTAACGAGTTAAAATTACCAAAATTCAATCCATCAAAAAAAAATTCCAATTCTCTCAAGCCTCACGCAGAACACAATAGGTCTCGCTTCAAACAATATATTCAGAAAGAGAGCTTTCCATACCCCTTTTCTGATTCACATTCAACATTGAGTTTCTTTGCTTTTCTTCTGTTCACCATCATTGGTCTCTGTCTCATCATTGATTTCCTCATCGACAGTTTTTTTTTTTATAAAAATTTTTGGCTTAACTTGAAATTTTGGCTCATCTAGTTTAAGAGCAGCCTCAGGCTCATCGGAGAGTAGAAGCCCAAATTTTAGAACAAGTCAAACCTTTTTTAGCTTCATCTCTCTTTCTCGAAGACGTCTTTCACACCATGAAAATTTAAGAAGATGTGTGTTTGATAAGACCACAATATCATGATATATCAATACCCATCAATTATCAGAAACTCCTTTCTATGACAATATTTTTTCACGACATGATTCCAAACATAATCTTTTTCATATACGCTCGCAAAAACTCATGATCATAGATTTTCTCTCATCTTCTATAACCAACCTAGCCACACATCTAGAATATTTTACCCAAAAACAAGCATAATCTCTAACGGATTAGGTTTTGATACCAATTGAAAACTCATATTTGTGTTTATGTCTATATGTTTGTGTATATATGAGCATAAAGTAAAGAACACATATAGATTTGTTTATCGAAGTTCAATTTTTCTACATCCCCAAAACCTAGTTCAGAACAAATATGCTTGAACAAGATTGTACATACAATGCAAATGGTATCCAACATTAAAATGCCTACCTTCTTTCTAGAAAGATAAACTATGGAACGGTACCTCTACAAAATGTACCATCGACTATAGATATAACACCATATACCCGATGTCATTGTACTCCCTAGATGAAACTACAGTAGATATACTAATCTACAAGCTAAGACGACGCCACATACACGTGTGCATCTCTTCATAAAAACCTTAGACGTGCGCGACCATACAAGTCTTTGTCTCTTGGTTTATATAGTCAAGGGTCAAAATCCTAAGCATTCTAAAGTCTACGTGATTTTCCATCTTCCTAATCTTCTAAACTCACGTGACCATATTCCCTAAAATAAAAAAAAAAATCCACCAATAAAAAAATAATTATTTACTTTTGTTTTTCCATCCTGAGCTACGTTCTAAACTACATTCTGAGTTACCATTTATTGTAACACAAACTAACTCAAAAACTGAATCAAGAACTGCTTCAAAATATGTGTCAGTTCTGCTAGCTTAATCTGCCATAACAATAAGTTGACTCCGTCTCGGCTTTATATCACATACAACATGAATCAATTTTCATTTTTGTACCTTCTCTTATTTGATATAGGAAATGTTCTATGTTTTGTTCCAATAATTTTTTGGTTATCTAGATTATTATTATCAAACCCAAACTGGGATGAGAATCAGATCGTACAAGGGTGAGAAACAGATAGAAACCAGATCGAAAACAAGTCCAAAACATGGCGAAGACAAAACGAAAACAGATATACACAAAGATAAGACCATTAGAGTGAAAATCAAATGCAAAAACCACGAGTTTAACCGTTGGTCTAAGGCTAATCCAAGAACTTGCAAGCCATTTTAACTTCCGGAGGATCAAGTCCGACAGTAACGAAGATGCCCGCGGCCAACCATCGAAACTGAACTTCCTCTTGAAGCAAGGGGAGATACTCTCCCAAGAAACACGAAACATGGCACCACGAAACCGGTAAAACTTCCGATAACGGCGACGTCGATAAAGACGAGGAACGCCTAGATAGAGCCATAAGGGACACCAGAACCAACGGGACTGGATCACACGTACAAGAAGCCAAGCCTAAAACACCAAGTAGAAACCCGACCACATGAGAAGGGACGACGAAAATGATGCTTTGGCGGACAGAGCGACCTCCAAGACCAAACAAGAACCTGCAAGCTTCAGATCAACATCAAACCCGGGATCACCGAGTTCTCTGCTTCGACAAGAATTCACCATCCAACAAAAACAAACAAAGAAACAAAATGGACTACAACCAGGAGATATAGTGATCAGAGGCGAAGGCCCTCTACTATCAACCTCCTATCACCATTCTGCACATAGTCTACAGACCCGAGATCCATACAACCACGATGAAGAAAACCGCTGTACAACTAATCTGCATCAACACCGGCGGAAGGAAACACTGCCGAGCAACCCGAGGACCACCATCAGAGGCACTAAGGCAACCGAGGCAGAGCATAGGCACGACCATCTGCACCTCAAAGGAGGAGAGAAGACACTGACCAAAAGCCAAGTCCCGTCATCATCGAAAAGAGGTCGAGACCTCCACACCACCACCAGCCGAGATCCGATACAACCCCACCAGAGAGGATCCATACCAGACAGAACCACCACGAGAGGAACTACGGAAGCAGATCTGACAAAATTGCCGGCGAGAAGCAGCTAAGACTACGACCCAGAGACACCAACGAAAGGGAAAGACGGAGGCTAGCCCTCGCTCGGCGGTGGCGAGAAGCGCCGACCGCCGAGGTCACACGCGCTGTAGATAAGGTTTGGCGGCGGGCTTGAGTTAGAGAGGAAAAAGACGAACCACCATTCAACAACTTTATGACATAGAATTTTATTACAAAAAAAAAAAAAAAAACACTGTGTGCAGTTTCCTTTTTTGTTCCAATAATTATGTCACTTTTTATTGTGATAGTTTTTTAAATCAGTCATCATAACATTTTCACGAGAAATGTAAAATGACAAAATTACTGTGTCAAAGAAATAATCTCTTATAAGAATTTTGTCAAAGAAATAATCTCTTATAAGAAAATATGCGAAAAAATGAATCCAATCCAAATTTGATAGATGTTTTGGCAACAAAAGTTGGTCCATTCAATTCATTGCTTCTAATAGTTAGGGGTTGGTGGAGTTTTATTTGGTTAGGTTTGATCGTGATGAAGATATGGGTGTCGCTTAGCGGCGGAAAGAGCTTTGCCGACGGTGTTGCTTTAAGACCAATCAACAGTGGCTATGGGAATCGTGAATTTCGAGTTCCGCGTGTCGTTTATTCTTCACCTCATGTTAACAGACTCGTTATCAACGTGGCACTTCTTTTCGCCTCTCTCAATTGTTTGTACTTTGGATTTTCTTTTGTTTTAATGAAAAGTGAAAACAAAGATGGCCGGCAGAAACAAATGCAATATAGTTTTTTTGACGTTGCTCATAATTAGCTATAAACACGATAACAATTACTAACGGTGAACAATTATAACAAGTTAAAAAGCAAATGCATTTGATAAAGAATAATAAGCAAAAACGTTACGTTTTTATTTATTTTTGAAATGAGTATAAGGCAATATATATTTATTTGGACCAACGCATAATAATGCAATTCATGCAACTTGCAACCATGCCTATTTTAACAATACGAACTTAGATTTTTCATAGGGAGATTTGGGGAATCGAGGTCAGCGGCGTTGGTTGTTGGTTAGAATCTCCGGTGAGCCGGCGATTCGTGTTTATATTTCTTCTGTTTGCTCCCGATCGATCCAGGTCTCGCTCTTCTCTCTTCATCTTTGATCGGTTGGTTTTTGTTTTGCTTTCGGGTTTGCTCTAATAAATCCGATTTCATGTATCTGGCTGGCTGAATCTTCTCCGATCTCGGAGCTTACCGGTCTATCCGGTCTCTCGGCTCTCGCCGACGATCTCGCCCCCTCTATCTCTTTCCTCGCCGTTTCTCCCTGCGTTGATTCCCGCTTCGCTCCCGCTTCTCTGATTTTCCGAGATTAATATCGCTTTTGTTCACCGCTTTGAGGAAAGCATATGGTGGTTACCGATGGGTTTCTTAATCCCATCAGCAAGAGCGCCTCTTGGGGTTGGATGTTTCCGGTGGTGTTTGTGTGGCTGTGTTTTTGTTTGCAGGGTTTTCACGGTGGTCTCAGGTGGTGCTGATCGGCAAGTGGTTCCCGCTCCTGCAAAGAGTCGGTCCGGTGCGGTTCTGCGGCGTCTTCCTCCCCGTCCGCCGGCTGCTTTCCGGCGTCGCTTCATTCTCCGACGCGTGTCGACGCGTGTCTTTGTGCATGCTTCTTCCACCACAGAAAGGCCACGTCAAGGCTTATCTTTAGAGTGGGCCTAGTTGGGCTTATTCGGATTTTGTCGGATCTCTTTGCTGGGCTTCGGCCCATTTGTAATATCTTAAGGCCTTAGCCCGTTAATGAAATCGTTGACCAAAAAAAAAAAAAAAAAACAATACGAAAACAAACATTATCTTATCTTCAGTAGTAATTCTTTTATCTTCTTTTTATCATCATCTTCTTGAAATGCGCAATGATACATTATCTCATATTTGTTTTTTTTTTCCATTCGGCTGAATTATAGATTTCTTAACACGTCATTCATACTATTACGGTCTTGTTTTCATACACAACACACATGCTAATGATTTGTTTTTTGTTACAATTTTTTTTTATAATAAAAATTCCTTGTTTTATGTATAAAAAGGTTCCCATACGAAGATTTGTTCCCATTATTCACTGAAGAATAATTATTCTTATTTGGAACAAATCCAATATTTCTCAATTTCCACGTGGGTTTCTGGATCTGAGATAAACCCGATATTGTTATTTTGGACAAAAAACCGAAATTGTTTTTAAAAAGAAAAAATCATAAAATAGCACAAAACATACCTTATCATAAATATAGCACCAAAAAAAATAATTCACATTTTTAGCATTATTTTAATTAGAAAGATTTTTATAGCATTATATAATTTAAAGTTTAGGGTTAATTATTTAGGATTTAGGGTTTATTATTTAGGATTTAGGGTTTAGTATTTAGAGTTTAGGGTTTATTATTCAAGGTTAGGGTTTAGTATTTATGGTTTACGGTTTATTATTTAAGATTTAGGGTTAGGGCTAATTTAGTGACAAAACAGGTTTTTGTGGTATTTTATGATTTTTCTTCTTTGGTGCTATATTTTTGACAAGTCATGTTTTTTGTGCTATTAATAATGCGATTTGCCTTTTTAAAAATCAATTTGTCTTTCTTTTCTATTAGGGCAAATCGCAAAAATAGCACAAAAAACATGTCTTATCACAAATATAGCAACAAGGAAGAAAAATCATAAAATAGCACAAAAACATATTTTGTCACTAAATTAGCCCTAACCCTAAACCCTAAATACTAAACCCTAAACCCTTAAATAATAAACCCTAAACCCTAAATACTAAACCCTAAACCCTAAATAGTTAATCCTAAATCCTAAGTTATTTAGGCAATGAATGTACAGCGCGGAACAGGAGAACGCTAGGTGTGTTTTAAAATTATGTCACCATTCATATGTATAATTATGTAGATTGTGTTTTCAAAAAATAATTAAAAAAGAAAAGAAAAAGCTAACTGCGGTCCATTAGTTGGCTTTACCCGCACTTGAAGTTAATATGTCAGCGTTTTGGTGTGGTTAGTGTGTTTAGTATATATATATATATATATATTAGATTTGGAATTATTAACCGGACGGAGAAAAACTGAACCGAATTGAGCCAAATTTTTTAATTTGGTTATTTCGATAGTTAAAATTTTAATTTCGGTTATTGATTTGGTTTGGTTTGGTTTGACCGATCTGATCGGTTATTTAATTTTTAATTTTAAATCAATTTATACAGGTTTTAAACCGGATATACCAAATTATATCAAAAATTTAGTAAATAACTGAACCAAATCAAACCGACTCGGAGTAATCAAATTTATCCAAATTTAACAGAATTTACCTCAAATAAACCAAAATTAATCAAATTTATTTCTAAAAACTGAAAATTTTAATTTATTTCGCCAAGATTTGAAATGATCGAAACAACTGAAATCCGAACCGAAATATAAAAATCAATTTAATTTTTTTAACAAATCATTTTTATTTTTATTCAAATATTTATTTTAATATGTATCACGCATCAATTTTGTCATTTTTACCATTCAAACATTAATTTTGTACCGCACACAGCTTGTTTTCACCATTCAAATATTTTTACGTACCGCTGGTTCCGCAGTAACCACACTTATTCCGCATAATGCGTTTCTTTCGTATAAACCGCACTTGAACCGTTCCGCACCGCCTGATCCGCTTATCCTGCACCGCTTAATCCGCTGTCACCATTCGAAGCCATAATGCTATAAAAGTTTTTGTAATTAAAATAATATTAAAAATGTGAATTATTTTTTTTGATGCTATATTTTTGACAAGTTATGTTTTTGTGCTATTTTATGCCTTTTCTCTTTCTATTATCCTTCGGAATTGAATGTTTTTATCTTCTTTTTTCCTGTCCCAACTACTCACTGCAATAAATAGGTAGAGGCATTTGGCTCTCTTTTCGTCGCTCTGTTATTTTCTGGATCTCTTCTTCTTTGTTTTCCCTTGCGAGAGAGAAATCATCTTTTGCGGTTTTCTCGGGAAAGTTTTATTGTTTAGCAGCTCGAATCATGGAAGGAGTTGATCACCTTGCCGATGAGAGGAACAAGGCCGAGTTCGATGTCGACGAGATGAAGATCGTCTGGGCCGGTTCTCGCCACGCTTTTGAGGTTTCCGATCGAATTGCCCGCCTTGTCGCCAGCGATCCGGTGAATCTTTAATCGCAACTTTCTGATTTATATGATCCGGAAATGTTTATGCTAGAGGTTATGATTAGGGATTTTTTTTTTCCTGTGTTCAATTCGTGAATATCTCGGTCTCGTTATATTCTATAGGTCTTCGAGAAAAGCGATAGAGCTCGGTTGAGTAGGAAGGAGCTGTTTAAGAGCACGTTGAAGAAATGTGCTCATGCTTGGAAGAGGATTATCGAGCTTCGTCTCACTGGTATGGATCTGTTTATCGTGGTTTCAGTGTTTGAAATTACGTCTTTTGATTGTGTGCTCTTCCATTTTATTTGTTGCTTACAGAGGAAGAAGCAGGAAGGTTGAGGTTCTTTGTTGATCAGCCTGCCTTCGTGGATCTTCACTGGGTACTTCCTGCGCCTTGTTTATCGAGAATTATAGTTTCTTTTAGAGATAGTATCTTTGATTCGTGGATTCATGTTTTTGTATTTCTTCTCTAGGGAATGTTCGTGCCTGCTATTAAGGGGCAAGGTACGGAGGAGCAGCAACAGAAATGGTTGTCGCTGGCGAGTAAGATGCAGATTATTGGGTGTTATGCACAAACTGAGCTTGGTCATGGCTCAAATGTTCAAGGCCTTGAGACAACTGCCACATTTGATCCCAAGACGGATGAGTTTGTTATTCACAGTCCAACTCAGACGTCATCCAAAGTGAGCAGAGCAACAAGTCCTTGATTTTGAGTATGCATTGTCTCTTACTTTAAGATTTTCATTTGTCTTTCATTTTGAATAGTGGTGGCCCGGTGGCTTGGGAAAAGTATCTACCCATGCTGTTGTTTATGCTCGTCTCATAACTGACGGCAAAGACTACGGTGTCCATGGTATGTACTGGGAAATTATTTCAGGATTTTTTGTTCCATTTTTTCTTGCTCGTGTATTTATTGCTTAAATTCTCTCTTACAGGATTCATCGTGCAACTGCGCAGCTTAGAAGATCATTCTCCTCTTCCGAATATAATCGTTGGTGATATTGGAACCAAGATGGGAAATGGAGCGTACAATTCAATGGACAATGGTTTTCTTATGTTTGATCAAGTTCGCATTCCGAGAGATCAAATGCTCATGAGGTCCTCTCTCTTAGCCTTTTTGTTCGATTAATTCATGATGTAACGATTGTTCGATAAATTGGCTTATGGTTCGGCATTTTTCTCCGCTTTCAAAACGTTTTCAGGCTGGCAAAGGTTACAAGGGAAGGAAAATATGTTCCATCCGATGTTCCAAAGCAGCTAATGTATGGTACTATGGTGTTTGTGAGACAAACAATTGTGGCAGATGCGTCCAATGCTCTGTCTAGAGCAGTTTGCATTGCTACAAGGTACAGCGCAGTGCGGAGGCAGTTTGGCGCCCAGAATGGTGGCATTGAGACACAGGTACTCTTTTAACTCATTTCATAATCAAAGATACTCATGGTTGTGTAGTTTTGTTTACTCTCATTAACGGTTGGTGACTATCAGTTGGCTAGAAAAGGGAATGTAATATATCCTGCATTTTGTTATGACAGGTGATTGATTATAAAACTCAGCAGAACAGGCTATTTCCTCTCCTGGCATCTGCATATGCATTTCGATTTGTTGGGGAGTGGCTAAAATGGCTGTACACGGATGTAACCGAAAGACTGCAGGCCAGTGATTTCGCAACATTGCCTGAGGCGCATGCATGCACTGCAGGATTGAAGTCTCTCACCACCACAGCCACTGCGGTATGTCCCACAGCTAATCCCTTTAAGCTCACTAGACTAGGCTGATCGGGTTTGATTCTCTGTTGGTCAAACCGCTCGCATATTGGAACTTTTTGTCACATATTGGTGTATTTAGACTTGAAAAGATAGCTTAAGCTTACTGTTGGGTGCAGGATGGTATTGAAGAATGTCGTAAATTATGTGGTGGACATGGTTACTTGTGGTGCAGTGGGCTCCCCGAGCTGTTTGCCGTATATGTTCCTGCCTGCACATACGAAGGAGACAATATTGTGCTACAATTACAGGTATTTGTTATGTAAATGTATCAAGTGCGAATCATTTTCTAGAATAACACTACAACAGTGTCAGCTCGAATAGATTTCTTAGAACGTGGGTCGTCAGCTTATGGCTCTCTGGACTTTCGGCTGTGAGTTCGTGATTTTATATGTTCACGTATTACGAGTTTTGTCTTTCTTAGATATTGTGATTTGCAGGTTTGTCAGTTTCACTTGTTCTATTTGATATACAAAACACATTTAGCTACTTTTTAAGTTTTTGGTTCATTGTGTTTCACAAATCCTTTCATCAATAAGAATGGCTCTAAGCCCACTTGCCATTTGCCGTTCTTCACGTAAATTTCAAAAATTGTGCTTACAGGTTGCTAGATTTCTCATGAAGACAGTGTCCCAGCTGGGATCTGGAAAGGCTCCTGTTGGCACAACTGCTTATATGGCTCGGGCAGAACATCTCTTGCAATGTCGTTCTGGTGTTCAAAAGGGTGAGTTTTCAAGTTTATATGTTTTTTCTTTCTCCGGCTACAATAAAAGAATGATCTTATCTCGACACGGTTCCCGATCCCGAGTTAATTATGATGATTTTATTTTTTGGGTATATAGCTGAGGATTGGTTAAACCCGGGTGCGGTAGTGGAAGCTTTTGAAGCAAGGGCTCTGAGAATGGCTGTTACTTGTGCCAAAAATCTCAGCAAGTTTGATAATCAAGAACAAGGTACCTTTTTCTAACTCCATCAATCCAGAGCTGCTGGTTGCCATGTCAGATTCTAAGCCAAAGGACCAAACTCTACCAAGTTTTCTCACAAATTCCTCCCGTCTGCAGGATTCTCAGACCTATTGGCTGACCTGGTTGAGGCTGCAGTTGCTCATTGCCAATTGATTGTTGTTTCCAAGTAAGCTTCTTCTTCACCGTTCCACACGGATCAAATAAGTTAGTGTTTCTCTCGAGTCAACTCCTGAATTTTCATCAACTTTGTCTCGGTTAGGTTCATAGCTAAACTAGAGCAAGACATAGGAGGCAGAGGAGTGAAGAAACAGCTGAACAATCTGTGTTACATTTACGCTCTTCATCTCCTTCACAAACACCTGGGCGATTTCCTCTCCACTAGTTCCATCACTCCCAAGCAAGCCTCTCTCGCCAATGACCAGCTCCGTTCCTTATACTCCCAGGTTCGTCCTCTCTCTCTCTCTGCATTTTCTTCTTTCAAAAGCTGAGTAGTTTGTTGACATTTTTGGTTCCTTGTTTTTAGGTCCGTCCCAATGCAGTTGCGCTTGTGGACGCGTTCAATTACACAGACCATTACTTGAGCTCGGTGCTGGGGCGTTATGACGGTAATGTGTACCCGAAGCTGTTTGAGGAAGCATGGAAGGATCCCTTGAACGATTCTGTGGTTCCTGATGGGTACCATGAATACATTCGACCTTTGATTAAGCAGCAAGTTCGCACCGCAAGGCTTTGAAGAGTTTGCTTTACACTCGATTCTCGATATGGTTTATCTATCCACATTCTTCTTCTCCTCCTCGTTCCTGTACTGCTTTGAATAAATTCGCCGGTTTAAAAGCTGGCGATACCCTTATTTATACGTCTCGCTATGTAGTATAGTAGCTGACATACAGCAGAATTTAATACTATTTTTAATATCAAATTGAAACTTCAATAAACTAGTCGGAAAATGATTATATTGACAAAAAATACTGGCGTGGCCAAACCTTTGGTCGTTGATTCTGCCAATATCTGAACAACTAGCTCTTTCTTAATTTGAATTATGATTAGCAATCAAGTAAAAAAAAAAAAAGATGTTGAAAAGCTCTACGAATTTGATTAGAATAAGAAGTAATTTTATGTTACAAAGCTCGAGATTCTTATAACATATGTTATAGTTGATAATTCTCTCTCTCCTCTCTAAAAAGTACGATTATCTAGATCTGTAATTATAGCCGTTTCTAGCCGTTGATGTCCCGTAAGGTGGCTCTTCTGGTGCCGCAGGCACCGCCTATACCGCCGGAACCACCTCTTGCAGTAGCTCCTCCTCTTCCTGTCTCCTCTTCTCTTGTTACTGTTTTCCAAGCTGCGGGATTACTCCCGACTCCATCCAACTCGATTTCTCTCAATGTTCCGGACACCATCATGACTGAACAAAATTCGTCTGCTTCTAATGGTATTGTCGATTCTATGCCGACTGTTCATGGTACTATGTCTGCTATCGGAAAATCTACTTCTGTCTCTGCTTTTGGTCAACCGAGCTCTGCCTCCAATATTCCGGGTTCTCCCTCCGGTGTTACCTTCCCAGTTAATGGGAAATCTCCAATTGACTCGACTGCTGGTAAGCCTTCTTCTTCTTCTAATCCTCCAGGGTCGCCTGTTTTTAACTGGACCAAGAATTTAAACTCAGCTGCTAAGTTTCTTGAATCTAAAGCTTCTGTTTCTACTTCGGTGAATGGTTGGCCAAGAGTTAAGGTCTCTAATACAGTATTTGAGAGAGGAGCTAAATTACACAGTGATTATATAGTGGGTATCTTCTATGGAAAAGTTCCCTCCTATGGAAAAATTTGGGGTGTTCTCAACTATTTATGGGGTAAAGATCGTCATGTAACGATTCACCACCTGACAAAAAATGCTTTCTTGTTCTATACTCCATCGCCAGCTCTACGTAAAAGGGTGCTTCAACATGAGTTGTGGAGGGTAGGTTACTCTCCCTTCTTTGTTACGGAATGGAAAGCTGAATTCAGCACAAATCCTCCATCTCTTGACATGGCTCCGGTGTGGGCTACTATTCAAGGAATACCATTTGATCTAATCACGCCCGAGGGCCTGAGTTGTATATGCCGACCAATCGGAAAAGTGGTGGACTCTAAACCCTTTAAAAGTATCACATCCGCTGAGGTAAAGGTGATTGTCGACCTTACAAAACCTTTAACTTCTGAAGTTGAGATTGAATGTGATGATGGCAAAGTTCTTCTTCTACAAGTGTTGTATCCATGGCTTCCTCCATTATGCTCCCACTGTAATGAGATCAGTCATAAGATCAACTTGTGTCCGTCAGTTCCTCCGGTAGCCAAAGCTGATAAATCTGCCCCTAAGGATCAGTCTGCCAAAGGCACAAGTGAATGGAGACTAGCACGCCCAAATAAGCAACCTGCTAAGCATGAGTCAGCTGAATCCACCAAGAAAACGCATGTTTCAAATGGGGATAGAGCTGCTCCACCTACTTCTGCTCACGAGACTAAAGATAAAGCTTCCCCAAGTCAGATCTCTCCTCCAACTTTCGCCAAGAAAGGTGGGGGTTCTCGTCGTATTATCACTGCTGCGGATAAAGGCAAAAGCCATATTAATGCCCAGGAACAGGTCCCAGTCTCTTCTGCTATAACTCTTCCATCCCAGGCTACTACCCTTGTGTCAAATCCTTTTGAGGTCCTGCAATCTGAAGACATGATGCTAGATATTCAGAAGGAGGACAACTCTAAGATCCCGGCTCCATCCATTTTTGGTACTTCTTATATCTCAAACGGTAATCAAAAAAAAGAGGAAAACGCAGGATCATTCATCTCCCCAGCAGAGCGGTATTCTTCCCATTGAGTGGAAGAAGGATACCAAAATCAACTAATTTTATGTCTGATACTTTTTTTTGGAATGTGCGAGGACTCAATGAAACTTCAAAGCATAGCCCATTGTCTTCTTGGCTTTCTCGAAGATCAGTCTCTTTTGGGGCGTTTTTAGAAACGCATGTGCGGGATTCTAACAAGCATCTCATCCTCTCAGATATAGGAGCAGATTGGAGCCTTTTGGACAATTACGCTCATTCTGATTTAGGAAAGATTTGGATCATCTACAAAGCACCAACTTTAGTAAGAGTTCTCTTCTCTGATCTTCAGTCCATCACTTGTAAAATTACCTTGGAAAATGGTACTTCGTTTGTTTACTCTGCTATTTATGCTGCCAATGATGAAGATTTGAGGAGAGATCTCTGGATTTCTTTAAGAGACGCTGCAGCCTCTTTTGATTTATTCAACAGACCTTGGATCATTAATGGGGACTTTAACGAAATTCTTCATCCTTCAGAGACTTCAAATTTGAGCATCATTCGGACGACTAGGGGAATGCGTCTGTTTGGAGACTGCTTAATGGATCTAGGTCTCTTTGATATGCCATACAATGGTCCAAGATACACATGGAATAATAAAAGACCCTCGGATCCGATTGGGAAAAAGTTAGACCGTTGTTTGATTAATGGAGCTTGGTTGATGGAGTTTCCTACTTGCTACTGCATTTTCGAAGCTCCTGAATTTTCTGATCACACCCCTTGCTCCGTAAAATTCTCCTCGGACAAGTCGAGGTTTGGCACTAGGTCTTTCAGATTCTATTATCTCCTGACTAAGCATCATGCTTTCTTAGAACAGGTTCGGGATGGTTGGAATGAGAACTCACAGTGGGCTGGTAACCTCAAGGACTTTTGTTTCAAGTTAAAGAACATCAAGCGCAAGATGAAGTCTTTGTACAAAGATAATTTTAGCCATATTGAGAAGCGAGTTTTAGAGGCGAATGATATTCTGAGAAATGCTCAGCTGGCTGCGTTAAACGATCCCTCTGCTATCAACCTGCAGATTGAGAACGATGCTATGCTAGTATGGTCCAATCTAAAATGTGCAGAAGAATCCTTCTTTAAACAGCGTTCTCGCATCAAGTGGGCTGGGGAAGGTGATATGAATACGCCCTTTTACCATCGGGTAACTACCTCAAGGAATGCGGGCAACTCCCTTAAGCATTTGACCAAGCAGGATGGCTCCAAGACTACTTCTCTTGAAGAGGTTCATCAAATTGCTATTAACCACTTCTAGGACATCTTGTGTACTGTTAGAGGTTCGTTCTTTCCGGATCTGCCTGAGTTTCTGGACTCTATTATCTGACCAAGTGCTCCAGCATCCAGCATGATATGCTTCCCCTTGCATTCTCTTCTGATGTGATCACGAAAAGCTTGTTCAAAATGTCTTCTAATCGTACTCCTGGGCCTGATGGTTTCCCAGCAGAATTTTTCAAAGCAGCCTGGCCAGTCCTGAAAGATGAGTTTATTACTTCTGTCCAGAGCTTCTTTATGCATAGTTTCATGCCTACATCTCTCAATTCCACCTCTCTTGTGCTCTTGCCTAAGCGTCCAGGAGCTGATACCATTCGAGAGTTTCGTATTAGAGCATGCCTGAACACTCAATATAAGCTGATCACACGGATTCTTACGGACATGTTAAAGGTTCTACTGCCGTCTTTGATTCTGCCTAACCAAACGGCTTTCGTGAAGGATAGACTCCTGCTCGAAAATGTGCTTCTTGCTTCTGAAGTTCTGCTTGGCTACCATAAAAACTCAGGAACATCTAAGATCACTCTAAAGGTGGACATTGCGAAAGCTTTTGACTCAGTCGGATGGGACTTTGTGTTAAGTTGTCTACAAGCCTATAACATTCATCCGGTTTTCTGTGGTTGGGTTAGAGCCTGTGTCTGTTCACCGTCTTTTTCCTTATGCATCAATGGGGTGACCTCTGGTTACTTCAAGGGAAAGACGAGGTTGAGACAAGGAGATCCTATGTCCCCTATTCTCTTTGTAATGGTGATGAATGTTCTCTCGCTTATGTTAAACAAAGCTGCCATGGAAGGGAAATTTGGTTATCACAAGAATTGCGAAGATTTGGGCTTAACTCACCACTGTTTTGCTGACGATTTACTAATCTTTCTCAGAGGTGACGAAGCTTCTCTAATCCTGGATAAAACCTCTCTCTTTGCTTCCGGTGTCGGAGATGAAGTCCTGGCTTGCATTTTAAGTGTTTATAATCTGAGGAATGCTGAGCTCCCTATAAGATACCTGGGATTACCTTTATCCTCTAAAAGGCTATCTATAAAAGACTGCGATCCGTTGTTGGTTCATATAAAAAAGAAACTTGGAGCCTGGACTTCTCGTGCCTTAACAATGGCAGGTCATCTGACGCTTATCTCGTCTGTAATTGCAGGTATCATTGGCTTCTGGTTAGGGGCGTTTTTTAATCCCGAAGCGGGTTATGAGAAGTATTAATAGCCTCTGCAGTTCATTTCTGTGGCATGGTACCATCGGCATATCCTCCGGTGCAAAGGTTTCTTGGAAGGATATCTCGTATCCAAAATCCGAAGGAGGTATAGGTCTAAAGGATTTAGAGAGCTGGAGCGAAACCTGTACCTTAAAGCTCATCTCGATGTTGTTTTTACGTGTTGGTTCAATCTGGGTGGCTTGGATCCGTGGGAATTATTTATCTACCTCTTCTTTCTGGGCTTTAAACGAGCAGAACTACGCGTATTCTTGGTTGTTTAGACGAATTCTGAAGCTTCGTCCTAAAGCTCTCAAGTTTCTTCGAATTCAGGTTCATGATGGCGATGCTACCCTTTTCTGGTGGGATCCCTGGACGCCTTTCGGGGTGTTGTATCACTTTCTGGGCTCGGACGGTCCTTCCCTTCTGGGAATCCCGTTAATGGCCACAATTTCTGACATATGGCTTGGAGATGTGTGGATGATTCCTGCTGCTAGATCTGATAACCAAGTTCTTTTGCAGGCTTATATTACTTCTCTAACTCGTGTTTCAGGTACTGATATGGCGACTTGGACGATTAATGGCAAAAATAGTCTTGCTTCATCTCAAAGCTTGTGTGGAACAAGATCATGCCTACTAAACCGTCGCCATCTTGGGCTTCTCTGGTGTGGCACATAGATCTTATCCCTCGGAATGATACCACCTCGTGGTTATTCATTCTTAACAGGAATCCAACGCTGGATCGTATGCAACGATGGGGTTATGACATTGAAACAACTTGTCTTCTATGTGGTACTGATTATGAATCTAGGATCATTTATTCTTTTATTTCTCTTATTCTCGCCAGGTCTGGTTCTCGATTGTCCGGCTCCTCCGATTAAGTGCAACACCTCATGTGTCCTGGAATGATGTCCTGGAATGGCTGACTACAATTCAGACTGACAAGTGCAAGAAAATAGCCCTCTTTAAAGGGTGGCAAGCGACTATTTACGGGCTGTGGCAGGAACGGAATACTCGAATTCATGATGGACTTACCTTCCCCTCATTCAAACGTGATCGATCGCATTCTCCTGGGCCTGCGTTACAAGAGTATGGCCATGGTGTCCCTTGGTTCGAAGTATGGTCAAGACCTGTCCATTGTTTGGTTCAATCCCCCCTAATGGCTCTGATCTTTGGGTGCTCTGTTTCTGATTCTTTAGAATGGTGTTATCTTGATGATCCCTCCCTCTCCTTCTTCTTTATGATGCTTGTATTGTAAGAAACTATTTTAAAATTTATGAAAATCCTTTGTCAAAAAAAAAATGTTACAAAGCTCGAGAACTTAAATAGGTATTTTCACGAAGAGATAAACCTAAAAACCAATACTTAAAGATAACACCAAATAAAATATAATACCAACTAAAAAATAACGCCAAAAATATTATGAAGTGATATGATAGTATCATAATCACAATATACGTTTCATCAGGTCCCTCCGGATAAGAAAAAATGTGTCCTTGAATCTGGAATGGAGTTATCACCTTTATAAAGACTGAGGTACTTGATGGTAAACACATTAGCAGTATTGAGCTCATGAGGAAGATCTAGGCGGTAAGCATTTACATTAATCACTTCCAACACCTTACCTGGACCAATCTGGCGCGCCTTCAACTTATTGTATTCATGAGTATGCATACGATCCTTAGTTATATAGACCCATACTAAGTCACCTGGAGCAAACAACACCTCATGTCGATGTTGATCAGTTGTGGTCTTATACGAAACCTAAGCCGACTGAAGGTTGTTAGAAGCAGAGGAGTGAATAGCATGCAGCGCATCCACAAACTCACGAGCAGAGCCATGCACTCGGGACATGTCAAGCGCCGAGGTAAGATCCAAAGGTCCCTGAGGCATCAACCCGTACACGACCTGAAATGGAAAAAAGCCTACGCTGCTGTTCTTGGTATGGTTATGCGCAAATTCCACTTGTGAAAGCTTGGAATCCCACGACTTAATATGATCACCCACCTCACTATGCAACATATTACCCAAAGATCTGTTTGTGACCTCCGTTTGACCATCCATTTGGGCGTGGTACGCAGTGCTCATGTTCAGACCGTGTTAAGCAATTTCCAGACCGAACGCCAAAAATGGCTTAGAAACCGCGTGTCTCGAATAGTGACAATGGACGTAGGTATCCCGTGAAGGCGATAAACTTCCCAGAAGAATAACTGAGTCACCAAAAACCGCGTCTGTTGTTCTCTTATATGGATGAAGTGTGCCATTTTCAAAAAACGATCCACCACCACAATGATCAAATAAAACCCTTTTGTGTTTTGGGTAAGCCCAACACAAAATCCATACTTATCTCTGGCCAAGGCTGGGTTTGGACCGGTAATGGTATATATAACCTTGCGTTAGTCTCTTGTCCCTTTGCCATCTGACAAGAGTGATACCGTTCCACATATCTTTCCACATCCTTAGATGGACATAAGTAAGATAAACTTACGAGATGCAGGGTCCTGTCACGCCCAATATGGCCCTCGGAATGCAGTTCCTGGATGATACGCAACCGCAAACTACGACTAGGAACACAAAGACGAACACCCTTGAAGAGGAAGCCATCATGAAGTGTGTATTCCGTCGGGTGACCTTCCTGAACATCACGCAATACTGAAGTGAAGTAAGGATCAGTTGCATAAAGGACAAAGAGTGTCGCAAAAACTGGTACAAAAACATGCATCGAAGCGACCAGACAATTCCTGTGGCTTAAGGCATTAGCGACTTTGTTCAATTTTCCCGAAGTATGCTTGATCGCAAATGTGAACTGCTAGAGGAATGTTATCCACGTCGCATGACATGCGGACACCTGTTCTTGGCTTTCAAGATGCTTCAGAGCATCATGATCAATGTAAAGGATGAACTCTTTATGGAATAAGTAGTGCTTCCAATGGTTAGTATCCTGCGTAATCGCGTAAATTTCCACGACATAAGTACTGTATCTTCCTCGTGCCCCAGTCAGTTTCTCACTGTTAGAAGCGTTAGGTCTAGAATGTTGGCTTAAAACTGCTCCAATGCCCAATTTGGATGCATTGCAGTGGAGCTCAAAAGGCAGCGAGAAATCCGGAAGGACGAGAATATGAGCCGATGTGAGCTTCTATTTGATCAACTCAAAATCTGCGGCTGTTTCCTATGTCCATAGTAACTTCCCTTCTTTCATACAATTGGTGAGTGGCGCCATAATGGCACTAAATTGAGGTACAAAACGTCTATAGAAAGATGCTAATGAACGAAAACTGCGTACATCTGAAACCGTACGGGGTAAGGTCCAAGAATGCACGGCCTCAACCTTTGTCTCTTCCATAGATAATCCCTTGGATGAAACCACATAGCCCAAAAACAGCACATGATCGGTTGCAACACTACAAGAAAATCGCATATCTATTGCGGCTGAAAAACGTTATCTATAGAGACGATGGCGTTTATCGAAACGCTATGTCATCGGCCGCGATAAAAAGTCTAGCCATTTAGATAGCGTTTTTAGTAGGTGCTATAGTAAATATTTTTAAGATAGCGTTTTTAGTAGGTGCTATAGTAAATACTTTTAAGATAGCGATTTTAGTAGGTGCTATAGTAAATATTTTTAAGATAGCGTTTATATGTTTGTAATCGATATGTATATAATATCGTTTATTCTCTGCTATTAATAACTATACAATAGCGTTATTTTAAACGTCGTTAAAATATTAAACATAGCATTATGAAAATGCCATTTATTTATTAAACATAGCGATATTTTACTGTTATATATTTATAAGTTTATTATAGCCTAATTTTCTGTAAATATTAATTTAATTTAATTTAATTTCAATTAAATTGTAAAAATCAATTCTAAAATATTGATAAAAAAACAATTGTAAAATAAAATTAGATTGCAAAATAACAAAATACATGGTCTTAATTTCATTGACTACAACCCCAAAACACCAAAACACAAAATACAAAGTTTTTGATTAGAAACAACATTCAAAGTTTTGATTGAGCTGATGAAAAAAGCTTGTGCTAGAGTTGATGAAACAAAACACAAGTTGCAACAAAAAACATTAAAAGCCGTGACACCTAGAGTGAGAGTTCCCATCTGCTTCTCCGTGTCCTTCTCCTTCTACAAACATTGAAAAACATAAAATACAAGTTAGTCATAGAATCAGAGAACATAAAACACACAAACACTACAATGTTATGCATAAACAGAACATGAAAACACATTACATTACAACTCTCTTCTCAAATCATCCTATACACTGGTTTTCCATTTATCCTTAATACTATATAACTACCAAACATTGATAACACATCATTTCAGATTACTACTAAAGCAAACATTTAAAACAATGCAACTAATACTACACGTCCTATAAAACACTTCGTGTAACATTAATAGCAATTTCAACAAACACCAAATTAGAAGTAACTAGTGAGATTTATTCCTAACAGACAGTTACAATTAAAACATGTATATTACTTACGATTAACACAACCTGATATCTATGAAGGGTTTGAAACTAACCTTAAGTTTCTGACTATCTTCAAGTTAGATTCCGAAGCTCAGCCACCTGCCTTGTAAGCTTCTCAACCGCTTCCTGGTCAGTTTTAAAAAGTGTGTAGTTAGTAATAAGAACTAATGTTAGAAAAAAACAGAAACAAATCATAATTATGGAACCGAGAGTTTACCTTCAGGGCCTTAATCTCCTGTTTACTTTCTGCCACCTGCCAAGTGAGCTTCTCCACCTCTTCCACCCTCCGTTTCACCAACCCAATCTCTTGCTCCACTCCCACAACCCATGGTTGCCTAAAGTGCATCCCATCACCCTGTAACAAACCAAGTTAGACTTACTAAAGCATTTCTGAAACATATAGAAGTATATTTAACTGCTCAGAGGTACCTTGTATTCGCTGCAAGTGAAGAATCTCTTCCCAGGAAGAGTGTCTCTTTCCTCCTTATCAGACACCTCGTCCACTATTCTCTGTCCACATTGGCAATGTGTGGGAATCCCATACTCCGCAGCGGCCATGAAATCGAGCATGTCGTAGTGCTTCTTAAGCCTCTTCATCTCTCTCTTTTCTTCTTCAAGGTAGGGGTCCATTGTCAACGCGTTGCGCTTCAAGTCTGAGAGAGCATGCAAAACAATTAGACATAAAAAAAAACGTTAACCCAACAAATAATGCAATCCTGCTCAAGCAAAAACATTAACCCAACATATTTGAACCCTAGGCCGACTCCCTAAATCATTCTCACAAAACGATTTAAAGACCTAAGCGAAACCCAGAAGGATTAATCGATTCCGCTAAACGATTTACCTTCAGGTTAATCGATCCGTCGGTAAGTGTAGCCTCGTCGCAGTTTGTTCTCCGTCTCTCCGTCTACTTCAGGTTGTTCTCCTCTCTGGAAATGACGACGAACAGGACAGAACCGACTATAAATGAGCGAAGAGCGTGAAATGATTCGACAAAAAACCCTTCATATTCTTAGGATTAATGCATTATTCGACAAAAAAACCCTTCATATTTTTAGGGTTTTGGGTATTGGTATAATTACATAACAATATCCTAAACGTGTGTTGTTAAGTTGTAATTAGACAAGTGTAAATCCTAAATCCTATACTAAGTTACAATTATACCAATACTCTAAACCCTATACTAAGTTACAAATGTACCAAAACCCTAAACCCCATAAAAGTTTACAATTATATCAAAACCCTCATCCCTATACTAAGTTACAATTATACTAATACTCTAAACCCTACACTAATAAATAATTATACCAATACCCTAAACCCTAAAAATATTTACAATTATATCAATACCATAAACCCTATACTAAGTTACAATTATACTAATACTTTAAACCCTATAATTACCAACCCTAAACCCTAAAAATATTTACAATTATATCAATACCATAAACCCTATACTAAGTTACAATTATACTAATACTTTAAACCCTATAATTACCAACCCTAAACCCTAAAAATATTTACAATTATATCAATACCATAAACCCTATACTAAGTTACAATTATACTAATACTTTAAACCCTATAATTACCAACCCTAAACCCTAACCTAAAACCCTAAAGTTTAGGGTATAGATGTATATGAGGCTTATTTTTTTGTATTTTCTAATGCAAAAAGTAAACACTCTAAAAAATTTCGGGTTTATTAACTATATATAAACCTAAATGATTTATATGGTTACACGCTTAAAGGTTCGTTTAATAGTCTACATATTAACTTAGAACAATACTACTACTAGACATATATGTTTTTGGTCTGACAAGACAATATTACACGATTGTTAAGAGTTATAACACAGTTCAAGTCTCAAATAAAATTTAATCATTAACACAACACTCAAATCCAAAAGAGACTTCAACACATTCACATAAAAACAAGTTTATCAGAAGGCCATGCCACTGTTGATCCCATTGCATCAGAAATATATTCCATCTCGGAATTTGGCCTCCACAAATCTGCAGTTCCAACTTTTACAACTACCACCATCACACTGCTTGCATTTGGACCCAGTGGTACGAAATGAACTTTGTCTTCAGGATTGCTTGATAATAGTTTTCCTTCTGCAACGACTTCACCGGAGTTATTGATATCCAACAACATACATTTACTCTGACCACTTGATTTGCTACAGCTTACACTCTGCCAAACATAAAATCTATATCAGAACAAATCTAACAGACCAGACACAGCCTAGTAACACACCAAATCAAGACATTCCTATCTTAGCAAATTAGATTACCCCAGGAGATGTTGCCTTTGGTGATGATCGGTTATGAGGATCAGAAATCCCTATCTTTGAAATAGGCCATACTATGATATCATGGAGAGCACTTCCCATCAAGTATTTTTTATCACTGATAGGTCTCCACATGTGAATTTCCTTCACAACCACCTTATCAACTTTCACAAGTGCAGCATTGGGTCCTAGAGGAATACCGTTGGCCTTCTCCTCTGGATCAGTTGACAGCAAAATACCCTCAGCAACTACAACATCCTCTTTATTCCAGTCGTAAACAATGACTCTATCACGTGACACCTAAGACATGCAGACATTTATATTTATATATTAGGAATGTGCATGCATACCATTCATCAAGTTCTTAACAAGAAAGAGGGAAATGAAATATTACCGATGAACCAGCAGTGTGACTAGGAGTTGGGTAGTTCAAATCATTGTCCAACATGATTTTATCAGCTAACCATGGAATCTTCATTCCCAGAGCTTGGCCAATCCTTGTCATATCTGATGTTGGCCTCCAGACAAATGCATCCTCCCTGCAGACAGACGTAACTATAACAGCCGCTGCACTAGGGCCAATAGGAATTCCTCCAATCTTATACATTGCATCAGCCGAGCATAACCTCCCTTCCCCTACTACCACATCATCCATTGAAGACCAATCTAGTATTTTACACTTAGTAACTACCTTTCTTGCATTACTAGACTCCGACATAGAAACATCTCCAATCTGCTTCCCATTAGTTAAGCCACGAACTTGAATCTGTAGGTCCTCTATCTTGTTGATCAATTCTGCCTGTTTAGCTTCAAGCATTTGCACATGTGTATCTCTACAATGCATTAAAGCTAACTTTGTCGCAGTCACCCCTCTGCCTAGTCCTCTAATTCTTCCAGGCCTTTCTTTTCCCAGCACTTGACTCACCGCATCATCATTGACACTAGTACTATTAGTGGATCCAATCTCAGTGTCCAGAGATTTAATTTTTTCCTGAGACATAAGATCAACAAAACGATGGTATGACATACAATAATCAGAGTAAATGAGTCTTCAATTGGTTTTGATTGTACTTACAATTGTTTCTGCGTATTCAGGTCTCACAGGTGTCCCATCAGCATGAGTATGTCCTGCAACCCAAATTTGACTCCTAGTCACCTTTGAAGGATCATCACTTTTCTTCCTCTACAATTAACAGACACAATGTTGGCACAAATATTTAGACAACACAATCCAGAAACAACATACCAGTTCATCTCCTAAGCGAGTCATTCCTTTGCGGCTGGTTGTGTGTGGAATCTGTGATTTCCTCAGCTTCCTAAATTTGTCGCTATTATCCTACGAAAGCAATTCCAATGATTTTACATTTCAAACCAAAATGTCTGCAAACAAGATAAAGAGCAAACTGAACCTCAACCTCTTCAGTCGTCTTATTCTTCACCCAATTCTTCCAAGCTGTCTGAGACTGGATGTTACTCGGTTTCAAGCTACATATTTCAGCCCTACTTGTTCTTTTGACTTGAGCTAAGAGCCTGGATTTAGAAGCACGCCATATAGTACCCATCTGCTTAATAACGGCATCTTTTTTCCATTCTTCATCAATATTGAACCTTGCTTAAACAATATCACATAACACATTAATAATTTTCAAGGAGACTACCATATCAGGTTGCAGAGAGTACCTTAACTTCATCCCACATTCTTTCTCTCGTTGGGTCATCTACATGCCTCCAATCATCAATCAGAACAGGTACGTATTCCCTCACCAACGGACCAAGAAAGGAAGAAAGTGTGACTGACCCTTTACCAATAGGCACACCTAGCAATGTGAATTCAACATTGACCTTTTCATCAATATGTTTAGCCACTCCACGCAACTTTGTTGGCCCCCTAGTTTTTCTCTTCTTGGCAACTGGTTCTTCAGTATCAACATCTTCTGTTGCTTCGGTTGGATTCAGTTCTTTATCCTTCGTATGATCTGCTGGATAACTCCATAATAGGCAACAATGTCTGCCATATGTCTAGTGTCTCTAGAACTAGATCTGCACATTGTAAAGGCCTCATATGTTACACCACTATTCTGAGTCTTGCGCATTATTTCCTCCGTTTGAAATCGCTGCCCGTTGATGATATAACCTTTATAAGTCTGAGCTTTATGTCTTGGTCCGTAAGCCATCCATCTAAGTTCTTCAGACTGTTCCTTAGAGTTAGTAGAGAACTGGTGAGAGACAGAAAAATGAAATGAAGTTAATTTTGTATGTAACTGAGTAAACAGATAACGAAGCCTAAAAAGACAAGGAAATAGTATACCTTGTCCTTCACCCACTGTGAGAACCTTTCTCCATGTAGTTTCCAAAGGAGAGTTTCATTTCTTGCACACCTAGCATCATTGGTTTGCAATTCTTCTAAGTGCATCCTTGTATACAATAACATAATGTTAGTTTAGTATAAATAATCAGATATGCCATCATAAAAGAATAAGTTGAGGTTAACTTACTCTACGTATGGAGTCATCATCTCCATGTTCATCAGGACATATCGATGGGCTATGTCCCGCTCTTTATCAGTTAACTCAATTACAGGACCCTTATGCAATGGACGGCCTTCTAGTGTGGATACACTTGTCTCCACATCCTCATTACGTTTAACTCTTTCTTCAACAGAAACAGAATTACGCAGAAACTCCAAACAGAATGCTATACATTCACCAGCCAGATATCCTTCAGCCATACATGCTTCAGGCCTTGCATAGTTCTTAACATATGACTTTAGTGTCTTCATGTACCTGTACCCAATAATATACTTAGTCAACTAACAACACAAGGACAATAAGAAATAAAAAGCATAGTTGTGATTACCTTTCAAATGGATACATCCATCTGAAGTGCACAGGTCCACCTAGTCTTGCCTCCCTTGCTAGATGTAAGGGAAGGTGGAACATTATATCGAATAGGGAAGGAGGAAAGTATCTCTCTAATTCACACAATGTCTCTACACACTCAACCTCTAAAGTTATGAGTTTATGAGGATCAAGAACACGCTGACATAGTCTGTTGAAGAAGTTGCACAATCTAGTAACAGCAACTCTTGGTCCGTCAGGGAGCAAGCCTCTAAGCGCAACCGGTAACAGATTCTGAAGAAGGACATGATGGTCATGTGACTTCAATCCACCAATCATGGGAGGATCCACAGAAACACAGTTCGCAATGTTGGCACAATATCCATCAGGCCCTCTGAATAAGCTTAATCTCTTACAGAAAACTTTTTTCTCATCCTTTGTCAGCCAATAAGAAGCATGAGGTAAGTAAGTTTTCCTACCTCCTTCCTGAACGTGTAACTTATGTCGAATCCCCATGTCTTCTAAGTCCTTCCGTGCTTTGACACCATCTTTTGACTTTGCACTTTGCATCAGAATAGCCAAGATAGCATCAGACACATTCTTTTCCACATGCATAACATCAAGGTTATGTCTGACAGGCATATCCTAACAACAGAAACAAGTTGAAGACTTAACTTTGAATGAAAAGGTATAACAACAATAATTAGCTTGCAAAGTTGAGGCTTACCTTCCAGTAAGGCAAATCAAACAAAATTGACCTTTTCTTCCATCTCCAGCTATCATTGTCCTCTTCGTACTCTTCTTCTTCAATCTCCTCATCATCACACAAAGATTTTCTTTTCTTTCTACTTACTTTCGGTAAAGGCTTACCAAAATCATTTCTGAACTCTTTAAGTGCATTAAAGATTTCTGCTCCACTTTGAATTCTATTTGATCTCCCTTCTTCCACAGTGTTGTCAAACCATTTCTTTCTTCTTCTATATGGATGATCAGGTCGGAGCCTCTTCCTGTTTCCTAAGTATACATGCTTCTTACTAAACTTCAACCATCTGAAAGGTGTATCTTTTCCACACACATTGCACGCTTGTTTGCCTTTGACTTTACACCCAGCCAATGTCCCTAAGCCAGGATAATCACTAATACTCCACATCAACATTGCTTTAAGTTTAAAGTGTTCCTTCATAAAAGAGTCATACACCATGATACCTTCATTCCAAAGCTCCTGTAGATCGTCTATCAGTGGTGCGAGGTAGACATCGATGTTGTTACTTGGTGCAGTTGGACCCGGGATGAGCATTGTCAACATAATGTTCTCTGCATTCATACACTTGGTTGGATGCATGTTGTAGTTAACCAATAACACCGGCCATGTGCTGTACTTGGAATTCTGAATGGAGAAAGGATTCATCCCATCTGTGGAGATACCTAGTCGGAGGTTTCTTGGTTCAGCTGCAAACTCTGGCCATTTGTGATTCACATTGGCCCAAGTTATTGAATCTACCGGATGACGCATTGAACCATCTGAACTACCACCATTGATATGCTAACGCAACTCTTCCGCTATTCTTTTTGATCTAAACATACGCTTGAATCTGTCTTTTATTGGAAAATACCGTAAGACCTTAGCTGGAATCCCCTTCTTTACCTGACCACTATGCTTATCCCTTTCCCATCTAGAAACATTACACCTTGGACAGATTTCCATATCTTCATATTGCTTCCGGTATAAAATACAGTCGTTCTTGCAAGCGTGAATCATGTCGTAGCCAAAACCAAACAACTTCAAGAATCTCTTCATCTCGTTTGTTGATCCGGGAAGTACATTATCTGTGGGAAGCATGTCTTGAACTAATGAGAGGAGCTGATCAAAGTAGTTTTCAGACATCACACTCTTCACTTTGATGCGATAAAGTCCCATAATCGCAGAAACCTTTGTGTAGTTGGAACATGTGGAGTATAATGGAGTCTCAGCATCTTCTAGCTTCTTCTTAAACTCATATTCTTCTTTGCTATCAACCCCATCTGCTTCATCTTCCTTCTGTGCCTCCTTATTGTTTTCACCATCAAAGAATGCTGTTCTAATCAGATCATAAGCTTCATATTCATAGCTTGAACCACAACTTGGCTTATCAGTCTTTGCATCACCATGCAAACTCCAACAAGTATTCCTCTTGTATCTCTGATCCATACCCCTAATGACTAAGTGATCCTCCACTGTATATACAGGTTGATGGCATAAATTGCGGCAATCAATGCATGGACATAACATCTCAGTAGGATTACCCAATCTCACTGATGATGCTTGCACAAATTTAGATGCCCCTCTGTGATACTCAAGACTAGCCCTGTGGTTAGAACCATTTAAAATTTCAGACAAGTCATCAAATAAATTATACGCAACAAACGAAAGAAGATAATAAAGAAATCAATACCTTGGATGCCATACCCAAGACTTGTCCATGATAAAACAACACCAAATCTCCACGACCATTTAAACAAACATATAAGAAAATAACAGGCAAGTGTATCAGGAAGAGAGATATGACCAACTGAAACTAAGAAATAAACGCTAACAACCAAAACAAGATAAGAATAAGAAAAAAGTGACTGAGATTCGGTCTCACCTGAGTAAACCGTGGGTCCTTACAAAACGCAAGTTCTAAAACGGAAAGCTCCCTGCAGATTACAGAAGCATCCATTATACTTTGAAAAACAAGCTTTTTGCAACCATAACTCGCTAAAACTTGTAAAAACCTTAGCCGTCAATTGATTGCAATTGCTGAAACATAAATTGAAACGAAAACTCAGATTAATTTCACATACCTTTCACTAGATTCAAACCCAGAAAGCTACCTGCCAATTCACAAAATAATCAATTCGTGTTAGGAATTTTGAACAGAATTAATCGATAATAAAAACCCAGAAATCAATGTGTATTCCTCTCGATTACCAGATATGTAGCCTTTCTTCTCTATCAATTGATGATACTCCCTCAGTCACGAGTACAAGAATTGATTCGCAGTGGTCAAAATGATTTAGATCTAAACAATGACACCGAGATTTATACAAGGAGGAGTCTAAATTCGAATGTGGAAGTGAGATTTCAAGCCGGAAAAGGACATGCAAAGATCTCTCTGAGCTAGCTCTCGATCTGAATTTTTGATTTTTTGCATTAACCAAAAAATTTCATGTTTTATACTTCGCCAATGTTTTTTTGTTCGATACGCGGGGAACAAAATTTTCATCTCCCGGTCATACTATCCATAGCGTTTATCAACCCTGTCTGCTATTAAAAAACACCCGCCAAACGTAAAAATTGGCGGTAATGATAAGATAGCGTTTCAAATATAAGAAACGCTATCTTAAATACCCACTGTAGTCAAAGATAGCATAACTGACCAAAACGCTATCTTAATGTGCTATCTATACTCTGATTTCTTGTAGTGTGCAAACTTGCACTTTTGACGAGCCACAGACAGTGTTTCCCGTCACAAAACCAAGAGAATGAGTCGGAGGTTCTCAATGTGGTCCTGCGGAGATGAACTGAACACAAATATATCATCGAAGTAGACCATGAGGAACTTACCAATGTACGGACGAAGTGCCTGGTTCATAACTCGCATGAACGTACTTGGTGCATTCGATAAACCAAACAACATAACCAACCATTCAAACAAGCCCTCTCGTGTTTTGAATGCTGTTTTCCACTCGTCACCAGGCAGAATCTGAATATGATGATACCCACTCTTCAGATCAAGGTTGGAAAATATCGTGGAGGTGCCGATTTGATTCAATAAGTCATCTAATCTCGGTATAGGGAACCTATACTTGACATTAATTTTGTTGATTGCTCGGCTATCAACACACATACGCCACGATCCATCTTTTGGGAATTAGTAGTGCTGGAACAGCACACAAGCTGTGGCTCTCACGAACATGTCCCCGAACAATCATCTCCTCGACTTGCCGCCTCAACTCTTCATGCTCTTGTCGACTCATCCGATAGTGCAGGCGATTAGGTAGAGTCGCACTAGGAACCAAGTCAATCTGATGGTGAATATCGCGTAAGGGTGGAAATCCTTGCGGTAGTTCAGTCGGAAAAATATCAAAAAAACTCGTCCAACAAGCTCGCTATTTCGGGAGAATGATCCCCTGATGAAAGCGGCTCCGAACATCCAGACACCAAAGCCCAAAAAAATCCAGTCTGTCGCAGCTCACTCAAAGATTGCTCTGGAACATAGGACAATAAATGGCTGGACTATCCCATGTTTGGCGTTCACCTTAATTTTGGGCAAAGATAGGGTCAGATGCGTCGGCGACTCTGGTGGCGTAGGCATGAGAATGATTTTGCATTTCTCAAAGACGAAGTTATAAGTGTTACGTCGTCCATCATGCGGTGTCCCTCGGTCATACTGCCACGGACGCCCTAGAAAAAGATGACCCATGTCCAAAGATGCAATGTCGCAATACAACCTGTCCCTGTAATGATCACCAGTTGAGAATGAGACCATTGTCCTATGAGATATATGAACCTCTAACCCTTCTTGGAGCCATGTCAGCTTATAAGGAGTGGGATGATCCTCCTTTTCAAGCCCAATTTTCGTACTGCTTATTCCGAAATCACGTTTTTGTAGCTCCCCAAATCAATCACAATGCGACAAATTTTTCCTTTGATAGTACACGTGGAGTGCAAGAGATTTGATCGCAGCCATGGTTCATCAATAGCGATTGGCTCTAAGAAAATACGACGCACTACCAAAGGCTGACATTGATCCCCATTCAATTGTTCCATCGAAAAGTCATCGTCCTCTCTTGTCCCATTGTCATCGTACAATGCGTTTGGTTCCCGATGGACGTCATCTGCTAAGAAACCTCACAATTTATTTGTTGGGCAGGCCGTTTGTAAATGAACTTGTTCACCATAGGAAAAACAACGCAGGACGTGAGGTCGAGATGACCTACGCAATCCAACGTCGTCCAGATTACTCCCCGAATGTTGCCCTTGTTGTATACGGTTCTGACCAGACAACTCATGTCCCTCCTTTGTACTACCACCGGTATGAGCATCTGCTACTGTCTGAGTACCTACCCTGTATCGATTAGCCGATGCATTCCAACCAGTATTGCAGGACTTGAATTGAAACTCAAAAGAAGCAGCCCGACGATGAGCCTCAGCAACGGACATCGGGTCGAATTGAGCCAATGCCGATTGAAGTTGAGGCCCAAGGCCCCCAATGAATCGCGATACGAGTTGTAATTCGCTGTCATTGATCTCGTTATGAGTCAATAGTTTAGAAAACTCTTCTGCATAATCTTATACACAAAAAGTTCCTTGTCGAAGGTTTTGGAGCTTCGTATAGATTGTGCGATCATAGTTGAAAGTCAAGAAAGTCTGCTTGAGATGTTTTTTCAGTTTGACCCACGTTTCAATCTTACTCCTCCCCGTACGTTATTTTCAAATGTAACCAGCAGGAGGCTGATTTTCCCTGAAATTTCGTCGCCACCAGAGTTACCTGACGATCATCCGGCACTCATTTAAACTCCAAAATTTCACTCACATTAGACATGCAGTCGATTAACTCATCACCTCTCAGACTGCCGTGAAAATCGGGTATTTCCAACTTAAATCCAGCTTCCCAATGTCGATCAGGAGGGTCAGGAAGCTCGCCTCCTCGAATCAGCTGGTCATCCCTATTTCCGTGCCGTTCACGAGCAAAATGGTTCACATACTCGTCTTCCTCCTCCCTGAGAATCTCACGGGGTTGATCGCGAATTTGTGAAACCACATCGTCAAATCCTTGATCGCTCCCATCATCGATGCTTGAAATCTTCCTGAATCGCGAGCATAGAGGCTTGAAACTCGGCCCATTCATCCATGTTGTTATTGTTGTTGTTGTTGTTGTTGTTGTTGTTGTTAGTGTTGCGACGTGGAGGCATAATTGAGAGAGAGAAAAATCGCCTCAAAAGATATCTAGAACGTCACTGGCTCTGATACCAAATTGGCGTTGCCAAACCCATTGTTCGTTGATTCTGTGAATACCCGAACAAGTAGATCTTCTCTTAACTTGAGTTACAATTAGCAATCAAGTAAAAATGAATAAGATGCTGAAAATCTCTATGAATTTTATTAGAATAAGAACTGAAGTTTATGTTACAAAGCTCGAGAACTTAAATAGGTGTTCTCACGAAGGGATAAACCTAAAAACCAACACTTAAAGATAACACCAAATAAAAGATAACACCAACTAAAAAATAACACCAAAGATATTATGAAGTGATTTGATACAATAGTATCATAATCACAATATACGCTGCATCAAATACCCTCAATAAACATGAGTTTGCATAGAAAGCTCTCTAACCTATCTCTCTCTCAAAATTCAATCTCTCGCGCTTTCAGTTTCCGACCATTGGTTGGTGATTTGCCTTCCCAATGGTCGGGTTATTTTTGTCTTTTGTGTATTTTTGTTTTGTTTTGTTGTCGTTTTCTGTTAATATTACCAGCTTTGTGTTGAGTTTAGCTCTTCCGGTCTTTTGCCGGATGTGTTTTTTTTTGGGTTGGTTGCGGACTAGATCGCGGACTAGATCGCGGACTAGATTGTTTCCCATGTTTTTTCTATCATTCACTCTGTTTTTATTTAGGTCTCGTTAAGTTTCATTGATCGGATGGATTTAATTATTTGTGTGCCACAATCCCTTGTTCGAGTTCGCGGCGGTGCAACGGTGAAATAGGTGGATCAATAAATTGGATATGGCCGTCGACGGATCTCCATAGTTCTATTTGAGCTTTCGGCCGAACTTTTAAGTTGTGTTTTCTCTCTATGCGGTGTTTTCTGGCAATTCTTTGGGTGGGATGACGATCGACAAAGGAAAAAATTGTTACCTGGTTTAAGCTCTGGTGTCACCGATCGGCAAAAATATCTGGTATCGGTAATGTTTGGCGGTCAATCAGTGGAGGTGACATGTGTCCTTTCTCACCACCATGTGGCTCGATCTCTCTCCTTTCGAGCTGAAAGGATCACATGAACAGTCCAACTTCGGCCCATGACGTTTTTTAACCTTGCAATGAAACTTTTCCTTTGTAATCTAACCCATTGGGCTTTAATATAACTAGTTTTCTCTTGGCAAAAAAATGATTTTGATTGATTTCTTTTTAAAGTACTAGTATAACTTAACCACATCTGTGCAGCGTAAATTTTTTTAATATTAACATTAAAAAATTAATCTAAACTATATTAAAATTTTATTTATATTTTTAAATTTAATATTTATATTAATTATAAAATCCATAGTATAAAATTCTTTTTTGGTAAAATAATATAAAATCTATTCTCTATAATAAGCATGTCTAATAATATTTTAAAATCAAATAGCAAATATATTGTAAAAATTATTTGATATTTTTTACTATTGAGATTATATATATATCAACTAAATATAATAAAAATATTTATTTAAATCTATATAATAAATATATATATATTAAATTGTAACAAATTATCTTCTATATTCAAATTTAATATTAATAATAATTATAAAATTCGTAACACAATCTAATAACATTTTAAAATAAATATCAAAATATATTATCAAGATTATGTATATCTACTAACTATAACCAAAATATTTAAATTTAAAAGTTAACACAGTGAAAAATCTAATTTCATTAAGAGTAATCTAGTAATCAACCAATCTGAGAGTCGATAATAATTCAAAAATACTTCACAATTAAATTTATAAGTTTTTGTTGATATATTATTTTTGTTTATTACAATATGGAGCTTTAAGTTCAGCAAAATAATATTGTAATAAATTGTTCAAAATCCATAAGTCATCTTCTTTTTTTGGAAAATTCATTAAACCACACCTAGCTTTTCTTTGTAGCTGACCAAAAGTAGAGAAAGTCATAGTAGATCTTTTTGAATAAGAAAGATATACCAAGTTTCGGTTTGTAAATCTTCTTAAACTCTGGTTTTCATTGGCCTATATTGTTGGTGGATTTTTTTTTTGGCCCACCTGTTATCTATCAGCCCAATTTAATGTGTTTCAGATATGGTCCGATATTAAAACGTAAACACTCACATTTTGATTTGATTGGATTGGATTTGGTTTATTTTCCTTAATTCACTTTAATTTTAGGTTTGGTTCGGGTCAGTATGATATTTTGATTAGAGAGAAAATTAAGTTGATGCAATCACATTTCTATCTCTCGTTAACCAGTGTAAGAAACCTTCAGCCGACACTGGGTTAGTTGATCTCGTGGCGTCAAACCCACCGTTATGTAACTCCAATCATTCACCGCTTCCACAAATCAGAACAAAAAAACTTACAATGGAAATTGTAGAAACCCTCATTTGTACTTATCTCTTTGACGTTGGTGCAGAAACACTAATAATCTTATATCAAAATGGGTTCTTCGACTGAAAAAACCCTTAAACTAATCACAACAGTGAAATACCAGTACTTTGGATTCAGTAAAATCTGATACTGTTTCATAGTCATACAAACGATTTAATATGATATCATTCCTCTTTCTCTATATATATTAGCATGATTGGCATGGAGTAAGATCCCATGACGTACATCAAAATTTTTGATCCTTAAACTGCGTATAAGAATAAATTCAAGGGAGATTCCAGTTTTCCCGAGAGCTTTTTCGATGCTGGAAACAAAATGGCAGTGATACTTATCATAATTTAACCAATTGGGGTATTGAAAGAAATAACCAAAAACAGATTTGGTTTGCGGAGATGACGATCTATGAAATAGAACTTCATAAATTCATTTATTGCACTCTTTGTATAGTAGACACAATTCTCCAATATCCGCTACGGACAATAAGATATTATCTCTAGGATCATCTAGTTATAGGAATATAGACATGTTAGGGATTATGTTTGGAGGGCGACTATTACTAATAGACGGAAACCTTAACGTATGTGAAAATTTCTCCGGCAAGCTAATATAGACCAAAAAAATTATCTTCTCAGGGGAGTGACCGCCAAGACTCATAGCTAAATAAGGATAAGAAGTCGTTATTTCTGTTGATAAACTATAGATTTATTATTGACCCCTAACATCAAATCTAATTGGGAGTGTCAAATAGAGATATTTAAGAGTACATAAGAAAGTCGCAATCTACACACATGTGAACCATTTATGTTGAAGCAAGACAAAAAGAATTCGTATAAAACAACCAAAACCAAACTGTCAATTTTTAAAGCATTCATATATAGCAAGTTTAACAACAACAAAAATATGACTAAAAGCAAAAAAAGACGAATCATTTTAAACACTAACAATTAGAAAAGGTTACTACTAAAAAGTTTATCATACACATTAGCCAAAAAAACATAAGGTGTCGACTTTACCACACAATATTACAACCGTGAAACCCAAAATGCCAAAACAAAGTACAAGAGATGAACTTAAAAGTAATACAACAAAGGAAATCATAAACAGTTGAAGGGAAAATCTGTGAGAATCCAAGAGCATGTATAGTGAAGAAACACCGATCACACATTGAAGATTCCTTAACCGTTTCATCCCATAATTGAGCCCATCCAATAAAATTTGCACACCTACACCAATTAATAACACCAAAATCAAGTAAACGACATCTTTCAAAAACAATTCTGGTGGCCGAGACGGTTCCCAAGAACGATGATCAGAATTCTCAACCAGAAACCTCACTCGACGAAGCAAGCTAGATTAATTAACTCTAACTCAATTTCAAGATCAGTAGACATAATCCGCCTTAACATATAATAGACATACAAAGCAAGATCATTTACCTTATTAGCAGATTCTCGAATAAAGGTAAGACCATCTTTGAGGTTACCACGACGGAAGAACTCGGAACAACCTTGTAATAAAAGAGCAGAGAGATTACCATGGTGGTAACAAAGCGACCAAAACTTGGAAAGCCTATTGTCAAGTCGATTTGGGGTTTGTATGGTGTAATGATCGAACACTTTCATGTAAAAATCATCACCAGTCACTTTCATGAAACCCTAGCAACAAAATTATAATACCATGTTCCATGATTCGGTCAACGGGCAACCAAAATGTCAACCGAGGGTATTTTTATAATTTCAAGGAGTTAAAGGGTATTTTAGTAACTTTACCAAAATGCAAGACAAAAGCACAGACAATGCAAGGTGTCTTATGAGACGGATACTGGTGAAATCACTTAGAAGACGGATACTGGTGAAATCGGATTTAAAAATGAGTTTTACAGACTATTGGGATAGAAACTGATAAAACTTGTAAAAATCAATACGAGGGCTACGGGAGTCCAAATTGGGTGAAAAATATTTCAGAACGTTTCTTATGGAGTCTATTAAAATAAAAAGGAGATTTGAGGAGTTGTTTCAGAAGCTACGTGGGTTTTTAAGAAGATTGAACCAGGATTGCTAATTATTCACCGATTGGTTCAGATGGAGATTCAAGGAATATAAGCTTACAGATTCATTGAATGGAATTTCATAATATTCCTTGAGGATCCAAGTGTAACCTCTCTCTTCTTTCCAGGCGCAACATATCCTCTTTTGGGATTCAATGAATCTTAAGATTCATTGCATCGATTGTGTTTTATCACCACTTCTCTCTCTCTCTCTCTCTCTCTCTCTCTCTCTCTCTCTCTCTCTCTCTCTCTCTCTCTCTCTCTCTCTCTCTCTCTCTCTCTCTCTCTCTCTCTCCAAAGATTCAAAGCCTCTCACAAATCCTCTCTACTCTCTCCTCTTTCCACATCCAATAAAACCTCTCTTTTTCTCTCCATCTTCATACAAATCTTCAACTTCTCTCTCCATATTCAAAGTGTTCTTAATTTTCCTTTGAATGTTCTTCAAGTGTTCATCACCTTCAGAATATATTGGATCCCAAGTTAATCATTTAACCTTCATTTCAAGCTGAATCTTCTCAAGATAGTCTCAGATCCAAGATCATCACCTCTCCCTCATCAACCGCCGCCGATTTCTCCCCACCGCCGCCGGTGAGTCGTCGGAGGACCGGTGGAGAATTCTCTGCCAGTTAGCTCTGCCATCTCTCTCCTCCTTTGCTCGGCCGGATCCTCCTTTAGCCGGGTATCTTCTCCTCCACTACGGCATCCTCTCGCCGGAGACAAGCCGCTATCACCAGAGAAGCCATTTGCCGCCGCCGGATCTCTCACGCTGTGAGCTTCACTCGTCGGTCAGCCTCTCTCTCTTCGCCGCATTCCTCACCAGAGGTTAGCATCACCCCACACAAGTCACCGGTAGCCTCTCCTCACTGGTGAACCACCATGGGTAACGGCCGGTCAACACAGGAGCCATCGTGGTCAACTCCGGTCAAACGTCCTTCAGATGCGGTTGACGTTGGATTTCAGCCACAATCAACGGCCAGGTCAAAGCTGCGGGTCAACTTAAAGTCATCTTTTGGTCAATGCCGGTTTAGTGGTCAACGGTTTTGGTTAAAGTCGGATTAGGAATCAGTTGGTTCAGTTTGGTAATGGTTTAGGAAGGGTTTAGATCGGTCTCAAGATTCATTTCTTAGTCAGATCATCAATCTGTCACTTCTATACGCACTGTGATTGGGTTAAATTGTTTGATGTATTTAGTTAGGTCATGTAGAACCGAGATTCATTAACCGTAGATTTAGGTTGCATACCTGTATAAATGAATTAGCTAGAATTGTTAGGTTGATTGATAACCCGATTGATTTATTATCTTGTTAGGTTAATGATATGGCATCTTAGATAGTTCGTACTGGTAATTGTTTGGTTATGTTGTTAATTTTTTTGATTGGTTGATGCATTTTAGAACGGCATGCTAGGACCTATATGTATATATATGATATTAAGAACACATTTAATGAATCGATATATGAGGAATTAAGAGTTAATTAAAATATGGACTAAATCACATAACACACGTAGAGTATAATAATAGGGTGGATTATTTAGATGATAGTTTGGGGTTATCAGGTTTAATGAAGTTAATTATAGAATAATGTGAAGTCAGAAGATTTGTAAGTTTACTAGTCTCAAGCTGACGGGATAAGGAGATTAAGAATATTAATTTAAGGGAATAAGAATTAATAATTAGAATCTGGATTAAACCGTTTAGGGATTAATAGCCACTAATCCCATGGTAGCGGATTGAATGAGTTAAAGTTAAGATAAGACAAAAATGTTGGATATGGGTTTAACACCCATCCATAATCCCATTGGAAATCCTGTTAAGTCAACATAATCATCTTGGCCCAAGAACACAAGTCCGCTAAGAAGTCAATGGCCCAAGAAAAAGTCAGCATCCAAGCACTATAAATAGGATCCTTCACCCTTCATTTTACACACATTGTAACTTGCGAGAGTACCGAGCTACTTCTATAAAGCTCCGACCTCAAGCAATATTTAGAGGGCACATCATTAGACGGACTCCCACCTCGTACCATCATGTTCACAGCTCGGCTTTGGCCTTAAGATTAATAAAGAACAGTTTCGACCTAAAGTTTACATTTCACCTCGTAGTTCGGACATTTCAGATCGTAGTTCAGACATTTCAGATCGTAGCTCGGCTTTTATTACTAGATCAAATTTTCGTAACAACAATTGGCGCCGTCTGTGGGAAGCGAGAAACTTTTCTACACTCTAAGACGAAACCAAGATGACAGGACCTCTTATAGCCAGCGACAGCTCGGTAAAGACAACGGGCCAGTCGCCGAGCTCGATCCCCCCGAACTCGGAAAAAGGGACGGACATGCCGCCCCCACCAACCAACTCCTCAATCCCAAACTTAAACCCTCATGCTCTCCCTGTTCTCCCAAAAACTACCGGGCCAAACATCGCGCTAGCTCACGCGAAGGCGTCGACAGTAGCAACCAGCTAGGTCCCAACGAACAACATGATCATGGGAGGGCTCGCGACTTGTAACGACTCCGTGCGATCGATAAAGGAGTACAGACGAAGAGTAGAAACATACCGACGTCACAAACCAAGCGCGAACCACGAGCTCGGAAGCAAGGACGACATAACATTCACCAAGGAAGATGAGAAAGGATTATACAAACCGCACAACGACCCCCTTGTCATCGAAGTATAGATCGATGACTGTGAGGTAACCAGAATCCTAATCGACACTGGAAGCACGGTCGACCTCATATACGAAGAAACCTTGAAAAGGATGGGACTGTACGACTACGACATAAATCGTTCAGAAAGGCCGCTGACCGAATTCCCCGGAGAGACGACCACAACCGTCAGAACAGTCAAACTATCGGTCCGCGTCGGAAGAACGACAATAATGACCAAATTCGTGATCCTCGATAAGCCAGCAATATACAACACCATCTTAGGAGCACCATGGATCCACGCCATGAGAGCAGTCCCGTCGACCTACTATCAATGCGTCAAGTTCCCTACTCCGAGCGGAACATTCACGCTCCGTGGAAGCCAGGAAGTCTCAAGAACATGTTTCCTTGTCGACCATAAGCTGCGAAAAAAGTTCCGAGCATGCCTGCTCACCGAACCAAAGATAGAGCTGCCACCCCCAGAAGGGCCGAGCCGCGACAATATCGAGCAAGTCAACATCGACATCATCAACCCAGAACGATGCGTAGGCATACGCGCGGACCTAAGACATGATCTGAAGGACCAGCTCATCGATTCCTCTGGCGAAATGCTTCGACCTTCGCCTGGTTGACCACAGACATGAAAGGGATCGACCCTACGGTAACATGCCACGAACTCCATGTCGACCCGGTGCTCAAACCCGTCAAACAGAAAAGGAGGAAACTGGGGCCGGAACGGTCTGAAGCCGTAAACGACGAAGTAGAAAGACCATCAAAGGTGGGCTCGATAACCGAAGTAAAATACCTGGAATGGCTTGCAAACCCGGTGGTCGTCAAGAAAAAGAAGGGGAAGTGGAGAGTGTGCGTCTACTTTACAGACCTCAACAAAGCCTGCCCAAAGGACAGTTTCCCGCTCCCTCACATCGACAGACTCGTCGAAGCCACGACAGACAACGAGCTCTTATCATTCATGGACGCCTTTTCCGGGTACAACCAAATAATGATGCACCCCGACGACCGAGAAAAAACATCGTTCATCACCGACCGAGGGACATACTGCTACAAGATAATGTCGTTCGGCCTGAAGAATGTTGGAGCGACGTATCAAAGGCTCTTCAACAAAATGTTTGCTGACCAACTCGGACAAACAATGGAGGTGTATATCGACGACATATTGGTAAAATCAGCCTCGGATGACGACCACATTGCTCATCTCACGACCTGCTTCAACAGCTTAAACAAATACGGAATTAAGATCAACCCAGCCAAGTGCACATTCAGAGTCACTTCGGAGGAATTCCTCGGATACATAGTCACCAAAAGAGGGATAGAGGCGAACCCATAGAAGATTGCAGCACTCACCGAGCTCTCTTCGCCAAGGAACACGCTAGAGGTACAAAAACTCACCGGACGAATTGCCGCACTAAGCCGATTTATCTCAAAATCAACAGGAATCTGTATCAGACTGACCTCCCCAACTGGAGAGATACTGGAGCAGTCATTCCGACTCGCTTTCCCAGCATCCAACAACGAGGCAGAATACGAAGCCCTGATAGCGGGACTGCTGCTAGCAAAGGCAATCGGAGCAAGGCATATCAACGCATTTTGAGATTCACAAATCGTCGCCAGCCAGTACAACGGAAAATACGAATCCAAGACTGACCGAATGGGAGCCTACTTGAAGATCATTCAGAAGCTAGCCGGAGAATTCGGAATCTTCTCGCTCACCAAGATCCCGAAAAGCGACAACTCACCAGCTGATGGACTAGCAGCCCTCGCATCTACATCCGACCCCGACCTTCGACAGGTCATACCAGTCAAATGCATCAAAAAGCCGAGCATAAGTCAGACCAAAAACATGTTCGCCATTTCTGAACCCAAAGACAGGACGGATGACCCCGGCGAAACAGACGAGTCCGCTACAAAGGAAACCTCTGGGTAAGCGAATTACTGGAGGGACGAGATCATAGCTTACATACAGGAAGGGATGGTTCCGGAAGATAAATGGGCAGCCCGACGCCTAAAAGCGAGATGCGTCCACTACGTCATGAGCGACGGAAAGCTATTTCGCCTAAGCACATCAAAAACCCTACTAAGTTGCGTCCACGGCGAGGAGATCAAATGGGTATTGGAAGAAACACACGAAGGAGCCGGAGGAAACCACTCCAGCGGTCGGACACTGGCTATGAAAATCAAGAGACATGGACATTTCTGGCCAACGATGGTAGCGGACTGCGAAACGTACGTCGCCCGCTGCGAAAGATGCCAAAGACACGCCTGACATACACCAGCCCGCTGAACTTTTATGCACCTCAGCCGCCCCCTACCCGTTCATGAGATGGGCGATGGACAAAGTATGCCCCATACCGGCCTCCAAGCAAAAGAAATTCGTTATCATCATAATGGATTACTTCACCAAGTGGGTAGAAGCCGAATCGTACGCCATCATTTGAGATCGCGATGTGCAGACATTCGTATGGAAATACATCATCTGCCGCCATGGCCTGCCGTACGAGATCATAACGGACAACGATCACAGTTTATATCAAGTGTCTTCGAAGGTTTTGTGCAAGATGTAAGATACGACTGAGAAAATCAACACCCCGCTACCCTTAAGAAAACGCACAGGCAGAAGCGACAAACAAGACGATCTCAAATTCTAGCTTAATTCTAATTAAGTCTCATTATTATTATTGAAAATTCAAAAAAAATCCCTTTCAAGTAATTTTACAAAACAAAAGGAAATTTTCAACCTTCTTATAACAAAAGGGAGTCTGGGCCGACGAACTAGACATAGTACTTTTTTCGCACAGAACGACCCCGCTTCGAGCAACAAGACAAACCCCTTTCTCATTATCACACAAAATGGAAGCGATGGCACCGACCGAAGCGAGCATACTAACAATCAGACGTAAAATCGCACCAGAATACAAAGATCTCAACAACCACATGATCCTCGATCACCTCGACCATGTCGAAGAAAAACGTGATCAAGCGCTCCTCAGAATCCAAAACTACCAGCAACAGGCTACACGATATTATAACAAGAAGGTCAAATGAAGATATTTCAACGAAGGGGATCTCGTCTTACGAAAGGTGTACGAAAACACCAGAGAATACCGAGCAGGAAAACTCGGCGCGAACTAGGAAGGCCCATACATCATCTCCAAAGTCGTGAAACCATGAGTATACGAGCTCGTCACCATGCAAGGAGAAGAAATACCCAGGTCGTGGAACGCAAACACGCCTAAACGATTCTACTACCAAAAAAAAGAGAGAGAAAATAATGTCAAAACGAAATATGATTAGCTTGATCCCTCCCCGAAGGGTACATAGGCAGCCTTTTTAAGGTCCAGCTACTTCAATAAAAAAATCTTTATAAAAATCCTTCTCTCTAAACCGCTCGCATTCCCTTACACTCACCGACGTTCTGGCCAAACGATCGATGAGAACAATGCATCGCACAAAGAAATTACCAACACGCGTCACAAGCCGGGCCCAGATCCGCAAAAAAGTCCCTACTCGAACGGATCAAATAAGCCGAGCACCCGCTCGCAGGTCCGGTTTGAACGAGACTTCCACAGGATAAGCCGAGCACGTAATTGCACCTAACAATATATATCCACAGGATAAGCCAAGCTCGAGCTCGCCCCCAAAAGAACCACATGATAAGCCGGCATCAGATCCGCACCTCCAAGAGACCACAAGATAAGCCGAGCATGTACTTACCCTCCGAGTCAATTACAGGATAAGTCGAATTCACCCCTGAAAATCGCATACATGATAAGCTGGCAACAAGTCCACACCTCAAACAAACAGAGGATAAGCCGACCACGTACTCGCACCTAAAGGTTATCACAGGATAAGCCGGCGGTAGCCCGCACCCCAAAAACACAGATTACAGGATAAACCGAGCACGTACTCGTCCCTAAAAGTCATTCACAGGGTAAGCCGGCAACAATTCCCCCTACGAACACATAACATAGCAAATGAAAAACAAAACAAGAAGAAGGAGAGAGGGTAGGGACATAACCGTTCGCTTTCATTAAAAAAACGAACTACAAAGCAAAGCTTATAAAAGTCTAGTCCAAGAAAAACAAGTACAACCAAACGAAGCAGGAGAAACAAACCCACACCCCCAAAAATAAAAAAATCAAACCAAACACTAAGACCCGACCTGGACACACTCCTCCACAGGAATAAGCCCTTCATCACGAAGTCTGGCAACATTAGCAGCAGTGATGATCCCCTCGTTCGAACCATGCACATCCCACACGAAGCGACCTGCCAAAATATATCTTCGACGATCTCGATTACCCAAAGGAGTCATGCGATGGTCCCCTTCGGAAAGCTCGGTATAGTCCATCGAATAAAGCTCATCCCTGAGGATCTTCTCGTCAGTCACCAAACTCTCGATATTCGACACCGGAACATCCATGCCACCATCGACTAGAAGACGATATGACGCTAAGACCGAAACAACATGGTTCAACTCTAGAAGCTTCTCCCAGGATCATACGTCCTCCTCCCTTGCTCTCCTAATTTTCGCCAAACGAGCCTCCGCTCTACCAAATATCTCGGCCTTCGATCGAGAGATCTCACTGACACAAGACATAAGCAACTTATCACACTCCAACAGGTGCACGGCTTGGACAGCAAGCAGCACGTCCCTTTCTCACGATGAATCAGCAACCCGAAGCTGGAGATTCTCAACCCTTCTCATCTCATGACGAAGGACATCACCAACAGCCTCTAGCTCGCGAACCCTCGCATGCATTTCAAGCTGCTTCAATCCAAGCCTCTCCTTCTCGAGTTTGAGCGCCTCGACCTCTTGCTCATAAGAATCCGTCAGGCGATTCTCATCTACAAGAGCCCACCATAAAAACCGAAAACTCACAACGAGAAAGAGAAGAAAAATGAAAGCACGGAGATGGAATATTACTTGGATATGAGAACATCCTATCCTCCGATGAAGTTCAGACCTAAACAACACAAGAAACGAAGGCCGCTCGCTCAATGGACTCGACCTCATTGATCGGAGAAATCGGACACACACATAAACATCATTAACAACCAGAATACTCAAAGCGAAATGAAAAATCAACCGCTTCAGTTCGGACTAACGTCTCAGGCCTAGATACAGAGGCTAAATCTCTCTTCTCCGTTTTCATCCCTCTCCTTCTTGAGGTTCCATTTAGCCGCCCCGGCATCCATACGGGAAAACTCCTTCGAATCCTCTCCATATGGACGTCGGGCCACGACAAAGGCCCAAGCAAAGTCAGCTTCTTCAAAGCTAAAGGAAAATCCTTCGAATAAGGAGCGCTGAACTACGACGATCTGGGCAAAAGACAACATGAATAAAAAATAAAGGGAAGTAAAGAAAGGGGAAGAGCAAGAACCATACCATGAGCATGATTCCACGACAATCGGAAAACCCATTACTATCGGGGACCGATGCATCATTAACCTTTGAAAAGAAATACCTATCCTGCCAGTCAGATATTTTACTCACCGCGCCGGTAACAAGCTTGAGCCCATACCGATTCCTAGCCTAAACATAGCGTGTTCCGGTGATCGTATTGTTAGTAGAAATCCTCATCACCTCCTCAAAAAACCGAAGAGTCATGTCAACCCTCCCCTCAGCTCCAAGTAATAAGGCAACTACCATATTACGAACCGCATCCATGCAAAGTTGAGAAAGAGCAATCCGACGCTGCTCACAGTAACTTACCATAAGTTTAGGAAGAGGAAACCAAAGATGCCACTTGACAAACCAACAGTCATAGAGACAAATCCATCCGTCAGGAGCCGACCATGGCCGCTCATCCACAGCTGGGAGACGAAGTACAAGACCTGGAACACGAGCATGGGCTCTCATAATCTCGTCCAAAGTCGCTTGCTTACACAAGGATCTCTGATTCTCACGAGTCACTGCAGCCTTTTTCGTCCGAGGCACTTCAAAAACAGCGCTCAAGTCAGAGCTATTCACCTGGTATTCCGGGACATCAAAACAAAGACGACTACGCACAGAAGACAAGTTCCTCCCACAAACCTGAGATTTCTCTTCCTCGTCGAGCGACTTCAGGACAGGGGAATCCGTCCCCAAGGAAACAAATAAGCCGTCATCATCACTATCGCTGCTAGGAGACGTATGATCAGACGAAGAACTCATCGACAAATATCAAATGGAGGATGAAGCAAAAGCAATATAGAGTAAAATGAAGGAAGGAAAACTCCCTTGAGGGAATATTTATACAGAAGACCTTCAGCAGACATCGAGGGAACATCATCATTGCCCCTACACAGAACCCGAGGCCCGACAGTTGCACAAGTAACGTTGCAAATGATACGCAATACTCCTTTCCCTACGACCGTTAGCACTTTCCTGTCCCCCCAGTGATATCATGTAACGTGCACAAGAATACAAAGGGCCAAAAGTCCACAAGAGTCGAACACGTCCAACAAGATTTCCGCCTGACTAAAGCACCCAAAGAAATTCGACGACCTCGATTAAACACCCCGGCTCGGCGAACTGTGGGGGGGGGGGGGACTAACTGTTGGATATGGGTTTAGCACCCGTCCATAAGCCCATTGGAAATCCTGTTAAGTCAACAAAATCATCTCGGCCCAAGATGACAAGCCCGCTAAGAAGTCAATGGCCCAAGAAGAAGTTAACATCCAAGCGTTATAAATAGGACCCTTCACCCTTCATTTTACACGCATTGTAACTTGCGAGAGTGCCGAGCTACTTCTATAAAGTTCCGACCTCAACCAATATTTAGGGGGCATGTCATTAGACGGACTCACACCTCGTACCATCCTGTTCACAGCTCGGCTTCGGCCTTAAGATTAATAAAGAACAGTTTCAATCTCACTTAAAGTTTACATTTCACCTCGTATTTCAGACATTTCAGATCGTAGCCCGGCTTTTATTACTAGATCGAATTTCCGTAACAACATAAAAGACTATTGAAACCTAAATAACTGTTTGGATAGTGTTGTGATTATTGTTGTGTGATTATTTTTCTACTTTTGTGTTGGTCCGGGTAGACTGTTCTTTGTGTGATTGTTTATCTACTCCGGTGTTGGGCCGGGTAGACCATTGATTGTGTGTTGTTTCGTTTACTCTGGTGTTGGGCCTGGTAGACTGTTGTTTCTGTGGTGTTTAGTCTAGTCCGGTGTTGGGCCGGATAGACCGTGTTGTTTGTTACCTACCTCCGTACGAGACAGGTTAAGTTTGGATAGATACCTAGTCTGGTATGGAACCGGATAAGGTCGGGTGATGTGGAGGTTGGTGACAGAACTTGCGGGATAGATTGGGTGATGAGAATGTGTTATTTATTTTTGATGACCTTTTCGGTCTTGTGCGTGGTTATAGAGTCCCAGAGAGTCTGCTTATTTACTAGTGTTATCATGACTCCAGGGTGTGTTGGATCCCGTAAGACTAGTGATGAAGTTCTGGTACTTACTGCCCGATTGGATCCTAGGGAGTTGAGTTAATGGTTAGTTCACGTACCTTCGGGTAGTGGTACTGGCAAGTGTTAACCTATGGAGTGACGTCTGTAGGTGTGTAGTCCAGAGAATACAGGGTCGCGTCCTAGGGCCAGACTGCATGGAAGCTTAGGTTATCTAGGGGTAGCCCGAGTCACCGCGTATCAATGGACAGAGAGCGGTGTCCTAGGTCGTAGGACTTTATTTTTACATCTAGTATTTGTAGGAGGTTTTAGTTACCATGGGGGTGACTAAATATTCCCGTGGAAGTTATAGAGTTCACATATAGTGGGCCCAATGATGTGGAGTTAGTGTTAGTGTCGCGATAGATAAATCGAGTCTATTTGAGAACATGTGGCGCAGTGATCCCGATTTTTGTGGTTACCTTTTTGTTGTTATGTGATGTTAATTGAATGCTTGTGTGTTATGTGATCTTTTATCATGTTTACATGTTTGTTATTTTGGGGTTTTTGGGCGGGATTATTAGATTGTTAGCACCATTTTAGTTAGGAGCCGTCTCAATGGGTAATCTTCAATTACTCATTAGACTCTTTTTGTGTGTTTTCAGGTTTGGGATAGCTCGGCGGACGCGTATGATACTTGGAGTAGTCTTGGGTTCGCATTTGGCATTGGTTTGTTTTCGAGTGCATTTTGACTTTATTTTTGGTTTCATATTTTGTTGGGATCCTGCTAAAATATTTGTAGAATACCTTAATTGTTAAGAATAAGATTTATAATTTTAAAAAGTAAAAACGGAATAATTTTTTGATATACGGTTTAGTCTGAACCGAACGCAACTTGGGAAGCAGTACGGGTTAAAAAAGACTTGTATTGTGGAAACGAGGTAAACAGAGTCAAGGATGGTTTGGTTTGAGCCATTGACTAAAACCGGAATGTCTCTGGCTTCATATTGTGACAAACCCTTCTCGTTTGGCCTGCACGGGTTTGATCGGTCATGTTCTTGTTTGATTATTGTTCGTCCAGCTCGTCGGTCAGCGAAAAACGTGAGGGGGCGTTACAAAAGGTGGTATAATAGTATGGTTTGTCATGGATTTTAAAATTCCGATTTTTAAAGTTTTCAATGTTTTATCGAGTTAAAATGTGTCACCAATGCAACCATTAGGATCCGAGCCGTGTCCATCAAACCAGGGAAATGGGTAAGTTAGGAAGTTTTCTAGGAATGTACTAACCGTTTTGGTTTTGATGCAGTCTTGCAGAAGAGTTGTCCTAGGAGGATTGGTGTGTGTGTGGTTGCGACGACATGATGAGCGACATCGGTATGGACGACCTTGAGTCCGTTGGATCTATCCCAGCTAGTCCAGGTCCGTACTTATAGCCTGCGGAATGTTCTCGTATTTCGCAGCCTATTCCAGAGCACATCATTACCGGTGCCAAGCTAATTGCCGCTCCAGTCATTCCAGGGCCTCCTTTTGATACAACTACGTCTGGAGTACCCCATCACGAGCATTTGGATTCGCCTCAGGTTCCCTGGGTGCCATTCCAGCGTTTCCAACCTCAAGGACGTCACCTCCTCCAGTATTGGTGCCACCACCACCAGCACCTATATTCATCCCTGATAACATGTTGGTCCAGTTTATTCTCGGAATATGCGAGCTACCACCACCAGAAATTTCACTGGTCCGATACACATCTCCTGCATTGGACCCTTCGTGGCTTGCCTGCGGTACCACAGGTTTCCATTTCACTTGTTGCCAACTTTTCGCCGAGGAATATCAGCCGTCGCCACCAACGCAGCTCCCGCCTTGCCTCATTTGCGGTCGAGTAGGAAACTACGCTCCCTCCGGCCCTATTGAACCCTTCTATCGAGACCACGTCGCACCGCCACCACCGCACTCATTCCATCCTCCTGGCGCATCTGCCAATCGTGATCCACATGAGCCGTATTGTATTCAGTGCGGAGTATGCCACTCATGTTGTATATATTATGTAGTAGATTAAGCCCAAGTAAGTAAGGGTTCTAACTCACATTTTGATGTGTATATCGGCTTGTATTTGTCTCTGGCGATTTGATTGTGTAGTGGTGTTTCTTTTTTGGTACATATGGGTAACCGCTAGTATGTAGACTCTGACAGACCTATGTATTTAAAACTCTCTGTGGTGTATGGATGTTTAATTTACGTAGTTGATGTGGAGTGATTTCAGTTAACCGTTTCAAGTAATAGAGTATGATATTGCAAGCATATGATGGCTAGTGAATGAAATATGATTACAACATGTGACCAAATAATGGTACGAACATACGGTTTCCATCAGAACCTTGAGAGACGACCGTAATTTTCGATTTTCTCGATCGGTTGATTGTGTGTGACTGATTGCTTTGCTAGGTGTTAGAATGTTGATGTCATTGATGCTTTGATTTCTCGTTGGTTAGCCTGATTTTTTGGGAAAGCATTGCATTTGTTTGATCGCTAGGTTGCTAGTCATTGGTTCTGAATCATAGCATCTTATTGATCATTAGGTTGTTATTATGTTTTGCTAGCATCGATGCATTGCTTATCATATAGATGAGTGTTTTGGTTCTCATCTCATTTCTAAGTCGTTAGAAATTATTAGCATTGCATTCGTTTGATCGTTAGAACTGCTAGCATTGCATTCGTGGACCGTTAAATTGCTAGGATTGCGTTCGTTTGACCGTTAGGTTGTTATACCATTGGTTTGAGTAATTTTTAAGTTGATAGATTGTTAATGGAAGTTCAATGCATTAATCATCTCGTTAAGTTTTTAGTTGGAATAATGAGCATGACCGCACTGTTTGATTCACTAGGTTGTTAGATGGTATCTTTTGAGTTGGGAATAGAGAATGGTCTAGGTTGATCGGTTCGGGTAATATATGTTTTGGTGGATAGTTAAGCCCGTAGATTGATATAACTGGAACGATAAGTTATCAGATAGACTTGTTGTTCGACGGAAAGGTTAGGGAACCTTTTGGATAGAAATAAGTTCGGAATTGATAACGGGTTAGGTAGAAAGCTTATTTACGATGGACAGAATTATAAGATATTATTAATTAGCCACGTGTGACCGTCGCATATGTGACTAAATACCATTGTCTCTATAAGAAAGTGATATCGGGAAATAAGATATAAAGATCTAACCATTCCAGTGTTGTTGAGATTATTGATGCAGTACGTGCTGGACGATTTAACGAGAACACGAGACCGATCCTGAACCCGAGAGATAAGATGTTATTTCAGAATGCAGTTTGACCCGAGCCTGCAAGCAAGTCTGTGTGGATCCATAAAGGAGTATGGGTATCAGTGACAGATGGAATCAAGACATGTGTGGGTTTGGAGAATCAGTTCCATGAGAATGTTGGGTAGTGATATGCTCAAAGTTTACTATCCCTAGAGCTACAATGCAACTGCACAGAAAGGGACTGTAGTATATAGGGGTCAAATCCACAAAGGCTAAAGTTTCACACGATAGACCATTTGTAATCGGATTAAGCTAAGAAGAACATATTGTAAGCAGTAAAAGCAATGTAAATTAAAGTGAGTGTAAGCAATTAACGAAGGCGTCAGATTTCAGGAAGTTCTCAGGAAATCAGATAACAAATCAACCACGATTCAATCTATTAACGTTCTTGAACTAGGATCACAAAAGTATAACTAACCAGCTTTCGCTGCGATAATTATATATGTCAAACAACCTAGCAAGCCAACTTTCGTTGTGAATCCAAGAGTTCTAAACATGTATTAATTCCCAGTTCGTACGTTCACAATTTCTCTAAACCTTGTTCACCTAGGTTTCTTTCTAATTAATCAACCAACTGTCGTTGCGAGAATCAATCTAATATCAATAATCTAAATGGCCGTTCAGATTAAGCATTAAGAACAACTCAGATGAAGAACTAGATTATGAATCCAAATTAATCAATTATTCTAACATTCCTTGAAATCCCTAATGAGAATCTCTAAACCTAACAAGAGATCTACTCAGACATGACAATCATGACAAAAGACATAATCAAAGTAGATATCATATAAAATCCAAAAGAATAAGAACATGGATTCGAAATCTCTTCTCTCTCGAGTACAAGACCAACCCCAAATCTCCTAAACTCTGACAGAAATAAAGCTTCGCCTAAACAATGGCTTAAAAACCCTAATATAAAGTTAAAACATGATTTGAGCTTCTTTGTAATTATGAGAAACTTCTGGACCAATTTGCAATTCTCCAAAGTCTTCATTTATCGGCGATAATGCTCACAATCCGCATCTGTGTCGGTCGACACAAATTAGGTGTCGATCGACACCAATCTCAGATATTTATACAAATTCCTCTGCTATCGCGTGAAGAGTCTAATTAGCTCCAAAATGCTCCATAATGTCCAAATATGCTCCAAACGTGCTAAAACCTGTAAAACACCTGAAAGGACTCGAAAGACTCTACAAAAGACTCGATTATGTACATATATCATGGCTCAAAATAACTAAACCATGATATATCAACTCCCCCACATTTAGCCCTTGCTTGCCCTCAAGCAAAACAGAAAACCAAGTTGAGGAGAAGAAGTTTGAAAACTTCAGAAACTCATTTCATCGTTGAAGTACTACACTCAGATTTCCCTTAGTAAACCACATGAAAAATGCACATGCAGACATCAAGACCAACATATACTTCCCCGACACTTAGCAACTGTCATATGTAAACTCCACAATCACATCCAGAGCATTCAAAATCACCATATTGACTTCTATAATCTAACAAGTGTGGTCTCACCTAGGGAGTATCGATCAAAGAACACATAAACTCTTAATCTGTTAGCATCTAACCACCAAACTATCATTTTCTGGTTTATTTCTTCTCCCTTTTCATCCTTAGGAACTGATTTTTCCCATTTGGGTATCAATTTTTCTATCAGTGCTCTTCCCACACTGGGATGTACTTTGGACACATTCCATGAATGCACATGAGGTAATAGGGGTCTCTACCATTCCCGTGATCACTTCGAAACTACTAGCTTATCTGCAGTTTATCTTTTTTTTTACTTTAAGTAAGGGGAGAAGGGAGCCGTACTTGGACAGGTTTACAAACTGTGTCAGAACTAGCAGAGGAATCTGACTTAAAGTATACCAAGCCCCTAGGTGAAACAATTAAGTCAAGTTAAGGGTGAAGTCAGTAATGGACTCTCTGAATACCTAAGTGATATGGGTGTCCGCAGTAGGTTGATCTGCGTTGTGTTTTCTAATAGTCAGAGATCATCTGCAAGCTCATCCAATGGTCACTTAGGTTCCTGCGAGTGTAGTGATCTCCTCAAAAAGTCATAGTTTCCTACTAAACTGTTTTGACCCAATAAAACAGACTTAACTGACTGACTCTAAGAAAACAAAACACAATGTCAGCAACTACCTCCTCCATACTTGAACAACACTGTCCCCAGTGTTATAGAGTCTATAGTCGGTGAGAGAAAAGTCAAAACTCTGTGAACTTGAGAAGATCGGGTTCTTATCTTCTGTCGCGAATGGTGTCGACCGACACACATTTAGAATCGATCGATTTAGGGCTTAGGTCGACCCATATTTTGGTGCGTATTAGATCGATCGCCACAGAGTGAGTTGTGTCGACCGGCACAAAAGTGGTGTCGATCGACACTGCGCGTAAATCATTATAAAAGCTGCAGACTTGATCATGATCCGAGTATGTTGTGTTAGTTACACAATTTCTCCCAATGTTAGCACTGTCAGATCACTCACAAACAAGTCAAATTCAACAAGATAGATAGATAAAAGTTCAACAAAGTTCAACTCAAAAGAAGCATGACAAACTAACTCAATAAATATCAAAGCTGACTCAAGAGAAGGAAAATAAAAGTGAAAAGAAAAGAAAACTCAGGGAAATACTAGGATCAAGGAGGTAACTAAGAATCAGAATCCTCGTCGTCTGCTTCTAGATGTTTATGTGATCTCTGACGTCTGCGACCGTGAGACGGACATACGCAACTGCAACTAAATTCTCTAGCAATACTACTCCACATCGCTCTGACTGTGTCTACCAAATACTTCCTATGCGGATCCTCATCGTAACTAGGAAGAGGTGGAGAAGCATCCATATTAAGATCCCAATGCGGGTGTGGAGCCTCAGAAGGATCAGGAAAGGGCTCGTCCTCATCAGGGGTAGGAACAGCTCGGGATGAATCTCCTCTGCGGGCTCGAGCAGGAGGTGCTGTTGGGAATGTCCTGAAATCTACTGTACTATCTCTAGAAAGTATGATAAATGTCGAGATCAGAAATAAGTCATAAATACTGGGTGATCATGATGGCTTGCTAGAGTCCGCTCTTGATCTATAAGTTTAGGACTTATTACCAGTATTGTATGATCCCGACGGGTCACACACCATAGCTAACGGGAAAGTTAAATGGAATTAATACGGTAAGATGCAGTGGCATTTATTGTATTGGATCAGAGAATTGGGCCAGACAAAATGCAGGCTTTTGCCTGATTTGTGTCTTGGGCCCAAATGATTAATGAGCCATTAGTCAAATGACTTGGGCCCATTAATGAGAGATTAAGAAATCGAAAACCCTAAGGAATTACAGACCCCACACGATTTCTTTGTGGCTGTGCAGCCTCTCTCTCTCTAATCTCTCTCTCTCTGATCATCCATCCGGTCTAGCAGCCTGACGTTGCTTGTTAGAGTGTGGATACCAAAGGAGGAGCAGGTGATTCATCTGTTCTAGACTGATCTTGTCATTACCATCAATTATCCGCTGCAATCTGAAAGGTAATGATCCAGGTTTGGTTTGATTTATGATTCGTTTTGCAAGAACCTAGATCTGTTAAGATTATGTGTTAGGTTGAAATATGGGAATTAAACCTTGAAAAACACTATAATCCATCAGTGGTATCAGAGCCCAGGTTTTAGGTTTCTTGTGAAATTGGATCATATGATTTTTAATGGTTTTTTGAATCAATTAAGGAATAAAAATTGATTAAAACCTTAATGCCCTAATCGTAAGCTTTATTGGTCTCGTTTAATGATCATATAAAGTTGCCGCCGATCAATATAATTGATTATTGATCGATCGATCATAATTATCAATGTCGATTGTGTAATTGTTGGATCGCTCGATCTGATGTGTAATGGGCCAAGAGGATCGTGTGACGATCGGATCGTAAGGTGAAGGCTTGCGATCATCACGGCTCAATCATCCTCACGATCGTGAGATCATGGATCGATCGATGATCGATCGTGATGGGCCTAGGGTTGGATCGTGGGTCCATGATCCGATCATGGATACGATCGTTTGGCCCGTTAAATTATTACGTCCCGCGAATAGTCAATCGGTTAAACCGAGCTTCGCGGTTCGTTGCCCAAACCACACCGATTTAACCGGTCCATTTAATTGGCGGTTAATCGTGTGTTTAAAGCCTTAAACCGCAAGTTAAATCAAATTGGCTAAAACACTAGGTGTTTCTTCCCGGTTTTGGATTTAACTGAACCGATCCAATTTAATTGGTGGTTCAAGCGGTTAACCCGAATCGCGGTTTGCTGGAAATTATTTAATACATGGATAATTTAATTTCTGGTTAAACCGGATTGAAATTCAAAAAATTGAATTTTAACCTAAACCGAAGGCTGGTCTAAGTTTGATTTGGTTGGACCAAATAATTTAGAGCTGGTCTGGTTTAGTAAATAACCGATGGTTTTGATAGTTAATTTGGTCTTGGACCAGAATTAATAAACCGACTCGGTTATGTCAAATTATTTGGCCAACTGGAATTCTATGGTCTTGGGCCAAGAATTGGGCCTATAATTTGTGACCCAACCCGAAAATATTTATAAAATATTAAATTAGAAATTTCTATTTTTAGTATGTTACTAAATTTAGAAAGTTTCTAAAAGAAGTAAGTTTCCCAAAATAGTAATCTTCTATTTTTGGAAATAAAACTTAAAAATCCTCAAAAACAATATCAAGCTTGGATGTCTTTCCAATCTTGTCAGCTACTTAACGCTTATTCGATTACAGATATGGCTTACAGTGTGAGGTGTCTGTTTTCGCGTAAGTAAAGTAGTATATAGTCACTAATTTCATTGGGAGTCCCAGACTTTAGTGATTATTTGGCTGTAAGAGATTGGTTTCCTTGACTGGGCCATCGGGAGTCCCGGGCCTTGAGACATCTGGTGTATTGGGCCTTGGGCCCAATTCACAACCGAGAGTTATTGGTTATAACTAGCTGTGTGTATGCTTACCAAGTAAAGCTAATTCTGGGTGACGGCCAGTGGCCCACTTTGGATTTAGCTGAACATGGGTCTCGGAATCATTGTATTCTTATGAGGTTAAACAAAGAAATTTTGAATGCAATGCGAGTTTTCTTATAAGTTATTAAGATTACTCTTTTATGAACTAAATAACTAAAACTCTATTTATCTCTAAATTTCAGCTATGACGAGCACAAACAATCAAAACACTTTCTCGATCCGGTATGTCCTTGAGATGGACAAACTGAACGGATCAAATTTCTTGACTTGGTCGCGGAACCTGAGACTAGTTCTCAGGCAGGAGAGAAAGGACTATGTCCTTGAAAAGGCTCTCCCCGAGAGGATCGGGTCCAAGGCCTCTCATGCAGTTCGTAATGCTTGGAATAAGCATTATGATGATGCGGTAGATGTGCGTGGTCTGATATTGGCTACCATGGACTCAGATTTGCTGAAGCAATATGAGAACATGGAGTCGCCAATAGAGATGATCAGCAGCCTGAAATTGAGATTTCAGGAGCAGGTAAGAGTGGAGAGATACCAGTTGGTTAAATCTCTCACTAGCTGCAAGCTACCGAATGATCATCCAGTAAGTCCTCATATCAGTAAAATGATGGGTTACATTGCCAACCTGAGGAAACTGGATTATCCAGTTAGCCAAGAATTGGCGACTGAGATCATTCTGCAGTCACTGCCGTCAAGTTATGATAAGTTCACAAGGAACTATATCAAGAAAGGCTTAACGAAGACGTTGACTGAACTGCATGATATGCTCAAGACAGTTGAGCCAAACGTGAAGAGTACCCTGTATCACCTCATGGAGGAGAAGGGTAGGTTTACTAAACCTAATGCTGACAAGGGTGAAGACAAAGTTGTCCTGATTTTGAATCATGGCAAGCGTGTGTCTTCTGAGCCCGAGTCAGATACCTCTTACGTTGGTAAGTGCTGCTACTGTAAAGAGACTGGGCATTGAAAAAGAGATTGCATTAAATTCATGGAAGATTATGAGGAGTTGAAGTTGATGTATGAGACTACTTCCTCAGGTATTCATGTTATTACTTCAAGTTATACCTTATAGGTATTGGATACTGGTTGTGGCACTGATATTTGTTATAATATGCAGAGCCTGAACAACAGTAGAACGTTGAAGGAAGGGCAAGTGGAACTGCGTGTCTGGAAGGAGCTTGGGATGCTGCCTCAGCCGTAGGGTTTTCACTTGTAGATGCCTTTGAGGCTTGGTTTTGTATTAAGTAATTGCTACAATGTACCTGCTTTAAGCAGAGTTGTCTTTCATTTTCTTGTAAAGAATTTGAATGTTTTTCATTTTGATAAAGACAAGTTTTGTTCTTTTGACCTTAATGAAATGTTAATTGTAGCACCCTATTCAAGGAATGGGTTTTATATCTTAAACCAAAGAGTGCCTAAATGTAACATAAATACCGAATTGGTTTAAATCTGATGAATTAAACCTGATTTTCTTGGCATAAATGTTTTGGTCAAATAGAGTAAGTCGGATTCAGAAACCCCATAGTTATGGACTTTTGGGCTCATTTGAATGGATATCTTATGAGACTTGAATTCTGTTTACTGGACCAAAAGACGAAGGGCCCATCTTAGCCGAGCTAGAGAAAAGCCCAAAGGCTTATTGGACATTGAACATACTCATGTATGTGGTCCGATGAGCAGTAATGCCAGAGAAAATTTCCTGTACTTCATTGTCTCTACTGATTACTTCAGTGAGTATGACTGTGTTCATTTGATGAGACACAAGTCGGAATTCTTTGATATGATCGAAAGAATTTGAGAATGAGGTATAGAATCTGAGTGACAGAAGTATTAAGACTCTGGATTAGATCACAAGTGAGAATACTTAAGTCATTGATGGTGTGATCATCTGAATGAGTGTGAAGTCGCTTCACAGCTCATTTCTCCTGAAAACCTGGAGGTGTTTCTGTGAGAAAGAATCAGATCTTATTAGAAATGATTAAAGATGAGTCACACGAATCTTCCATGATATTCTTTAAAAAAATAACGCTCTAGAAACATCTAAGTTTACGCTGAAACAGTTCTACCAATATCAGTTAAAAGACACCACGTAAAAGTGGATTGGAATCGATCCGAATTCGTCTTTACTGAGTATTTGTAGTTGTGCTATTTCGCTGGTTGTCCTAGGGAAACCAAGGCTTGTTACTTTTACGTCAATTCTGTTTTCTAAGAAGGGAAGTTACTTTCCAAGAAGAACAGTGGGAGTAAAAGTGTAACTCGAAGAAATTCGAGAAATACAGGAGGTTGCTCAACCTGTTGAGGGAGAGCAGCGGATGGATTTACAGATTTCTGTAGAATCTACACCTGTAGAGCCTGAAGTTCGCAGATATGAATGAATCAGTCACTAATCCGAGAGTGATTTCTCGTCATTAGTTGAACCTGATGATCATTGAAAGTTCGCATGATCTGATGATCATTGAAAGCGACGAACCTGCGAAATTCAAAGAAGCGAAAGTGAGCCCGGACTCCGAAAAACTACACTATGTGTAAGTTAGCTTCATTGATCCATTATGGATGGAAGCAAACACATCGGAGTTGGAATCTTCGTTCTGCTGAAGTAGTCCAGGTTTTGACTTGAACAGGAACGAAGTGGAACTGTGCGTTTACTAATAGATAAGTGGGAGCAATGTTGCATTTCTCATAGTGTATGTCGATGACATACTGATTCTCGGAAATAACGTCCCAATGCTGCAGTCGGTAATGGACTGGCTTGGGAGTTGGTTTTGTGATTGACACGGGTAAAGCCACGTATGTTCTTGGATTTTGGATCTAAAGATAGAGATCCAAAAGAGCTGGTAGGACAAAGTCAGGATTCTTAAATTGACAAAGTCCTACACGTAATCAGCAATCCAAGAAGGGTTTTATGCCAATGTCACATGGCAATACGTTAAGCAAGAAACAGTATCCTACGATATCTGCTGAGCTTGCAAGCATGGATAGGATTCCATATGCGTCGGCAATTGGATCTATCATGTATGCCATGACACGTACTTGTTTTGATGTTGCTTTAATGTTAAGCAAGACAAGTAAAGACCAGTCAAATCCAGCAAAGAATCACTGGATTGCCGTAAAGAATATCCTAAAGTATTTGAGGAATACTAAGGATAAGTTCTTGGTTTACGGAGAAAGTGAGGTGCTACAAGTCGATAGAGTCTGAAAGGCAAGTTTCCAATAGACAAAGATAATTCCTGGTCACAGTCCGGCTATATCTTGTGTCTGTCTGGCGGTGCAAGGCACTGTTGCTGACTCCATGAATTAAGCTGAACATTTCGCAGCTTGTAAAGCGGCGAAAGAGGTTGTTTGGAAAGAAAAGTTCATCACTGAACTTGATGTGATTCCCAGCGTAGTTGAGACTAGCTGCACATCAGAGGTCCAAACACCTTGAGGGTAGGTATAACCTATTCCGTGAGATAAATGAGTGAAATTAAGATGTAGTCTTAATTTCAGTGGGAGTTTGTAAAGGGCTTTTCTAGTTGTTTTGAAAGGTTCATGTAAACATAATATTTTATGTTTATGAAATCTATGATTTCTGGATTATTTTAACTGTGATATAAATAATCGTTCCAAAATGATTCATGTCATTATATATGGGCCATCGAAGTACATGAGTAGACTTGATCCTGAAACCCCATATTTAACGAAATGACATAAATCATAGTGTCCATAGTCGAAGGTTGTTGAATTGGAACACCAACAACCACTTGAGACTAGATTGTGTTGAGACTTATGACCAAGTTTCGAGGGGTCATAGATGCGCGGCATCAAAGTCGACACATAGGTATATGTAGGGGAGCATATGACCGGACATGGCCCGCTGATGAGAACTCTGCAAGATATTAATATCTGTGTCATAAGAGGTTCTCATATACAACTATAGAGTATAGTCCTTAGACCTGAGTTCGCATGCATATGGCTGCACATGGAGTAATGCGCTTTGATCATTGTCTAACGCTGTTTCGTAACTGGGAGCTATACGGACCTTGGTTGGGAGTATTATGAATTGTGTAGTTCATAGTGATGGAACAAGATGGGATTTGTCCCTGCCGTTTAACGGAGGTAATATCTCTAGGCCAATCGGAGATTTGATAGCTGGTAAGAGAATGGCCATTCCCAAACGGACTTGCCCAAGTCGTTTGCATTGTCAGTATCAAATCTGGTCCGATGAACATGGTCTGGCTATATAAGGATGACACGCATCTTGCCTTATGCCAGATCGAGATATTGAGACAAAAGGACTAGGGAATGTAGGATTCCAGTACAAGTGGGAGATTGTTGGGAATGTCCTGAAATCTACTGTACTATCTCTAGAAAGTATGATAAATGTCGAGATCAGAAATAAGTCATAAATACTGGGTGATCATGATGGCTTGCTAGAGTCCGCTCTTGATCTATAAGTTTAGGACTTATTACCAGTATTGTATGATCCCGACGGGTCACACACCATAGCTAACGGGAAAGTTAAATGGAATTAATACGGTAAGATGCAGTGGCATTTACTGTATTGGATCAGAGAATTGGGCCAGACAAAATGCAGGCTTTTGCCTGATTTGTGTCTTGGGCCCAAATGATTAATGAGCCATTAGTCAAATGACTTGGGCCCATTAATGAGAGATTAAGAAATCGAAAACCCTAAGGAATTACAGACCCCACACGATTTCTTTGTGGCTGTGCAGCCTTTCTCTCTCTAATCTCTCTCTCTGATCATCCATCCGGTCTAGCAGCCTGACGTTGCTTGTTAGAGTGTGGATACCAAAGGAGGAGCAGGTGATTCATCTGTTCTAGACTGATCTTGTCATTACCATCAATTATCCGCTGCAATCTGAAAGGTAATGATCCAGGTTTGGTTTGATTTATGATTCGTTTTGCAAGAACCTAGATCTGTTAAGATTATGTGTTAGGTTGAAATATGGGAATTAAACCTTGAAAAACACCATAATCCATCAGGTGCTTGTCCCATATCCCTCGGATCAGGTCTGAATTTCAAAGCTTCATGTGTAGCTATCGATGTCAAGGCTGCGGATGGAAGCTGGACAGTGCGCTTTTCCACGCCATCTCTATAACACCACATCAAGTCTGGCTTCAGCCAGCTTGCGCTCAACAAGTGCGTCTCATCAATCTCAGGGTACACCTGCTTGCATGAATACTTATCTAGTGGTATCTGAAAGTGCTGAAAGATAGGTGTCAGAAGGCTTTCCACTGACTCTATCTTTCCTAATCTTGTACCCATATATGGCTTCGCCTGTAGACTGACAAAATGATGCGCGAATACTGCACCTATGTTGGTCCTCTCGTAGGGACCGTCTTCCTCATACTCATGGGAGCAAAGATGCCCCACTGCCGGATGAATTAGAACCAGCTCTTTCATTCTCATCTTGTTTGGCTCCATCTTGAACAAGAGTTTAGTAGCCAAAACTCGTACGACATACCTCAAGACCGAATGTCGTACATCTTTCATCTTTGCATCCTTTGAGAAATAGGGTGTAGAGCCGAAGTTAACCCAGAATCTCTCGAGGTCATGAAATCCACCTGGAAGTGTCACTCGTGTGTAACCCTTCTTGAACCCATAAATAGCACATAGATAACACAGTGGAAGCATGTACCGCTTGCCATGTATCATAAATCACAAATAACCCTCCTGCACATTCATGGAGTTCCAATCTCTGTATGTGACCCGTACTATGGGCATAAACTGTGGTACCAACTCCGGATACAGAGCATTGCGGATGGAAGTCATGGTTCCCAGACCCATCTTCCTCAAGCATAAAAATACCTCATTTGTCATACCCATCATCCTCAGAAAGTCACGGCTCACTAACCGTGTAGGCTCAGTCTTAACAGCACACCATCCATTGTACAACAATGTGTCGTACTCATCCCAAGTTTCTTGAACCTCTCTGTCTTGAAAACCAGACCCCTATACAATTTTCTTCAGCGACCCATTCCACACTTTCTCTGTAAGTATTTTCTCCTTTTCCCTCCGGGCCATGGGTGTGTCGGAAACTCATTAGGAAGCTGTGGAGAACCTGGAGAAGACTGAGGAGTCAAAGGTGGTGGAGGAGGTGGTGGCGCTGTCCAAGATGGACATGTCCCATATGTACGGTTTCTCTTCTTTGGAGGCATATGTGAACAAAAATCAGAAAACTGGCATTAGTTGAAGAATCGAGAACAAACTCATCAAAACCTCTACAACATCATAATCAGTAGCAACCAAAGCTCCACAGACACATCATTCACGTTTTTCATTCAACATTTTCACAAAATTTCAACAAGTTTTATCCCAAAACCTAAATTTTCAAAAACTTGCAAAATCAAACGTGGAAACTACTTAGGCACATCATTCCACTACCAAACAACCTAAATCAGTGTTATATCATCACATGATCAAGAATTAGAGGCCAAAATCGAAACTTTAGCCTTAGAACCGTTTCTGAAAATTTGAAATTAAGAAGACATACCTTGGGTTCGACACAAACAGATTATAGATATGGATAAAGGGTGAAAATCCGCACATGTTAGGATTTTGAATCGATCGATTTAGTTGAGAAACGAGTGAAATCGAGTTTATGGATCAAGGTTTCGCGAATGGAGGTTTTGGGGGAAAATGAAGAACATACGCGAAAGGGAAAAGAAATACTTACCTCGATTCTCCTGGTGTCGGTCGATCCAAGTATGTTGTACCGATCGACACCGGTTTTGGAAAGTGAACCGGTCAAACATTTGGATCGATCGACCCAAAGTGCTGGATCGACCTGCTGACCTTCTTGTCGATCGACATCGGTTCGGTGGCGATCGATACGCATTCTCTTTTCCTCGCGGTTTCAAACAAATCATTTCCCAAACCGCAATTCTTTTGGCAGAAAATACTCATTTCCCGTCGGTTACATTCCATCAGTTAGCTATACCGCATTCGACCCCGGTGTCGATCGACGCGTCGCTAATTTTCCCTATAAAGACTCAAGAAAAACCAAAAACGAAAAATTAGACTGAAAACTCATATGTACAAACTTACTAGTGGGTGGTCTCCCACTCAGCGCTTGTTTTAAGTCATTAGCTTGACTATGGCATATGGGTCAGACTCCTGGAGGATTCAACAGAAGCATAGAGTGCCTCTGTGAAAGTCTCCTAATCCATGGTGGTGTATAAGCGTTGTGCGCGTGAGACTGGCCAAGAAACTTGGGAATCGCAGCAAGGTCAGGTGGAATATTTCGTTTCCTGACTTGGTTCCCTGCAGAATCAGCACCATTGTTAGCATATTTAAGGTTAGAGAGTGCTTCCTTTTGCTTCGGAAGATGTGGTATATGTGTGATGTTTGGAGCTTTATGCTTAAGAGCAAATGCAGGCTTTGAAGATGTTAGAGCTGCTCATGATGAACCGCCATCTTCTCCTCTCTAATCAGAATCTCTGGCTCCACCTCAACACCAAAGCTCTGTCCATTAATGGTGGATCTATGCACCCTATCCATCTTGAAATGCAAAGGCTTATCTCCCAGGTGAAGATCAATCAGACTATGCCTTACATCAATCACTACTCCAACAGTAGCTAAGAAAGATCTACCAAGCAGTAGAGGAGGTTCAATTTCATACTTCAGCACTACAAAATCTTTTGGAATCAAGTAATCTCCAACTCTGATAGAAATATCCTCAATAAATCCTTCTGGAATCTTCTTCTATTGATCGGCTAGGACTAGAGAGATCCTAGTAAGCTGGAAATCCATCAGTCTCAATCTCACAGCCACAGAGTATGACATGAGATTCACGCTTGAACCAAGATCACACAGTGACCTCTTAAATATGTATATGTAGATAGAACAATCCAACACAAAACTCCCTGGATCCTTTAGTTTCTCACAAATTCTGCCTTGAACCACAACGTTACACACCTCAGAGATCATCAAGACACCCTCTTCATCAGTCATGTTACCAGAAATCATATCCGTCACACATCTCTTCATCAGAGAAGTGGTCTTAGTAGCATCAATCAATAAGACTTCAGTTAGCATATCTCACATTATTTCCTTGTACTTATCCAACTTAAGATCGTGCTTTGACTTCCTAGGTAAAGGAACCTTCGGTTTGTGGTCCATTTTCTCGGCAACATTCGGCTTCTCTAAAATAATTGTCTGCTTTCGCCCGTAGTGTCGATCGACGCTGAAGTGATGTTTATACACACTCTCTCAAATTGAGTCGACCTTAGTGTCGAGGTGGGTCGATTTTGGTTCGTCATGAAAATTCGAAGTTGGTGTCGACCGACACAGGGGTGTGTCGATCGATACCCGTCCTGCAGCTCGTGAATCATTCGAATTTTTCAGCTCTAAAACCTCTGAATCATCGTTTTTCTCAGCTCCATCTTCTACCAAAATCACCCTGACATATTCCTTCCAATATTGGGCAATCTTCCCCTTAATGTTCGCCTCAACTTGCATCATGCGATTGTCCAGATTATCAACTCTGTTTATCAAAGTCTCCAATTTCCCACTGAGGTCTTGGTACATGGAGTCCATCTTTCCATTCAGATCATTTTTTGACCAAGTAATAGCTACTCAAGCATGGATTTAATCTCTATCTGCTCATTAGGTAGAGGAGTTGGGTGAGATGAATAACCATAATCCCTTGGCCTTAATGTGTGACCAGAAGTCTGTCTCTCCTGATTACTTTGATAACCAGTTCCAACAATGAAATTGACATTCTATGACTCATCAACCGGTCTGTAAGTCTCTGTATTCGAGCAAAATGAACATGCTTCTTCCCAAGAAGAAGACTGTGAATATAATATATTTGTTTTTTCATCTCTGCAATCTGAATTCCATCCGCAATTCCACCTGATCTCTTTCTCTCCAGATCAACATTCTTGGTGCTATTGTTATACACCAAATTCTCAATCAGCTCATTATCTTGGTCTAGAGATTTTTTGTTGAATTTCCCATTGCTAGTAGCGTCCATGTCCATCTGATACCACAAATCCACACCTCTGAAGAAAATAGTGAGCAACTGAGTCTCAGAGAAACCATGATGTGGACAATCTCTCTAGTACATCTTAAAACGTACTCAAGCAGCTTTAATGCCTCTGTAGGACTCTGTTTGAAGTGTAGGATGTCCTCTCTCAGCTGATCAGATCTAGCATCATCATAGAAGCGTTTGAGGAACTTCCTCTTAATGGCATCCCAAGTAGTCAAAGATCCTAGTGGTAGCTGCTTCAACCAGTGAGCTGCTTCTTCATTAAGAGAGAATGGGAAGAGCTTTCTGAAAAGGTAATCAGAAAAGACTCCATCAGACTTAATGCTACTAGCCAATTCCTCAAAGGTCTCTATATGGTCCATGGGATGTTCGCTAGAGAGCCCATGGAACTTATTCTGCCAACCAAAGTGTAGTAGTTTTGTTTCAGCTCGAATTCAGCCTTGGTAAACGAAGGTGGTCGAATCGCAGACCGATTGGCATAGAACTGATCTGGTCTATTATAGTCACCAAGTGTCGTCTTCCGACCATTCGCTCCGTTCCCTGCAGCTTGTTGTTGTTTTTGTTGTGCCTGTCCCGCGCCCACGACAACATCTGGAACGATGGGATTTCCTTCTCCATCCAGTTTCCGACCCTTTGCGTTGCGTATATGACTCTCTTGGCCTCGTAAAATGTCGTCCTCATCGCGAATCATAATTATAGGATCAATAGAAATCCTGCTATGCGTTCAAGCTCTCGGTGTCTTTTGTCGCGATTGGTGTCGATCGATGCCCCAAGTGTGTCGATCAACACTAAGTGTTTCATGCAACACCAACAAAACATGAACGTGAGTTAACAAAGAAAAGAAAACAACTTAGTCTAAATTTCAATACGAAATGTATTGGTGAACTCAAAGAGTCCCTCCGGCTACTGAGCCAAAAACTTGATATGCTTAAAGTTTATTATCCCTAGAGCTACACTGCAAGTGCACAGAAAGTGGATGTGGTATATAGGGGTCGAATCCACAAAGACTCAAGTTTCACACGATAGAATATCTGTAATCGGATTAAGCTAAGGAGAACAAATTGTAAGTAGTAAAAGAAATGTAAATTAAAGTGAGTGTAAGCAATTAACTAAGACGTCATATTTCGGGAAGTTCTTAGGAAATAAGGAAATCAGATAACAAATCAACTATGATTCAATCTATTAATGTTCTTGAACTAGAATCACAAAAGTATAACTAACCAACTTTCGGTGCGATAATCATCTATGTCTAACAACCTAGCAAGCCAATTTTCGTTGTGAATCCTAGAGTTCTAAACATGCATTAATTCCCAGTTCGTACGTTCACAATTTCTCTAAACCAAATTTATTTGACAGAAGACAAATTGCTCACCTAGGTTTCTTTCTAATTAATCAACCAACTTTCGTTGCGAGAATCAACCTAATATCAATAATCTAAATGGCCAGTTCAGATTAAGCATTAAGAACAACTCAGATGAAGAACTGGATTATGAATCCTAATTAATCAATTATTCTAACATTCCTTGAAATCCCTAATGAGAACCCCTAAACCTAACAAGAGATATACTCAGACATGACAATCATGACAAAAGACATAATCCAAGTATATATCATATAAAATCCAAAAGAATAAGAACAAGAGTTCAAAATCTCTTCTCTCTCAAGTACAATACAAGCCCCAAATCTCCTAATATCTGATAAAAATAAAGCTTTGCCTAAACAATGTCCTAAAAACCCTAATATAAAGTTAAAACATGATTTGGGATTCTTTGTAATTATGAGAAACTTCTGGGTCAATTTGAAATTCTCCAAAGTCTTCATTAATCGGCGACAATGCTCCTGATCCGCATCTGTGTCGACCAACACAAATAGAGTGTCGATCAACACCAATCTCAGATAACATACCAATTCCTCTGCTATCGCGTGAAGAGTTTAATTAGCTCCAAAATGCGCCATAATGTCCAAATATGCTCCAAACGTGCTAAAACCTGTATAACACCTACAAGGACTCAAAAGACTCTCTAAAAGACTCGATTATGTACATATGATGGCTCAAAAGACCTAAAAACCATGATATATCAATTAGAGATGTTAACAAAGTGCCAATGGGGACAATATGCATGGAGAGTAAGTTAAGCAATGGTATCACGGGCCACAACGAATGATAAAGACATGCCAAATGGGTTGAACCCATCTGTACATAATCCAAGATAAACGTTACCGTGTTCTTGGGCAAATAGAGGATGTTGAGCTTGAAATGATTTCCACTCCGCCGCATCATACGTATGACACATTTCTGCCTCCTTCGTTTGGTGCTCCGCATGCCATCTCATTGTCGCTGCAGTCTTCTCGCTTTGATACATTATGTTCAGTCTGTTAGCAAATGGTAGATACCACATAAGAATGTAGGGTACTCTGGTTCTACGTTGTCGCTCGGCTTCCATCTTGGTTTAGCACAAAACCGATTATTTTCTTCCTTTTCTTCTATTTCTAGAAGATCATACAATTGTTCATGCAAACATCAATTGTACGATAGGGGAGGCCTAAATTTCGCATCAGTTTCTCTATCTCGTAATGTAATTTTTTTGCCTAGTTTCCTTCTGGTAAATACTTTGTCTTCATTTCACATGTCGAATCCACTGATCTTTCACTCATATTATATTATGCCTTGTTATGCAGGACCCGAGCAGCCAAGGATAACTGGGAATGACCTTTACGACAACCATCATATAAAAGATTGTTGGCTCCTTCTAACAGGTCATAAAAATTCTTTTGAATGATTACGTAGATGTTCTTCACTATTGCTCGTGTAACCACGAAATGCATCACTCACCATATCCACATACCTATCTTCTACTACATTATTATGACCATTCAGATCAACATAACTCGTTCCTATATCCAAACCGATTTCTTCTCCATGCTTATACCAAACACAATAATCAGGCATAAATCCGTAACTAATCAAATGAGTCCAAATTCCTTGTTCCGTGGTTTCCAGTTTTTTGTTCTTGCATTAACGACAAGGGCAGAGAAACTTACTGCCATTGCTCAGCGCTAAAGGCTGGTTTTTGGCAAGTTCCATAAATTCTGCCACCCATGTTGTCAAGACTGATGAGAAATTTTATGTGGATCATCGAACCTATTATACATCCACTCCCAATGATTGCTATAATTATTGTATCCTCCCGCCATGTAACTAGATTTCCAAATTCTTTGTGTTTCTAAAAATGAAAACGGAGGGATCCACGGATCTATGTGTCTATATAGATCTTGTTCATGGATGATTTACCTATTCATGGCAATTTACGCGAAGGACTATCTTTAACTGAATATATTATTTCTTACTATGGAGCCCGTAAAGGAGATATGGCTGAATTTCGACTATGTAGACATAATTGACCACTACCATTAATTGTCATAAATGCATGTCGCATGAACCGATACACCTACCGAAAACAGGTAAAATATAACCAAATATGATACGACCCATACCCGACTACTTTGCGACACGAATAATGAGTTGCATATTAGTCATAACAATAGCGACAAATAAACGACTTTGTTACTACTATACACGATGTTGCAAATTAGTCGCCCATAAATTGACCAATTTGTGATTTTTCTACGACTCTACACATCAGATGCAAATAGTCGCCATATTACCGACTAGCATGCGACTGTTGTTTCCAGTCTCAACAATGGTCGTTAATCAGTCATAAATCGGTGACTAAATTGTCGACAATCATTTTTGGTCGTATATTAGCGACTAATACACATCCATATATTTGTTGTCGAAAAATTGTATCAATATTGTCCCCTAATAGTCGTCAAATGTTACGACTACAAGTATAGTCGTAAGTTCCAGTCGCAAAAGCGATGTTTTCTTATAGTGTGCACCCACCTGGTAGCGGTCTAGTTGGACGGGACCCACAGCTATTGAACAATATTGTCAGGGATATGTAAAAGTCCGAGACGAGAAAGAAAAAAAAAGTCACGATTTTGTAACCTACAACTTTAATAGCCCATAAAATAAAGTTATAAGAAACCCTAAATTGTATGGGATCTCGCCTCAGATTGCGCTCTCTCCCCTATGTCGGTGTCTAGTTTAGTAGATGATGAAGAACAAGATGGCAGCAACGGGTGAGTTCGCGACATCTAAGACGGTGGTATGGTGGGACATGGACAAATGTCCGCTCCCCAACGGTTATGAGCATAGTCATCTCGGTCCGAGTAGACATTGAGTTAAAGAATTTAGGCTAAAATGGTCTGCTAACCATCATTGCCATTGGCAACTTGGACGGGATCCCTCTCTGCAAGTGTTGGCTTCCACTGGAGTCGCTATTAGACACAATGATTGTGGTAAATCTTCTTTTTGTTTGTTTTTAAAGCAAAAATTAGGGTCTAATTGTGCTTTGTTTCACTGGAACCTGCCTTACTAGCGTTATAGCAGATTTTATGAATGGATCAAGCTCCGGCAACAATAATGATCATATCCAATTCCATTGTACTGGAAGCAGCCACAGAGGAACTTGGCTTGCGTGTGGGCTGTAGATTATGAATGGATCTTGCATTGATTATTAATGACGATCCCAGTCATATATGTACATGTTTGAGTGAGATAACAACTTGAGTAACAACCATAACAGCTAGAGGAATATGCCAAGATATACTAGCTAGATACTAGGAACAATATTGATTGATCATTATCTCCAATACGCCCCCGTAAAATGAGCGACCGCTAGTGAGCCCAATCTTGGAGTTGAGATTATCCAAACGAAGCCGTGTAAGGGGAGTTGGTCCTTGTGGGAGACATGAGTGACACGCAAGAACCAAGATTGATCTAGTTGTCGAACAAAGTGATAGTCAAGTGCCACATGCTTCATCCTGGAGCGGAAGACCGGATTTTCAGAGAGGTAGGTGGCACCAACATTGTCACAGTAAATTACAGGCTGAGTAGAGGGAGTTAGACCTAGCTCATGCATCAAGAAAGCAATCCATCAAAGCTTAGTTGTCGTGTCTGCAACAGAGCGGTACTCAGCTTCTGTAGAAGAACGAGCGACTGTACTCTGGTTCTTTGATGACCAGACTATAGGATGAGATCCCAAATAAACGATGTAAGCTCATGTCGATGTATAGTCGTCTCTGTCACCTGCCCAGTCCACATCATTATAAGCGTGTAGATTCAGATTGTTGTGACGCCGAAGGAAGATTCCTTGTTCACGTGTTCCAGAGAGATAGTGAAGAACACACTTAGTAGCTCATCAATGTTAATCCGTAGGAGCGTTCATGAATTGAGACAATTTGTAGACTGCAAATGCAATGTTCGGGCGTGTAAAATGAAGATATTGTAAGTTGTCTACAATGGTTCGATACTCACGACCATAATTTGCGACTGCGATGTCCGAGCATTAGTGGTGTACCCGAATCAAGTTGGAGCCGAGATGTTGAGGACATCGGAGTCGCTACTGGATTAGCTTCAAGCATGGAAGTTCGAGCAGATAGATCAGTGATGTACTTTTGCTACGTCATGAGAAGACCATGAGTATTTCGATGAGCTTCGATCCCCATAAAATACCTGAGTGCTCCCATGTCCTTGAGAGACAAGTGATCACTAAGTATCTGGATGAAATTTGTAATCGTGGAAGACTAATTTCAAGTGATGACAATGTCATCGACATATATAAGAACAAGCAGCTGCAACACAAATTTATTCATGATGAATAATGACGCATCAGACTAAGAATTTACGAAACATGAGCAAGAAGAAACGGCTGAAGCTCCTTTTACCAGGCTCTAGGAGCTTGCTTCAAGCCATACAAAGATTTTTGAAGTTTACAGATATAGTGTGGTCGTTTCTTGTCAACGAAACTAGAGGGCTGAGCGATGTACACATCCTTCCCTGCAAGAAGGCGTTATTAATGTCTGATTGGCATAATTTCCATCCACAAGCCACATCCTATCCAAGAACAAGTGGAATTAATGTTTCTTTAATAACGGGACTGAAAGTTTCCTCATAGTCGATGCTTAGTCGTTAATTAAAACCCTTCGCAACGAAGCAAGCTTTGAACTTGTCGATTTTACCATTAGGTAGTCTCCTAACCGGAAAACCCATTGCTGGTTTCTACAAGGTTGTATGAAGGGTTTGGCGGTATGAGATCCCAAGTCAGATGTTGAATTTGGTCATCATACTCGAATATCATAGCTGGTTTCCATCGATTGTCGTGGAGTACTGATAGGTCGAAGTTTTAATCCCTATTCTAAACTGCAAGTGCACAGTATAGTCAATGTAGTATATAGGGTTATCGAATCCACAGGGACACTTGGTCTCAAGAGAATCAAACCGTAGGAATTAATACTAGAAATAAGCAAGTAGTGATTGTAATGAATTGCGGTGCAAGAAAGTAAACAGTAGCAGGAAATCGGTTTGTAAGCAATAAACTAAAAGCGTCAAGCCTAGGGTATTCTCAGGAAATCAGACAAGCAGACAAGTTAATCAGTCAGGATCAAATTAAACTCAGTTCTAGAACTCAAATCACGGAAATAGAATTAACCAAATCTCTTTGCGAAAACTCTCTAAGTCTAAGTGCAGTAATCCAAATCTCTTTGCAATTACTAACAAATTAAACTAGCATTAAGTTCAAGTTCGATATGTTCACAATTAAACTAAACCAAATCTCTTTGCGAATAATTCAATTGCTCAACCTAAATAGTTCAGATTCCTAAACCCCACTCTCGTGACGTATTTAGTAACCTAGGATCTAGATTCTAATTGATCAGGTTAGAACTAGCTTTAAGCACAATTTAGTTTGAAGAACATTCTAATCATATGAATCCTAACTGAATTAAACAAGTCTAGCAAGTCATCAAACCCTAATGAGAAACCCTAAACTCAACTATGGATCTACTCAGACATGATTGATGAAAACATAATCATAGAATAAATAGATTGCATATAAGAAATTAAAATATCAAAGGGGTTCGAAATCTTCTCCAAAATAAATCAATACAAGGAAAATAGATCAGCCCCAAAAGCTCTAAAAATCTCTTAGCTCTAAGTATCAAAGCGTCTCTAAATTAAACACCAAAAACTAGAATATATAGGCATAATCTCGGCTGGGGCTTCTGTGTAAATACTGAAAGTATCTTGGGCTTCTTTGCAAATCTTCAATACTTGTTACGCCGATGCGTACGGCCCATCTCGCGACTGCATCGACCGATGCACAATGCGTGTCGATCGATGCAACATCAAATAATCGAACAGTGAATAAAGCTCTCGGCCAAAACGTCCCAAAATGCCCAAAATGCTCCATATATCTCCAATTAGCTCCAAACCTGATTTAACCTGTAAAAGACTCTAAACTAATACAAAAGACTCTAAAAACACAACTATATCATGGTATAAAGTGGGTAAAAACCATGATATATCAACTCCCCCACACTTAGCCTTTGCTTGCCCTCAAGCAAAACAGAGAACTAAAATGCAGTGAAGAGGTTTGAAAACTCTTCAGAAACTCATTTTGTCATAGAAGCAGCAGCATTCAGATTCCCCTTAGTAATCCACATGAAAGAATCAATCTACAGACATCAAGACCAACATGTACTTCCCCCACACTTAGCAACTGTCCCAAGTAAACGCCACAATCACATTCAAGCATTCAAATTCACCCTACTGACTTCTGCAAGTATTTAAGTGCGGTCTCACCTAAGGAGTATCGATCTAAAGGCACATGGATTCTTACCTTGCCAGCTCTAGACCACCATACTATCTTTCTCTAGTCCCTTTCTTCTCTTTCCCTTCTTTAACAACTGATTTTTCCCCACTGGGTATCATTTTATTTTTTTTTATCAGTGTTCTTCCCGTTATGGGGTGTACTTTGGACACATTCCATGGATCACATGAGAGATAATAGTGTTTGCTACTATTCCCATGACCACTTCGGAGTTACTAACTCATCCTCAGTTTATTATTATTTTTTTTTTTTTTTTTTTTTTTTTTTACTTTACAGAAGGGGAGAAGGGGACTAAATAGGACAGGTTTACAGGCTGTGTCAGAACCAACAAGGGAGTCCGACATAAAGCATACCAACCCCTTAGGTGAGAAAAATTAAAGTCAGTATTAAGGTGAAGTCAGTAAAGGATCCTCTGATACCTGAAGTGATATGGGTGTCCTCAGTAGGCTGATCTGTGATGGGGTTTTCTAATAGTCATAGATAGATCTGCAGCTTCATCCCAATGGTCACGTCACTTAAGTTCCTGCAAATGCTGCTAATCTCCTCCAAAAATCATTGTTTCCTACTTAAACCAATTTTGACTCGAAAAACAAATTTTGAAAAATTTAACTGACTCTAAGAAAACAAAAGAAACTAATTAGTAGAACCTCCCCCACACTTAAGACACACTGTCCCCAGTAGTGTCAAGCAAGGGATTGGTTAAAGAAAAGAAAAATTAAAATAGTTGAATGGTTAGTTCTCTCGGGTTTTACCTCTGTCGCAGTCAGGCATCGATCGTTGCACTAGGTGCACCGACCGTTGCTGTGCGATTTCTGTTGTAACGATCGACACAAACGTGTGTCGATCGACGCAATGCGATTTTCACGAACCCTGCAACCAAAAACTCACCAAACAGAAACAAAAACGTAAAATCTAGAAAAAAATACTAAAATCAAAATGCAAAACAAAAACAGTGGGTTGCCTCCCACTCAGCGCTCGTTTAACGTCAATAGCTTGACGTTTCAGCTGATTCAGGTAGAGGGTGCATCATCCAGAGGCAAAATCTGACCTTCTGGAATCTCGGCTTTCGCCCAATAATGTTTCACCCTCTGTCCATTCACAGTGAATTCAATACCATCCTTACCAGTTAGAACCACAGCTCCATACGGACGCACCGCTTTGATTGTAAAAGGGCCAGACCACCTTGATTTCAGCTTTCCTGGAAACAAATGCAGACGAGAGTTATATAAAAGTACCTGATCATTAGGCTCAAATTGTCTGGAGACAATCTTCTTGTCATGATATGCCTTAGTCCTTTCTTTGTACAGCTTTGAGTTCTCATAAGCAAAATGTCTAATCTCATCCAACTCATTAAGCTGCACTAATCTCCTTTCCGCAGCAGACTTAAGATCAAAGTTCATCTGTTTTACAGCCCATGCTGCTTTATGCTCAAGTTCCACTGGCAGATGACATGCTTTTCCATATAGCAGATGGAATGGAGTGGTCCCAAGTGGTGTCTTGAATGCTGTCCTGTAAGCCCATAATGCATCATCCAACTTTGCTGCCCAATCCTTCCTTGTTTTTCCGACTGTCTTCTCAAGGATCTCTTTGATCTGTCTGTTAGAAACTTCTACTTGTCCACTAGTTTGAGGGTGATAAGGAGTAGCGACTCGATGATGAACTCCATGCTTCTTCAGCAGCTTTTCGAAGACCTTATTGATGAAATGAGATCCTCCATCACTTATCACTATACGAGGCACTCCAAATCTGGGAAATATGATGGTCTTAAACAGCTTAAGGACCACCGAAGAATCATTGGTTGGACTAGCGATTGCTTCGACCCATTTAGACACATAGTCCACAACAACCAGAATGAATTTATTTCCATAGGACGAGGGAAAAGGACCCATGAAATCTATGCCCCAGCAATCGAAAACCTCAACTTCCAGAATGAAATTCTGAGGCATCTCATGCTTCTTGCTGATTTTCCCTCTCCTTTGACAAACATCACACTGAGTGATGAAAGAATGAGCGTCTTTGAACATTGTAGGCCACCAGAAACCTGCTTGAAGAACTTTAGACACAGTCTTGAATGTAGCAAAATGTCCAGCATAATCTGATCCATGACAGTGGAAAAGGATGTCCGAAACTTCTGATTCAGCAATGCATCTCCTGTAAAGGCCATCTGAACAGTGTTTATAGAGATAAGGCTCATCCCAGTAGTATCTTCTAAGTTCCCTAAAGAACCTTTTCTTTTCATAGCCCTTTAAATCATCCGGTTCAGTCTCAGCAGCGAGGTAGTTAGCTATATCTGCATACCAGGGTCGATCAGAGGTAGCCACAGCAGAGATTTCGAAATCATAATTTCCAATTCTGATCTTAAAACATTCTCGGTTCGTATCAGGTGTGCATCGACCGTTGCGCGAGCATGTGTCGATCGTTGCTTCCCCGATACTTGTATCGACCGTTGCCAATGTAGCATCAATCGACACAAGGTGATCTTCCCGACAGTTCTGCAACTCATCTTCCAAGTCCATCTCAGAAACTGTACCAACCATGTTGACGTTTTCCTCAGGCAAATAGTCATTTATGGGCACGTCCTCCTCAACCAGCATCCTTGAAAGATGATCAGCAACTCCATTCTCAACTCCCTTCTTGTCCCTTACTTCGATATCAAACTCCTGAAGCAACAGAATCCATCTCAACAGCCTCGGCTTAGCATCTTTCTTCTGCATCAGATACTTCAGGGCTGAATGATCAGTATGAACAATCACTTTAGAGCCAACAAGATAGGGGCGGAATTTCTCGAAAGCAAAGACAACGGCTAGCAGTTCTTTCTCTGTGGTTGCATAGTTCTTCTGCGCATCATCTAGTGTCCTACTAGCATAATAGATAGCATGAAGCTTTCTGTCTTTCTTCTGTCCTAGAACAGCTCCCACAGCAAAATCACTTGCATCACACATAACCTCAAAAGGTAAATCCCAATCTGGTGGCTGGACTACTGGAGCACTCACTAAAGCCTGCTTGATTTGTTCAAATGCAGCCTTACAGTCTGCATTGAACTCAAATTTTGTATCCTTACACAGCAAGGCAGTTAGTGGTCTAGCGATCTTGCTGAAATCTTTGATGAACCGCCTATAGAAACCAGCATGTCCAAGAAAACTTCTTATGGCTTTAACAGAATCAGGTGCTTGCAGGTTTGTCATTACCTCAATCTTAGCGCGATCCACTTCGATCCCTGCTTCAGACACCTTATGTCCAAGAACAATACCATCTTTGACCATAAAATGGCACTTTTCCCAGTTAAGGACCAAGTGCTTCTCTTCGCATCTAGTCAGCACTTTGCACAGATTCTCTAGACATTCATTATAAGACGATCCGTAGACTGAGAAATCATCCATAAATACCTCCATAAAGTCCTCAATCATATCAGTGAATATGGACATCATGCATCTCTGAAAAGTAGCAGGAGCATTGCAGAGTCCAAAAGGCATCCTACGGTAAGCAAATGTGCCATATGGACAAGTGAAAGTAGTCTTTCCCTGATCTTCTGGGTGGATAGGAATCTGAAAGAAACCTGAGTATCCATCGAGGAAGCAGTAGTAAGGGTGATTTGCTAACCTCTCCAGCATCTGGTCAATGAAAGGTAAGGGAAAGTGATCCTTTCTAGTTGCAGCATTTAGTTTCCTGTAGTCTATGCACATCCTGTGTCCCGTCACAGTCCTAGTAGGTATCAGCTCATTCTTCTCATTCTTCACGACTGTAACTCCACCCTTCTTAGGCACTACATGGACTGGACTTACCCAATCACTGTCTGAAATAGGATAGATGATCCCAGCATCCAGAAGCTTCATAATCTCTTTCTTAACCACTTCCTGGAGATTGGGATTAAGCCTTCTCTGATGCTCAATAGATGTCTTAGACTCATCCTCAAGATGTATCCGATGCATGCACAGCTTTGGTGAGATACCTGAAATGTCATCAAGAGAATAGCCAAGAGCCTTGCGATGCTTGCGCAGCTTGCTTAGCAGTAAAGTGAGCTCTGCGTTGTTCAAACTAGCGTTAACTATCACTGGATAAGTTGAATTAGGTCCAAGAAACGCGTACCTTAGCCCGGTTGGAAGTTGTTTCAAGTCTACCTTAGGAGCTTTTTCTTCTGCCCAGTCTGCGTCGCTTTGCAACGACCGATGCTTAGTAGGTGTCGATCGTTGCATCGTCGCGTCAGATACTTCAACTTGCATTGCAACTTCAACAGAATCCATCAGTCTTCTATAGCACATTGCTGGCTCGTCCTGCAGGTATTCCAACTCCATTATAGAGCTCAGTAAAGCTCTTTCCAGTGGATCTTCAGCATGTGACTGGTGAAAGTACTCTGCAGCTAATTCACTAAGTGTGTCCACATAGAAAGTCTGTCCGTCGATGGTTGGTCTCTTTACCAGCTTGTTCATATCAAAACTCATCTTCAGATCACCCACATTCAGAACTATCTTACCTCTCTGACAGTCAATCATTGCACCAGCTGTAGCTAAGAAAGATCTGCCCAAAATTAGTGGATCCTTTGGTTCCTGTCCATATTGTAGAACCACAAAGTCAGTAGGTATCGCGCATTGGCCGATAATTATAGGTACATCCTCCAATACTCCTTCGGGAATCCTGACCGTTCTGTCTGCTAGAACCAGTGATATCCTAGTGGGTCTGAAATCAGTCATACCGAGCCTCTTAGCAACTGAGAGAGGCATAAGGTTCACACTGGAACCAAGATCACATAAGGATCTTTCGAATCTCTCCCTGTAGATGGTGCAATCCAATACGAAGCTCCCAGGATCTTTCAATTTCTCAGGGGACCTGCCTTGAATCACTGCACTACATACCTCACTGATCATCATCACACTTTCTTCATCAGTCCATTTGCCAGCAAACATGTCCTTAAGGCATCTCCTCATCATTGGTGAAGTATCCATGGAGTCAAGCAAAGGCACTTCAACTTTCACCCTTTTTATCATCTCTTTGCATTTAGCATACTGCCTCTCGCTTTTAGCCTTCCTGGGATTCTTAGGATAGGGTACTTTAGGCTTGTACACCTTCTCTGTCGATTGTTTTGATTCCTCTGGCTTTTCATTCTCGGCAGTCGTCTTGCAACGATCGTTACTAGATTTGTGTCGATCGTTGCTGGGTGACTTCGCGACATCAGCTTCTTTGTTATCGCTTTGCGTCGACCGTTGCTTTGTAGCATCGATCGATGCATCGCGAATGTCACGGATTTCATCTTCCAACTCTTCAATTTCTGTGAGTTCTTCAACGCTCAGCTGCCTGTTCTGGTTGGGTAACAGTTCCTTACCACTTCTCAAAGTCACTGCATTGCATTGGTATTTGGGATTAGTGTCTGTTCTTCCTGGAAGATATCCATTTTCCCTCTGAGCATGTCCAGCAGTTCTCGCAACCTTAGCATCAAGCTCCTTCATATGTGTACTTAGACATTCAATCTTCCCATCTAGCTCCTTATGGACTGTATCTATTCTCTTGTGTATGTCTGCGGTACTCTTAATCTGTCCTTCCAGTAGCTTGTCCATCATTGCTGCCATCTTAGCTTCAAAATCAGATCCGTAGGCTCTCTGAGAACTATTGGTCTGTCCTCCACCAGAAAATCTGTTTCCAGATTGATATCCAAATCTGTTTCCTTGGAAACCAGATCCTCCGATGTAATTCACATCTTCTCCCTGAGTGTCCTTCTCAGTCTGAATCACTTCTATTTCTTGAGCAAAATGGACAGCTTTCTTCTCACTTAGAAGAGTGTAGATTTTGTCCACCCTGGATCTTAATTCAGCCATCTCTGATTTATCAACACTTCCACTAGATTTCTTTCTCCTCTCATCCATAGTCTTGCAACTATTGCTGCTAATCAAATTCTCAATTAACTGCTTAGCCTGTGTAGGAGTCCTGGTGTTGAAGTTGGCATCACTAGAATTATCCAGCGCCTGCTGATACGGAAGATCTATTCCTCTGAAGAAGATGCCAATCAGCTGAACTTCAGTGAATCCATGGTGCGGACAGTCACGCTGATACTGCTTAAATCTCATCCAGGCAGTCTTTAAAGGCTCCACAACTCCTTGGGAGAAAGTAAGTATGTCCTGTCTAGATTGGTCTGAACGCGCATTGTCATAGAAATGACGCAGGAACTCACTCTTTAAGGCTGCCCAAGTAGTATACTGACCAGGTGCCAGTTGTCTCAGCCATGCACTAGCGTCTCCAGCAAGACTGTGCGGAAATAGCTTAAGGAACAGATAGTCCTGGCAAACTCCATCGTATTTCATACCAGTAACTATGTCCTCAAACTTATCTATGTGATCCATAGGCTGCTCTGATTGAAGACCATGAAAAGCAATCTGCCTCATCAGTTGGTAGTAGATAGTCTTTACCTCAAAGTCGTTCCTCTCAAAGGCAGGAAGCACTAAAGCTGCTCGGTTCGCATGAAACTCGTCAGGTCTGTTGTAATCAGCTAATGTCCTTTCACGGACAACCATCTGGCCCAGTAGCTCAGCTTCATCAGGGATCACTCGTCCCTCAGCATCAATCCTATGCCCAGCAGCATTGTAAGGATTGTTCTCTGGATCCCTCAGGGTTCCATCAGCATCTGGTATCAAGATCAAGCGTTCTCGTACCATTCTCTCTCTCTTTTCTCTTCTGATTGTCCTTTCTAGACGTCCAAGTTCCTCTAGATTGAGATTAACCAAGCTCGAGTTCGGATTACTTCTAGTGTTCTGCGTTGGCATAAACTGTCTGTAATCGTCCAGCAACGATCGATGCTATCAGTGCAACGATCGGTTCAATCTCAGAATCGCCTAGTGTCGATCGACGCAAGATGTGCAACGGTAGACGCAAGGCGATTTCGGTACCTGCGACAGAAAGAATCAGAGAAAAGAATCAGTAAAATCAAAATAAAACAAAAACGAAAAGCAAAAACAAAAACGAAAAATTTCTAGTAAAACCCTAAGTTCGGTCCTATCGAAGACTCAAAGAGTCCCCGGCAACGGCGCCAAAAACTTGATAGGTCGAAGTTTTAATCCCTATTCTAAACTGCAAGTGCACAGTATAGTCAATGTAGTATATAGGGTTATCGAATCCACAGGGACACTTGGTCTCAAGAGAATCAAACCGTAGGAATTAATACTAGAAATAAGCAAGTAGTGATTGTAATGAATTGCGGTGCAAGAAAGTAAACAGTAGCAGGAAATCGGTTTGTAAGCAATAAACTAAAAGCGTCAAGCCTAGGGTATTCTCAGGAAATCAGACAAGCAGACAAGTTAATCAGTCAGGATCAAATTAAACTCAGTTCTAGAACTCAAATCACGGAAATAGAATTAACCAAATCTCTTTGCGAAAACTCTCTAAGTCTAAGTGCAGTAATCCAAATCTCTTTGCAATTACTAACAAATTAAACTAGCATTAAGTTCAAGTTCGATATGTTCACAATTAAACTAAACCAAATCTCTTTGCGAATAATTCAATTGCTCAACCTAAATAGTTCAGATTCCTAAACCCCACTCTCGTGACGTATTTAGTAACCTAGGATCTAGATTCTAATTGATCAGGTTAGAACTAGCTTTAAGCACAATTTAGTTTGAAGAACATTCTAATCATATGAATCCTAACTGAATTAAACAAGTCTAGCAAGTCATCAAACCCTAATGAGAAACCCTAAACTCAACTATGGATCTACTCAGACATGATTGATGAAAACATAATCATAGAATAAATAGATTGCATATAAGAAATTAAAATATCAAAGGGGTTCGAAATCTTCTCCAAAATAAATCAATACAAGGAAAATAGATCAGACCCAAAAGCTCTAAAAATCTCTTAGCTCTAAGTATCAAAGCGTCTCTAAATTAAACACCAAAAACTAGTATATATAGGCATAATCTCGGCTGGGGCTTCTGTGTAAATACTGAAAGTATCTTGGGCTTCTTTGCAAATCTTCAATACTTGTTACGCCGACGCGTACGGCCCATCTCGCGACTGCATCGACCGATGCACAATGCGTGTCGATCGATGCAACATCAAATAATCGAACAGTGAATAAAGCTCTCGGCCAAAACGTCCCAAAATGCCCAAAATGCTCCATATATCTCCAATTAGCTCCAAACCTGATTTAACCTGTAAAAGACTCTAAACAAATACAAAAGACTCTAAAAACACAACTATATCATGGTATAAAGTGGGTAAAAACCATGATATATCAAGTACCTTAACAACATATATCAGTTCTGACTCACGAGTTGTTGTAAGAAGCATCGCAAGGTGCAGATTTGGTTTGACGATGTCAATCTTTTATATGGTGGTCATCGTGCGTGTGTTTTGGCGTGAGGATTATCGAACAGCTCGGGCTGGTTTACGCGAACGTTGAGCTGGAATCACTGGTAGATCAGCCGCATATTGTGGTTGACTTGCTTCAATAGTTTTAGATGGAGGATCAGCAGAGATCGTGTCTGAGAAAGATGGTCCAACGACCTGTACCAGAGGATCAACATCAACATCACAAGCAAGAGATTCACGAGGCAGTGAAGGATCTGATCCTAGGGGCGACTGAACTTCCGACGATGGTGATATTAAATGGCTGGGAACCTGCAACAACGATGGAGACCAGAGAATGGAAGAGGAAGGAGGAGATGTGTTTGGCTTTTTAGTGTAAAAAGGAAAGGAGGTTTCATCAAACCGAACAAGTCAAGAGATATATATATATGCGATTTTTGGTTTGATCAAGACTCAAGTAAGCGCTCTGGGTTTGTGAATAACCCAAAAATATGCACGGAACTGAGCACGAATCAATTTTATGGTTGGTATATGGTCGTAAACAGGGGTAACATAGGCAACCAATGACCCTTAATTTCACATAGTTCGGAGAAATCCCAAATATTTTTTCGTAGGGAGACATGTTGGATATAGTGGAGGTGGGGAGGCGATTGATGAGGTAAGTAGCTTTGGTGAGAGCATATGTTCAGTATGTAGTGGGAATTGAGGTGAGAGAGAAGAGCAAGACCGGTTTCAACATACCGATGACGGCGCTCAGTGAAACCGTTATGCTAAGGGGTATGTGGAGCAGAAGTGAGATGGCTTATGCCATTTTCGGCAAGGAAGGTCGACATGTCAGTATATTCGCCTCCATTGTCCGAGTAAAGAGTGACAATTCGGGACTGGAATTTGTTCTTGGCCAGTTTTTTTGAATCGAGTGAAGACCAAGAGAACATCAGACTTACAGAGAACTGGATAAAGCCAAATATAATGAGTAAAATGGTCTACAAAAAGAACATAGTATTTGAAGCCATCGACTGAGTGTATTGGCGAGGTCCATAGATCAGAGTATAAGAGTTCAAGTGGTTTGGACGAAGACATGGTGAATTGTGTGAATGGAATTTTGTGACTTTCAGAAACATAACAAGCATTACATAACTTAGAGATGTTTTATTTAAAAGGGGTGAAGAAGCTGAAACAATCGAATTTAAAAGCGACAAAAAGGATGCCCAAGCCTAGAATTCCAAATGGTCAGGGACTTTTTATTGTTTCAAGAAAAGCAAAACACTTAGAATCGGAAACCAATCATTCATAACCACCATTAGTAGTCTCTTGTGGTTAACTGCACCCCGAGCTGAGATCCTTCACCTGAAACCAATCAGGAAAGAATTCCACAAATACACGATTGTCAGAACACAGTTTGTTAACCGAGATAAGATTACGTGAAATATCAGGAACACATAAAACTTTGGTTATAGATAAAGGGATAGATGTGTTAGGAAGAAAGAGTGAGCCCGTGTTAATGATTTGAAGTGCATCACCATTCCCAACCATGAATTCCTCGGAGCCATAGTATGGTGAGTGAAGTGAGTGGTTGGCAAGGTCAGAGGTGATGTGGTGCGTTACTCCACTGTCTATAAGCCATGAAGATGGGTCAGGAGACATGGAAAGGCGTTGTAGACATGTGGAGAAGAGTTGGTGTATCCTCAAGGTCGAAAGGAAGGTGTCGGAGGTGTCGATTGTGATTGTGGCGTGACAAGTCTAAACGATGGGCAAACCTTGGCGCTAGGACACTGAGTTTCACAAGCCTGGCACTTGCTGAGATACGGACGTCGATTTGAGTTGTTGTTGCCACGAGAATTGTTGGAGGAATTCTCATGAGAAAGGCGCCAGTTCGAGTTGTTGTTATGGTGGTTGTTCCGATTTTTAACAAAATTCGCAGTGATTAAGAGAGATGATTGCGGCGAAGGAATGCTTTCTAAGGAAAGTTCACGGTTCCACAATTTCCCGTGTAACTCAGCAAAGGAAATGGGAGTATCCCGACCGTGAATGGATTCAACGATAGACTTCTAATTATCGTTGAGACCTGCTAGAATGATGTATGTGACATCTCCAAAATCCATGGGATTTTCGAGCAGGATGAGAGAGTCAACCTTTGTTTTGATTTGCCGCATGTACTCGTCAATTGTGTGGTGAATTTGACACAGTGGCGGAGTTGCTGGCGGAATTTCTTGATGTGTTCGCGAGTTGGATGATAGGTCAAGAATTATCCCTATTCTAACTGCAAGTGCACAGAAATACAACTGTAGTACAAAGGGTATCGAATCCACAAAGACTCGAGGTCACACGATAGATTATATGTTTTCAAACTTAGCTAAATCAATCAGGTAAAAGCAGTAAACAAGCAAATGAATTTAAAAGGTGTTTTCAATAGGAGAAAGACGCTAGATTTAGGAAGTTCTCAGGAATCATGCAATGTCAGACAGTTCAACAATCATGATTCAGATTAAGCATAGGTTCAGGAACTAGAATCGCAAATGTAAATAATCCAACTCTCGCTGCGATGATTATTGATAGGTGTAGTTTTATCCCTATTCTACTGCAAGTGCACAGTTAATGCAATCGTAGTATATAAGGTATCGAATCCCACAATGACTCTCAGTCACACAATAGATTATTAGTAGTTCAGATTTAATTAAGCGAAGCAGGTGTGAAAACAGTAAACGAAATAGCAAAGCAAGTCAAGTGAGTTTGTAAGCAAGAAGGCGAAGCGTTAGGTTTCAGGAGTTCTCAGGAAATCAGGAACGCAAGCAATCAATCTATCTAGATCTAATCAATAACTGTTCTAGAACTCAAACACGGATATAGAATTAACCAAATTCCTTTGCGATAACTCTCTAAGTCTAAGTGCAGCAAACCAAACTTTCGTTTGCGAGAACTAACAGATTAAACCAGCCTTAATTCCAAGTTTGATATGTTCACAACTAACCTAAACCAAACTTCCGTTTGCGAGAAGTTTAATTGCTCATCTAGGTTCTTTCTAGTTAAATTAACCAACTTCCGCTGTATTAATCAACCTAACATCATAATTCTGATTAGCTACTTCAGATTAAACAACTTAGATAAAGAACTAGCAGATATGAATCCCTACAGATCAATTAATCTATAATTCTCTGAAATCCCTAATGAGAATCCTTCAACCTAACAGGTAATCTACTCAGACATATTCATCGAGACAGAAAATATCCTAAGTAGAAAACCAAATATCATATAATCAAATAAGAACTGGGGTTCAAAATCAAGTCTCTTTCGAGATCAGGATCAGCCCCTCAACTCTCTCTGAGTAAAACTTAACGTAAGAAAAGCTTCTAAAAGCGTAGCCTAACAAGTGGCTGTAAAACCTAATTATAATCCTAAAACACGTTTTGGGGCTTCTTTGTAAATATTAGGAACTTCTGGGCAAAACTGAAATTACTTTATTCTTCATTAAACCGTCGTTTGGCCCATCTCGCTGGTGCAACGATCGATGCCACAAGTGTGTCGATCGTTGCGTCTCTGAAATATTGACAGTGAAGTCTATCTCTCGGCCGAATACTCTAATTAGCTCCAGAAAGTGCCATAATCACCAAATATGCTCCAAATGTGCTTGTACCTAATAAACACCTGAAAAGACTCTAAAACATAGTAAAAGACTCGATAAATGACACATATACCATGGTTAAAAACCCTAAAATCCATGGTATATCAACTCCCCCACACTTAGCCTTTGCTTGTCCTCAAGCAAAACAAAGAACTAAATGTAGTTAAGAGGTTTGAAAACTTTCAGAAACTCTTTTCGTCATGGAAGCAACAACACTCAGATTCCCCTTAGTAAACCACTGAAAGAATCAATCACAGGATATCAAGACCAACATGTACTTCCCCCACACTTAGCAACTGTCCTAGGTAAACTCCACAATCACATTCAAGCATTCAAATTCTCCCTACTGACTTCTGCAAGTATTTAAGTGCGGTCTCACCTAAGGAGTATCGATCAAAGGGCACATGGATTCTTACTTCATCAGCTCTAGACCACCATACTATCTTTCTCTAGTCCCTTTCTTCTCTTTCCCTTCTTTAACAACTGATTTTTCCCACATTGGGTATCATTTTATTTTTTTTATCAGTGTTCTTCCCGTTATGGGGTGTACTTTGGACACATTCCATGGATCACACAGGAGATAATAGGGGTCTCTACCACTCATGTGACCACTTCGGAGTTACTAACTCATCCTCAGTTTATTATTATTATTATTTTTTTTTTACTTTATAGAAGGGGAGAAGGGAACTAAATAGGATAGGTTGACAGGCTGTGTCAGAACTAACAGGGAATCCAACACAGAGTATACCAAGCCCTTAGGTGAGAAATCTAAGTCAGTATTAAGGTTGAAGTCAGTAAAAGGATCCTCTGATACCTGAAGTGATGTGGGTGTTCCCAGTAGGTTGATCTGTGTCTGGGTTTTCTAAAGGTCAGAGATAGATCCTGCAACTTCATCCCAATGGTTACTTAAGTTCCTGCAAGTCTTGTAAATCTTCTCAAAAATTCACTGTTTCTTACTTAAACAATTTTGACTCAATAAAACAAATTTTTTTGAAAAATGGACTGAATCTTAAGAAAACAGAAAGATAAACGTCAGTAGCACCTCCCCCACACTTAAGACACACTGTCCCCAGTAGTGTCAAGCGAAGGATCGGTAAAAATAAATAAAAATTGTTAATGGTTTGTTTGAGTTCTGTCGTATTTTACCTCTGTCGCTCAAGCACCAATCGTTGCACTAAGTGCATCGATCGTTGCTAGGCAATTTTTCGTTGAGTGTCGATCGTTTAACGATCGTTGCACTGCGTGCATCAGATCAGTCAGCATGTTAGCAGGTTAGTCCGTTGGAATCTATCAAATTTTGAATCCTGCAAGCTGGAAACACTGAAAATAGAGTAAAATCGAAACAAATAGCGTAGCATATCAAACATAACATCCAAAAACAAAAGCATCCCAAAAATCAAAAGGAAAAAGTGCAAAGATAAATAAGAAAAGGATAAAAAGTACAGAACCGAAAGTCTGAAAATGGAGATCACTCTCACTCGCTCACATCATCTATCCCACCATATCGCTCATCCTCACTGGCTGCCTCAGCTATGCGATCAGTACCGCTCGAAGAAGTAGGAGTCGGAGATTGTCGTCTGCGTCGAGAAGGTCCTGGAACGGGCTGGTGAACCTGTGGCTGTCTCCTGCAAGTGCAGCCTCGCATCCACTCCCAGATGGTCTTCCATATCCCATCACTACGCTCTCTCCACTCAGCCTCAGACATACTACCGTAGGGCACTGTCATCTCAGGATAAGGGCCCATATCAGCAGCAGGCGCAGGTGTAGAGGAGGATGAAGCTCTCGTAGAAGGCTCTCCCAGCGGATGAGCCATAGTAGGCACTGAGCGTCGAGCTCTGGCAGGAGGGCGGAAACTCAGAGCATCAATGGTATCAATCTGAGTCAGCCTAGCAGCAGGAAGATCAATACCATACTGTGTATCCTCAGGGTCGAAGTAAACCCACACTCGCCCCTCCTTCAGCCACGTAGCACTCTGCAAGTGACTGAGATCCAGGAACTCTCTCTCAGTAACGCACTCTGTATCCCCCATAGGTATCCTGCAGTGTCTGAAGATAGGAGTAAGAAGACTCCCTACTGTCTCCTTGCGCACACCGTCATAAGGCTTCTTCTGCAGCTCGCAAAGATGATGGGAAAATAAAGATCCCAGGTTGACTTTCCTAGCTGGGTCTCTCACATCGGTACCCCTGAACTGCTCCCTCAGTCCTCTGAATAGAATCTCCAACTCGTTATTGCGCATCTTTTTGGCCTCATGCTTGCACAATAGAGTGCGTCCCAAGATACGCAAGACATACCTGAGGGCAGGATGCCTGACCTGAATCACCGGTGTAGTCCGTGAGTGATACCGTCCACCACCAATGTACTGCCAAAACTGCGCAGCCTCTGCTGGTTCCCATGGAAAGGACAAATCGGTGCGTGGCTGCTCAATGCTAAACCCATAGATCTTACAGATATCGAGAAGGGGCACTCGATACCTGGCGCCTAGGCACATGAAAGTAAAAGTGCCTCCTTGAGCATTCCTGCTCTCCGGGTTCGGGTATACAACCCTGCATGTGGCAAGCAACTGTCTCACCAGCTCTGGGTATAGATCGTAAGGCTGCATCGGCATTGTCCCCAGACCAATGCCTCTGCACAGCTCCATAACCTGTCTGTCTATGCCGAGACCATGACAGGTCGAGTAATCAGCAAACTTGGTTGGCGCTATCTCCATGCCACACCAACCGTTATACAGCAGTGTGTCGTACTCGTCCCAGTACTCGTGTAGCGGCCTCTCTGTGAAATCAGTCGTAGTGAGCATCCTCTTGATACCCTTACCCCAGTTGTGATCAGTCTGAATCCGAGTCTTATCTGCTCTTGGCCATGGTGGCCCAATGGTCGCATGAACCAACTGATATGGCTCTGGAGGATCAGAATCCCTGTGTAGCCACTCTGGTGGCGGAATGTACTGTCGTGAGGCGCTTGCGGCTGTTGCTCTGCGCTTGCGGGGTTGATCATGAGTTGCCATCTGCAAAACAGAAATTTAAGCAAATTAGTCACGGCAAACTCTCTGTGAAATCGTCGTGCAACGACCGTTGCACTAAGGCAGCGATCGTTGCAAGGCGATTTCGTGTACTCGAACATTTCCCCAGAATCGTCGAGTAACGACCGTTGCACAAGTGCAACGATCGTTGCTGGGCGATTCTGGCCGCAATCAACAGTCAACAAAATAGTTTCAAAATCGTGAAATCAACCGCAAAATCGACAACAATCCATTCCTAAACAACCTAAAGCATAATCATTTCAACATGCATTCATCAATTTTGGTCCAAAATTCCCAATTTCTAAAACCCTAAAAGTGGAATCCGAAAATTATCAAATAGAAGTACATTACCTTGATTCCGTGAGAAATGGGTAGGAGAAATAGATTGGGGGTGCAAAAATAAGTGAAATAGTGCTTTGAATCAAAGAAATCGATGAAGAAACGATGATTTTCGGTTTTGGCTCTCGGTGTTATCGGTGGCGAGAAATGGAGAAGAAAAAGGAGAAGAAGGGTTTAAGGTAACTTACCTTGGTCGTGGGTGCAACGATCGTTGCATGACAGCAACGATCGATGCTGGTCGAACCAGATCGATTCCGGTTTAGCGCGACATACCTTAATTTCGATTTAAACCAATTGCAACGACCGTTGCACATGTTAGCAACGATCGTCACTCATCTCCAGACTTGGTTCTGTATCTAAAAACTAGCAAAAACAAATAAAAAAGTGAAATCCTAAGAAAAACACCAAAAATGAAAAGGAAAAATAATTAAACCTAACAGTGGGTTGCCTCCCACTCAGCGCTTGTTTTAAGTCATTAGCTTGACTTTTGGAAAGAGGTCAGAATCATGGAGGTTTCAACAGAGACTTTGAGTGTCTCTGTGAATGCCTTATCATCCACGGTGGTGTGTAAGCAGTAGCAGCATGATGTCGTCCAAGGAACGTAGGAAGGAATGTAGGGTGGGATCGACATTTGGGTGTTTTAAAGCTCTTTCCTGCATTCAAAACAGTCGAGTCAGGAGGTTTAAACTTAGAGGATTTATGCTTTACCTTTGGCTGAGATTTGATGTTCGGAGCTTTCTGCTTATTAGTAGCTTTAGGCTTTGAAGATGTTAGAGTAGACTCCTGTGGAATCACCATCTTCTTGTCAACCACTACTGTGCACTGAACAACATCTTTGGACCTTACAGGAGCTTTTGGGAATGGTATGGGAGGTTTGTAGATCCTTTCCTTTGTAACTCCACGAGGTATAAGTGAAACTGATCCTTTACGGGGTGCAACGATCGGTGCATGTGGTGCAACGATCGACGCGGTTGTCTCAGCTCGCGTTTCAACTACAGTCTCGGGTCCATCAGCTTCCTGGTCTAATTCAGCAATTTCAAACTCAAATTTCCCCTCTTGACTTGATCCAGTATCAGTCTGAACTATCCAAGCCAAAAGATCCATGTCAATCTCTGTTGAATCTGGTCCGTCGAAACTCTCAAACTCAGGGAATTCAATATCAGACTCCTCTCTGTTTTCCACAAATTCCATAGCTTTTACTGCTAGATATGGTCCATGATCCATCATGTGGTCAACCTGAATAGGAATGTCAAAGACATGGGCTTTCTGGGCATCCCTCCGTGTGGTAGGACTTGAAATCTGATCCATCTGTGTATCTAGCAACTTCATATGAGTGTTCAAGGACTCAAATTTCTCATTCAGATTAGTGTACAGGCTCTCAAGCTTCGAGCTGAAGGATGCTGTGGTTTGTTGTTGTTCCGCAATGGATTGCTCCATCATGATCTCTAATCTGCTCCTCTGTGCAGGTACAGGAGATGCTAGGCAGGGTGTATAACCATAATCTCTTGATCCTTGAGCATGCCTAGAACCTTGTCTCTGCTGATGTCCAAATGTATGTCCAAAAAATCAGCTCCAGCCATATATTTTACCTCTGCAAATCCTTCAGTTTCTGCATCAGCTCGGAACTGTCTTTCCCTTAGTAGGACGTTGTGGATGTCATCTATTTTATTTCTCATCTCAGCTACTTGCCCAACCAATACATGGTAATCTGGCAAGATGGGGTTTCCGTCCCCATCTAGTTTCTGACCTTTTGCGTTGCATATATGACCCTCTTGGTCTCGTAAAACGCCGTTTTCACCGCGAATCAGAATCACAGGTTCCATAGAGTGAAACCTATTGAACGTCTCAGATTTTGACATCTCTGTTCTCGCCTTGTGTCGATCGATGCAAGGTAGGCAACGATCGATGCAGTGCGAGTCCCTGCAAATCCCAAAAATCAAAAGCGTGAGTAAACAAGAAAATTAAAAAGAATGCTTAGTCTAAATCCTAGTACTAAATCTATTGGTGAACTCAAAGAGTCCCCGGCAACGGCGCCAAAAACTTGATAGGTGTAGTTTTATCCCTATTCTACTGCAAGTGCACAGTTGATGCAATCGTAGTATATAAGGTATCGAATCCCACAAGGACTCTCAGTCACACAATAGATTATTAGTAATTCAGATTTAATTAAGCGAAGCAGGTGTGAAAAAAGTAAACGAAATAGCAAAGCAAGTAAAGTGAGTTTGTAATCAAGAAGGCGAAGCGTTAGGTTTCAGGAGTTCTCAGGAAATCAGGAACGCAAGAAATCAATCTATCTAGATCTAATCAATAACTGTTCTAGAACTCAAACACGGATATAGAATTAACCAAATTCCTTTGCGATAACTCTCTAAGTCTAAGTGCAGCAAACCAAACTTTCGTTTGCGAGAACTAACAGATTAAACCAGCCTTAATTCCAAGTTTGATATGTTCACAACTAACCTAAACCAAACTTCCGTTTGCGAGAAGTTTAATTGCTCATCTAGGTTCTTTCTAGTTAAATTAACCAACTTCCGTTGTATTAATCAACCTAACATCATAATTCTGATTAGCTACTTCAGATTAAGCATTAAGAACAACTTAGATAAAGAACTAGCAGATATGAATCCCTACAGATCAATTAAGCTATAATTCTCTGAAATCCCTAATGAGAATCCTTCAACCTAACAGGTAATCTACTCAGACATATTCATCGAGACAGAAAATATCCTAAGTAGAAAACCAAATATCATATAATCAAATAAGAACTGGGGTTCAAAATCAAGTCTCTTTCGAGATCAGGATCAGCCCCTCAACTCTCACTGAGTAAAACTTAACGTAAGAAAAGCTTCTAAAAGCGTAGCCTAACAAGTGGCTGTAAAACCTAATTATAATCCTAAAACACGTTTTGGGGATTCTTTGTAAATATTAGGAACTTCTAGGCAAAACTGCAATTACTTTATTCTTCATTAAACCGTCGTTTGGCCCATCTCGCTGGTGCAACGATCGATGCCACAAGTGTGTCGATCGTTGCGTCTCTGAAATATTGACAGTGAAGTCTATCTCTCGGCCGAATACTCTAATTAGCTCCAGAAAGTGCCATAATCACCAAATATGCTCCAAATGCGCTTGTACCTAATAAACACCTGAAAAGACTCTAAAACATAGTAAAAGACTCGATAAATGACACATATACCATGGTTAAAAACCCTAAAATCCATGGTATATCAACTATCTATGTCTAGCAACCTAATGATTCAAATCTCTTTGAGTTCTAGACAAGCATTAATAGCAAGTTCTTGGGTTCACAATTCTATAGATCAAATCTCTTTGCATCTAAACAAATTGCTCACACTAGTTCTATCAGATTATAATTCACACTCTCGTGCCAAATTAGTTATCTAAGATCTAAAATCTAGGTGATCAATCTAGAATTCAGTATTAATCTCAACTAGGTGATGAACGGATAGATTTAGAATCCTAATTATCTAGTGATCTATCAAAGCATGGAATCCCTATGAGAATCCCTAAATCTAACTAAGGTTACTACTCATACATGGAATCAATAAGACAGACAAGACATGTTTGAATAGAAAACAAGATTAAATAGATATAAAGAGTGGGGTTCAAAATCCTTCTCTCAAAGGTTACAAGTAGCAGGATCAGCCCCAAGCCAAAATCTCGCAATCTCCCAATGCATAAGCCAAAACAAGCAAGAACAAAAGATAGGAAAAAACAACTCTCCAAAACCCTATTAAATGTCTAAACATGTTTTGGGGGAAAATTAGAAATAAATGAAACTTCTGGACTTTCTTGCAAATCTTCAAAAGATGCAACAAACCGGCGCATAGCTTCTGCTGGACTTCAGTGTCGGTTGACATCTACTCGTGGTCACGACTCCAATTTCAGCATCCTGTAGAATGCTCTAGAATGTCCAAAAACTCCTAGCTTTGTTCCAAACGCAAGCTTACCTGTAAAAGACTTGATAGACTCGAAAAGCAAGGTTAAAGACTCAATATATACACTTATATCATGGTTAAAAACCTAGAAAAACCATGATATATCATTGGATTGTGTAAGTTGAATGAAGCGTGGTCTAGGCTTCAAGTGTTGTTCCAGAGGTTGCAATGAGCGGCTGCACTGAGGTTTCGAGAGTGCAAATGAGAGCACTGTACAATAGGTTGTCTTGTCTTTCTAAAGCGGGAAAGGCTGGGTTTGGTGAGATGAAATCATTGACAAGAATTGTCGGAGACGGTGGTGTGGAGTCGTCAATGAAGCAGAGGAGACCTAATCCTTTGAATAATGTGCGGATTTGGATGCTACAGGTCAGATAGTTCAATGAGGACAGTTTTGTGATGTTGACCATGTTGATGGTGGAGATCGGATTCTCGGGATCATTTGGATTCATGATCATTGGAGAAGCAGGTGGTGTAGCAGTCTGATATATCATGGTTTTTCTAGGTTTTCAACAATGATATAAGTGTATATAGTCCTTTGCAGGTTTAGGCACGTTTGAAGCTTATCTGGAGATTATGGGAGCTTTTGGAGTGATTTTGCAGCATACATGGATTTCACAGAGTTCACTGGGTGCATCTGCACTTAGTGTCGACCGACAGACCGACACTAATTTAGTGTCGGTCGACGCCACTAAAGGACGAAATTCTTGCGCGTCAGAAATACATATTTTGGAGATTTGCAAGATTTACCCAGAAGTTTCCCGTAATTATAAGAAGACCCAAATCATATTTTAGACTATTAATTAGGTTTTTGAGCCATTGTTTGAGGCTAAGCTTTATTCGATCAGAGATTATGAGATTTTGGGGCTGGTCTTGTACTCGAGAGAGAAGAGATTTCGAACCCCTTTTCTTATTCTATTGATTTATATGATTTCTGCTTTGATTATGTATATTGTTATGATTGCCATGTCTGAGTAGTTCTCTTGTTAGATTTAGAGATTCTCATTAGGGATTTCATGGAATTATAGATTGGTTAATTAATTGGGATTCAAAGCATCTAGTTCTTCATCTGGGTTGTTCTTAACGCTTAATCTAAATTAGCTACTTGGATTATTGATATCAGATTAATTAGAGCAGCGAGAGTTGGTTAATTGATTAGAAAAGAACCTATCTGAGCAAATTGCATATTCGCAAAGAGATTTGGCCTAGGGGATTTGTGAACGAAAGAACCTAAATTAATTGCATGTTTAGAACTCTAGGATTCGGAAAAAGATTTGGTTTTCTAGGTTGTTAGACATAGTTAGCATTCACAGCGAGAGTTGGTTTGTTATATGATTGTGATTCTAGTTCTATAACATCGATATCTGAATCTTGTTGATTGATTGATATGTGTTCCTGATTTCCTAAGAACTTCCCTAAGTCTAGCACCTTCGCTTATTGATCACACACTGTTTACTTAATCGCTTTGTTTATTGCTTACATCTGTCTTGCTTAGCTTAATTCGTGAAACTTGTGTCTCTGTGGATTCGATAACCTAGATACTACATCGTTCCAAACTGTACACTTGCAGTTAGAATAGGGATTAAAATTTGCTCTATCAAGTTTTGGTGCCATTGTCGGGGACTCTTTGAGTTCGCCGTTAGATTTTGTACTAGAATTTAGTCTAAGTGTTTTCTTTTCTTGTTTACTGACCTCTTTTGTGTTTTTCTTGTTTCTGCAGGAAAACAGCGAGCCAGAGAAGTTAGTGTCGATTGACACCGCCTTAGAGTCGGTCAACACTCTTAGCGGAGGCAGTCTGATTTCTGTGTATGCCTAAAGGCCACACCCAAAGAAACCCATACGAAGATCTTTTGAACCTCAGACTTGAGTAGCTTGCTAGGCTTTTGAGAACAAACAGGAAGGCTCAGAAATCTTCAAGGATGATGAATCGATTGATCTTGATTAGAGATGCAGAAGGTGTTTTGAGAGACTCGCAGAAAAATCCCTACAATGCTCAGGGCCAAAGAATTAATGCTCAAGGAAATGTGATCCCTGAACCTGAGAAACATATTTTTAATCCTCCTGCTAGGAGGACACTAGCTGACTACAACAGGCCTGATGAGTTCTACGCCAACAGGTCTGCGATTGTACCTCCTGCTTTTGAGAGGAATGAGTTTGAGTTGAAGACTTTCTACTACAAGCTTGCGGGACAACACATTTTTAATGGACTCCCACATGAGCATCCTATGGATCACATAGAGGACTTTGAGTCTTTAGTCACTGGGATGAAGCACAATGGAGAGAGCTATGACTACTTACACTGCAATCTTTTTCCTCACTCTCTTGGAGGAGAAGCTGCTAATTGGCTGAAGCAGATTCCACTTGGGACTGACTACTTAGAATGCAGTGAGGGAGAAGTTTCTGCGACACTTCTATGATGATGCTAGATCTGATCAGTTTAGACAGGATCTCTTGACCTTTAAGAAGGGATCTACAGAGCCTTTTAAGGCAGCCTGGGTGAGATTCAAGATGTATCAAGAGATTATCCTCATCATGGTTTCTCTGGGGTGCAATTGTTGGGTATTTTCTTCAGAGGAGTTTATATGTGGTATCAGATGGCTTTAGATGCTGCAAGTAATGGGAACTTCTACACTAAATCTACAGAAGAAGCTAAGGGGCTTATTGAGAACTTGGTGACTAGTAATAGTGTCAAGAATGCTGATATGGAGAGAAAGAAGTCTGGTGGTAAAGCTGATAACTCACAAATAGCTGAGTTGAATAACAAGATTGATTCTGTCCACAGCATTCTGCTTGGGAAGAAGCAGCCACATGAGGTATCTGAGACTAGAGAATGTGCACAAGAGGCTGTGAAGTACATTGGAGGATCTGGATTTCAGAAGTATGGTATTCAAAATCCTGCTTCTTTCACTCAAAATTCTGCATTACAGAAGCCTTTCCACCAGCAGAACAACTCCTACCAGAGGACTTATGGATCTTCATCTTATCAAACACCTCCTGCTACTAATACCCATGAAAGTAAGTTGGAAGATATGATGGAGAAGATACTTGAGGTTCAGACAAAGACTAATGTGGACTTCAACAAGAAGATGGATGCCATCTACACTGATTTGAATAGGAAGTTTGAATCTTTGAGCACACATATGAAGCAACTGGATACACAAGTGGATCAGATTTCGGGTTCAATCAACGGGAAAAATGTTTAGAGTGCACAAGTCAATGCCATCTCAGTTCAGATTGGAGATGAGCTGGATCAGGAGCATGAACTTGAGCTAAAGGTTGTGCAAAACGTGAAAAATTCTCGAGATTTTGGAGCTGCATATTTAATGTCGGTCGACACTAATTCTGAGTGTCGGTCGACACAATTGGAAAATCACGAAATTTTGAGTTATGACGGACCGAAATCGACCTTGCTCGATACTAAAATCGAATAAAAAAATCTGGGCAGATTTATGTCGACCGACACTACTTTAGTGTCGACCGACACCAATCTTAGACCACGCCAGTTTTGCCTATTGAATTGTCATGGTCCACAAAAACAGATCCAGTTTTGCTAATAAACATCCCAGAGCCTAGGATTGAGCAAAAACAGATTGCATAAAGAGTTTATAAGCCCAAGATTCTATTTCCTAGACCTCCCAAGAAGAATATTCTCTCAAAGGATGAATATTTAAAAGAAGGGGTGGTGAAGATCTCTAAACAAGTGAGTGATGTGCTATTGAATAAGGTTCCAGAGAAGCTTCTAGATCCAGGAGCCTTTGTACTAGATTGTTCCATCTTCAAGGACAACTTCAAGCATTCTCTGTGTGACTTGGGATCCGGTGTGAATCTCATGCCATACTTTGTGGCTGTGAGGTCGGGGTTATTGGACTTCAAACAAACTAGGATCTCTCTAATCCTAGCTGATCGATCGAAAAGGATCCCAAAAGGAGTTCTTGAGGACATCCTTATTAGAGTTGTAAACTATTTGATTCCAACAGACTTCGTAGTGCTGAAATATGATGTTGAACTAGATGATCCTCTACTACTTGGCAGATCCTTCTTAGCTACATCTGGAGCAGTGATTGACGTGAGGCGTGGTATGATTGATCTCCACCTGGGAGATAAGCCTTTGCACTTCAAGATGGATAAGCTGGGAAAGTCCACCATTGATGGTCAAGCTTTTAGTGTTGAAGTGGAGCTAGAAGTTCAGATTGGTTAATCTATTGTGTCTGATAGTGGAGAAAAGAAGATGGTGGTTCCTCAGGAATCTACTCTAACATCTTCAAATCCTGCAACTGCTCATAAGCAGAAAGCTCCAAACATCAGATCTCCACCAAAGCAAAGGTATGCATCTTCTAAACTTAAATCTCCTAACTTCATTTCTGTGAATGCAGGGAAACGCTCTATCCCACCCAAGCTTCACTCCCGCCTTGGATCTATTCCCTCACTCCTTGGACGATCCCATGCTGATACCGCTTACAAACCTCCATGGATGAGGAGACTTTCACAGAGGCACTCACAGCCTCTGTTGAAACCCCCCAGGACCATGATCTCATACCCATAGTCAAGCTAATGACTAAAAACAAGCGCTGAGTGGGAGGCAACCCACTGTTGGGTCAGTTTTTCTTTTCTTTTTCATTTTTGGTTTGGTTTCTTTGATTTTTCCGTTTTTTTGGTGTTTCATAACGTGATGAACAGGTTGCAGACAGCAGTGTCGGTCGATGCCCCTTTAGTGGCGGTCGACACCACACTCGAAAACACAGACCATAATCGAGGACGCTCGATTTGGATCAGGTTTGTATCAACCTAAGCCTTGTGTCGTTGGACACTGGCTCTGTGTCGGTCGACACCGACCACGCTAGTAGGTAAGGTTTCTGATTTTCCGGATTTCCGCTGATTATACCTTGTTCTCCAGAGCCAAAGCTGCGATAACACTGCGGACAGTGTTATTTAAGTGTGGGGGAGGTAGTTTACTGACCACCGTTTTCTTTCTTTTCTTAGAGCCAGTCCTTTGTTTTCAAAATTATTTTATTGACTCAAAAATTGGTATGAAACTATGATTTTCCGAGGAATTTTTTGCTGAAACAGGAACTAAGTGACCAGTGGACAGACCTGCAGTAGCTTAATGACTATTAGAAAACCACACACTGATCAACCTACCAAGGACACCCATATCTTCTCAGGTATTCAGAGGATCCACTACTAACTTCACTTCTAATCTTGACTTAATTTTCTCACCTAGGGGCTTGGTATCTCTGGATCGGATTCCTCTGACGTGCCTGACACAGCTTGTAAACCTGTTTGAGTATGGTTCCCTTCTCCCCTCCTTTGAAAGTAAAAAGAAACAAATTGCGGATAAGCTAGTAGCTTCGAAGCGGCCACGGGAGTGGTAGAGACCCCTATTACCTCCTGTGTATCCATGGAAACATGTCCAAAGTAACACCCCGAATAAGAAGGGAAGAGCACTGATAGAAAAAATAAAATGATACCCAGTGGGGAAAAATCAGTTGCTAAGGGAGAAAGGGAGAAGAAAGGAACCAGAAACCGATAGTTTGGTGGTCAGGTACTGACTGGGCTGAGTCCATGTGTCCTCTGATCGATACTCCTTTGTGAGACCGCACTTAATTATATACAGAGGTTAGTCTGGTGAATTTGGATATCCTGTCTTGATTGTGGAGTTTACTTGGGACAGTTGCTAAGTGTGGGGGAAGTACATTGTGGTCTTGATCTCTGCAGGGATGTTTTCATGTGTGTTACTAAGTGATGTGAATGCGATGTTCCTAGAACGAAATGAGTTTATGTATTTTCAAACCTTTTTTCATACTTTGGTTCTTTGTTTGCTTCAGGGCAAGCAAAAGCTAAGTGTGGGGGAGTTGATATATCATGGTTTTTCTAGGTTTTCAGCTATGATATATGTGATACCCCGATCTCGAAAACTTGATAAAAATATTATTATTAAATGTAATGATATTTTTATCACTACTAAAATAAATTATCTTGCTAAGAAATTCATTGGAATTATTTTTGGAAATTCTTGAGAATTTTCATTAGAAAAACCGGTTTTTCCGAGAAACCGATAAAATGTTCGGGCAAGCGAACGAACCCTCTAATGTCCACTAAAAATTATGCAATTTTGACCACAGCTCCATTAATATATGTAGAAGCTATGGTTAAAAGTATTTGGCAAGATTTAATCCCTATATTAAGTTATGAATTTTGGGTCATTAATGGGTAATTAATGATTAAAAATTCAAAATAAAATTCAAGGAGCTTGGGCTTGGTTAGGGCTGACCAGAGATGATAGGGAAGGTCACAATGGATCTGATTTAAGCCCAGTAAAAGGATTGTGCCACGAAATTATGCAAGAGGAACAAAAAAAAGGCCTTGTGAACTTGATGCAATGAATCTCCAAAAACATTTTTTGTGGCCCAAGCCCAAGGAGCTTCTTCATGGACCTTAGAGGTGTAAGAAGGAGGCTAAAGGAGAGTGTTTTTGGCCAACAGCTGTAGGGAAGTCGTGGCTTAGGATGAGGGAAGAGAAGAGACAAATGGAGGGTGTGAGATTAACTCTCTTTGGCTATAAAAACGGACCTCTCCCCCTCCCATTTTCTTCACAACAAAAGCTCACAAGAGGAAAGAAGAGGGATAGGAGAGAAAGAAGAGAGAAGGAATAGAAGAAGAAGAGAGGAAGAAGAAGAGAGGAGGAGGCGCAAAGGAGGAGGAGGAGGAGAAGAAGACAAAGCCGGAAGAAGAAGAAAAGGAGGAGGAGCCGGAGAGGAGAGAGAGAGAAGGAGGAGAGAGAGAAAGTAGTGAAGAGTTCGGATGGTAACCGAGGAGCGGGGAAATATTTCCTAAGCGGAGATTTTCAACGTTTATCCCAAGTACCGACCTTCTCTTCCGTCTTAAGCGGCTTTAAGACGGTCCGGAGGTTTGATTAGTAAGGCTATACGGGGTCAACCGTGACAAATTGTTGGTGAGTTGGGGTTAATTGGTTGAGTATTTTATTACTCCGCAGGTTCCCGACACTAAGTTACGAGCCGTTGAGATGATTATGATTAGTGTCGGTTTGTTTAATAACTTATGATATATGAGTATATATGGTTTTTTGATTGGTTGACGTTGATGGTATGGATCTTGTTGTTATGATGTAACATGCGGTGATTAAGAACTAGGTAATAAACGAAAGATGAAAACATGGAAAAACTATGTGATAATAATATGACGATCGGTTCGTGAATGATTGATGTACGGAATGTTGTGCGAATGATGGTTACATGTGTTGTGATGTGGTATGTTTAATGGTTTGCTTGATGTGTTAGTGACAAGATGTTATAGTGGGCATATCGATTTCCCGACCCGATGGATCCTCGGGAGCGTACCGGTCGGTTCACGTACTCTCGGGTCGTGTTACCGGCAGGTGTTAACCTACTGAGTGACGCCGGTAGGTGTGTGGTCCGGAGAATACGAGGTCATGTCCTAGGGCCGGACTGCATGGAAGCTCAGGCTATCTAGGGGTAGCCCGAGTCGTCGTGTATCGATGGACGGAGAACAGGGTCTTACTCGTAGTACTTCGTGTCTATGAGTAAGAGTCGAGGGAATCACTACCGTAGGCCTATATGGTAACGGGACGAGTATTCCGAGGGATTGACGATATTTCCAGGGCCCATAGCATGCATATAGTATAATTAATGTCTTCGTGCTTCGACTATCAATTAATTCTTGTGTAATTTTCCGTCGTTGATTGTGTGTGGGGATGGGTTGGGCGGACGGGAAGTTACTTTGTTAGTTGGGGGATCCCAACTCACTGGGTCGACAATAGATTGCTCACCCCTCTCTTTCATCTTTTTCAGGTAACCCATAAGAATAGTGGATTGCATGACGTTAGGCCAGCCGGTGTAGTATTGACGTCTCTTTCGTAACATTGAATTTCAAGTAATGCTATTTTAAATAAATAACGTCCATGAACCTATTGTACTTCCGCACTTTAAAAGCAATGTTTTATAATCGTAAATGCATGTTGATTATATTAGATTGCTCCGGTCTAATATAACTACCAAATTTTGTTACGGTTGCGAAGCCATAATTAAAATTTGGGAAACGTGTAATTGAAAAACTCGGATCAGTTTAGTGATGAAAATTGTTAATCCGAGCCGAATTAATCAAACACGGTAAAAATTGTGACGGCTCTGGTCCCGACTACGGGAAACTGGTGATCATGTTCTTGTTTGATTGTTGGTCATCGGTTGACTAAGGTCAAAGCGGAACAAGGGCGTTACAAAAGGTGGTATCAGAGCATGGTTCTGATCGTGCTCATGCAACATGTGTTTCAGATTTATCGAGTCAAACATTGAGTCACGAAAGATACATTAGGAAACCGGACACGTCTTATTTAGCTAGGACTTAGTCACTTACCTGTTAATGATGCAGATGGAGGACGGAGCAATCGATAGTGGCGAACGTGGTATGGCTATGGGGTCAGAACGGGTTTCATAACGCAGAGGACTGGGTCGCGAGGAGTCAGACGAAAAGGCTAAGTCACCAGGAAACTCGGATAACCAGGAAGGCCATGCAGATCAGGCGCAAGAAACTGCAGAGAAAGACATTGAAGAGACTGAATCTAGCAATGATCGTCCGAAGGAGGTGTCCAGGAATGATCAGACTGCGGAAGGAGGCCGAAAAGTAAACACAGAGCCAGAGCATACCCTGAAAATGCTTCATGACGTAATGGCTCGAGCTATGCAATCACCACAAGTAACCCCTAACGCGGCGAATCGACCACTGTTCCTATTTTGATCTCTTCGATGAAGAAGATGGGAACTACACACTTCTCCGGTCGAACTTACCCATTAGTCTCCGATCGATGGGTCCGAATGGTGGAAAAGAACTCAAGGCGACAAGATGTCCGGAGGACTATAAGCTAAGCGTGGGAACTTACTACCTGGACCGAGATGCAGCCGATTGGTGGGAAAGTCGGGAAGCCCAAGTGGAACATATGGTGAAGACCTGGACGGCGTTCAAGGAAGAATTTGAGCGCAATTACTTTACCCCAGAGTCAAGGTATCGACTACAACGGGACTTTGCTAACCTTGAATAGGGGAGTAAATCAGTTCCCGAGTACGAATCCGAGTTCATGCGACTGAAGCGCTATGTGGGCCACAAAAACGGAGACGAAGAAGCAATGATCACCAACTTCTTGTTCGGCCTTCGACCCGAGTTGGAGAGCAGACTTGCGGTAGGGAACTTCGCAAGCCTCAGAGACTTGGTGGAGAAAGCTGTAAGCGTAGAGATCGGGTTGGCAGCAGAACGAACAGTGTGGGGAAACTTCAACTCAAACCAAGGCGGAAGGTCATCAGGCCATCAGGGTTGGCACTCGGGACATAACCGTCATTTCAAAGACAAAGGCAAACGACCACAAGGAACATCCGACTCATTCAAGGGAGAAGCGGTATGCTATAACTGCGGTCAGCCCGATCATATTTCCAAATACTATCCAAGGAATGCAGTATAGCACGCATCACCCGGTCTTACCAGCTTCCGATGTGGTCAGAAAGGCCATTATGCTCGAGAATGTTCGAATCCGATCCCAGCCACCCCACTCGCCATCACGCCTGCGCCAGTTCACCCTACGATTGAGCCCGCTCGCAAGCGGCAAGCTGTAGATAGTAGGGTTTATGCCTTAGAACTAGATAATAATGAGACCCCGAAACCCACTCAGGGTCCTATCACATGTACGTTTGTGCCTGAACCCTAATCCTTGTGTGTGTGTGTATAAAACCTTCGAAGTTGCTCAAAAATAAAGCTTCTATATAAATCAATAAAGTTTATGTTTCAAAATATAAGTACTATAGCTTAAAGTTAAATATTGTTATGGCAGGAACCATACATGTTGCGGGTCGTCCCACACATGTATTGTTCGATTCAGGAGCCACCCATAGTTTTGTGATTCCAAATGTAGTCGCGGAAATCAGAGGAAATTACAAGGTAGAAAATGTTAATGTCGCTGTGTTGACCCCCGGAGAGCAAACCGTCCAAATAGATGAGTGTATTCAGAACGTACCACTAGTCATTGAAGCGAGGCAGTTCTTGGCGAATCTTCTAATTACTCCTCTGACACGGTATGAAGTCATTCTCGAAATGGACTGGTTGTCCGGCTATCAAGCCCAGCTAGATTGCGGTCGAGGAAGGATTACATTTCGTGGAGGCGGGATGGAGGCGATAGTCTACTATGGGATTAACCCTAGTAAATCGGTGTGCGTAGTGGCGGCTCTTTGAGTTCAAGACTTAATCAGGAATGGGGAAGCGTTTTTGGTGGCCATCACTGCCAACGAAGGAACCGTCAACGGCGACGGCAAGATCGAAGACATTCCAGTGGTCCAGGAGTTCGAGGACGTATTCGCGGCGTTAAAGGAATTACCTCCACCTCGGAGTAATCCTTTCACCATTACTTTGGAACCGGAAGCAAAGCCTATCGCAAAGGCACCTTATCGAATGACCCCAGTAGAACTAGCGGAACTCAAGAAGCGGCTTGAAGACTTGATCGGGAAAGGCTTCATTCGACCAAGTTCGTCACCGTGGGGAGCCCCAGTGATATTCGTAAAGAAGAAGGACGGGAGTATGATATTATGCATCGACTACCGCGGCATCAACAATATCACCATCAAGGATAAATATCAGTTGCCTCGAATTGATGAACTTTTGGATCAGCTTAAGGGAGCAAGCTGGTTTTCAAAAATAGATTTGGCATCTAGATATCACCAAATTCCTATCGCTGAGGGAGATATCATGAATACGGCATTTCAAACCAGATATGGGCAGTTTGAGTTCGTGGTAATGCCTTTTGGGATTACCAACGCACCAGCGGCCTTTATGCGATTAATGAATGAATTTTTCCATGATTATCTCGATAAATTTGTTATCATATTTACCGATGATATTCTGGTTTACTCAAAGACCGAGGTAGAGCACCGGACGCATATGGCGTTAGTTCTCGAGAGATTGCGGAAGCTGAAATTGTTTACTAAGTTTAGCAAATGCTCGTTTTGGCAGAGGAAAATTGGATTTCTGGGTCATCGCATCTTTGAGCAAGGAGTATCAGCCGATCCCGAAAAAGTAAAAGCAATCCAAGAGTAGCCTCGGCCTACCTCCGTAACGGAAGTTTAAAGTTTTCTAGGCTTGGCGGGGTACTATCGAAAGTTTGTTCGTGGGTTTTCCTCAATCGCCAAGCCATTGACAAAGCTAACAGGGAAAGGCGCACCCTTTATTTGGAATAAAGACGCAGAAGACGCTTTCGCGAAGTTAAAGATCTCTCTGACTCCAGCACCAGTTTTGGCTCTGCCAGAACCCGAAAAACCCTATACGGTGTATACCGATGCATCGCGAGTTGGTTTGGGGTGTGTCCTAATGCAAGAAGGTAAAGTCATTGCTTATGCGTCTCGTCAGCTAAGGAAGCACGAAGAGAATTATAGGACGCATGACCTGGAAATGGCGGCGGTTTCATTTGCATTGCGGATTTGGAGATCCTACCTCTATGGCGAAAGCATAGAAGTATTTAAAGACCATTAAAGTCTTAAATACTTGTTCATGCAACCAGACCTTAATCTACGACAGCGGAGGTGGATGGAGTTCAGCGCGGATTATGATCTCAAGATCAAGTATCACCCTGGAAAAGCTAATGTGGTTGCGTATGCACTCAGTCGGCGAAAAACCAAGGCTAGCATCGAAAGAGAGCTCGAAACCCTAACTGAGGAACTCAAATCAGTGAAGTTGGCTGCAATGGAAGGGGAAGCAAATGAACCATTAGGTTTACGAGCTGTAAGACAGGCGGATTTAGTCCTTCGAATCCGAGAAGAGCAGCAGAAAGACGAGAAGATTTTGAAGATCATAAGGGAAGTCAGAAACCTAGACGGACCAAACCAGAGCGGTTATCATCTTGCCAAAGATGGTACATTATTGCTTAAGGGAAGGATCACTGTACCGGAAGGTCAAGGTCTGCGAGAAGAAATTTTGGAGGCAGCACATCATTCTCTGTTTAGTATCCACACCGGGAGTTCAAAAATGTATAAAGACGTGAGGAGGTATTATCATTGGCCGGGATTGAAAATGTCTGTAGTGCGATGGGTAGCTCAATGTCCGACTTGTCAACAGATCAAAGTGGAGCATCAAGTACTCGGTGGTCTACTTAAGAGCTTACCTATCTCTCAGTGGAAATGGGATTCCATCTCAATGGATTTCATCACTGGAATGCCGACAGCAAAAGGGAGGGAAAACAACGCAATCAGGGTAATCGTCGATCGTCTGACCAAGGTAGCCCATTTGATTCCGATAAAGGACACCGATAAGGTGGAAGCCCTGGCTGAGCTATACATCGATCAAATCATTCGCCTTCATGGAGTTCCAGCAGACATCGTATTTGATCGGGATCCACGATTTACCTCCATATTTTGGAGAGCACTGCAAGAAGCTCTAGGAACCGAGCTGCATATCAGCACTGCTTATCATCCGGAAACCGACGGTCAAACCGAAAGGACTATCCAAACCATTGAGGATATTGTGGATGCTAAAATCCACACTCAAGGATTTAGAGTGATTTTGTGTTTAAGGAAAGATGGGCTAGAATCTCAATGAACCAACAATATAAATAAAGACTTGAATAGACGAATTGGATTTGTATTGAATGAATAATGAGTTTACAAGAAGAGATTAGCTAAAACACAGGTTTTGCTAGGTAAAAATCAGATGCCTTGATGAATGAAGAAGGAGATCCTTTTATAGATCTGTTTCTGCAACTAACTTCCGCAGCTCCCGGCCGCGTGCTCCACGTACTCCGCGATTTGTGGGATCTTGGAGACATGATCCACTCTGCGCACGTGCTAACTGATTCCGGAGAATGCGGGATCCGTTACGACTTAGTCTTGCCTTCGGTCTTCGGCTTGGAGTCGGAGTGTAGAGCTCGTTATCCGGAGCTATAGAGCCGGAGTGTAGAGCTCGTTATCCGGAGCTGTAGAGCCGGGGTGTAGAGCTTGTTATCCGGAGCTGTAGAGCCAGAATGTAGAGCTCGATATGTGCAGCTCGATGTTAGCTACAGGTGCAGAGCTTGATGTTACGGAAACAGGTAGAAAACCTTCCTTTCGGGGGATTAACGTTGGACAACATTTTGACTTTCGTTGACTGGATTTAAGTGTTAAATCCGACCCAAACAATTGCCCCCCAGTCCTTTAGACGAGCTGACGAGCTCTGAAGGATGAGGAATGATCGAGAAGAACGAAAGTCTTCGTTGTTATGCCTCAAGCTTGTGTTGAGCTTTCGTTGGCGAAAGGTTTAGCTTGTATGCTCATGTTGTGGAGTCGAGCTATGTTATGAGTATTCGAGAGTTTGAATACTAAGATCGCGAGATTGAGCTATTGTGTTTTGTTTGTTTAGTGTGGCCAGACATATTGGTTTAGAGCTCATTGCGATAAGTTTATGCCTTTAGATCAATGCTCTCTCAAATTGCGAAACTCGTTTAGCTTGTTAGAAAGCTGTGAGTTGTAGCTCGTTTGTAGAGTGGATTCGAGAACTGATCATCAAGTGCGGGCTTAAGGAGATTCGTTAATGAGATCTCTTAGTTGTGGAGTTCTCCTAGAATTCGTTTGGTGAATCCTTACTGAGAGGAGTCTCCGAATTTAGTTGTGTATTGTTTCAGCTGTTTTATAGAGTTCGATGTAGCAAAGTCTTATAGACTTAGCATGAAATCAAACTTTTGTGAAGTCTTAAGACTTTGATGTTTGGGGAAGTGGCTGAACTCGAGGATTGAGGTGCCTACGTACCCCGTCAGGGGATCAAGCCTATATGTAGTTCGATTATTTTAGCACTCAGAGGTACTCTGGTACTGCGTTTTTAACTTTGGTGAGCTTATTGATGATTTTGCGAACTATTTGGTAGATCGGTAGGTGGCTTCCCGTTAGGTCCCTAGTTTCCCAGCATCTAACTCTTTATTTAGTACACTTTACGTAATACTAAGTCTCACATCTTGCTTTCTTTGAGGCCGTGTTGTATTTTTCTAGCGTTGCAGCTACATCTTCTTCGAACTTTGCGTAATACGTAGCTTTGTGCAAGGCGTCGTCTAAAGACGTGCAAGGTCGAACTATGAGTTCTTTCTTGAACTTCGATGTGTACCAGAGTCCATTTTCGAGAGCCGCAATGGCTATTTTTCGTTTGGGTGTGCGATACGAGACTTGACCGCACGGAACCTGCCGATGTAAGCTCTGAGGGTTTCCTCGGGCCCTTGCGCTAAGGCCCAGAGATCGGCTTCAGAGGTTTTGTCTTCGATAAAAATCGAGTACTTCTTTAGGAATATCGATACAATCTGGGTGAAGTTGTCGATCGAATTCCCTTTTAGGCTTGCGAACCACTCTAGTGCGGTACCGGTGAGGTTCTCGGCGAAGAGTCTGCAGTAACCTGCCTCTTTTTCCTCATCGTTAAGATGGGCTCTGGAGACTGCGAGCCGGAAGGCTCTAACATGGGCTTTTGGATCCGAGGTTGCTGAGTACTCTGGGATTTTTATCTTTCCAGTGTTATGGATTCGTGCGTTAGCGATCTTATCCGTGAACGGAGTTCGACGGGTTTCTTCGATCACTTGATCAATGTCTGGAGCCAAGCTCGTTGCCATGTAGACTGCGGCTTGGAGACGCTGAAGCTTAGCGTGGATGCCCTCATTCTCCGTGTTAGTTTCGTTCCCAAACATAGGAGGTTGCGTGTTCTGCGGACGCGAGCTGTGGAACTCCCGTACCATACTCGGGGGAGGTCGAGCTGATTTAGTTCCAGCTTGCGAGCTCGAAGCAAAAACTGGAGCTCATGTTTGCTGGATCAGTTCGCTCAGAAGAGATCCAGCTGTATAACCCGCTTGGGTAACTCCGGGAGCTTGCGAACTCGAACCAAAGGTTGGAGCTCTCGCTTGAGAAGCAGATCGAGCTAAAAGGTTTTGATGTTCAGCTATATCTCTTTCGAGATGATCCAAGCGAGCTAGAATAGTTCGTTGGGATGCTTCCTGGTTTTGAGATCTGTCTACCAGGATTGCTAGCATGCTCCGGAGTTCTGCCATGTTGTCGTCGACAAGTATTGTCGGACATGGTGATGCTAATCGGGTTGGATCGGTTTGGGAAGCTGGAGCTTCACCAGTGGGTCGTTCTTCAGATCGGATCCAAACCCGAGAAATGTTTCACTCATTCGTCAACATGCTAGAGCTTGGAGGTGTGGCTCCGGGACTCTGCAGCTGAGATGGGAGGTCGTGAACCGTTAAAACAGGTCCGGGATGGATCGGGGATGAGCATGATCCGATGTTGTCGTTTTGAGCATTAAAGCTCTGTTGATCGTGATTTGTCGCGTTCGACAATCTGAATGAGTCTGATGAATTTGGATCCATCTTCGTGCTTACGAGCCTTAGGTCGGGTTCTGGTGTAAGAGAAATCTATGAATCTGTCCCCACAGACGGCGCCAAAATGTGGATGCTAAAATCCACACTCAAGGATTTAGAGTGATTTTGTGTTTAAGGAAAGATGGGCTAGAATCTCAATGAACCAACAATATAAATAAAGACTTGAATCGACGAATTGGATTTGTATTGAATGAATAATGAGTTTACAAGAAGGGATTAGCTAAAACACAGGTTTCGCTAGGTAAAAATCAGATGCCTTGATGAATGAAGAAGGAGATCCTTTTATAGATCTGTTTCTGCAATTAACCTCCGCAGCTCCCGGCCGTGTGCTCCACGTACTCCGCGATTTGCGGGATCCGTTACGACTTAGTCTTGCCTTCGGTCTTCGGATTGGAGTCAGAGTTTAGAGCTCGTTATCCGGAGCTGTAGAGCCGGAGTGTAGAGCTCGTTATCCGGAGCTGTAGAGCCGGAGTGTAGAGCTCGTTATCCGGAGCTGTAGAGCCAGAATGTAGAGCTCGATGTGTGCAGCTCGATGTTAGCTACAGGTGCAGAGCTTGATGTTACGGAAACAGGTAGAAAACCTTCCTTTCGGGGGATTAACGTTGGACAACATTTTGACTTTCGTTGACTGGATTTAAGTGTTAAATCCGACCCAAACAGATATGTTGCGAATGTGTGCTCTCGATTGGGCTGGAAATTGGGAAAAGCACTTACCATTAGTGGAGTTCTCATATAACAATAGCTACCATTCCAGTATCGGAATGTCTCCATATGAAGCCCTATATGGACGACCGTGTAGAACTCCGCTATGTTGGACCGAGATCGGAGAGCGAGAAATCTTTGGACCCAAGATCGTTGATGAAACGACCACCAAACTGCAAATGATTCAAGCCAACATGAAGAAAGCTCAAGATCGGCAGAAGAAATTTGTGGACCAAGCAAGAAGAGAGGTTAACTTTGAAGTCGTAGATTGGGTGTATTTGAGGGTCTCATCGCAGAGAAGAGGGGAACGGTTCGGAAAGGTGGGAAAGTTAGTAGTTCGCCACATCGGACCATACCAAATAATTGGAAAGGTTGGAGAAGTAGCATACAAATTGGATTTACCGTCAGACATGCGGATCCACCCAGTGTTCCATGTGTCTATGCTACGGAAATTCATCCGTGACCCAAGGGATGTGGAAACAGATAAGATAGAAGCTCTTCAGTCGAACCTTACCTATACCGAAGGACCCATTCGCATCGGAGAAAGACGCCTCAAAAATCGGGAAATTCCGCAAGTTCAAGTCTTCTGGGGAAAGCAGAATCGTATGATTGTCACGTGGGAAGATGAAGCAAGGTTTAAATATGCATATCCGGATTTTTTCATTAGTAATCAGTAGAAAGGAGTTGTTTATAACTATAAAGAATTCGAGGACGAATTCTAATAAGGGAGGAAGAATGTGATACCCCGATCTCGGAAACTTGATAAAAATATTATTATTAAATGTAATAGTATTTTTATCACTACTAAAATGAACTATCTTTCTAAGAAATTCATTGGAATTATTTTTGGAAATTCTTGAGAATTTTCATTAAAAAAAACCAGTTTTTTCGAGAAACCGATAAAATGTTCGGGCAATCGAAAGAACCCTATAATATCCACTACAAATTATTAAATTTTTACCCCATATCCATTAATATATGTAGAAGCTATGGTTAAAAGGATTTGGCAAGATTTGATCCCTAGATTAAGTTATGAATTTTGGGTCATTAATGGGTAATTAATGATTAAAAATTCAAAATAAATTTCAAGGAGCTTGGGCTTGGTTAGGTCTGACCAGAGATGATAGGTAAGGTCATTATGGATCTGATTTAATCCCAGTAAAAGGTTTGTGTCACGAAATTATGCAAGAGGAACAAAAAAAGGCCTTGTGAACTTGATGCAATGAATCTCCAAAAACATTTTTGTGGCCCAAGCCCAAGGGGCTTCTTCATGGACCTTACAGGTGTAAGTAGGAGGCTAAAGGAGAGTGTTTTTGGCCAAAATCTGGAGGGAAGTCGTGGCTTAGGATGAGGGAAGAGAAGAGACAAATGGAGGGTGGAGATTAACTCTCTTTGGCTATAAAAAAGGACATCTCCCCTCCCATTTTCTTCACAACAAAAGCTCACAAGAGAAAAGAAGAAGGAGAGGAGAGAAAGAAGAGAGAAGGAAGAGAAGAAGAAGAGAGGCGGAGGCGCAAAAGAGGAGGAGGAGGAGAAGAAGAGGAAGCCGGAAGAAGAAGAAAAGGAGGAGGAGCCGGAGAGGAGAGATAGAGAGGAGAGATAGAGAGAAGGAGGAGAGAGAGAAATTAGTGAAGAGTTCAGATGGCAACGGAGGAGCGGCGAAATATTTCCTAAGCGGAGATTTTCAACGTTCATCCCAAGTACCGACCTTCGCTTCCGTCTTAAGCGGCTTTAGGACGGTCCGGAGGTTTGATTAGTAAGGCTATACGGGGTCAACCGCGACAAATTGTTGGTGAGTTGGGGTTAATTGGTTGAGTATTTTATTACTCTGCAGGTTCCCGACACTAAGTTACGAGCCGTTGAGATGATTATGATTAGTGTCGGTTTGTTTAATAACTTATGATATATGAGTATATATGGTTGTTTGATTGGTTGATGTTGATGGTATGGATCTTGTTGTTATGATGTAACATGCGGTGATTAAGAACTAAGTAATAAACGAAAGATGAAAACACGGAAAAACTATGTGATTATAATATGACGATCGGTTTGTGAATGATTGATGTAAGGAATGTTGTGTGAATGATGGTTATGTGTGTTGTGATGTGGTATGTTTAATGGTTTGCTTGATGTGTTAGTGACATGATGTTATAGTGGGCATATCGACTTCCCGATCAGATGGATCCTCGGGAGCATACCAGTCGGTTCACGTACTCTCGGGTCGTGTTACCGGCAGGTGTTAACCTACTGAGTGACGCCGGTAGGTGTGTGGTCCGGATAATATGGGGTCATGTCCAAGGGATGGACTGCATGGAAGCTCAGGCTATCTAGGGGTAGCCCGAGTCGTCGCGTATCGATGGACGGAGAACGGTGTCTTACTCGTAGTACTTCGTGTCTATGAGTAAGAGTCGAGGGAATCACTACAGTAGGCCTATATGGTAACAGGACGAGTATTCCGAGGGATTGACGATATTGTCAGGGCCCATAACATGCATATAATATAATTAATGTCTTCGTGCTTCGGCTATCTATTAATGCTTGTGTAATTTTCCGTCATTGATTGTGTTGGGATGGGTTGGGCGGACGTGAAGTTATTTTGTTAGTTGGGGAATCCCAACTCACTGGGTCGATAATAGATTTCTCACCCCTCTGTTTCATCTTTTTCAGGTAACCCATAAGAATAGTGGATCGCAGGACGTTAGGCCAGCCGGTGTAGTATTGACGTCTCTTTCGTAACGTTGAATTTCAAGTAATGCTATTTTAAATAAATAACGTCCATGGACCTATTGTACTTCCGCACTTTAAAAGCCATGTTTTATAATCGTAAAAGCATGTTGATTATATTAGATTGCTCCGGTCTAATATAACTACCAAATTTTGTTACGGTTGCGAAGCCATAATTAAAATTTGGGAAACGTATAATTAAATAACTCGGATCAGTTTAATGATGAAAATTGTTAAGCCGAGCAGAATTAATCAAACACGGTAAAAATTATGACGGCTCTGGTCCCGACTAAGGGAAACCGGTGATCATGTTCTTGTTTGATTGTTGGTCATCGATTGAATAAGGTCAAAGCGGAACAGTGGCGTTACAATATAAGTGTATATATTCACAGAGTTCACTGGGTGCGTCTGCACTTAGTGGTCGACCGTCACTAATTTAGTGTCGGTCGACGCCACTAAAGGACGAAATTCCTGCGCGTTAGAAATAAAGATTTTGGAGATCTGCAAGATTTACCCAGAAGTTTCTCATATTTATAAGAAGACCCAAATCATATTTTAGACTATTAGTTAGGTTTTTGAGCCATTGTTTGAGGCTAAGCTTTATTCGATCAGAGATTAGGAGATTTTGGGGACTGGTCTTGTACTCGAGAGAGAATAGATTTTGAACCCCATTTCTTATTCTATTGATTTATATGATTTCTATTTTGATTATGTATATTGTTATGATTGCCATGTCTTAGTAGTTCTCTTGTTAGATTTAGGGATTCTCATTAGGGATTTCATGGATTTATAGATTGGTTAATTAATTGGGATTCAAAGCATCTAGTTCTTCATCTTAGTTGTTCTTAACGCTTAATCTAAATTAGCTACTTGGATTATTGATATCAGATTGGTTAGTGCAACGAGAGTTGGTTAATTTATTAGAAAAGAACCTAGCTGAGAAAATTACTTATTCGCAAAGAGATTTGGCCTAGGGGATTTGTAAACGAAAGAACCTGAATTAATTGCATGTTTAGAACTCTAGGATTCGCAAAGAGATTTGGTTTTCTAGGTTGTTAGACATAGTTAGCATTCGCAGCGAGAGTTGGTTTGTTATATGATTGTGATTCTAGTTCTAGAACATCGATATCTGAAGCTTGTTAATTGATTGATATGTGTTCCTGATTTCCTTGAGAACTTCCCTAAGTCTAGCGCCATCGCTTATTGATCACACACCGTTTACTTACTTGCTTTGTTTACTGCTTACATCTGTCTTGTTTAGCTTAACTCGACTGCATACAATCTATCGCGTGAAATTTGAGTCTCTGTGGATTCGATACCCTAGATACTACATCGTTCGACACTGTACACATGCAGTTGGAATAGGGATTAAAATTTTCTCTATCACAGTCATTGAAATTGAGAGGAAAAAAAAAGGATATGTGTTGTATTAAGATCTATGAGCTTCCCATCTAAAACAAATTGGTAATAAATGGAGTGGCACATATCCCTTATATATTAAGGAGATCCTTTGCAACTTCCGATGTGGAACATTATGTCATAATAAGGGCGTCAGATACAATTTTCTTCTGGCATATTTACCAGTTTTTGGCCATGACGACCCACACCCTTCATCCCCGGTTTTTTGTGGAGAGTGGTTCTGAAATAGGGCTAGCTTACTGAAAGGTGTTTCCCTCTCTGGAGAAAGTTAATTAATTTCCTATTGTTTCTGAACTAGTTTTGTTACAGATTCAGTTTCTGCCGAGAAGTCAAGACCAAACAAGGGGCAGTGAAAAGTTTTTATGTCGAACATGCTGGGTTCATTCCTCGAGCTTTGAAGATTTCACCGAGCATCTCAACAGTAGCAAAAATGTAGAGTTTGTAAGTATCCTTACTATATGAATATATTTGTCATTGTTGTTTTCCTTTGACCCTATGTTATTCTTTTCTCCACATTAAGATGGCAAAGCTGAGTAAACACTGGGAACTGGTTTTCGCACAAGAAGAAGCTGAGACGATAAAGAAGATTTGAGTTTTCAGAAACAACTATGAAGTGAAATTAATTTTGTTAAATGACTTTTGAAGGGGGAAGACTAAAAGAGAGGACCTCAGGAGATCCGAGAGGCTATCTAAGGCAAGTTCAAGTTCAAGCTTCATTTTGATTTACTTAGCTTTGGCAATGCTACTACCATGGCAAAAACAATTTTTTCTTAAAGAAAGAGAGTTTTGAGAGAAAGTAAATAAAGAAAATCTGATATCTCATGACGCCATAATATGTTTTTGATTTATTTACTAAATTTTGTTGATGCTTCAACATTCAACGCAAAAAGCCCAAGATTGAAGGAGATTACACTTTGGAGTGTTCATCAGAAGGAATTCGACAAGGATCATAAGTAATCTTGGTTGGTAAAGGTTTTAATCAATAAACCAAAACCTAGTGGAAGTTAAGACTACTCTTCCCAAGAGTTATAATCTAGCTAAGAAATTAGATCAATGTTATAATCTTTGTTACTGAAAAACGGTTTAGGAGTTAGATGGTGGTTATTGATCGTTGAATGGAATATCCAACTTAAATTCCTTTGATTGTGGATTCAAATTGTAATGGTCCGTTTCTAGTCTTTAGGGCTCATAAAAAAATTTAAAGAAAAGAGGTAAAGTCCAAGCACAAATCCCAATTCATTTTCTAAAACCCTAGTCTCTTTTCATTTCTTCCTTATAAATAAAAGCTTCCACCCTTGAGAAAAGCAAAAGAAGAGATCCCCGGCGAAGCCCTATCTCTTCTCCGCCGCATCCACTACTCTCCAAGCCTAGATCTTTTATCCCTTCATCGTCTAGTGTCAAGGGTAATCCAATAAACTTGTTTTCGGATCTATTTTCTCTTAATCCGAGCACTAAAACCCCCCGCATCTTTCTAACCGTGATGAATCTCGCAAATACGAGGCCACCAGCGCGTTCAGCTCGATGAGAAGAAGTTGTAGCCACCGACAGCTCCTCTGTAGGCCTCAGCACGCGCCCGCACGCACCCATGAAAGATCGGCGCGTGAGATCTACGCGCCGCTGGCCACCGAGTCAACTCGCTGGTGACCAATTCAACTCGGTTGACTGGTTCGGTGACCGGTTCGACTGGTTTGGTCCAGTTCAATTCAATTTTAATTCCGTTTAGTTGGTTTAGATTGGTTTAGCTGGTTTAGGCTTGTTATGCAATTAGACCTAGTTTACTGGGTTTGAGTCTTGACCTCGGTTAACTGGGTTAAGCCGGTTGACTTTGACTTGAACCGTTGATTTTTTAGTCAACAATTTCAATTGATCTTCAATAATTGTGCTAGTCTGAAATGTAAATATTATGTTCGTCCGATTATTCTACATTTCTAGGATTTGTACGCAGCTGATGGAGATTTATATTAAATGACAAATTGGATGTACGTAGTAGTTGATCTTAAATCAACAGATCAATCGTCAACTGGGCAGATTCCATATTTTTCACATACACAGTTAATGACCAACCAGAGTTGGCTCAGTCGATATAGGTCAGTTAGTAGTTTTCCGTCAACCTGGATTCTATTTCTGTTAGGAAAGATCTCCTTTCCAAAAAAGAATGAATTTAACATGGGTTGGATTTTGTCTTATGAAAATATACGGCCCAAAATCTCCTAATCAATTCAAAAAAAATAACCAGGGAGAGTTTTGCAACAATACTATGGTAATGGGTATAGACTCATTTTAGAGATTCAAGGGATCACTTTATATAAATTGTTTCTTGTTATATAATTATATTTTTGTATTTAACTCACAACCTGGATTTACTGTAATTTGTTAATCCTAAGGAAAAAAATGGTTTTCATCAAATATCGAATATATTAGAATAGGTTTGCTTAATCTGAAACATGCATGTGAAGTTTTCAGGATTGTGCTTTGTTTTCAAATGGCATCATTACCCGGCATCAAACTTCAGACCTTTGTATTAATTCAGCATTTAATAGCCGAATTTGGTAGGTCAATAAATATAATGCAAATATAATGTTTTGGTTGTAAGTTGTAATCCTCTTTATCAACCAGTTTTTTAAAAAAAGTGGCATTCAGCTTTCATTTTCTAATAGTTTGTAGTTAAACTGTTTAAGAATCAAGACATATAAGGTTCATAAAAAGAGAGAATCAAGTCATATATATGTATATATAATTAAACATACATACAGTTTTAGGAGTAATTAGCAAAACTTGTAATTTTAGGTTCTTTTAAATTTATTTCGTTCGTATTAATCATCGAATGGACCACACGATAAAACTAATACGTAACTTGCTCCCTCTAAAAGTATAATATTAAATATCATTTTCAACATCACTCTTCGTACATACTACATACACATAACGTGTGTTTATGTCGTTTTGCGTACGTGCTTCGTCCGCAGCCATCTTCTAACAATTGCATTACTAATTAAAATTAAAAATATAAAAAGACGTCTACAGTTATTTATTTGCATATTCGCAAGTACGAAACATACTTCGGCGATTGTTTATAGACTTTAAGCAAACGTCTAAGTACAAACACTGACTGACCGTTGTTAAATACTGTTGTCCCATTTATGGTTATATATATATAAAGTTATCGTTTTACTATCCGCTAAAATGAAACTATTAAGTGTACATTGTATATATTTCATTTTGTATAGCTTCTTATACTTGTATAGTGTACAGAGAGAGTAGAGTTGGATAGTATAAATACACTTGTACATACTTTCAGTTTAATTAATGAAGAATACATTTAAGTTTATCGTTTCTATTATGGTATCAGAGTAAGAGCTTAGCTCTCGATGATCCTTCTTCGATAAACTCCATTCTTCATCAATCGAATCTAGCTTTTCCAGCTGATCGATCTTCATTTTCTCGTCTTCAATCTTCGATTCTGTCTCCACATTTTCTTCTGCTCACTCCGATCTCCGATAATCACCTTTTCGTTCATTTTTCGATTCTCTTGGTCATAATCACCTTCGATTTCTTCCGATCGTCTTCGAATCGAAGTATTCTTCCGATTAACCATGGGAAAACGAAAATGCGCTTCTAAATAACGGATTTCATCTCCGATTCAAGATGATATTGATTCATCTCCACCTCGCGATAATGCTCAAAGATCCAACCAACACTCTACTGGATCTAGATCCAATGATCGAGCGAAGATCATCCACACTCCGCATCGTTCTTCATCTCACTTCGAGGTATCAGACTCTCCTGATAACATCCACAGTCCTTATCATCTTCTTAATTCGGATCATCCAGGACTAGTCTTGACTGCTGAACCTCTAGATGGAACAAACTATGGAATCTGGATAATTGATATGACTACTAGCTTAGAGGCGAAGAATAAGATAGGCTTTATAGATGGATCGATAGCAAAGCCGTCTGAGAATGATCCTTATTATAAAATCTGGTGTCGTTGCAACAGTATGGTGAAGTCATGGCTTCTTAACTGTGTCTTGAAAAAGATCTACACTAGTGTGCTTTATTTCAAAGCTGCTTCAGATATTTGGAAGGATCTTCACACGAGATTTCACAAATCCAATTTGCCACGACTCTACAAGCTCAGACATCAGATACATTCTCTGAGACAAGGGAGTATGGATTTATCTTCTTATCATACTCAAATGCAATCACTATGGGAAGAGTTGACTAGCTTACAAGTTCCTGGTAGAACTGTTGAAGAACTTCTGATTCAGAATGACAACAACAGAGTGATAGATTTTCTGATGGGGCTTAATGACAGTTATGATCATATCCGCAGTCAAATCCTCATGAAGAAAAGTCTACCATCTCTTTCTGAAGTGTACAACATTCTTGATCAAGACGATAGTCAACGCTCAGCAAGAGTTTCTTCTCAAAGTGGTGTTGATCCATCTGCTTTTCAGGTTTCCTCAAACTCATATGGCAATAACTCGAAATCTCGTCCAATGTGTACCCACTGTGGTATGGCAGACCATGTAGTTGATAGGTGCTACAAAATCCATGGATATCCACCTGGTATGAAGCCAAAGGGAAAGGGATATCAACAGAAAGGATATCAACCAAAACAAAATGCACTTGTTTCTGCTAACATGAGTTTGAGTGGCCAGACTCCTTCAGTCCAAGAGAGTAATCACAGTGATCAAGTTGCTCAATCTATTGTTGGATCTGTTGGTGCTACTCCAGCTTCTCAGGTTCCTAACTCTCTATCACCAGAGCAAATGCAACAGTTCATTGCTTACTTCAGTTCACAACTTCACAGTCAGAGTGTTTCACCACCACATGATGGAATTCTTGCTTCACCTTCAGCTGTACCATCCGCTTCTAAAGCGTCTGGTACTTTCTTACCCCTATATACTTTTTCACTCATTGGCATGCCTTTCTTACTTTCCTCTGGACATGCTTTAGTCTCAAGTGATTCATGGGTAATTGACTCTGGGGCAACTCATCATGTGTGTCACAATAAATCCCTTTTCTCTCATCTAAAACCTCTCTCCAATACTTTTGTTACTCTTCCAACTGGTAACTCAGTGAGCATTGTTGGAATAGGTCCCATTACACTTAGCAAGAACATAATTCTGAACAATGTTTTGTTTTTTCCTGACTTTCGTTTCAATCTTATGAGTGTTAGTGCTTTAACTAAGGATACTAATTCCATGGTTGGTTTCACTTCTTCTGCTTGCTTTATCCAGGATCTTACTCGGGAATTGATGATTGGCAAGGGTAGAGAAGTATGCAACCTTTATGTTCTTGATTCAGGTTCTTTAATTCCTGCTACTACTTATGCTCAGAATCAAATAGCTTGCTCTGTCATAGATTCTACTACTTGGCATACTCGTTTAGGTCATCCATCAATGTCTAGACTTGATTTACTTTCTGATCACTTGTCTCTGAGTAAATCTAAACATAATAATTCTTTTCATTGTCATGTATGTCACCAAGCTAAACAAAAACGTTTATCATTTCCATCTGAGCATAATATGAGTAAAGAACCTTTTGATCTAGTTCATATTGACGTTTGGGGGCCCTTCTCTGAAGTTACTCATACTAGTTTTAAGTATTTCCTGACCATTGTTGATGATCACACTCGTGCTACTTGGATTTACTTGCTGAAATTAAAATCTGATGTCTTGACTGTGTTTCCTGAATTCATTACTTTGATAGAAAATCAATTTACTAAAACAGTCAAGTCTGTTAGGTCTGATAATGCTCCTGAGTTGTCTTTTGAGAAATTTTTCAAAACCAAGGGCATTCTTCCTTTTCATTCATGCCCTGAAACTCCTCAACAGAATTCTGTTGTAGAGAGAAAGCATCAGCACATTTTAAATGTTGCTAGAGCTCTCCTTTTTCAATCCAATCTTCCTCTTTCTTATTGGGGAGAGTGTGTCTTAACCTCTGTGTTTCTTATCAACCGCTTACCCACTCCAAACCTCAATAACAAATCTCCATATGAGTTGCTTATGCATAAACCTCCTGACTATCATTTCTTGAAAAGTTTTGGATGTCTTTGTTACAAAAGTACCTCTCCTAAAGGTAGACTGAAGTTTGACCCGAGAGCAAAAGCTTGCATCTTCATAGGTTATCCTTCAGGCTATAAGGGGTACAAATTACTTGATCTTGAGTCTAATAGCATTTCCATTTCCAGGCATGTCATATTCCATGAAAACATTTTTCCCTTTGCTAGTTCCTCTCTTTCTGATACAGCAAAGGCTTTCTTTCCAAGTCCTGCAAATTCTCCTGATGATAGTTCACACTCTGTGAATCCATCTCCTGGTGATACATCGCCCTTGGCAACATCACCGTCTGATACAGGCTTGCCTTTGGCAACTGTGTCTCATCGTGTCCGTAAGCAACCTTCTTATTTGCAGGACTATCTGTGCCAATCTTCTCATTCTTTATATCCTCTTGCAGCTTATCTATCTTATGATAAGCTGTCTTCTTTTCATTTTTCTTTTATCAACACCATTCTCGATTCTGCTCCCCACACTTTTACTGAAGAAAAGAAATCCAAGGAATGGTGCAATGCTATGACTGAGGAGTTTGAATCTCTAGAAGGCCTTGATACTTGGGACATTTGTTCTTTACCTGAAGGAAAGAAACATGTTGGATGTAAATGGGTTTTTAAACTCAAACTTCATGCTGATGGTAGTTTGGAAAGATATAAAGCTCGTCTTGTTGCTAAAGGCTACACTCAGCAAGAAGGGGTTGACTACATCGACACATTCTCTCCAGTGGCTAAGATGGTTACTGTCAAAACTATCTTTGCCCTTGCAGCTAAGAAGAAATGGTTTCTTCATCAACTTGATATTTCCAATGCCTTCCTCAATGGAGAATTGACTGAAGAAATATATATGACTCTTCCTCCAGGGTATGCAACAAGAAAGGGGGACAAACTCCCATCTAATGCAGTTCTGAAGTTGAAGAAATCCATCTATGGTTTGAAACAGGCTTCTAGGCAATGGTTTCTCAAATTCTCAAGTACCTTGCTTAGACTTGGTTTTGAGAAAATCAATGGTGATCATACCTTGTTTCTCTGTTCTGCTGCTAACAAGTACCTTTTGGTCTTGGTTTATGTCGACGACATCATCATTGCTAGCTCTCATGAACCTGATGTCTACACATTTATCTCTCAGCTTCAGCATTGTTTTAAACTTCGAGATTTGGGCCAACCCAAATATTTCTTAGGCCTTGAGATTGCAAGGACCACAATGGGAATCTCTATATGCCAGCACAAGTATGTTCTTGAAATGTTGACTGATGCTGGTCTTCTTGGTTGTAAGCCTTCTTCGATTCCCATGGATCCCAGTATCCAACTTGATGCTGAAACTGGCGAGAAACTCCCTGACGCAGAACCCTACAGACGGTTGGTTGGGAAACTCATGTATCTCACCATTACCCGTCCTGATATCTGTTTTGCTGTTAACAAACTGTGTCAGTTCACTTCTTCTCCTCGCCAACCACACCTTAAAGCTGCTTATAAAGTTCTACACTATCTTAAAGGTAATATTGGGCAAGGATTATTCTACCCTGCTGATGATGATTTCCACATCAAAGCTTTTTGTGATTCTGACTGGGCTCAATGTCCTGACACAAGAAGATCAGTTACGGGTTTCTGTATCTTCATTGGTGACTCTCTTGTTTCCTGGAGATCTAAGAAGCAAGATGTTGTCTCCTTATCCTCTGCAGAAGCTGAATACAGGGCCATGTCAATCACGGCTAAAGAAGTAGTCCGGCTTTCTCGGATGATCAATGATCTCTGCATCTCTTCTCTGGCAACTCCAGTTCTATACTGCGACAGCACTGCAGCTCTCCACATTGCCAAAAATCCAGTTTTTCACGAGAGAACTAAACATATTGAAAAGGATTGTCATTCTATTCGTGAGAAACTTGAAGCAGGTGAACTGAAAACGCTTCATGTCCGGACTGAAAATCAACTGGCTGATCCTTTCACCAAAGCTCTCTATCCGACTCTCTTCCAGAAGTTTATGTCCAAGATGGGTTTGATTAACATCTTAACGCCATCTTGAGGGGGACTATTAAGTGTACATTGTACATATTTCATTTTGTATAGCTTCTTATACTTGTATAGTGTACAGAGAGAGTAGAGTTGGATAGTATAAATACACTTGTACATACTTTCAGTTTAATTAATGAAGAATACATTTAAGTTTATCGTTTCTATTAGAAACTAATTCAAATATTCAATAACGTGTAGTGTAAACACATAAATAGTAAATACTACTGCTGATGCAATATTTATTGAGCAAACTTTAAAAAAGATAGATTATCTTATACAATAAAATAAGCTTCTCCTAATCACAAATCATAAAAAGTTTTTTTTTTTTTGAACAAAGTTTTTCAAATTAAAGCATGTGGAAGTGTTACAACATGGAAAAATACAGAAATTAAACAAGACCAACAACAACTATGACTATCTAACAAGAAGATAAAGAGGAAAGCCAAAGGATACAAAAAGGATACAGACTGAAATGAACCAGGAGGCTTAGGACCAACCACAAGAAGGTAGAAAGAAACTGAAGTCAGAGACCGAGTAACGGCAACAGGAAGAGGCAAGTTGAGCACAAACCCATAGCACAGAGACGACCGGTTGACAACGCCGAACCAACAAGGCGGACGAGATGAGGCCCAAGCACAAGCAGACGCCAATCTTTTACTCAGAGATTGAAACCGCAGCCCAAACACAGACCCAAGGCCAAACCAGTGCATCGAGCTAGCAAGACTACAAACAGGAGCCTAAAGCCCAAATCCGAAACGAGAGCCTCCAGACAACACCGCCGGAACCACCAGCAGATAGACACAGCAACAATGAAAGATACCCAACGGATCCAGAGACAAAACGCAGACACAAAGAAAGAGCACTCCATACCTCGAAGGAAGGCAAGACAGAAGCCAAGAGAACCACGGAGAGCATGACGGGTTAGCCGGAGGAAAAAAACACCAAACCTAGATCCGAAGCCGAACAGGGAAGCAGGCCAGAAGAGACACCAGATGCCGCCGCAGCACGAGAAGCGGAGAAAGCTCGAGCTCCAACTCACGGGTCTCGCCGTCCTCGAGCAAGAAATCCAGAGAGAGAGCATGAACCAAACGCCGGAGATGAAGGGTTGGCTGCTACAGAGCATCGCGACTAGGAGACGAAGGACCGAGAGAGGAGCTAGCACGCTTCAATGACAGATCCAGATCCCGCCATAGCCACTTTCCTCGAGAGCTAGGGCAAGGACGATAGGAAAAGCCACCGCAAGACAAGCGGTGAGGAGCTCAGAAGGCCTGGAGAACACCAGCCGGCGGTGAGACTCACGGAGAACAACGAAGACGATACCCAGATCTTCACAAGCCAAATGGAAAAACCCAACAAGAAGGAGACCGATTTAAAGAGCAGGAGGAGAGGATCCCTCTCACGGTGGCGGTGAGGATCACCGACCACCGGAGAGGGAGATCGACGGCAAGAAAGAAAACGGGTTGAAGGAGAGAGGAAGAGAGAGAAACTGGAGCGATTGGCCAAGAGAGAAGATTTGTTACGTGTAATCCACATCCATAAAAAGTTGTTATATATTTTTTTTCAACAATGCTTATAAATCTAAGTTAAAGTAGGTCGGACATTTTGATTTTTTAGCGAGATTTCGAAATCCGATAGATTATGGTTTACAAATGAAAATGTTATGTCTTTTGTTCTAGTCTTTTTAGTAAGGGTGTTAACAATTATATTATTCATCCGGATAATACGCACTAGACGAAAATAAAAAAATTTATCTCTAAGAGAAACAATGATGTCCAGATCTGGGTTAAAATCCGGCCAATCCGTCGGATTTTCAAACTTCTTTGTGAAGTTCATGCAGTCAGTTTCAAAGATGACGCTAGAAAAGGCTTTACATAGCCCAAATAAGACTATTTACTTCTGCATGGAGCAATAATAGGTTTCTCCTACACTTTTCTCTCTTGTTAAAGCTCAATTCACTAACACAATCATGATCTATCCAAGAAACGTCTATCTGGCATGTAAAGAAGGAGAGAGGAAATTGTATAGTCAGAAACTGTTGTGGAAAGAAACCCACATCCACTTTGCATTCTTTCTAGTTTTCTACCCTCCAACTTTCCTTTTCAAAAATGTTGGAGTGTATCCCTTGAAAATCTCTCAATTCCGTTAGAAACTTTATCATTCATTATTTTTCATATATAATATATAATCTAAGGATATTTGTCTCTATATAGCTCAAGTCCATGTTTCGATAGATAGATGTATTTGGAAAACAGTCCGGAAAAGACGAAAAATCCAATAAAATCCACACTTGCAAGGCAGGAGGAGTAATTGTTATATATCACCTAAATTTTAATTTTTTATTTATTTTAATCTCTAATAATTAATATATTACTTTATTTTTACTCATTAATTAATTTTACATTTATAAATATTTTTAAAAGAGTATATTATATTTTTATTATAACTAAAATGACATATCAATAAAAATAAATTGTAAACATATTATCTAATAGAAATATAAATTATCTTTTTATTATGTGTTTTGGACATATAGTTATATAAAAATTATAATCTAGAAAATAAAAATACATTGCTCATATCATTTTATATAATAAAGTAAAAAATTTCTAAACACAAGTCATAAAACGCTGTTATGTCTCACCAAATTTTTAATTTAAATTTTATTTTAAGTTATAGTAATTAATATACTAATTTATTTTTATTTATTAGTTAAATTTTTATTGATAAATATTTTTTAGATAGTATGTTACATTTTGACTATAACTAAAATAAGATGTTAATAAATTTTAAAAATATTATATAATATAATATAGTGAAGGTTTTCTAAAACATATATTCTTCTAATCATGCACAATAATATTTTTTGTATCCCACATAGTTTTAATTATTTTTCAACATTAATTTTAATGAAAAGAGAAATTGATATTACTTTTCAATATATAGTTAGATAATGATTATGATAGAAATAAAAATATGTTTCTATTTAAAAAAACTAAAATATTACCTTTAAAGTTTTTTTTTTTTAAATATAGAAAAAAAGATAATTATAAAAATTAGATAATTAAAGTTAATTTGTATAAAAATCATAAAAATATAACTAAATGTTTTAAAATACTAAAATTAAGAATATTGTATTTTATTTTATTTTAGTAAATAATTCTCTTAGTAAAAAGTATATATGTATTTACAAAATAAAAGGTTATTTAGGTTAATTATAAATAATCTATTAAAAATACATATAAAATATTTTATTTTTGCTTATATTAATTTTAATCTATGCAAGGCTTGAAGTTATCCTTAATTATTTAGGTTAATTATAAATAATCTATTTAAAATACATATAAAATATTTTATTTTTGCTTATATTAATTTTAATCTATGCAAGGCGTGAAGTTATCCTTAATTGGTAATATTATAAGCGTGCGTGCACTGATAAATTAATCAGCTATGAGATTTAGAAACTGGATTAAAAGATTTATTCACTAATACTAATAGTTGTCTTTATCAAAATCCAATTGAAAAACGTGCGTAGACATTGTAGGCCAAGAGGTCATGGTTGGGAAAAACAAAAAATATAACATTTTCGGGGAAAAACAAAAAATTCTTCGAAATCACATCTAACTTTTTCGTAATATTTTATTGTACGTGTGAAAATGTCTACGCACGCATGAAAGAAACAATCTAGAGTTTATATCCACATGTAGAAAATCGCCTCTCACAGATTTTTTGTACCTATTTTCAACCAGAGAACTTTTTTTTTTGGGTCAATAACGAGAGAACTAAAACTATTGAAATTTTAACGAAATTAACATCTCATTGGGTTCGCCTTAAATTTCTTCTCCTAGGCACATTAACCGAGATTTACAACTGGCCAATTTTTTCGTGCTTCAGTTGCTTCCCCGATCGCTGGTGTTCATTCTCGGAGCTGTGGAAAAAGTCGATTAGTTTCTTTAATTTTTCAACCGTCTCTCACAGCTCCTCCTCTCCTCTGCTTGTCGTCTTTGAGTTTGGCCATCGCCGGTGTTTCCGGTTGTCTTTGGTCAGGAGTCGCTCGTCTGGTGTGAGGTGTGGATTGAGGTGCCGTCGCTGCGTCTTTGCGCCTGAGCGAGCTTCTAGTTTGTGCGGCGATGGTGGGTCTGATTTCTCCCACTGTTCTCCTCCGCTGATGCTTATCTGGAGGCGTGACGGGTCCTTCAATGGTCATGGTCAGGTTTTGTAAGGTCTCGCCTTTTCTTAGTTTTCATGTCGACTGGTTTTGGTTTGGTTTAGTGGGCTAGACTTTTTGTATTAGTCTGGTTCTTAGTTGACTCTTGTTTCTGGTTTAGTTGCTTTCGTTTGTTGAGCGTGTTGTACCTCCTCTTGTCTATATTCCTCTTGTTAAGTTTGACCAGTGTTGTATCGTTGTCCTTCGACCGATACTTAGAAGTGTTTTAGGAGCCAAATCTACGGATTAATATGTAGTGGGTCTATGTATTCTAGGTTTGGAGTCTTGTAGTTGGTTCTCCTTGGTTGATTGTAGCTTTTGAACTTGGGACTTTATGCTTTTCTCGCTTTCTTGAGATTGTTTTCTGAATCGATTAGTGTTTACCTCTTCATGAGCATGAAACCATTGGGTTGAATCTGCTTTTACTTTCTCATATGTCTCCAGCGCTCTATAAATCACTCCCTCAAACAATAACTTGTTTTTATTCTTCCATAATAGCCAAAGAATCCAAGGAAATCATCTTCTTATCTCATCTGGTGTTTTCCGGTTGCGTCCCTCTTGTACAAAAGCAATATTTTGATAAAGAGATTCGTTATCAAAACCAAATTGAGAGGATGGAAAGTTAGATATTGCCTAAAGATGCATGGCCAAAGAGCAAGTGAAAAGCACGTGGTTTATAGATTCTCCATCACATCCACATAATTGGCATCTCAAGTCAATTTCCATACCTCTTGAAGCAAGCCGATCAGATACTGGTAAAACGCCAGACAACGCGTTCCAGAGAAATGTTTTGGTCTTTGGTGGAGCTTCAATTTTCCAGATTTGCTCTTTCAAGCCATTTAAAGAATGTAAAGCTGTGATCAAACCGGTTTCTTCTTGATGATAGACATGATTTCCGAGCCAATAACCCGATTTTGCAGAGTATTCTGCACTCTTTGTGTGTTTCCAACACCATTAATCTTCTGAAATTAAAACTGGTTTTATTTGCAGTATCAGATCAATATCGGATTGAAAGAATAAGTTGTCAAGAAACTCTTTGTCCCAAGTACCAAGCTCTTCATCAATAAGATCAGACACTTTCAGATCAATATTGACCAAATTGTTCTTCATTAAAATTTATCTTGGTTTCACCTCATCTATCCACTTCCCCATCCAGACTTTCATTGACTCACTATTGACTATATTTTGTTTCAATCCTAGTTGTAGCAGATTTCTCCCTTGAAGGATGCTTCTACATCCAAAAGACGATTGCTTACTAGAGAAGCTTCCAGGAAGTCATGATCCAGTAAGTAACGGCTTTTTAAGAATCTTTCAACCAAGCTTTGAGGATCATTAAGCAGTCTCCAAGTCTGCTTGTCAAGTTCTACATCTTTAAATTTCAAATTGCCTTGGTCTTTAGGTAAACAAAGTTTTTTCCAAGCTACACCAAAAATCAGACATGGTATTAGATAGAGAGGCACATGTCGATTTGGGCAGTCTGAAACAGCTCATCGCGTAGACAGACATTTCCACTGCTACTGTTTTTAAGAGAATCTCTTTACCTCCCTCGGAAAGCGTCGTTGCATACCAATCAGAACATTTGTTCTTCATTTTAGAGTGAATGAAATCAAGCATATCAATTTTGGAGCCGCTAAAACATTTGGAGAGCCCAATATACTTAATGATACCTCCTTTACTGAGAATACCCTTGATCTCTTTCACACAATGGCTTTTGTGTCATCCTCCACCAAATTCTCAAAGGTAATAGCGGACATCTCCAAGTTAACAATCTGACATGTAGCCTTACCGTACACTGTCAGAATTTGTTGGAGAGTGAAGTATTCTTCTTCACAACTTCTATATCCATAAATTAATTAATATCAAACTTGTTTAAAACTTTTGGATAAGCTTCAAGATTTGAAAATAAAGAAAACTTCTATTAAGTTGTTTCTGAGTTATAATCTCATTAGGAATTAGAGTTATCTATTTTATTTTCTTATTAGGTATAACAAAGTTGTGTTAATGCCTATAAATAAGATTTTTGAGTTGTGACAATCTTATGAGGTGATTAAGAGATTGTTTAGTTTTGAAAAGTTTCTAATCAATCAATAAAAGAGAGTTATTCTTTTATATTCTTGATGAAACTATATTTGGTATCAGAGTGTTTTGGTTCAAATCTAATCAAGAGAGATTTATTTAGAGCTAACCTAAGAGCCGAACACTTAGACATGGAGGTTGAACGAGCGGGTAAAGGATAAGAGAAAGGAGTCTCTATCCATTGCCCTATGTTATTCACCACGAATTACACAGTGTGGGCTATGAGGATGAAAGTTCTGTTGCGGATTCACAAAGTGTGGGAAACCGTAGACACAAATAAAGGAGATGATGACAAGAATGATAGAGCAATAGCGTTGCTATTCCAATACATTCCGGAATCGATGATCTTATAGGTGGGAGAGAAAGAATCGCCTAAGGACATCTGGGAAGCTATCAAAGCTCATCATCTAGGAGTTGATCGAGTCAAGGAAGCGAGAGTCCAAACCCTAATGGCCGAGTTTGATAGATTGAAGATGAAGGAATCAGATACAATCGGTAACTTCGCATGAAAGTTATCTAAAATATATATGAAATCCACTGCCCTAGGTCAAGCTATTAAGGACCCGAAGCTCGTAAAGAAGTTCTTAAATAGTTTACCTAGAAGCAAATATATACATAGCATAGCTTCTCTAGAAAAATTCCTAAACTTAAATACCACGGGGTTGAGGACAAAATAGGGAGGCTAAAATCTTATGAAGATCGAGTTGGTGAAGAAGAGATTCAATTTGAAACGCAAGGGAAGTTTCTGTTTGCGAGTTCAGATCAGAGTTTCGGAGGAAACATAGGAAGAGGCCGAGTTTATGGCAGCAACAGAAGCAGCTCGGCAAGCCATTTGGTTACAAGATTTAATTAATGAAATCACAATCTGGAAATAAAAAAAAAGTGCTTATCAGGATTGATAATAAATCAGTCATTGAACTTACTAAGAATCATGTGTTTCATGGAAGAAGCAAACACATTCATAAGCGTTATCATTTCATACGAAAATGCATTGAAAGAGAGCAAGTTGATGTGGAGCATGTACCAAGAGTAGAACAAAAAGTAGACATCTTGACAAAAGCTTTGGCAATAATCAAATTAAAAGAAATGTGAAGTCTCATAAGAGTTCAAAATCTATTTAAACTTAAGTTGAAGCTTAAGAAAAATTGTTGGATAAGTTTCAAGACTTGAAAATAAGGAAAACTTTTATTAAGTTATTTAGAAGTTATAATCCTATTAGAAGTAAAAGTTGTTTATTTTTTTTTTTATTAGGTTTAACAAAGTTGTGTTGATACCTATAAATAAAATTGTTAAATTGTAACTATCTTTTTGTCAATAATTTGTGACTATCTTATAAAATGATTAAAAGATTGTTTAGTTTTGAAAAGTTTCTAACCAATCAATAAAAAAAATTATTTTTTATATTCTTGAATTACAAGCTGTCAATATTTTCCTTAGTTCTTTCACACGGTTTCAACAAATTATATTATATATTCAATATTTATTTTAAAAATATTCAAATCTAATCAGAATAACGTGATTTAAATTAAGACTATTTACGAGAGAAACAGGTGGATACACTAACGTGATACCAAACTAACAAGTGTCCAATTAAGGTCAAAGTAATTAATATTATGTTATAAATACAAAAAGTAAAGTAATATTATTGCAAGGAAAAACAAAAAGAAAAAGAACAGAAAAAATCTTTATTATTGTTGACGTAACATTCTTAACATCTTCTTTATCCAAGCCTTTTTTCAAAAAAAAAGAAAAACATCTTCTATATCCATAAGTAATATTAATTTTGTTTTAAACTACCTTTGTAGTTAGTTTTTTCGACGTTTCAAAAAATATTATAATTTCAATATATTTATTTAATTTTTTTTTAAAGTTCAAGTCGTAACAGTACACTAGCGTGATACAAAACGAACAAGTGTACAATTAAGGTCAAAATAATAAATCATATATTATACAAAAGTAAAGTAATAATATTTTTTGAGAAGTAATAATATTTTTTGAGAAAAATAAAGTAATAATATTGGGAGGAAAAAACAAAAAGGTAAAGTAGTAATATTGCTAGGTAAAACAAAAAGAAACAGACCATGCACAAGATCTTAAACGCAGTCAAGTCTTCTTTTCTTTTTTTTGCTTTTAATATTTTAATTTAGATATGATAAAAACAAAAATAAAACATACACACAAGAATAATGCTTTCGTATTTTGGATGTCTATATATAAGAAGAAGCAAACCAGTCTCTCCTCCTCACAACTATTCCTATCCTACTCTCTTACCCCTAAACTACAAACAAAACTTTGTTTTGCTTTTGTTTTTGTAATCTTCCCACCAAAATCTCTCTCTCTCTCTCTCTCTCTCTCTCTCTCTCGCTCTCTCTCTCTCTCGTGTTACAATTTAATTCTTTTAGATGCAAGACTCTTCTCTTCCACGATCGCAACGTAATCTCCGGTCACCGGCGCGAGAGATAACCGGCAAGAATTCTAAGACTAAGAATGAGCAAAAAGGTGTTACTAAGCATCCGAATTTTCGTGGAGTCAGAATGAGACAATGGGGAAAATGGGTGTCTGAGATCAGAGAGCCAAGAAAGAAATCAAGAATCTGGCTCGGCACTTTCTCCACCCCGGAGATGGCAGCGCGTGCACACGACGTGGCGGCTTTAGCTGTCAAAGGCAGCTCGGCTCACCTCAATTTCCCAGAACTCGTTTGCCATTTGCCAAGACCGGCAAGCGCCGATCCTAAAGACATTCAAGCCGCCGCCGCCGCAGCAGCCGCAGTAGAATGGAAAGCACCGGAGTCTCCGTCAAGCACGGCGACGTCATCGATGACTTCATCTTCAGTAGCGGATGACGCTTTCTCCGATCTCCCTGATCTCTTGCTAGACGTGAATGATCACAAAATCGATGGATTCTGGAACTCATTTCCGTACGAAGAACCATTCTTCATGGAAAATTATTAGAAAGGCTGGCGGACGATTTTCCCAGTAAAGATGGGAAATTATATCGTTATGTAAGTTTTGTTTTTGTGTGAAATTTTTGCATTTTTTTACGTGCGAGTAAGTTTCCAAATGTGTGACGTGTAAGCAACAAAAAGGGTACATGTTTATTTATTTATTTTCTTTTTCATTTTGTACAAATTCAATTATGATAAATAAACTAAATGGCACATTCGTAAATCGTAATTAGAAGAAAATCAATTATTTTTTACCATTAACCAAAATGTTTTTAAGTATTGGCATAATCATGTTATATTATCAAATATTGTGACAAAATAACATAACAGAATTACATGTTATATTTTCACACGTAATTTTGACAATTTACATAATTTACATGATATGAGGTGCCGTTGTATTTTTTTCACGATCACTGCAACCAGCAGCTGCGATCGTAAATTAACTTTATAGCCACTGCAAACACACCTTCGTGAAGCAATGCCAATTTCTCTTTTCTGATCGCATGATACTAAATTAAAATTAAAATGAACGCTGATATCTATCAGCGACAGCAACATCTTTTATTTTATACCTTTGGCAATTCACTTGCAATTGTTTTGATTTCCATCACTGATAAGTTTACTTTTGTTACAGTGTTTTTTTAGTTGTCGCAGCTGCTATCGCAGCGATCGTGAAAAAAAACATGGTCTTCTCTAAACTCTGCTGCATATATAATATGTAAAACCCACATAGAAGCATTGATGTGGTGAATGATGAAACTGTAATCTCATCTTCACTTACCTGAAGAAAAAAAAGTTCCGTTTGGAGTCTTAAATTTTGACCCTTTGTTTCCATATCTTTTAGTTCTGTATCACATAGAGTATAACCTTTAACTTTACTCCCATAGAGCCGGCAAAGAATTAAGAACATATACTTTTGTTGTGACATAAGGGAAAAAATACTGGCGACTCTTTTTTTTACCATTATTTGCAGGTTACAAAGTATAATATACATCACATTTTGTAACATACCCATATCACCCGCCCAAATATTTTATTTAAAAGAGAAGAAAAGCTCAAGCCCAATAACCATTTTCCCCAAAACCTTAGTGTTTGGGCCAGATTTCACTCCCAAGCTAAATCAGCTGAATAAGGCCCGATGTATACACAGTCAAAGCCCAACTCACTAAAGGAGGCTCCGACTGCGGAGTGTAGCTCGACAAGCGATGGACCCACTTGCTGGAAACAACCCGACGAAGAAGGAGGAGTCGCTGGAGCGTATGATCCCGAAGATCTCGCAAGTTGTTGGACTCGGCTCCGAAGATCAGGAAAGACGGTTACGAAGCTAAAGACTATAAAAGGAGAGCTCAACGGCAATAATAGGGATCCGGACATCTTTGGAGTATTCTAACCTAACATTAAGATCTTGTAATCGCTCTATAGCTCGAGTTCTTGTTGTTCTTACTTCTAAATCAATACAAATCCACTTTTCACCATTGTTTAGCTCCTTGATCTCGTTCAACCAAGAATCTAGCCCACCTATATAACAAATCAGCTCATCAAAGACACTCTAGAAACTGAGTGTGGGTTTTAGGATCCACATTTTGGCGCCGACTGTGGGGAAGATTCATAGATATTCTTTACACACGAACTCGATCAACAGCCTACTAGCGTGGAGATGGATCCCAACGCAACAGCTCCGGTCGGATCGCCAAGGTCGCAAGACCTTGATCAAACGAACGCAAGCGTTCAGATCGGGAATACCAGATCAGAGTCGACCCAGACTCAAGCAGGATCCGGAACAGGGGACCGCATCCCTATTTCCCAGCCTCAAGGAGTTGCGCCCCCAGGCTCAACTTCACAGACAACCGAGAGAACGAACTCTCGAACCTGGATACGATCCGAGGATCGCTCCCAAGGGGACGCGCCAATCCCTCGGACTGTTCCACAAACTCGCCCCGACTCGCCAAGCCTGACGAGATCCGTCACTGATGGCATGGCAGAGCTCCGTAAAATGCTGGCAGTCCTAATTAACAGATCGCACGATCAAGAAGCCACACAACGGACTGTACTAGCCCGGCTAGACATGCACGACAGGAGTCTGCTGAACCTCGGGAACAGGCCACGGCCCGTCACGGGGACTACGGCAGACGCCGCTGCGAGAAGTCCGTTACCTCGCATGCGTCTGGACTTCGAGGAAGACTATATAACTCCCGAAGCCCCGAGACAGACTTCGGTAGCCGGAAACAGCGGCTACCCTGTGTTTAGTCCGACCCCGGGAAGCGCACTTCCCAGCTCAAACGCCGTGGCCTCAACCTCAACGGGTATTACGGCCCCTGAGGGAGCGCGACTGCCGACGCCCCCGCCCATGCCAACGAGCTACGAAACAAACAGGCATCGGGTGTTGGGGGCATCAGCCTTCGCCTCCAGCACGCGTCCTCCAGTAACGGAACCGGGGACTAGCACTGCTCGGCCTCCCCCGAGCGAGATAGCCCAACAAACTGGAACTAGGGGACCAAACAATACGCGTCCAAGGAACACGCAGCTCCCCATGTTCGACCAACGAACGGACGTGGATGACGAAAGCATATATGCCAGGGTCCAGCGTCTGCAAGCTGCGGTCCACTCGGCAACAAGCGCGGCTCCAGACATCGATCAAGTTATCGAGGAGACCCGACGAACCCCGTTCACGGATAGAATCGCTAGCGCAAGGATCCAGAACACCGGGAAAATCAAAATCCCAGAATATGCGGGAAGTACAGACCCGAAAGCCCACGTTAGAGCTTTCAGACTTGCGGTCTCTAGAGCACATCTCACCGATGAAGAAAAGGAAGCAGGGTACTGCAGACTTTTCGCTGAAAACCTCACCGGCACCGCACTAGAATGGTTCGCCAGTCTAGAAGGAAACTCGATCGACAACTTCACGCAGCTCGTATCGATCTTTCTAAAGCAATACTCGATCTTCATCGAAGAGAAAACCTCGGAAGCCGACCTCTGGGCTCTGAAACAAGGGCCGGACGAAACCCACAGAGCCTACATCGCAAGGTTCAGGGAAGTCAAATCACGTATAGCCGACCCGAACGAAATCATAGCGATCGCGGCTCTGGAAAACGGACTCCTGTACACATCAGAGTTCAGGAAGGAACTCGCGGTCCGACCGTGCACGTCCTTGGACGACGCGCTGCACAAAGCTACTTACTACGCAAAGTACGAAGAAACCGTAGCTGCGGCAAAAGAAGAGTCAAGCCAGAAGAAAACCAGCAAGAAAGAATCCTCTGGCAAAGGACAACACTGCCTAACGGTGGATGGCAAGCCCCAATGGCGCAAACCTTACGATGCAAACAAGTATTGCAAATACCATGACAAGCAAGGACACTCCTCCGAAGAGTGCCGATCCAAAGATCGCCTGCTGGCAACCAAAAACAACAGCAGCGAGACTCCGGAGCCGGAGGAGAAAGAGCCCGAAAAGAAAGACAAAGGAAAAAGCAAGTCGAAAAACAAAAAGAATTCGCAATCTAAGCGCGAGAGGACTCCAGAAAAGGAGGGATCGGACTCCCCAGTCCCCTCTCGAAAACGCATAGATGCGATTTTCGGCTTAGCTCGATGCGGGGGGTCGATGAAATCAGTCATCACACCACCCCCGGCTCCTAAAAAACCAGCCGGCCAGTGCTTGCCTAAGCTCGGACTGTGCAGTTCGAGCCTCCCCAAAACGATAAACTTTATATCCGGAGGCTCAAGGTTTTGTCGGAACTCGGTAAACTCGATCAAAGCTCACCAGAGACGAGTTGCAAATGAACTCAGGGAAATGGTCCCAATCGAAGGACCGGACACTCATATAACATTCTCTGAAAGCGAAACATTCAAACTCGACAAACCACATGATGACGCTTTGGTAATCCAACTCGACGTAGCCGGATTCGAACTCTCCAGAGTCATGATTGACACCGGGAGCTCGGTGGATCTCCTGTTCTACGATGCCTTCAGAAAGATGGGCTTCAAAGACTCAATGCTGACCGGAGGGAAAACCCCATTAACCGGATTCGACGGCGAAACCACCTACTCGATGGGAACTATAAAACTCCCATCCATCGCCGGGGGGCAACAGGAAATCCTGGAGTTTGTAGTAGTGAACAAACCGGCCCCGTACAACGCGATATTGGGTAGACCATGGATCTATACCATGAAGGCAGTGCCCTCTACCTACCACCAGTGTGTGAAGTTCCCGACCCCTTCGGGGATCAAGACAATTTACGGGAATCAAAAAGCTGCAAGATCGTGCTACCTAACTTTCTTCAAGCAGCTAGAGACCCACAACGTATAGCAATTACAGAAAGAGGAAGAGCTCGCTTCCCGGACCGCGAAACGCAGCAACGACCCAACAGTCCGAGGCCCGCGAAAAGATTTAGTCGCCTCAGTCTGTATTGACGACAAAGACCCGGAAAGGTGTGTAAACATCGGATCGGAGCTACTGAGCGCTACCAGGGAAGAACTCATCAAATTCCTCAAAGAAAACGTGGGCACATTCGCATGGTCCACAAAAGACATGAGAGGGATCGATATCGAGGTCACCTCACACGAATTGAACGTCGATCCAACTTTCAAACCCGTGAAACAGAAACGCCGCAAACTCGGTCCAGACCGAGCCAAAGCGGTTAACGACGAAGTCGACAGACTACTAAAGGTCGGGTCAATCAGGGAGGTGAAATACCCCGACTGGTTAGCCAACCCGGTCGTTGTCAAAAAGAAAAACGGGAAGTGGAGAGTCTGCATAGACTTCACGGACCTGAATAAAGCATGCCCAAAAGACAGCTTTCCACTACCACATATAGACCGTCTGGTGGAAGCCACCGCCGGACACGAACTGCTGTCCTTTATGGACGCTTTCTCTGGGTACAATCAGATCCTCATGAACCCAGAGGATCAAGAGAAAACGGCCTTTATAACCGACCGCGGAACCTACTGCTACAAGGTGATGCCTTTCGGGCTGAAGAATGCCGGAGCTACCTACCAGAGGTTGGTGAACAAAATGTTCGCCAATCAGCTCGGAAAGTCAATGGAGGTTTACATTGACGACATGCTCGTAAAATCCTCCAAAGAAAGTGACCACATAGAACAGCTCCGGGAATGCTTCAAAATCCTAAACCAGTACGGGATGAAACTCAACCCCGCCAAATGCTCTTTCGGAGTACCTTCGGGAGAATTCCTCGGGTACCTCGTAACAGAGCGAGGGATCGAAGCTAACCCGAAACAGATAACAACCTTCCTGGAAATGCCTTCCCCGAAGAACAAAAGGGAGGTGCAAAGACTGACCGGACGGATAGCAGCTCTAAATCGCTTCATCTCTCGGTCTACGGACAAATGCTTACCATTCTACAACCTCCTCAAAGGAAATCGGAAGTTCCAATGGGACGAAGACTGTGAAAACGCCCTAAACGAGCTCAAGAAATATCTCACCGAACCTCCGATACTGGCCAAACCAATGGAGGGCGAGCCGTTGTATCTTTACATTGCGACTTCACCCGCCGCAGTTAGCGCAGTCTTGGTCCGCGAAGAACAAAACGAGCAAAAACCCATATACTACGTGAGCAAAACGCTCATAGACGCAGAAACGAGGTATCCAGCGATGGAGAAACTTGCGCTCGCAGTAGTAATGGCGGCAAGAAAGCTAAGGCCGTACTTCCAATCGCACGCCATAGTAGTGATGACCTCACAACCTATTCGAACTATACTCCACAGTCCGAGCCAATCCGGCCGACTGGCCAAATGGGCAATCGAACTGAGCGAATACGATATCGAGTACCGGACCAAAACGAGCGCTAAAGCCCAGGTCCTAGCAGACTTCATTATCGAGCTCCCGCCCATGGCTCCGGAGCTGGAAAATCAAAACGATCATTGGACTCTCCATGTAGACGGAGCCTCGTCCAAACACGGCTCCGGGGTAGGAATCAAACTCGTGACCCCCACAGGAGAGGTAATCGAGCAATCATTCAGACTTGGCTTCAGTGCATCCAACAATGAGGCCGAGTATGAAGCCCTCATAGCCGGACTCCGACTCGCAATCGGAGTCGGAGCACAAGAAGTACACGCCTTTAGTGATTCACAGTTGGTTACGAGCCAGTATCACGGCGAGTACGAAACTAAGGATGAACGCATGGAAGCGTACGTCAAGGTAGCCCACGAGTTAGCAGATCAATTAAAAGATTTCACACTCGAGAGGATACCTCGGGGGGAAAACTCCTCCGCCGACGCCCTGGCAGCTTTAGCCTCGACGTCCGACCCCAAGGTCAAAAGAATAATACCCGTGGAAGGGATAGATAAGCCAAGTATCGACGTGGCACTAAAAGCACAAGCTGCAAATATACTCGCGCCGTCTCAGACGGGTCAGACCGAACTCCCATCCGGGGCATCCGACTCCGGAGCGCCCTCAGAAACGGCCTCGGAATGCCACGAAGTCTTCGACATCGGCCTCCGTAGTGGCCGGCAGGTCACCGAACCTCCCGTTGAGGAGGAAGAATCCGAGCCTGAAAATGAGGAACCGGACGCAGAATTCCTGAACAGGCCGGATTGGAGGGAACCAATCCTAGGCTACATCAGACACGGCCAGGTCCCTGATGACAAGTGGCAAGCCAGGAAGCTTAAAGCCCGAAGCGCCCGATACTGCATAATCCACGATTGCCTATTCAAACGTAGCACCGCAGAACCTTACCTGCGATGTGTGCATGCCACGGAAGCCCTCGCCGTAATGGGCAATACCCACGAAGGCACCTGCGGTAACCACTCCGGAGGAAGGGCCCTAGCCATCCGCATCAAAAGACAAGGATTTTTCTGGCCGACTATGATCGCAGATTGCGAGAACTACACCAGGCAGTGTGATAAATGCCAAAGGCACGCGCCCATTATTCACCAGCCTGCAGAAAAACTGTCCTCAATCTCTGCACCATACCCCTTCATGAGGTGGTCAATGGATATAGTAGGGCCTCTCGTTTCTTCGGGACCAAAACAGCTAAAGTACCTCCTGGTCCTAACAGACTATTTCACCAAGTGGATAGAGGCTAAAGCCTACCAGCAAACCACGGAAATCGAAGTACAACACTTCATCTGGGAGCACATAGTCTGCCGACACGGACACCCCTACGAAATAGTAACAGATAACGGTTCTCAGTTCATCTCACGGGCTTTCAGAAATTTCTGTAAGACCTGGAAGATACGCCTGACCACATCTACCCCAAGATACCCCCAGGGGAACGGTCAGGCAGAAGCTGCGAACAAGACTTTTTTATATAGCCTCAAAAAGAGACTCGACTCTAAAAAGTCCGCCTGGTCTGAAGAGCTACCAGGAGTCCTGTGGGCCTCCCGCACTACACCTCACAGCGCGACTGGTGAGACTCCGTTTTCATTAGCATACGGGATGGAAGCAGTAGTCCCCGCGGAAATATCGGTCCCAACCATCAGAAGGGAACTGAGCCCGAGACACGAGGGGCTAAACGAACAAATGCTCCGAGACCGTCTAGACATGATCGAGGAACAGCGCGACCAAGCGCTAATCCGAATGCAAAACTATCAGCAAGCAACCTCCCGATACTACAACTCCAGAGTCCGACCTCGGAAGTTTATCGTGGGAGACTTAGTGTTGCGCAAGGTCTACGAAAACACTAGAGAGCCAGGCGCCGGGAAACTCGGGACAAACTGGGAAGGACCCTACAGAGTCACCGAGATAATCCGGGATGGCGTCTACAAGCTCACGAAACACAAAAACGGAGTACCCGTGAAGAGGCCATGGAACGCCATGAACCTCAAGCTATACCATTCATGAGTACTCACAATAATCGAACTACGTTAGGCTTGATCCCTTGGCAGGGTACGTAGGCAGCTCGAACTTCGAGCGCAGCCACTCCACCCAAAAAACTTAGAAATTCCTACATCTACTTCTACGTTTATTTCTGGGGGGAGTACAGGGTTATCACCCAATACATCAATGTAAACTCTGAAGCATACATTAATGAAATTCTCTTAACGGTTTGACATGTTATTGCAAACTCACCAAGTCTTAAAACCTTGGCAATTACAAGCGTGAAAGACCACGAAGTCTAAACTTCACACAGGCTTTACTTAGTACAAATTCAACACCACGCATCGCTCCGAGTCTACACAGCAGACGTGAACGGCGAACATAGATCGCAAACATACTAAGTCTTAAAATCTTAAGTATTTCGCGAACTGTAAACCCCAAGGAACTCTTCCAGAGTAAACCTCCAAAGCCCAGCATCCGTAAACAAACTTGAAAATAAACCCTAAACGACTTTGCACGGGTCAAACAGGTATTCAAACCACGGCAAACCAAAGGGGCTCAAAGTCGCGAAACGAACTCCCTAACACAAGAAATGTCTGGCCAGACTAAGCAACAAAAATAAAGAGTTCTACACGGCGACTCGAGGGTTCAGCATGCAAACTAACAATGCACAATCGAACCTCGAGATTTTGCTAAACTAAAAAGATCCAAACTCAAACATAAAACATAAAAGCGTGCATTAAGGCTCACCCGAGCCAAATAGAGTTATGGATAAAAGCCCTCCCAGGCAACACCGAAAGCAAAATCAAAAGAGTTCAACTTTAGCCCAAAAGGGGGCTTTAGGGGATTCCAAAAAAAACAGAAATTAAAATTTTCTAAGGAGCGGCCATCAGCCCTGCTCCTCACCACCAGCCTTCTCGCCTTCACCACCTTGTTGCTCTTGGACTCCGATCTCCGTCGCCTTGGTCACTCCGGTACTCGCAGGTCCCGCCATCATCTCGGCATTCGAGCCAAACTCATTAAAGCCTGCGGAGCGAGCCACGCGCATCACTGAATCCTCGGAGATCTGAGGGATAGCACGAAGCTCGGCACTCAGAGAGAAGTCAGACACCTGCGCGGCCTCAAACTCCTTCGCAAAAGTCTCCCTCTGCTCCAGCAGCTTGGGAAGCTCCTCCTCGATAGTAGTCACCCCGCTTTGCAGAAGGTTTATCAGCTCGATATTGGCCTCCACCTCCTGGACCTTCATCTCGCAGTCCGTTTCCTTCTTCTTCCTCTCGAACTTATCCTTGTGAGCTTCGAACATGTCATAATAATGACCGTCCCTTATCCTCATTCCATCATGCCTGGCCGAGCGAATTGCATCATCCGCCTTCTCGAGGAGTTCCTTGACCTTCTGCTCCAGAGTAACCGTCCTCTCCACAGCAATCGAACGCTCAGACTTCACAACGTTAAGCTGAGCATCGATGAGCTTCACCTCCTCCTGGCAACTCTTGAGACTCGCAGTCAGCTGGTGCACGACACTCTGAGCTTGCTCGAGCTCTTCCTGTCGAGGGACACTCCTGAGGCTTTGCTCGTAAAAGGCCGTGAGTTGGTTATCCGCCTCCAGAGCCTGAAATAGAAAATGAGCATTAAAATCCAAAGAGGGAAAGAAGAGACAAAAACTCGAAGCTACCTTTCCCTTAGCGGTCATTGCTCTGACGTATAGCTCCCGGCCTATAAGGTTCCTCACAGAAGGAAGCGAGCACCCAGCAGCCATACAATGGCGGAGCAAATGAGCGAGTCCCTCAGGATCGTCTGTGATCGGAAAGTCCTTCGTATGATCAAACTTCCAGTGAAACGGTTTGGACCCCGAAGCATTCGACGAGCCCGACCCAACGGCTGCCTCCTTTTCATATCGAGGCTTCTTGTTCGAAGGTTGCACCGAGGAATCACTCCCAGTGGCCCGCGAACTCAGATGAATCACTTGGTCGGGACGTAAAGCTTCCGGTCCCTTTCCAGACTCCGCGTCCCGACGTGGAGGCGGCGGTGGAACACCTCCAGACCTCCCATCGTTGATCGCCCCAGCCAGAGCATCACTCAGCTGGCCGGCACGGATGGGCGCGTATCCACCAGACGTCGCCTTCTCGGAAGGTCTCTTGGATGACTCTCGAACAGTAGGACGTCTCCTCATCTTTCTCCTTGTCTGGGTAGTGCTCGACGAAGCAGCGTCAGAGGGCGAGTGTTCTCGGGAAGCTACAAATCAAAAGAGGACAGTCAAGACTCACGCCGAGACCATGTATACAAAGGAAGAAGAAGAACACGCCAACACTCACCAAGAAGTATCTGAGCAGGACGAACCCCCAACGGCACAATTACCTCCGGAAGTTCGAGTGCACGCCTAACTCTATCAGCGGTAAACGACGACCAAAGCACGTCTCTGGAGCTCAAAGTAGCCGCTAGCCTCCTAATCGCTGGGGTTATTCCGTACCGATCCGGGATCTCTGAAAACAAGCAAACAAGAAGTCAGATACCCTCAAGCAAAACCAACATGCAACGAAAGGGAGACCTAGCTAAACGCTATCCCTAACCAATAGACTCCGACCACGAAGTCGCGACTCTAGAAGGGTCATAAGCCCCGATTGAATGATGGTCGAGTTTGAACCAAAAGGGACGCTCCCTCCAACGATCCTCCCGGTTTGGCACGGCCACCAGAATCGCCAAGCTCCGCCGGGGAGAGAGATAGAAAAGCCCCGTCGCCGAGTTATGCTTGATCGAACACAGATCGTGGAGGACAGACAGGTCGAACGGAACCTTTTCTTCTCGAGCCCTAACCAGCAGGCCGATAAGATAACGGATGAAATTCGGCGTTAGCTGCGGAAGCGCTATCCCAAGCTCGCCTATCACATCCAACAGAAGACGAGGAATCGGGAAAACCAGGTTGCACTTCTCGAAGTACGCCTTATAGGCACAACAATAACCAGGTTTAACCGACTCCGGCGTCTCTCCGGGATCGAGAAGTCTTAGCTCCACAGATCTCGGCACACCGTACGACGAGTACAAACTCTCGATGTCCTCCGCTTTCGTAGTCGGAATAGGATGCTCGAACTCCTCCTCCTCGGCCACCTGCTTCTCTTTTTTAACCTTAACCAAGCTCAATTTTGACATCTTTTAAAGAAAATCGGAAGAAAACAGTTTTTTTTTTTACAAACAGGTGAAAGAAAACTACAAGAAGAAAGAGAAACGGAAGCATAAAAGTAAATAGAGGAGTAGCCACTATAAAAGGGAAGTGGAGAAGTTACCTTGCGAATGGCGGTTGTGAATTAGAGAGTGGGTTCACGAGGAGGTAGATTATAAAGACGTCATAATTACGCCACCTCGGGACTCCGTAAATCTTTTCGAAATCTCGCGTATCGCAACCGTCAAATCACGCGAGAATCTTCTCGCATGCCACAAACGCGTACAGCTAGCGCCACGCGCTCATCTCAACCCTTCATCTTGGCGGGATTTCTCTCTGCGCGTCATCCGACGGTGCGTGCGTGAAGCCGAATCGTCCAGAATATTCGGCGCGATCCTAATTGCTAGATCTGGCCTTATCCAAGAAGACTATGGGCCCGACCCCGAAGATCTCACCTTTCAAGCTCGGGAACCTGCTTAAAAGGCTGGGGGGCAAATGTTTGGGCCAGATTTCACTCCCAAGCTAAATCAGCTGAATAAGGCCCGATGCATACACAGTCAAAGCCCAACTCACTAAAGGAGGCTCCGACTGCGGAGTGTAGCTCGACAAGCGATGGACCCACTTGCTGGAAACAACCCGACGAAGAAGGAGGAGTCGCTGGAGCGTATGATCCCGAAGATCTCGCAAGTTGTTGGACTCGGCTCCGAAGATCAGGAAAGACGGTTACGAAGCTAAAGACTATAAAAGGAGAGCTCAACGGCAATAATAGGGATCCGGACATCTTTGGAGTATTCTAACCTAACATTAAGATCTTGTAATCGCTCTATAGCTCGAGTTCTTGTTGTTCTTACTTCTAAATCAATACAAATCCACTTTTCACCATTGTTTAGCTCCTTGATCTCGTTCAACCAAGAATCTAGCCCACCTATATAACAAATCAGCTCATCAAAGACACTCTAGAAACTGAGTGTGGGTTTTAGGATCCACACTTAGGATTTTCCAGAGTCTTCCCTATAAATATGCCTCATTTTCACTAGAAAACCCATTCTTCTTCTTTTCGGCGAAGCTCTGTCGAGATGTGGAGGCGTTCGAAGCAACAGGAAACCCTATTCATGTTTCTCTCTCCTCCAATCTCATCAGGTAAGATCCGGGAACTAGATCTGAGATTTCAACCCAGAAAACGTTTTAAAATTTTCGCAACTTTCAAAATACCCAAAATCCCGAGAAACCGAGCCCACCACCGTGACCGTCGCGACGAGACGAAGCCGGAGCCGCCGGGCCGACCACGACGCGCCGCCGCACGCGCCTGCACGCGCCGGAGGAGTCACGGGCGCGTGAGATCCACGGGCGCCATAGGAGCCACGCGCCGGAGCCCACACGCCGACCGCCGGAGCTGCCCGCCGCCGCCATGCGCCGCCGACCGGAGCCGCCGTCCATCGCCGGAGATTCGCCGGAGCGCCGCCGCCGCCGGAGCCACCGCCGATGACCACCGCCGTAGTTGACCGTTGACCGCCGTCCGGTTAGCCGGGTTAGTCCGGTTCAATTCGATCCGGTTTACCCTTCCAATTTCAATTTCTTAGTTCCGGTTTAGTTGGTCCAATTAGGTTCTGGTTCAATTCCAATTTCAATTCAATTTCCCTGGTTTAGTTGGTTAGGTCTGGTTTAGGATTTGGGCCAGTTATGGATATGGGCCTGGTTCAGTCTAGGTTTGGGTCTGGGTCTGGGTTGACCGGGTCAACCGGTTGACTTTGACCAGACCGTTGACTTTCAGTCAACCAAACTTCGGTAGGCCATAACTTGACCGTCCTAAACCCGATTCGAGCGAAACGAAAGCCTATCTCACTTTAATTTTTGTCCTCTTTTCAGAACCGATGTCCGTTCGGGCTAATGGGGCTCCTAAATTACCGTTTTCCCTCTTCTTTGGCTAAGGTGAGGAAAATTGATGTTTATCTCCCTTACTCTATTTCAATTCCGGACGATAGTCCTCTGCTAATAGTGTCTTTCCTAGGTAGCGTAGGGATAGTAAGACGTCTGATGTGATTGATTGTGGAACATAGAACTGCTAGTTTATCGCTGAGCCCGAAAATGTTGTTTGTGTGTGATGGATATGATTGATAGTTGTGGTAGGGCCCCCGAAAGGGTGTTGTGTGGCGTGATGCGTACGGGGTGCGTGTCCCTTGAGAAGGCGTCGGGGGTCTGACGAACCCCCAGAAGGAAAAGAAGGATTGTTTGGGCCTACGGGTCGAAGGGAGGGGTCCACGAGTGTGAAAGCACGCGTGGATGTAGAATGTATGATGAAGCCTCCGGGCCTGTTTGCAAGGTGTTATTAGCTTAGGACTTGTGAATCGTAGTTGTGTAGTGTAAGCGGGATCGCGGGCTCCTTAAGCCCGACCTCACTGGGTAATTGTGTTTGAAAACAATTACTCAGGCCTCTTTCCTTTCCTGTCCCCATTTTCTTGCAGGTCCGGATGCGGGATCGATACAGTCGAGTGATGTCATTGGTGATTTTGAATACAGAGGAGGCGCCTGGGACCTGGGACAAGTTGAGTTGGCGTCCCGGTTGGACCGAGTCCGGTTCAACGGCCGTCCTAATGCCACGTCTCCGGTTCGTCGGAAGACGGGTGTTACAATTTGGTATCAGAGCCTAGGTCAAGATCTCCCAGTCATATCCTGGGAGATCAGCTTTCGTTGTTTACCCCCAAAACCTGTTTTCAATCTTTTTCAAAACCGTTTGCGAAAATTTTATAAAACAGATACTTTGCGAAATCTTTCAAACACCAATATATCACTGATTATCTCCTATTGTGACCTCTCATAGTTTCGTTTTATGCAGGAAGTCCACCGATTCACACTCTGATTCCGGGTCCGAATGGACTCCTAGCCCTATCAGTGTTCTACGCACACGTGTCACGCCCCGCAGGAATGTTTCGAGGCGACAGAGGAGACGTCTTACAATTGGAGTATCAGTTGAGATTCCCGGCGCCACCCAGTCACCCACCCGGCACCCAGTTGATAGATCTATGTCTGCATCGGTTCCAGTTGAGACAGTTGTGAGACCAGTGAGGGGTAGAGGCCGACCCCAAAGACGCCCATAGTGGCCCCACCGGCGATTGCGGACGCACCCCGAGCTAGGAGGACAGGGAAGGATCATGTAGTGGAGGAGAGTCGTCCCGACCAGCCAGCCCGTGTGTGCTTTATGACAGTGAGACCGTCAGTTCAGCGTGACCCCACCTATCCGGATTTCGGACCCGAGGCGATACCGCAGACGGATGACGCGCCAGGGACGTCCACCTCGAGACCCCAGGCGCAGGAGATCTTCCTGGAAGTTCCCCGACCATTCCAGATGGCAGGCATGAGCGTGCAGGATTACCTAGAGGCATTCATCTTCAGAGCTGGCTACACCTACCTGAGATCCCCGGTTCATATGATGACTATGTTTATGGGTGGGCTATCACCGGAGATCCGAGAGGAGATGACCGATGGGAGTGAGTACGAAGAGTACGGTCTGGTTACGATGGCAGTCAAATATGCCGAAGCTGTGGAAAGGAACCAGAGGGATCCCACATATCGACAGGAGGTGAGAAAGAGGCGTCGGAGGGACGTGGATGTACGACGTCAGGTGATGGTCGAACAACAAGCCATCTGGGATAAGGAGTTACGACAGAAGCGAGAACAGGAGATTGCAGGCCATGACTGGCTGAGGGAGCAGAGGACCACCATAGAGCGGATCCGAGAGAGGTTTGAGCAGCAACAGGCAGAGCGGGCCCAGTAGCAGGCTGATTGGGAGCGAGAGCGAGAGCAGAGGATACGACAGATGCAGGATGGCCGAGAGTATGCCGGGTTGGATGAGCAGTTGAACATCCCTGAGGAAGGACCAGAGGGATATGATCAGCAGCAGGCTACACCGAGTCAGGAGCAGGCAACAGTGCCACCCGTGATCGTCATCTCAGATTCAGATTCAGATTCAGACCCATCAGAGGATGGAAGCGAGGCAGGCCAATTGCACAATGGCGACCGAGACTTGGAGTACTAGAACCTGGGGTCATCGAGTGGCTAGAATCGGGGGGCTTTGGGGAGTTGCTAGGAGTAGGGCATAGTATTCTTTTAGGTGTTGGGGTTTTTATTTTCGTTTGAGTTTTCTTTTCCGCGGTTCTCGCGTAGTTGGTTTTCTTTCCTATTGATTCAAACTTCGTGTAGCCCTATTTCTTTATCTATTGATTCTTTTTCGCATCGTGCCTTCCGAACGGATTTCCTAGTATGTTAGTTCGACGCCCAGAATAGAGCAGTGCCTTGAGTTCAGAAGTGATCGGAAAACCGCATATCTTCGAATTCGGGACGAATTCTTTTCAAGGGGGGGGGAGATTTGTAACATACCCATACCACCGGCCCAAAAATTTTGTTTAAAAGAGAAGAAAAGCCCAAGCCCAATAACCCTTTTCCCTAAAACCCTAGGGTTTCCCAGAGCCTTCCCTATAAATATGCCTCCTTTTCACCAGAAAACCCATCCTTCTTCTTTTCAGCGAAGCTCTGTCGAGATTTGGAAGCGTTCGAAGCAGCAGAAAGCCCTATTCACGTTTCTCTCTCCTCCAATCTCATCAGGTAAGATCCGGGAACCAGATCTGAGATTTCAACCCAAAAAACGTTTTAAAACTTTCGCAACTTTCAAAATACCCAAAATCCCGAGAAACCGAGCCCACCACCGTGACCGTCGCGACGAAACAAAGCCGGAGCCGCCAAGCCGACCACGACGCGCCGCCGCACGCGCCCGCACGCGCCGGAGGAGTCATGGGCGGGTGAGATACGCGCGCCGGAGGAGCCACGCGCCGACCGCCGGAGCCGCCCGCTGCGCCACGCGCCGCCGCCCGGAGCCGCCATCCGTCGCCGAAGATTCGCCGGAGCACCGCCGCCGTCGCCGCCGATGACCGCCGCCGGAGCCGCCGATGACCGCCGCCGTAGTTGACCGTTGACCGCCGGTCCGGTTAGCCGGGTTGGTCCGGTTCAATTCGATCTGGTTTACCCTTCCAATTTCAATTTCTTAGTTCCGGTTTAGTTGGTCCAATTAGGTTCTGATTCAATTCCAATTTCAATTCAATTTCCCTGGTTTAGTTGGTTGGATCTGGTTTAGGATTTGTGCTAGTTATGGATATGGGCCTGGTTCAGTCTGGGTTTGGGTCTGGGTCTGGGTTGACCGGGTCAACCGGTTGACTTTGACCAGACTGTTGACTTTCAGTCAACCAAACTTCGGTAGGCCATAACTTGACCGTCCTAAACCCGATTTGAGTGAAACGAAAGCCTATCTCACTTGAATTTTCATCCTCTTTTCAGAACCGATGTCCGTTCGGGCTAATGGGGCTCCTAAATTACCGTTTTGCCCTCTTCTTTGGTTAAGGTGAGGAAAACTGCTGTTTATCTCCCTTACTCTATTTCAATTCCGGACGATAGTCCTCTGCTAATAGTGTCTTTCCTAGGTAGCGTATGGATAGTAAGACGTCTGATGTGATTGATTGTGGAACATAGAACTGCTAGGTTATCGCTGAGCCCGAAAATGTTGTTTGTGTGTGATGGATATGATTGATAGTTGTGGTAGGGCCCCCCGAAAGGGTGTTGTGTGGCGGGATGCGTACGGGGTGCGTGTCCCTTGAGAATGCGTCGGGGGTCTGACGAACCCCCAGAAGGAAAATAAGGATTGTTTGGGCCTACGGGTCGAAGGGAGGGGTCCACTGTGAAAGCACGCGTGGATGTAGATTGTGTGATGAAGCCTTCAGGCCTGTTTGCAAGGTGTTATTAGCTTAGGACTTGTGAATCGTAGTTGTGTAGTGTAAGAGGGATCGCAGGCTCCTTAAGCCCGACCTCACTGGGTAATTGTATTTGAAACAATTACTCAGGCCTCTTTCCTTTCCTGTCTCCGTTTTCTTGCAGGTCCGGATGCGGGATCGATATAGTCGAGTGACGTCATTGGTGATTTTGAATACGAAAGAGGCGTCTGGGACCTGGGACAAGTTGAGTTGGCATCCCGATTGGACCAAGTCCGGTTCAACGAGCGTCCTAATGCCGCGTCTCCGGTTCGCCGGGAGACGCCCTTTAACTCTATATGGCTGTCACTTCTCTTCTTGTGACATTTATAAAAGGTAACTGATATAAGAACAAGATACCCGAAATATACCAAGTGGCTCTTGGGTCAATATAACCCCTCTCAAACGAAGAAAACAAATACTCGAAATATCTCGAATGGAATTCCTACAAAAAAAAAACATATTTGAATTTTAGACATAGCAAAAGAACATGCATCTGCAGTTTTGAATAACCGAACTTTTGAAACGAACTATAGATAATATATATATATATATATATATTTGAAGCACATTCAATAAAGGCAACTATATCCACCGTCTAGTATATGCACATAAACATTAAGCTCGGCGACATTTTACATATCGAAAAGCATTGCTTAGCATGGATTTATTTGTAGGGCAAATCGCATTAATATCACAAAAAACATGACTTGTCAAAAATATAGCACTAAGGAAGAAAAATCATAAAAATAGTACAAAAACATGTTTTGTCACTAAATTAGCCCTAACCCTAAACCCTAAATACTAAACCCTAACCTTGAATAATAAACCCTAAACCCTAAATACTAAACCCTAAAATCTAAATAATAAACCCTAAACCCTAAATAATTAATCCTAAACCCTAAATTATATAATGCTATAAAAGTCTTTGTAATTAAAATAATATTAAAAATGTGAATTATTTTCCTTGGTGCTATATTTATGATAAGGTATGTTTTTTGTGCTATTTTATGACTTTTCTCTTATTTGTATATACTACTGAGAAATATTGCACATCCAAAGGCAGAGTAGGTAGAGGATACAAAGAGGAAGATGGTAAATTAATACAAGAGACAAACTTTATGTTTTTTTGTTTCTGTCCTTTTCCATTTTCCACTTTAGTTTTCTCCTTCCGTATAATCTTATTGGCCCTTATAAAGTTAGAAAATTAAAGGAACTATTGGCCCATTTATTAATTAAATGTGTGGTGTATTTAATGTATTTTTAGTTAGTACTGATTTTCATTCTCATGTTCTTATTTATATCAATTTTTTTCTTCTAATCAATGTATCAATTTTTAGTTAATCAATTTTTTTCTTTTACCAAATTCTCATGTTTATTATCGACGTCTCTTATATGTAACATAACTGTTCAAACTACTGAATGAACTATCAAACATTTAGATGTTTTATTTTCATATTTAGATAAGTATGCATCCATAAAATATGCTTTTTCTTTGCTTACTAAAGATAAATACTGAGTGTTTACATAAGAAAACGTATTGTATAAGAGATATTTTTGGGTTATTGGTAACATATGAGCCCTGTTCTAAAATGCGGATGAGGAAGCCGTATAATTGCCAGAAAATTGGTGGACGGTGGTGGTCCCCCGCGATTTATCTCTGTTGTTGCTACGGAAATTCGATTTAGTAATAAAAGCCAGACTACGATCTGAAATGTCCGAACTATGAGGTGAGGTATAAACTTTAAGTGAGGTCGAAACTGTACTTTATTGATCTTAAGGCCGAAGCCGAGCTATGAACATGATTGTAATACACTGTATCAAGAAATGGTTAACGGGAAGTCAACGGAGGGCATTTTCGTAATTTTGGGAAGTTAAGGGCATTTTGATAATTTTACCAAAATGCGAGCCGGAAGCTAAGACGGGCCAAATGTTATTATTTTTAAGTAAATAAAATATTTAGAAGACAAAGAATGGTGAAAACGGATCGTAGATGGGATTTTTGGACTATCGGGAATGGAAACCGATAAAACCGAAGAAATTTGTAAAATTCATATCGGAAGCTACGGGTGTTCAATTTGAGTTTCAAATTGATAAATTCATCTAAGCGCATCTAAAACATATAACACACTTAGAATATAACAACGAGGTGGGTTAATTAGTCAATAGTCGGGGTTATCAGGTTAAATGAATTGATTAAATAGTAATGTGAAGTTAGGAGGTTAGTAAGTTTACTAATCTCAAGCTGACGGATCGAGGAGTTTAAGAATAAGAATTTAAGTGATAAGATTAATTAAATGTGAATTAAGACGTCTACGAGATTAGTAATCCACTAATCTCAAGGTAGCGGATTGAATGATTTAAGGTTAAGAAAAGATTAAAAGACTAATTAACCTAAATAATTAGTTGTGTGGTGTTGTGATTATTGTTTGTGTGATTGTGTATCTACTTCGATGTTGGGCCGATTAGACTGTTGATGGCTTGAATGCGTATCTACTTCGGTGTTAGGCCGAGTAGACTGTTGATTGCTTGATTGTTTATCTACTTCGGTGTTGGGCCGAGTAGACTGTACTGGTAGATATTTACTCTGGTGCGGAACCGAGTAAGTCCGGGTATGGATACCTATTCCGGTGCGGGACAGGATAAGTCAGGTTGTGTTGATGAATGGCGGTAGGACTTGCAGGATAGACTGGGTACGGGGAGTAAGATAGTATTTCTATTTGACCTTGTCGGTCTTGCGTGATAGAGTCCCAGTGAGTCTGCTTGTTTACATTACTGTTATTAGGACTCTATAGGGTGTATTAGATCCCGCAAGTCTAGAGATGGCGTTCTAGTACTTCCGACCCGATTGGATCCTTGGGTAGTTACATGATCGGTTCACGTGCCTTCAGGTGGTGATTCTGGTTATGGTGTTAACCTATTGAGTGACGCTGGTAGGTGTGTTGTCCGGAGAATACGGGGCCGCGTCCTAGGGCCGGACTGCATGGAAGCTTTGGTTATCTAGGGGTAACCCGAGCCACCGCGTATCGATGGACAGAGAACGGTGTCCTAGTCGTAGGACTTCGTGTTTTCGTCTAGGAGTCGTGGGAGGTTTTAGTTGCCGTGGGGTAGTTAAGTGTTACCGTGGAAGTTACCGAGTTCGCGTTTGGGGCCCATGGTGTGGAGATCGCGTTTAGTGTAGATCGAGTCTAATCGAGGGCATATGCCGCAGTGTTCTCGATTTCCTTCGTTAATGTTATGTGTTGTTATTTGAATGCTTGTGTGTTGGGGAGCTCATCACGTCTTGGTAGCACATGATCAGCTATTGTACTTGATTGTTATTTTGGGTTTGGGCAGAATTATTAGATTGTTAGCAGCCTTTAGTTGGGAGCCGATTAACTGGGTAATCTTAGATTATTCATTAGACTCTTTTGTGTTTTTCAGGTTTGGTGTAGCTCGGCAGACGCGTACGACACTCGGAGTAGTCTCGGGTTGGCATTGGGTATCAGTTGTTTACGCATTTTGACTTTACTTTCGTTTTCGGATTTTGTTGGGATATCCTGCTAAAAGTCTTGTATTGGACCGTATATTGTTATGAATAAGATTTATATTTTTAAAGTAATAAAAATGGAATAACTACCTGATATACAGTTTAGTCCAAACCGAACACAACTCGTGGAAGCGGTACGGGTTAAAAAGCCTTGTATCGTGGAAACGAGGTAAACATAGTCAAAGGTGGTTTGGTTCGAGCCTTTGTCTCAAACCGGAATGTCTTTGGCTTTCGTATTGTGACAAACTCTTCTCGTATGATTGCTCGGGTTCGATCGGTCATGTTCTTATTTGATTGTTGGCCGGCCAGCTCGTCGGTCAGCGGAAAATGGGGGGGGGGGCGTTATAGGGACGGTACGAGGTGGGAGTCCATCAAATGACGTGCTCTCTAAATATTGCTTGAGGTCAGAGATTTATAGAAGTAGCTTGGCACTCTCGCAAGTTACAATGTGTGCAAAATGAAGAGTGAAGGGTCATATTTACAGCGCTTGGATGCTGATTTCTCTTTGGGTCGTTGACCCCTTTAGCGGACTTGTCTTCTTGGACAGAGGTAGATGTGGCTATTTAACAAGATTTACAATGAGCTTATGGATGGGTGCTAAATCCATGTCCAACAATTATTCCCCCCAGTTCGTCGAGACGAGGTGTTTAGTCGAGGCCGTCAAATTTCTTCGGGTATCTAAGTCAGGCGGAAATCTTGTTAGGTCGTTTTGCTTTGACCGATGCTTCTCGTGCCTTTGGATTTTATTGCATTTATAGCGAAACGACACGATCTGTAGGGGGCGTGATTCTCGAGTTTTTTATGAAATCCTTTTTATTCCAAATTTTGCCTCTTCGATTTACGTGCCTTTCTTTTGTAATTTCTGCCTCATATCTTCTTCTTCAGTCGCCAGTATTTGTTGATTCTTCTTTTTTAGATTTTTTTGGTTTAGTATGCGAGTAGGGGTGACTTTTTATCTGTCTTCTAGAAGTAGTGATTCAGATTCATCCAGTTTGCAGGGTGTAACCTTGTTCGGTCTAGGTTTTCTCGGGGTAAGGAGGAATTCTTTAATTCACGCAGCGGGTGGATACCTCGTCCATTTTGGGGTAATCCGATGGTGAGAAAACCTCTTGCCTGCCAGTCGTTCTCTGATGCTTTTATTCCTCCGCTTTCGGAGGGAGAAAATTTGGGCTCGCCTGTTGGTGAAGATCAAAGTGACGGGAATGAGCGTGATTCGGGTATTGGTGTAGACACGCTAGATCATGTGGGAGATGGCGATGATTTGGTTGAGCCTGGAGGCAGTGCTTCGGGGCCTAGTGCTTCCCCTTCTGTCAGTCGCTCTCAATAGACAATTCCGAAAGGGAAGAAGAAGAAGAAACAGGGGGAAGTTACGACGAGTGAAGGGGATGAACCTAGGAGGAAGGTGGTTCCTTGGCCAATTCGTTCGTCCATCTGTAAGAAGGATTCCCTGGGTGTCCTGTTGCGAGATCGTGTTCGTATTCCTGGTCTCGAATTTCGTTTGCCGACCCCGGATGAGAGGCCCTGGGATGCTTCTCCTGGATGGTTTTGCTTGTACAAGAGTTTATTCTCTGTGTGTAATATGTTGTTTCCTCTCCCAAGGCTTCCACTCGAGTACTGTGAAGTGAAGAAAATGGCTATATCTCAGCTTTGCCTGGTGGTCATTCGTAATATGGTGGGTGCTTTGAATATGGCGGCCGATGATGGCTTCGACATGTCCACCGACTTCTTTTGTAGATTGACGTCGACAGCGGTCAATCGAGGGACCTGATAGGGTCTAGAAGTTTTAATCCCTATACTAACTGCAAGTGCACAGTGATGTAGTTGTAGTACTTAGGGTATCGAAATCCACAGGGACTCTGGGCAACGATAGATTTAGAACTATTAAGATTAAACTAAGAGAAAGCAAAAGTGATTAGAAACTAAAAAGCAATGCAAGAAAGTAAACAAGTAGCGAGTTTGTAATCAAGGAGGCAAAGCGTTAAGTCTAGGGAGTTCTCAGGAAACGGATCTAATTAAGAACTGTTCTAGAACTCAAACACAGATATAGAATTAACCAACTGTCGTTGCGAGAATTCTCTAAGTCTAAGTGCAGCAATCCAAATTCCTTTGTAATTACTAACAGATTAAACCAGCTTTAATTCCAAGTTTGATATGTTCACAATCTAATTAAACCAAATTCCTTTGCGAGTAATTAAATTGCTCATCTAGGTTCTTTCTAGCTAATTAACCAACCTTCGTTGTATCAATCAACCTAACATCATAAATCTGGGTAGCTGATTCAGATTAAGCAGTAAGAACAATCCTAGATGAAGAACTAACAGATATGAATCCCTACAGATTCATTAACCTATAATTCCATGAAATCCCTAATGAGAATCCCTAAACCTAACAGGTAATCTACTCAGACATGATCATCGAAACAGAAGACATCATGAATAGAAAACCAAATAGCATAAAATCAAATAAAGAACTGGGGTTCGAAATCCTCTCTCTTTCGAGAGCAGGATCAGCCCCTAACTCTCTCTGAAAATAGAATAAAGCGTAAGTAAAGCGTAGCCTAAACAAGTGGCTAAAAACCCTAATATATAGTCTAAAACACGTCTGGGGGCCTTTTTGTAATTATAAGGAACTTCTGGGCTTGTGTGCAATTTCCATATTCTTCTCATTAAACGCCGAGAATTTGTCTGCGTCGACCTTGTGTCGATCGATGCACCTTCTGTGTCGATCGGCACAGGTCTATGAAACGGGCACTGAACTCTTCCTCTCGGGTTTAATCTCCAAAATGCTCGAGAATGCTCCATAATGTCCAATTCCGCTCCAAACATGTCTAGACCTGAAAACATACTAAAAAGACTCCAAAACATAATAAAAGACTCGATAAATAAGATATATACCATGGCTAAAATCTCTAAAATCCATGGTATATCAACTCCCCGACATTTAGCCTTTGCTTGCCCTCAAGCAAAACAGAGAACTAAACCATGGTGAAGAGGTTTGAAAACTTTCAGAAACTCTTTTCATCCTAGAAGCAACAACACTCAGATTCCCCTTAGTAAACCACTGAAAGAATCAACTGCAAGATATCAAGACCAACATGTACTTCCCCCACACTTAGCAACTGTCCTAAGTAAACTCCACAATCAATCCAAGCAATTCAAATTCACCCTACTGACTTCTTTACAATATTAAGTGCGGTCTCACCTAAGGATTATCGATCAAAGGGCACATGGATTCTTACTTTGCCAGCTCTAGACCACCATACTATCTGTTTCTGGTTCTTTTTCTTCTCTTTTCCCTTCCTTAGCATTCTGATTTTCCCCATTGGGTATCATTTTATATTTTTTTTATCAGTGCTCTTCCCGTTAAGGGGTGTACTTTGGACACATTCCATGGATGCACAGGAGATGATAGTTGCAGCTACCACTCCCAGAGACCACTTCGGAGTTACTAACTCATCCTCAGTTTATTACTTTTTTATTTTATGGAAGGAGAGAAGGGAACCATACTCGGACAGGTTTACAAGCTGTGTCAGAACTAATAAAGGAGTCCGACTCAAGGTATACCAAGCCCTTAGGTGAGAAAATTAAAGTCAGATTTAAGGGTAAAGCCAGTAAAATGATTCTCTGAATACCTGAATTGATATGGGTGTCCTCAGTAGGTTGATCCGTGTTGGGTTTTCTAATAGTCATAGATTGATCTTTCAGCTTCATCCCAATGGTTACTTAAGTTCCTGCAAGATGTTGTTAACTTCTCAAAAATTCACTGTTTTCTACTTAAACTAGTTTTGACTCTATAAAACAAAATTTTTTTGAACTGACTCTAAGAAAACAAAAGCGTGCGTCAGTAGCTACCTCCCCCACACTTGAACTACACTGTCCCCAGTGTAATAAAAGCATGATTTCGGTGAAAGAATAATCAAATTGAAAAGAGTCTGAAAAATCCATAGTTACGTACCTCTCGTCGCACTGTGTCGATCGATGCTCAGGACCGCATCGATCGACGCAAGGCGCATTTGCTCGATTCATTTGTGTAATCGCACTGTGTCGATCGACACACATGTTGTGTCGATCGATGCTAGGCGATTTTTGACTGTTCTCTCGGCTGAAAACACTAAAACGAAAAATTAAAATAACAAAGATTTGAAAAATGAAAAACAAAAACGAAAACTGACTCTATAGTGGGTTGCCTCCCACTTAGCGCTTGTTTTTAGTCATTAGCTTGACTATTGGATAGAGATTAGACTCATGGCGGTTTCAACAGAGACTTTGAATGTCTCTGTGAATATTTCTTCATCCAAGGTGGTGTATAGGCTATCGGATCATGAGGTCTCCCAAGGAATGAATAAACAGAGTCAGGGAGGGAGCAAAGCTTGGATGGGATACTGCGTTTTCCTGCATTCAAAGCAATGCGGTCAGGAGGTTTAAGCTTAGGTGATTTATATCTTACCTTTGGTGGAGATCTGATGTTTGGAGCTTTCTGCTTATAAGCAGTTGCAGGCTCTAAAGACGTTAGAGCAGGTTCAAGAGGAACCGCCATCTTCTTCTCTCCACTATCAGATACTGTAGTTCCACCAATATGAGCTTCTTCTTTCAAATGACCATCAGCGGATATCATCTTCTTTGCATCTCTCAACACACAAGGATGAACTCGCAAAGCTTCAGCTGGTGGAGTTTCATTCAGCTCCTTTTCTATCACTTTCATGCAGTTAGCCACTTTTAGCTCCTGTTTAGACGGTTTAGGAACCTTAGGATATGGCACAAATGGCTTATAGACTCGTTCCAGGATTGTTGCAGGCTTCTGGTCCTGTCTGCGATCTGTGTCGATCGATGCACCAGATATGTCGATCGACACAAGGCGATTATGTTCAGATCCATCAGACGTATCGGGGATGCATCGATCGACATCGAGAGTGTGTCGATTGACGCATGTCTCAGACAGACAATATTCATCCAGATAATCCGAGATTATGCTCTCTTCTTTTCCCAGCAAGTCAATCCCATCTCTTATGGTTACAACATTGATGTACAGCCTCTGTTCAGCTTTCCCAGCTTCATTATGCCTTTGTATTGCTCCAGCTATTTGTTGAACTCGGACATCTAGCTTCTTCACATGTGTGCTCAAAGATTCAAACTTTCCATTCAGATTTTCATGCATAGTATCCAGCTTCCTGTCGAAATCTATATCAGTCTTAGTCTGATCCTCCAGCAACTGCTCCATCATGGCTTCCATCTTGCTTTCATAAGAATTAGCAGCAGGAGGTGTCTGATATGAGGATGATCCATAAGTTCTCTGATAAGAATTACCTTGCTGATTTCCAAACATGTTCCCTTGAAATCCAGAGTTACTAATGTAGTTCAAATCCTCTTCCTGTCTTTCCAGTAACTGCTCCATCATACTCATCAGCTTATCAGATCGCGTATTTTGAGGAGGAACATCCTGATATGATGAAGATTCATAATCTCTAGTGAATGAATAAGAACCATAGTCTCTGCAGAATGAGTTATTCTGCTGATTTTCCAAGATCCGTTCCATCATTCCTATCATCTTACGCGCTGTGTCGATCGATGCACAGTAGTGTCGATCGATGCAAGTACGAAGATGTGACGATCGACACACAGGACCGTGTCGATCGATGCAGTGCGATTACAGGCGTACCTGAAACGCAAGAAACAGAAATAAAAATTAGTAACCAAAAACAAAAACGAAAAACCTAGTATAAACCCTAAGTTCAAATCTATCGAAGACTCAAAACTTGATAGGGTCTAGAAGTTTTAATCCCTATACTAACTGCAAGTGCACAGTGATGTAATTGTAGTACTTAGGGTATCGAAATCCACAGGGACTCTGGGCAACGATAGATTTAGAACTATTAAGATTAAACTAAGAGAAAGCAAAAGTGAATAGAAACTAAAAAGAAATGCAAGAAAGTAAACAAGTAGCGAGTTTGTAAGCAAGGAGGCAAAGCGTTAAGTCTAGGGAGTTCTCAGGAAATCAGGAACATAAGCTAATCAATCAATTGGGATCTAATTAAGAATTGGTCTAGAACTCAAACATAGATATAGAATTAACCAACTGTCGTTGCGAGAATTCTCTAAGTCTAAGTGCAGCAATCCAAATTCCTTTGTAATTACTAACAGATTAAACCAGCTTTAATTTCAAGTTTGATATGTTCACAATCTAATTAAACCAAATTCCTTTGCGAGTAATTAAATTGCTCATCTAGGTTCTTTCTAGCTAATTAACCAACTGTCGTTGTATCAATCAACCTAACATCATAAATCTGGGTAGCTAATTCAGATTAAGCAGTAAGAACAATCCTAGATGAAGAACTAACATATATGAATCCCTACAGATTTATTAACCTATAATTCCATGAAATCCCTAATGAGAATCCCTAAACCTAACAGGTAATCTACTCAAACATGATCATCGAAACAGAAGACATCATGAATAGAAAATCAAATAGCATAAAATCAAATAAAGAACTGGGGTTCGAAATCCTCTCTCTTTCGAGAGCAGGATCAGCCCCTAACTCTCTCTGAAAATAGAATAAAGCGTAAGTAAAGCGTAGCCTAAACAAGTGGCTAAAAACCCTAATATATAGTCTAAAACATGTCTGGGGGCCTTTTGTAATTATAAGGAACTTTTGGGCTTGTGTGAAATTTCCATATTCTTCTCATTAAACGCCGAGAATTTGTCTGCGTCGACCTTGTGTCGATCGATGCACCTTCTGTGTCGATCGACACAGGTCTGTGAAACGGGCAGTGAACTCTTCCTCTCGGGTTTAATCTCCAAAATGCTCCAGAATGCTCCATAATGTCCAATTCCGCTCCAAACGTGTCTAGACCTGAAAACATACTTAAAAGACTCCAAAACATAATAAAAGACTCGATAAATAAGTTATATACCATGGCTAAAATCCCTAAAATCCATGGTATATCAAAACCACCGGGACTTTCTATACGAAGCTTTTCCTAAGCATTGTCAGAAGATTGTGTCCGACCCTCCAGATAAGACGGATCGATGGCAGGATGGCTACTTCTTTGCGTGAGTTAACAGTGCGTTGACGTTCGATGTGGACAAGATCTTCTTTTCGGCTTGGAATACTGACCCTGGTAGTTCTTTTCCTATTGTTCTTTTTTGTGTTTTGGTGTTTGTTGTTGTTGACGTGACTCGTCCCGCGTCTGCTGTTTGTTCTGCAGCTTGCCCTTTTTTTGGTTTTTGGACTGCGGGTTTCTCTGAGAGTTTGAGGAAGATGAGGGCTCAGCGTTTGATATCCTGGCCTTCAAGGTAGAAAAAGGAGGAAAAGACTCTTTTTGATTTGAGGGTCGGGCTTGTTTCGAGAAAGTTGATTCAGGTATGGATCCTTCTCCCTCCCCCTTTTTTATTGTGGGAATGTGTCCCCTTGTTGATTTTTTGGCTGTTTTGTCAGAGTTTTTGGGGTTGTCGTCTTCGGCCCGATGGGTGGGTGGGTCGTTGTCTCCTCGTCTTCATAGGAAGAGACGTAAGGTTTCGAGTGATGATCGTGATCGTCCGGCTGTGAGTTCTGCTAGTCATTCTAATGGGGAGTTTACTTCGTTTGCAGGGAGTCCGCCTGTTATCGATCTTGAGGGGAATCCTAATGCTGCTGAGCGGGTTGTCGCGCAGTCGCCTGCTGGTGGTGGGAGTCAGGGCGGGGGCTACTTTTGCGATGGAGGTTGACTGCGATGTCAGACGGGACCGGGAGGTTGAGTCTGATCGAGTGCCCATTTCCGGAGTTGACGCTCTGGGTCCGGAGTCTGTGCTTCCCGAGGGGGATGTGTTGGTTCTGAAGCTTCTGATACTTTGCGTTTCGAAGTTGTTGACAAGGTCATGGGAATGTCGTTGATCGTTCCCGTCTTGCGGATTTCAGTCCCATCTCTCTCTGTGGTGGTGGGTTGGGGACCAGTCGGGAACCTGATCCGATGGATTTTACTTGGTCGTATTGTCATATGGGGGAGGGTCCTTTGGTGGATGATAAAAGGTCTTGCGCCGATCTTGTCCAGCTGATTGTGGTGAAGCATCCCCAAAAGTTAATTCTATCGCCGAGATGCTCAGGCCCGACCTCCACGAGGATTTTAGTCATCGTGTTGTTAATGTATGTTTTGTTGGTCTCGCTTATTGTTTTGTTTGGCTATGTATTCGGCTGACCGTTTCCCTCTCTATTTGTATTCGGCCGCAGTTTTTAACCAGCTTAGGGATTTTTACGAGCTTGACGTAAAACGGGCCGAGTCAACAGGTGGCGTTCTTAGGGAGCATGTCGATGAATTGCGCGGTGCTGCTTGTGAACTGAAGGCGGCTCGTGAACAGCTTGGGGAACCTAAGAATTCTGCAGCTGCTTTGGTACTTGAGAGGTGAGGCGTTGTGGATCTCGAGAAGAGGGTTGCAGATCTCGAGGGTGCAAACTATGATGGGCGTCTCGAGGTCGATCGCCTGAGGTCGGAAATTAGTCACCTATCTTCTCAGTGCGGCAAGCTGCGGGCTTCCATTGATGAGCGTCTTTTGGTTGAGAGAAGATCTCTATGTAAAGTGATTCCCAATCATCTTATGGAGTCTAGATCGGAGAGGGAGCGGGAAGATCGTTAATTCCGGAAGATTCTCGTTCTGAATCAAGTGGTTGTCGTTCTAGGTGCATACCGATTGCTTTTTTGGGAAGGAATCCATGTTCCTCCCGCGTTGATTGCTCATTTGGAGTGGGATGAACCTTTACTTCATCAAGAAGTCAGTGCGTTGAAGCCTGTTGTTCCTGGGCCTCGTGACGCGTTTGCTTTTCTTTTTTCTGGGTTGTCTAGCGATGAAGCCATTGCTGACGGAGTGGCAGGGAGTGGTGGAATGGGGGCTACATCAGTTGAGGCTGCAGTTTCCCCTGATGTATCGGGTTCCTTAGATTAGTCTAGTGTTTTTAAAGTGGTTATGTTGCCTTTTGGTTTTGTTATGGGAGGTGCCCGGTTGTGGGCCTTCTTCTTTCCTTCGTTGTGTTTTTTTTGTAGCGAATTTTGGCTGTTTCTGGCCTTGTGTAAATACTTATCCTGCTTTTCCTTGTGATTTTTTTTGGCGTTGTAATCTCGTTTTCCTGCTCGTGTTTGTTTGGAAGAGTCTTGATGTATTTTGGCAGTATTTTTCTTCGGTTTCCGAGGTTTGCTCATGCGTATTTATTGCTTTTCAACAGTTGTTTCTTGGGTTTTGTGGAAGGGTGAATCGCCGTTTTCGAATTGAAGGCTGCGTTGATAACCATTGTACTGCTTTGAATGTGTTGCTTTGGAGAACTGCTACCCTTTTTGGTTATAACCCCCCCCCCCCCTTTCTTTTTGTTTTGTTGAATAGGGTTGAGCTTTGGTTGACAGACGGCCGCACTCAGGTAGACTTTGGCAGCGAGGCTATTCTTCCGACGATATTGTCAGACAACACCGATGCTTGGGTGTATACTGATAGCCTCCCTTGCTTGTTGTCTTTGTGAGATAGAAGGTGGTTTTGATGTGTAGTTGATTTTAGTAATGCGCCGGAGGATGCCCTGTCTTGAACTTGACGCTTTAACGTGAGCGTGTGGCCCATTGGTTGGATGTTTGTGTTCTTCTTCCTCCCAGCTTTTGCGTCGGTGTTTTCTTTTAATGCTTTTTTTTTTGCAGGCCGACGAGCAGAGGGTCGGGTTGGCTCTCCATTCTTCTTGCGAGGGAGACATCCTTTTGTAGGGTGTGGCCAGCGTCGGACAGTCCAGGAGATCTGTGGGGTCCGTCCTTTGATCCTGGTCGTCTCTTTTGGCGTGGTGAGGTCGACTTTTACCCCACCTTGAACTGCCTCGACTTGTTGCCTTTGTTCAGATCTTCTGCCTTTTGAGGACATCCTTTCAGGGAACAAACGTTCAACGCGGTGTTCGCGTGCATATTGCTGTTTGTTTATTGCCGTTTTTTGTTTGTTTGGGGTTTCCCTTGTAATAGAGAATGTGAATTCTGGTTTGGATGAAACCGTCTTTCAAGAAATTAGATTCTCTTTGGTATATATGTATTTTTTTTGCTTGTTTCCTTGTAATTGTGACAAGAATTGAATGGAAGAAAAGAGAGACGTTGGTTGTTTCTTTCTTCTTTTCCCCCTCTTTTTTTGATGGGTGCGAGTCGTTTCTTGGCTTTAGGGAGATCAAATTTTAGGTGCGAGTACGTGCTCTGCTTATCATGTTTTTTATTTTCTCGGACCGAAACAATGCTCACCCATTTGTTTACAAATTTTTTTTGGTTCGGCTTATCTCGTCATCTGTTTAGTTACCTAGGCGCGAGTACATGCTCGGCTTATCCTGTGGAGTCCTTGAACATAGTTATGCGAAGGAGGTTCGGCTTACAAAACTTTTCCTAAGGACTCATGCGGGGTCTGGGCCCGGCTTACGAGGATGTGACGTATTATGTCACTGTGCATGGTACATGTGTTTATTTGATCAATCATTTGGCTAGAATGTCGATGGTTAGTTGCCAGGGAGCGTAGTCGTGTGAAAGAATTTTTGATTTAAAATATGAAGGCGACTGCACCCTGTACGGGTTGCCTACGTACTCTCCGAGGAGAAATCAAGCCGAGCGTAGTTCTTGTTAGTTTTTACAATAACGAGGGAAAGCTTGTTTTTACCTTTGGTGCTTGTTGTTCGGTAACGCCGTTATTTTAGAGAGTGCTGGAGTGATCCGAGCTGATCGACGCGTTTTATCTGTCCGTCGTGGGGCTTTGTTTGCTCTTGTTCGTTACGATTATCTGCTCGACGTGCCCTGATAGTTCGACTGCTTTGGCCATGTCATCGGTGGGGTCGGCGGAAAGCTTTTGCGGTTCTGATATTTGCGGGGTCCTCTTGAAGGTGAGGTTGATTGAGCTATTTGGGTTTAGCATGATTCTGATGGCCTTCTGATCGCCAGAGCGAAACTTGACGGTGAGCGAGTCATTATGGACTATCCCAAGATTCGCTCGGTTCTTCGTGGTGGGAGCGATTTCCTCGTTGCTTCTCGATCCCTCGGTTATGGAGTTGTCCTCCCGTCGTTGTGTGCTGACGTTTTGAGCGTGTGGTTGTGTTGATCGCTCCGAGCTGGTTCGAGTTGATGACCCTCTTGTGATCGCGTGAGCGTGTCCGCTTAGCGTGACGGTTTTCTCGGTGTCTTTGTGGCGAATTCGCTTAAACTATGCCACAACGGTTGTTTCCTGTTCTTCCCACTGCTGGTCAGGTTGCTCCAACTGCTTCTCTTCGCGTATGGGCGGTTGATCCATTTTTTGGCTCCCGAGGGGGGTCATTGGTGTGCTTTGATCGGTCGGGACTGTCACTTTTCTTTGGTACTCGCTGAGTAAAATACTTCGTAGATGCCGGCACTCGGTGGTGTCGTGTACGGATCGTTGGTGAAAAGTGCAGAAAAGCCAATCTTGGTTGTCGACTCGTATGGGCTTGCTCCGTGCCCGGTTTTGCTGACTGATGCCGCAATGCACTCCTGGCCTCTTCCTTTTTTCATTGAGGCGCCCTTGTGCAAGCTCCTTTACGCTCTCGGCCGAGGAGAACGTTTTTATCAACGAGTTCCTTTTTTCTTCCGTTGCAGCGAAGGCTGGCGCCCGGAGGAGGGCGTCTCCGAGGGTTTCGCGGTTTGTTCGTGATCAGTTCGTAGCGGAAAGGTGGAGGGTTGCACGGTTTGTTCGTGATCAGCACGTAGTGGAAAGGGGAATCGTGCCAGAGCCCGTATCGCAGTGCCAGAAGCCCTTCTTCGTCTGCCACTGGGATTACGGAGGCGGTGGCTTCGAACCCATCGATATATGACCTAAGGGATTCCTTTGGTCCTTGGTTTATGGCCCAGAGATCGGCGTTAGGAGTTTCTTCCTGGCTAATCGTGGAGTGGTGCTCGAGAAATGCGGTCGTTAATTGGTGATAGCTATCGACAAATTGCGTTTTTAAGCGTAAGAACCAGTCGAGAGCGGCGCCTCCTAGCTTCTCAACGAAGAGTCGGCAAAAGCCGGCGTCTCTTTCTTCTTGAGGGAGTTGCGTTCGTGCTAATGCGGTGTTGAAAGCCGTCAGGTATTGGCGGGGGTCTGAAGTGTTGGGATACTATCCCAACAATCTCCCACTTGTACTGGAATCATCAATTCCTATAATCCTTTTGTCTCTATATCTCGATTTGGCATAAGGCAAGATTGGTGTCATCCTTATTAAGCAAACATCGTGTTTATCGAACTCCTGATCTTATAATGAACAATACAAACAACTGAACTACAGTTCGTTTGAGTGCGGCCACACATTTGTTGGAATTGTGTCCAGTAATCTCGGTATTGTCTCTAGAAAGTAAGAGTATGTCAATGATCAGACATAAGTCATATAATACTGGGGGTCATGATGGCTTGCTAGAGTCCGCTCATGATCTATAAGTCTTGGACTTATTGCCTTTATTATATGATCCCATATGGGTCACACGCCTAAGCTAACAGGAAAACATGTAGGAATGGTGTAGCAGAAGTACGGTAAAAGTGCTAGGCATTTACTGTACTTAGAGAGAATAATTGGGTTTGGCCACTGTGTGTCGATCGATACACAAGGAGTATCGATCGACACAGTGCGCGAACGCCTCGGAGTTAATTGGCCTTTGGGCCAAATGGCCCAAAACGAACTGAACGAGTTATATAAACTTAAGACGAGTTCAGGTCGAAAATAAGCCCTAGCCGCGAGCCTCCTCTCTCTCTCTGCGCCGATTCCCTACTGGTCTAGCAGCCTCTTCCTGCTCGGTGTGCGTGTGTGAACCTCTGGAGGAGTTACCTCTCGGTGGCTCTCTGATCTCTGACCTGTTCTCCCTTTCCGCTGCACAAAACAGGTAAAAGGTGAGATCATCATTTGTTTCTATTCGAGAGAACCTAGATCCGCATGTTTAGGATTATCTGAATCTGAGAATTGAATCAGGATACATCTAAACATTCCTTCAGTGGTATCAGAGCCATTGGTTCTGGTTTTTCTTGTTTAGATTCAAGTTTAGGATTGTTTTTCTTGTTTAAAAGTGTTTTGAATCAACTACTGATAAGAGAAACCACTTAAATAACAAGAATTAAAACCTAAACACACATAAAATCGCAGAAACCAAGCTATATGATTTGGTAGAATGCGATTTTCATAAGGCAGTATCGACTGTGATCGCATGGATCGATCGATACGATCGCATGGATCGGTCGATACAGTCTATCGGCTAACCCTGTTAACGCGTGAAAGCATCGATCGATGCAGGATCGATGCAAGTTCGATATTGGTGCATCGACCGATGCGGTTGGTGCACATCGATCGACACGGTTAGGGTTTTGGCTCGGTTCAGTGCATGCGTGAGAGCATCGATCGATACAGGATCGATGCACGGTCGATGCAGGATCGATGCTAAGAGCATCGACCGATGCGGTTGATGGATCGATCGACACGGTTGGTCCATCGATCGACATGGTTGGTTTAAGGCTCGGTTTAATTTTTTGATTAAAATTAATTCGTCCTGGTTTAATAAACAGATTTAATAATTTTATTAAGTCTGGTTAAACCGGGACAAGAAATCCAATGTCGAAAGAATTATTGGATTTAGTGCCTAAACCAGGATTTTCTAATTTGATTTGGTTGGACCAAATAAATTGAGAAAATCCGGTTTAGTAAATAACCGGTTGACAATTGTGGTCATCGTAGTAATTAAAATTTGGTTAGACCAATTTTAATGAACCAGACCGGTTATGTCATTTAATTGGACAATTGGGTCATGTCTTGGACATGGACCAATTCTTGGGCCTCGGGCCAAGAAGTTAAAACAATTGGGCCAATTATTTGAGTCTTTCTTCAGAATAATTTAAAATTTATTTTATAAAGAATATAAATCGATTTTAAATTAAAGTTTCCGATATTTTGAAATTAGAAAGTTTCTTAATTTATAGAAGTTTCTAGATTTGCATGATTCGGATTTTAAGAAATTTCTAAAGTTAGAAAGTTTCCGTTTTTAGAAAGTTTCCAATTTTAGAAAGTTTCCAAAAATAGTAGGTTTCCAAAAATGGAAAGTTTCCCGAAATAGTAATCTTCTATTTTGGGAATGAATTTTTTTAAATAAACCTACGAACCTCAAATAATATCAAGCGTTGGATGTCTTGTCCATTCTATGTCAGCTGTCGAAGCCCATTCAATTGTATTCATGGCCTTACAGTGTGAGGGTGTCTGCTTTTGCGTGGATAAGACGGTTTGTGATTCATAAATGTCATTGGGAGTCCCAGACATTAATGATTACATGACTGTATAGTATGGTTTTCTTGACTGGGCCATCGGGAGTCCCGGGCCTTGAGACATCAGAGTGGATTGGGCCTCGGGCCCAGATTCACAACCAAGAGTTATATCACGGATATAATTAGCCGATATAGGGCTTACCGATATAAGCTAAGGTTTGGTGACGGCCAGTGGCCCACTTTAATCTTAGTTATATGTGGATCTTGGAATCATTATATTCTATTGAGGGTAACTGATGTTATTGAATATAATGCATGATTAATCATATTAAATTTAATACGAGATTAATCATATTGAACATATTAACTAAAATCCTTTTATCTTAATTTTTCAGTTATGACTAGCACAAACAATCAAAACACTTTCTCGATCCGGTCTGTCCTTGAGATGGACAAGCTGAACGGATCAAATTTCTTGACTTGGTCGCGGAACCTGAGGCTAGTTCTCAGACAGGAGAGAAAGGACTATGTCCTTGAGAGAGCTCTCCCCGTGAGGATCGGGTCCAATGCTTCTCATGCAGTATATGATGCTTGGAATAAGCATTATAATGATGCGGTAGATGTGCGTGGTCTGATATTGGCTACCATGGACTCAGACTTGCGGAAGCAATATGAGAACATGGAGTCGCCAATAGAGATGATCAGCAGCCTGAAATTGAAATTTCAGGAGCAGATAAGGGTGGAGAGATACCAGTTGGTTAAGTCTCTCACTGGCTGCAAGCTACCAAATGATAATCCAGTGAGTCCTCATGTCAGTAAAATGATGGGTTACATTGATAACCTGAGGAAACTGGATTATCCAGTTAGCCAAGAGTTGGCAACTGAAATCATTCTGCAGTCACTTCCGTCAAGCTATGATAAGTTCAGAAAGAACTATATCAAGAAAGGCTTAACGAAGACGCTGACTGAACTGCATGATATGCTCAAGACAGTTGAGCCAAACGTGAAGAGTACACTGTACAATCTCATGAATGAGAAGGGTAGGTTTACTAAACCTAATGCTGACAAGGGTGAAGACAAAGTTGTCCAGATTTTGAATCATGGCAAGCGTGTGTCTTCTGAGCCCGAGTCAGATACCTCTTACGTTGGTAAGTGCTGCTACTGTAAGGAGACAGGGCATTGGAAGAGAGATTGCATTAAATTCATGGAAGATGATGAGGAGTTAAAGTCGATGTATGCGACTACTTCCTCAGGTATTCATGTTATTACTTCAAGTTCTACCTTAAAGGTATTGGATACTGGTTGTGGCACTGATATTTGTGATAATATGCAGAGCCTAAGCAACAGTAGAACGTTGAATGAAGGGCAAGTGAAACTACATGTCTGGAAGGAGCTTGGGATGCTGCCTCAGCCGTAGGGTTTTTCACTTATAGATCCCTTTGAGGCTTGGTTTTGTATTAAGTAATTGCTACAATGTACCTGCTTTAAGCAGAGTTGTCTTTCATTTTCTTGTAAGAATTTGAATGTTTTTCATTTTGATAAAAGACAAGTTTTGTTCTTTTGATCTTAATGAAATATTAATTGTAGCACCCTATTCATGGAATGGGTTTTATATCTTAAACCAAAGAGTGCCTAAATGTAACATAAATACCGAATTGGTTTAAATCTGATGAATTAAACCTGATTTTTCTTGGCATAAAGTCTTGGTCACATAGAGTAAGTCGGATTCAGAAATCCCATAGTCATGGACTGTTGGGCTCATTTGATAAAATATCTTATGAGACTTGAATTCTGTTTACTAGACCAAAAGATAAAGGGCCTATCTTAGCCGAGCTAGAGAAAAGCCCAAAGGCTTATTGGACCTGGAACATACTCATGTATGTGGCCCAATGAGCAGTAATGCCAGAGAAAATCTCCTGTACTTCATTGTCTCTACTGATTACTTCAGTGAGTGTGACTGTGTTCATTTGATGAGACACAAGTCGAAATTCTTTGACATGGTCGAAAGAGTTCCAGAATGAAGTATAGGATCTGAATGACAAAAGTATTAAGACTCTGGATTAAATCACGAGTGAGAATACTTAAGTCATTGATTGTGTGATCATCTTAATGAGTGTGAAATCGTTTCACAGCTCATTTCTCCTGAAAACCTGAAGGTTTTTCTCTGAGAAAGAATCAGATCTTATTAGAAATGATTAAAGATGAGTCACACAAATCTTCCATGATATTATTTAAGAATAACGCTCTAAATTATCTAAGTTTACGCTGAAATAGTTCCACCAATATCAGTTGAAAGACACCACGTAAATGTGGATTGGAATCGATCTAAATTCGTCTTTACTGAGTATTTGTAGTTGTACTACTTCGCTGGTTGTCCGAAGGAAACCAAGGCTTCTTACTTTTACGTCCATTCTGTTTTCTAAGAAGGGAAGTTATTTTCCAAGAAGAACAGTGGGAGTAAAAGTATAACTCGAAGAAATTCGAGAAATACAGGAGGCTGCTCAACCTGTTGAGGGAGAGCAGCGGAAGGATTTACAGATTTCTGTAGAATCTACACCTGTGGAGCCTTGTCCGAAGGAAACCAAGGCTTGTTACTTTTACGTCCATTCTGTTTTCTAAGAAGGGAAGTTATTTTCCAAGAAGAACAGTGGGAGTAAAAGTATAACTCGAAGAAATTCGAGAAATACAGGAGGCTGCTTTACCTATTAAGGGAGAGCAGCGGAAGGATTTACAGATTTCTGTAGAATCTACACCTGTGGAGCCTGAAGTTCGCAGAAATGAATGAATCAGTTACTAATCCGAGAGTGATTTCTCGTCATTAGTTGAACCTGATTATCATTGAAAGTTCGCATGATCTGATGATCATTGAAAGCGACGAATCTGCGAAATTCAAAGAAGCGAAAGTGAGCCCGGACTCCGAAAAATTACATTTTATGTAAGTTAGCCTCATCGATCCATTCATGGATGGAAGCAAACATATCGGAGTTGGAATCTTCGTTCTGTTGAAGTAGTCAAGGTTTTGACTTGAACAGGAACGAAGCGGAACTGTGTGTTTACTAATAGATTAGTGGGAGCGATATTGCATTTCTCATATTATATGTCGATGACATACTGATTCTCGAAAATGACGTCCCAACGCTGTAGTCGGTAAAGGACTAGCTTGGGAGTTGGTTTAATGAATGACATGGGTAAAGCCACGTAGTTCTTGGATTTTGGATCTAAAGATAGAGATCCAAAAGAGCTGATAGGACAAAGTCTGATTCTTAAATTGACAAAGTCCTACACGTTTTGAGCAATCCAAGAAGGGTTTTATGCCAATGTCACATGGCATTAAGTTAAGCAAGATACAGTATCCTACGATAACTGCTGAGCTTAAATGCATGGATGAGATTCCATATGCGTCGGCAATTGGATCTATCATGTATGCCATGAAACATACTTGTTTGATGTTGCTTTAATGTTAAGCAAGACAAATAAAGACCAGTCAAATCCAGCAAAGAATCAAGTATGTCCTAAAGTATTTGAGGAATACTAAGGATAAGTTCTTGATTTACGGAGAAAGTGAGGTGCTATAAGTCGATAGAGTCTGAAAGGCAAGTTTCCAATAGACAAAGATGATTTCCGATCACAGTCCGGTTATATCTTGTGTCTATCTGGCGGTGCAAGGCACTGTTGCTGACTCAATGACTTAAGCTGAACATTTCGCAGCTTGGGAAGTGGCGAAAGAGGTTGTTTGGAAAGAAGAGTTCGTCACTGAACTTGATGTGATTCCCAGCATAGATGAGACTAGCTGCACATCAGAGGTCCAAACACCTTGAGGATAGGTATAACCTATTCCGTAAGATAAATGACAGAGATGTTAAGTAGATCAGCAAGTTTCAACGAATGAGAACGTTGCTAATCTATTAACGAAGCCACTCCTTAGGCCTAAGCACGAGTCGCGGACTGTTGCTGTAGGATAAGTAAAATTAAGATGTAGTCTTAATTTCAGTGGGAGTTATTAAAGGGCTTTATTTAGTTATTGGATATGTTCTTGAAACAACATTTAAGATGTTTAATGAAATTATTATTTCAAGATTATTTTAACTGTGATGAAATAATCGTTCCAAAGTGATATAAACCATTTTATAGGTCATCGAAGTAAATGACTTGATCTTGAGTCATCGAAGTCATTTAGCTTGATCATGAGACCCTATATTTGATAAATGTTTTATATCATCCTGTCCCTAGTCGAAGGTTGTTGAAATTGGAACACCAACAACCGTGTGAGACTGGATTGGTACGTGACTTATGACAAAGTCTCAGTGTGTCATAGATGCGCGGCATCAAAGTCAGTACATAGGTGTATGTTTGGGAACATACGACCGGACAAGACCCGCTTATAAGAACTCTTCAGGATATTTATATCTGTGTCATAAGAGATTCTTACTACGACTATAGAGTATAGTCCTTAGACCTGAGTTCGCATGCATGTGACTGCACATGGACTGATGCACTTTGATCATTGTCTAACGCTATCGTTCTGCGATAGTTATAAGGACCTTGTTTGGGTGTATTATGAAATGAGTAGTTTACAGTGATGGAACAAGACGGGATTTGTCCCTCCAATGTAAATGGAGTGAATATCTCTAGGCCAATCGGAGATTTGAATACTGGAAAATGCATGGCCATGCTCAAACGGACTGTCCCGAGTCGTTTGGATTGTCAGTATCGAATCAGAGTCCGATGAACAAGATTAGGCTTTATAAGGATGACACCAATCTTGCCTTATGACTAATCGAGATATTGTGACAAAAGGATTATGAATACAGAGATTCCAGTACAAGTGGGAGATTGTTGGAATTGTGTCCAGTAATCTCGGTACTGTCTCTAGAAAGTAAGAGTATGTCAATGATCAGACATAAGTCATATAATACTGGGGGTCATGATGGCTTGCTAGAGTCCGCTCATGATCTATAAGTCTTGGACTTATTGCCTTTATTATATGATCCCATATGGGTCACACGCCTAAGCTAACAGGAAAACGTGTAGGAATGGTGTAGCAGAAGTACGGTAAAAGTGCTAGGCATTTACTGTACTTAGAGAGAATAATTGGGTTTGGCCACTGTGTGTCGATCGATACACAAGGAGTATCGATCGACACAGTGCGCGAACGCCTCAGAGTTAATTGGCCTTTGGGCCAAATGGCCCAAAACGAACTGAACGAGTTATATAAACTTAAGACGAGTTCAGGTCGAAAATAAGCCCTAGCCGCGAGCCTCCTCTCTCTCTCTGCGCCGATTCCCTACTGGTCTAGCAGCCTCTTCCTGCTCGGTGTGCGTGTGTGAACCTCTGGAGGAGTTACCTCTCGGTGGCTCTCTGATCTCTGACCTGTTCTCCCTTTCCGCTGCACAAAACAGGTAAAAGGTGAGATCATCATTTGTTTCTATTCGAGAGAACCTAGATCCGCATGTTTAGGATTATCTGAATCTGAGAATTGAATCAGGATACATCTAAACATTCCTTCAACATTTTCTCAGCATAAAATCTTCGATAGGCCCTGAGATATTTATCTCCCGTTATTCAGGAGGGACAAATCCCATCTTGTTCCATCCCTATTTCAACGCACACTTCATGATATACTTGAACAGTGCCGTTATAGTCGCCAGTTACGGGTCGACGTTTGACAAGGTTAAAGTGTACCAATTCATATGCAAGAAAGCATGATGAACTCAGGTCTAAGGACTATACTCCATAGTCGTAATGAGAACCTCTCATGACATAGATATAACTATCCTGGAGACTTCTCATTTGCGGGTCATGTCCGATCATATGTTCACCAACATATATCTATGTGACTAACTGTGATACTCATATCATTGACTCCATGAAACTTAGTCAACAGTCACCTCACAAGCTAGTCTCTCGCGGTTGTTATTGTCCCACTTTAACAACCTCGACTAGGGACACATCATAATTTATATCATTTGTTACTTATAGGGTTTCATGATCAAGTCCTCAACTTGATGGCCTATAATATGACATAAACTTATTTTGGGACCATCATTTAATTATCCAATAGTCAAATAATGTTGATGTCAGTTTTTCATAAACATGACCATATCATATATATCTGAACATCATAACTAAACTAACTCCCACTAGAATCAAGACCAAGTCTTCAGATATCTAGTACCTACAGCAACAGTATTCAACTCGTGCTTAGGTTGTGAGAGATGCTGCGGTGTTCTTGCTTGGAACTATTCCAACAATCCACACCGCTGTTCTTTAATAAGCACTATTCTACGGTCCTCTGCTTGGAAACCTTTCCAACAGACAGTACCGTTACACAGGCAAAATGACATAAACAGGTGAGAACCGGGATTCATCTTTGTCCGTCTAACTACTCATAACAGATTCGTCTTTTTCTCAGTTGTACAAGAACCTATCCTTAGTGTTTCTCAAACACTTGGGGATATTCCTTATAACTGTCTAGTGACTCTTACTGGAACAAATTGGTACCTACTCGTCATGCTTTATGCGTCAGCTGCATTTAGACGAGCGCAAAACATGGCATTCATGATGGATTCTATTGCATGAGCAAAAAGGAATCTCACTCATAGACACTAGCTCAGCCAGTGTCCAAGACACTTCATCTTGCTAAGATCATTGCCATAAGACCTTTGGTGTGAAGCCATTCTTGGAATCATGCATATTGGAACTGTCTAGTACCTTATAATCATAAGGATTATGACACGATCCAATTAGTTCTTCTGATCCATTTCAATGGATCCATATTCCAAGAGCTTACGCGGCTTCTCCAATGTCCATCGTTAAGTTTGACTTCCGACCCAAATCTTGACAAGACTTTTAGCATCGGAACGTTGTTTATGAGATTAAGTACGTTCTAAACATACAGTTTGAGAATTGCAACTACGCTCCCACTAGTTTACTTGTAAACGCATGGTTTCTATTCGTTCCTGACCGAGTCAAAACCTTTGACCGTTTTAACAGAACGCAGATTCCAACTCCAAGATGTTTGCTTCAGTCTATGAATAGATCGGTGAAGCTAACATGCATACCCAGCCTATTTTTCGGAGTTGGGGCTCACCATCGCTTCTTTGAATTTCGCATGCTCGTCACTTTTCAATGATCATCAGATCACGGCAATCGGTCACGAGAAATCACTCTCGGGTTAGTGATGGATCCATTAGGATCGGCGAATTTCAGGCTCCACAGGTGTCGATCCTCCAGTACTCTGTAGGTCCAACCGCTGCTCTCCCTCAACAGGTTGAACAACCTCCTGTGTTTCTCGAATTTCTTCGAGCTGTACTTTTACTCCCACTGTTCTTCTTGGAAAAACAGAGTTCCGAACAACAAAACTTTGTTCTCGGATTGGCTGCAAAAGTACTAAGCCTCGGTTTCCCTAGGACAACCAGCGAAGCAGCACCTATCAGATTTGGATTCAAGTTTGTTTGTTGACAACTGCCTTACACAAACCTTGCAATCCCAATTAATCAGAAAAACATATTTGGAAATCACCCAGTCCACATCCAATGTGGTGTTTTTCACTGATTCTGATAGAAAACTTATTTAGCGTAAACATGTTCATTTTAGAGCGTATTTTAAAAGAATAATGGAAGATTCATGTGACTCATCATTAATCGGAGCATATCCAATAAGATCCGATTCATTCTCTCAGAAACACCATTCAAGGTTTTCAGGAGAGATGAGCTGTGAAATGACTTCACACTCACTTAGATGATCACCCAATTCTTGACTCAAGCATTTTCCTCCGCGATCTAATCGAGGATCTCGATACTTCTGTCAAATCGGTTCTATACTTCATTCTGAAACTCCTTTGATCATTCCAAAGGATTCTGACTCGTGTCTCATCAAATGAACACAGTCATACTTACTGAAGCTATCAATAAGTCAATGAAGTATTGAAGTTTTCCTTTGGCACCAATGCTCATCGGGCCGCATACATCAGTATGTGTAAGGCCCAACGAGCTTCTGGCCCATTTCTTTAGCTCTGCTAAAGAAGCCTTAGTCATTTGGTCCAGCAAGCAGAATTCATGATCAAATGAACCTGAAGTCCATAACTATGGAACTTCTGAAGCCGTTTCACTCTATTTGGTCAATATGACTATGCTAAGGAAAATCGAGTTCAAGTCATCAGACTTAAACCGTTTGGTATTTATGTTATATCCAAGTGTATCTTGGTTATAAAACTCATTTATCAAAAGGGGTGCTACCATATAATATTTCATTAAGATCAAAAGAGCAAAACTTGTCTTTTATCAGAATGAAAGGTATCCAAATTCTCACAAGAAAATGAAAGACATTTCTGCATAAAGCAGGTACATAGTAGCAATTACTTAATTCAAAACCAAGCTTGAAAGGCTCCTACAAGTGGAGAATCTCTACGGCTCATGTAGCAACCATTGCTCCATACCAGACTCGCAGTTCCACTTGTCCTTTCTTCAACGTTCTACTGTTGCTTAGGCCCTGCATATTTCCAAAATATCAGTATCACAACTAGTATCCAATACATACGTAGAACTTGAAATAATAACACAATACCTGAAGAAGAAGTACCATACATCTTCTCCATTTCTTGTGAATCTTCCAAGAATTTAATGCAATTTCTCTTCCAATGCCCAAACTCTTTACAGTAGCAGCATCTATCAACATCAGATGGGCCTGACTTGGGCTTAAAAGATGACACAGGCTTATCCCGATTCCAAATCTGAACGGCCTTGCCTTCACCCTTGTCTATACAAGATTCTTTCAAATCTTTTACCCTTTTTGATGTTTTGCTCTGCTGTCTTGAGCATGCCATGCAGCTCAGTCAACTTCTTCGTCAAGCCTTTCTTGATATAATTCTTAATGAACTTATCATAACTTGACGGCAGTGACTGCATAATGATGTCAGTAGCCAACTCTAAGCTGACAGAACAATCCAATTTCCCCAGGTTATCAACGTAACCCATCATTTTAATGACATGAGGACTCACTAGAACATCCTCTGGTAGTCTGCACCCAGTGAGAGACTTCACCATCTGGAATCTCTCAACTCGTGCCAGATCCTGAAACTTCAGTTTCATGCTGGTGATCATCTCTATTGGCGACTCCAAGTTCTCGTATTGACTCTTCAAGTCCGAGTTCATGGTAGCCAACATCAGACCACACACATCTACCACATCAATATAATGCTTATTCCAAGCATTATATACTGCATTCGAGCGATTGGCCCCAAGCCTTTCTGGAAGAGCTTTTTCAAGGACATAGTCCTTACTCTCCTGCTTGAGGACTAATCTCAAATTGCGATACCAATCCAGGAAATTTGACCCATTTAACTTGTCCTTCTCAAGGACGGGTCGTAACGAGAAGGTAGTTTTAGACATAGGCTGAAAATTTTAATCAAAGAAAATTTTAGTTATGATTTCAGGAAATGAGGAATCTTATCCAATAAGAAAACTCGCATTATATTCAAACAATGTTTTCTCTATGAATATAATAATCCAAGATCCGTACATCACTAAAATCTGAGTGGACGACTCGTCATCACCCAGAGTTTAGTAATCTAGGTAAGCAAACCATTGCTAATTGTACTCAGTACAACTCTTGGTCGTAGATGAGACAATCCATGTCTCATCCACTTTGACGTCTCTGGGCCCAGAACTTCTGATAGCCCAGTCAAGTGAACCAATCTCTTCTGTTTTGTGATCACTGACAGTCGCACTGCAAGTCTGTCAATGACCACCTGCCTTACTCATGTTGCAGTGGATACCAAGGACTCCAAGACTATCCAACAAACGACACGAGTCTTGACAGTAGACAAGATTGGGCAAGACATCAAGGTCACTTGATATTTAGTTGAGGAAATGGAACTCTAAAAGTTTAGTAACTCAATCTCTTAGGTCATGCAATAGTTGATGTCAAGCACTGCAAGACCATCAACACTACTACCTGCCTTACTCATGTAATTGTGGACACCAAGCTCTTGGCAAGACTATCACAACAACGAAATGAGTCTTGACAGTTGACCTTATTGAAACTAAGCTTTGATCTAACACACATCCAATGTGTATTAGACAGGTTTAGAACATTTTACTTCTAATTTTAATTAAGTTTTAATCGTTCTAATTTCAGTGGGTTAGGTCATTCGGTTCGGTTTCTTAATCATTTGGTTCAAAACCAAACGATTACGGTTCGCATCGTCACCATATGTGTCGACTGACACACTTGGTCGACTCTTGATATGCAACCTACAGATCATTCGGGATAACCGGTCAAATCCAATTTAACCAGTCCATCTAACTGAACTGATTCAACCAGTTTTAACTAATCGTGATAACCGGTCCAATCCAATTGAACCGACTTATCCAATCAAACTGATCTTAACCAATTAAATCGGTTTATTCTAATTGAGATAACCAGTCCAATTCAATTGAACCAATTCATCCAATTTAAACCGATCTTATCTGCCTTAACCAAGCATGATAACCAGTTCAATCCAATTGAACCGATTCAACCAATCGTAAGGCTTGTGTCGACCGACATTAAACCTGTGTCGATCGACACAGTAGAGTATTAGGGATTATAAATTAAACCGACATAACCATGCGAGATAACCAGTTCAATCCAATTGAACCGATCTATCCATTCACATAGTCTGTGTCGACCGATGCACCCAGTGTGTCGATCGACACAGTGCGATTTCAAATCTTTCGCATTTTCGCTGTGCATCGAACGACACACCCAGTGCGTCGATCGATGTTGTGCGAAAACCCTAATATCTTTTACGAGTTTTCGCGATGTGTCGACCGACACAAGCTTAGTGTCGATCGACACCATGCGACAAACCCTAAAGTTATTTACGCGTTTTCGCTCTGTGTCGACTGACACACGCTTTGTGTCGATCGACACGCTGCGAAAATCTTAAATTTTATTTATGCGTTTTTGCTCTGTGTCGACCTACACACGCTTTGTGTCGATCGACACGCTGCGAAAACGCAGACATCGTATTTTCAACAGAGGTTCTAATCCGATATTTACATCATGAAAATTCGATTTACCAAGCAACAATCAATTCCATAACATCAGTATTCGAATTTAAGTGCTTCAGATTCAATAGACTAAACCCTACCATGCTCTGATACCACTGTTGGATCTCCTAGGATCTAGGGTTCGTTATATTGAAATTACCAACCTCGTTCTTACCTAGAACTGGCAGCGGAATGATTGGTGAACGAGATCAGTAAGCGACTCAGATGTTTCACCTCTACCAGATACACACGCACACAAACCTGGAAACCGGGATGCTAGTGCCGGATCTATGGGATCTCTGATTTTTTGGTGTTTCTGCCTCTTCTGTCAAGAAAGAGACGACGGCCCCTGTTCTAGGTCGAAACTTTCAAGTTTTATTCGACCTAGAATCACACTTAACGGGCCAGACTTGTTTAAGTCATAATTTCGAAAAGCCTTTCGAAAACCCGAACTGTGTCGACCGACACACATGCTGTGTCGATCGACACAACACCATTTGCTCGATATTAATGTGTATCCAATACACATTAACCTGATCATTACCATAATGACCATTCCCATGTTTTAGCTTCCAGTTTGCTTAGGTGTGTGACCCTATAGGATCATATAATAATGGCAGTAAGTCTACAACTTACAGATTGCAAGAGGCTTCTAGCAAAACATTGCAACCGCCCAGTATTATACGAATGTCTGATCTCGACACACAACTATCATCAGGAGTGAGTAAAAGTGTGATTTCAGGAAACTATCCCAACATGAAGTTCCTTCGTAGACTGATAGCTTGATCCCTTCGAGGTGCCCGACCAGCGTGTTCATTATTCTTACCGTGAATGGCGTGTCTTGATCCTCTTTGAGGAATTGGTCATCTTGGGACGAGTTGGGTGTTTCGTATTCGTATAGTGTTTCGTGGGTCGGTCGTGTCCACGACAGTTCGAACTCGCCGTGTCTGCTAGTTGTTGCTTGATACTGGGTTATTTTGCCCGCCGAGTAGCTGGGGTGACTATTATTGTTTTCGGTCAGTTCGTCGACCAGTGTTAATAGAGTCTTGATGAGGGTAGGGGCGCCTCGGTTTGGACGTCTCCGTCTTTTAGCTCGAAACCTTGAGGGATATAGGCTGCCATGATGTGGTCGTCCTGAGAGCCGACATGTAGGGTCGACGGTTGTACCTTGCTTAACGGGCTCGGTGAGTTTGAGCTTTGGATGAGCGGGCTTCGAGTGGGAGGGCCCGGAGTTCGTTTGTCTTGGTTCGGAAAGGGTCCTGTCATCTCGGCTTCATCTTAGAGTGTAGAAAAGTTTCTCGGTCCCCACAGACGGCGCCAATTGTTGTTACGAAAATTCGATCTAGTAATAAAAGCCGGGCTACGATCTGAAATGTCTGAACAACGAGGTGAGGTATAAACTTTAAGTGAGGTCGAAATTGTTCTTTATTGATCTTAAGGTCGAAGCCGAGCTATGAACATGATGGTACGAGGTGGGAGTCCGTCAAATGACGTGCTCCCTAAATATTTCTTGAGGTCGGGGCTTTATAGAAGTAGTTTGGTACTTTCACAAGTTACAATGTGTGCAAAATGAAGAGTGAAAGGGTCCTATGGATGGTCGTTGACCCCTTAGCGGGCTTATCTTCTTCGGTCGAAATAGATGTGGCTATTTAACAAAATTTCCAATGGTCTTATGGATGGATGCCAAACCCATGTCCAACATTTGTTTAGTTAAAAAGTTGATTTTCATAATTTTCCGTTATTTTTGTTTAAATTTTTGTAATTGAAAACTCAGATTTCTTGTTAAATCTATCCTATATAAGTAAAATCCATAAGAATATAAACTAAAAACACGAAAAAACCATTGACTGTGGCTATTAAGTTTGCAAACCCAAGTTAGAACTAAGAAAGATGATGAGGGTATTATGGTAATTTCAACCTCATTAAACAAAAATGAAAAAAAAAATACAAAACATAGGGGGAAGGGTCGAAATCGGGTGGAGAACACACATTACGACAACACAAACGCTAATTTCCAAATTTTCGATAAGTTGTTAGGTCCAGACCAATCGTGTGTACAATGTTTAGCGTAATTCTAAACAAGACATATGAATAAAAAACGGAAATGGTGCCAATCATTGATTCTACCGAATAATTATAAAAAATAATACTAAAATCAATTTTGAAAAGAGGAAAAAACTGAAACTTTAACTGATCAATTGAAAAATAAAAAAGTTGCCTTCAAATACAATTATGGAAAAAAAATTTATCGATAAAAAAATTATAAAAATATATAAAGTCTGCATTTTTATTTTAAAATACAAAAAAATTATTAAATGAAATTTTATATGTAGAATATTTATGGATTTTTATGTTTTGACATTCCGTAAAACTTATCCAATCAAACAAAATTTATTCCAAAATTTTTAGTCAATAAATTTTAAAATTATTTTCGCAATTTAATTTTATTTTACATTATACTATGTGATTTCTCAAATGTTATCTATCGAAACCTTAGTTAATTACGTGAATCTGGACATGTCAATAAATTTCCCAAACTACTCATGATTTATTTGTTTATCTACTTTTGAAGCAAAATAGGTGGTGAGTTCTCGTATCCTCTTTGTCCGTTTATAATAATTCTGCGACACATATATTTACTCTTATTGTTCTTTTGTCCGTTGCCTCGGAAAGCATTTTTATATTCAGAGAAATATAAAATATTATATTTGTGATTCTTTTTTTTTTTTTTTTTTTTGTCGACAGTGTATATTACTTGGCCCAAAGCCTTTAAAAAAAACAAATGGGCCAAGCCCTACAGAGAATGAGACAGCGAGAGAAAATAAAGCCCAGATAAAGCCCGCGTTTGGAGATGAGGATGCCACGTGGCTATCACTCCGCAAAAGCGGACATGCAGAAGAACACGCGTCTAGAGGAGAAGGAGCCGCCGGAAACCGCCAGCAAACGTGGAGGAGGACGCCGCCGGGACGAATCGGACCAAAACCCTGAAGGTGCTTAAATCGATTTGCCGATAATATTTACTATTGTCTACGGTTTTCTATATAGTAGTCGTATATTTGTTTGCGGCTACGTTATATTTTTCATTAGCTGCCTACTTATCTCCAAATAACAGTCCGTAGTCGTCTACATTCTGACTACTATTTTACTAAAATATACTTACGCGATTCTCATTTTCTTTGAAGGTTAACATGGCTCCACTATCCCTTGATGAAAATCTAACGGACTTACTACCTAAAATTCTATCCTTTGTTGGTAGATCCTCTGCAACTGATGCTTGTCGTATAGGATGCTGCTCCAAGGTTCTTTATCGAGCATTTAAAGAGCCATCAGTCATATCTGTGCTCGATATTGAAGAATTCGTGCATGACCAAGAACTAATTGACCGCTTTCCGGACTTCTTCAGCTTGGCAATTGAGTCAAAAAAACCCAAAGCTAATTACTTAGCCGGCTTGCATAGGTTATTAGTTGGAGGAATCTACGATGCTGCTCCTTTTTTGCGCACTGCATCGAAAGGTGGGATTGACGAGGCTACATTCTTGTCTGCTATTTTTTCTTTAGCGTTTGGTCATCCTCAGTTTGCTGAAGAATTTTTGATTGTATCCATGAATGGAAATCCCGATTGGATTACATGGACCAACTACCCCAGAATGTTGTCGACACTATCCCCATGATGAGAACCACTGATGTAAGCTACAATCTACCACCCGTGTTTGGCGCTTTCCCTTCATGTTTTCTCCACCACGATCGCAACATCTGTCCTAAATGTTACCTTTTCTGGCACTACCAGCTTATGAGGACTGAGCTCTGAATTTTATCTCCAATAAGTACCATGTCGTTTTTAGTACTATGTCATTTTTTAGGTACTCTTGCTTAAGTTTTTCTTTTCTTTGTTTTGACTACTTATCTAAAGTAATCGACTACTATCGTTTATTATATTTACTAGATGTAGTTGCCTATTTTTCCGTTATAACTGTCTTCATAACTGCAATCAGAAAGGGATGTCTTTAATGTGTCTTCTCGTCAGTACAGGCATAACCCTATAAAAAGATGATAAAAACACTAACTGGAAGAGGGAACTGCCATAAAAATTGTTTTGGAAAAGAGAAACATGTTGAGGCTAAATGAGAACCTCTTACTAACGATTCTGGAAAACTCCCTCCGGTGTGGTTTCTGCGAATTTATTCGTACAAAAGCAACATGCACGACGATGAGGAACCTGGCTGAGACGGAAGAATTCTATAAGAATGTTGATTTCTTCTTCAATCAAATACCATTGGTTCCAATAGCCCCTGTAGTCGCATTTGTTGACATTTGCATTACCAACAATAATCATTCAGCGCTTCTCTTAAAAGGTATGTCTACATGCATGTACACTAATCAGCAGGCTCTAGGGGAGTCTATGATCAAACGATCTGGAGAAGGTGGTTGGGAAACTGGTAAGTACATCTACTACATGCTAGTGCGACTAAATTACGGGAATGAAGAATTGCAAAAGCGTGGGCTAATTCTAACTAGATAAATGGCAAAGAAAGTGCGAATGAAAATAAGCGTTAGAGAAGTACTACCATGGCCAGAGGATCCAATTAACCTGTGGTTGGAGAAGGAAAAGGAAGTAGATCTCAACAGCGTCACAAAGTGCAGATGTGCTATTATAAATAGATGGCTACGCTATTGGGATGAAGGGTGGAAGCAACCTACCATGTGCAATGGATGCTTCTGGACCTTAGAAACCATATTGTTTTGCAAACTAGCTAGAACCAATTTTAACATATGGCCTAGACTTTAATAAAACATTGGATGTGTTTTGTGAACAACATGTTAAGGACCCTTTTGTAGTGGGGTATTTCCTCCAATAATATTATAAGATATTTTAATTAACTGATTCTCTAGTATGGCATCTCAAGTAGACGACTACTATTTTGTAACCTATTTAGTCAATGTATTTGCCTATTTTATTTTATAAATAGTTCGTATATCTACTAACTCGCTGTCGTAGAAAAAGTAGTCGACTACTATCATTAATTTATTTTATAACTACTTTGTATATCCAGATTTAACTAGCTGTCGTTATTTTACACAGTATTCAATTATGGCCCAGTTCCAAATTACCAAATTGCCACCACAACGTTAAAAAATCGCTCTGACACCAGTTACTTTTTGCTTCGATAACTGTTATCACATTTTTTTTTAAAAAACTCCGTGAGTAGAACCTGCATCAAAAGAAAACATGCATCAACAATCTTCACCGGAAACAACCCACGCAAGGAGACGCTGGCGCCGAGTAGGTAGAAACCCCTCAGGATCCGCCAATTGCTTGTCCTCTAAAGCAGGCAGCACGGCGGCGATATTAATCCGAGAAGAGGGAGGATCGGAAGCGAAGTCGGAGCCAACAACAGGGAAAACACGGCTTGAAGGGAAAGGGGGAAGCGAGATCGTCGTCGTCAAAAGACGAAAAGAACCGGAAAACCGGTAGAATCCGAGTAATCGGAAAAGATTAGCCCGTCCAAGGAACAACACCGGGCTTATTAAGAAACAACAAAACCCGATCGAAGAACAAGAAGAAGTTAACGAACAGAGCCAGACCCGATCGGAGACAAGAAAACAGGGGAAAAAAGATTTCAGACTCAAGAAGATAGAAAGAAAAACGGGAGTTGAAATCAGAAAAAAAACCCCAAGTCGGAAGATCACCGGCCGATAAAAGAGAGAGAAGAACAGGCGGCAGGGCTTCCGAACATAACAAACGTATATACAAGTCGCTTAATCAACTCGGATCCAACTCTGTGAAAAGTAAAATCGGGGAACAGAGATGAACCGAGAGAGAAACCTCTCTCTAAAAGAGGAGAGAGAGAAGCATTATATTTGTGATTCATCAAAGTTAAAAAGGCATTTTTGGCGACGAGAAAAATAAGAAGTATTTTCTAATGTACGGAAAGACTTATTCGTAAATATTGAGATAAAATATTTTAATGTTACTTAATATTTGTTGCTTTCTAAAATTGAAAAATTAAATATGGTAACCCTAATAGAACCTAAAATTGACGCCATTTTAGTATGCAAAGATCTATATTTGTAAGGAATTTTAAAATCCATATAATGTTTTATTCTATTTTTTAGAGTAGTCCTCAAATCAGTATAAATGTAAGTAATATATTGCTAGTTAGTTGAAAATGTACTGGATCCATCTAAATTGTTGTGGGCTTAAGACTTTAAGTCTTATGAAATTGATGATTGGTTGAACAGAGATTTAGATATTTTTAACAATAAATTCATAATAAGATGAGTTTTATTTATCTTTTGTACAATATTATAAAATTTAAACATTTTATTCAAAATAAAATAAAATATAAATGACTAAGACACTTTGTGTCGCAAGTTCGAACACGGCAATTAGATGTACGGAAGTTAGATGTAGACCATGTTGTGTATTTAGCAGAAAATGTTGGAACACCATCATTTCCTTCATATAATTATATTAATATTTAGTTTAACGATTTTAGAAATATCACTCATATTATAGGTAGTGCATATGTGGGAGGGTGTGAACCGTGTATTGCATAGTATACCATATCAACATCATTGTTAAATAATGGCAACAGTTTTGATTGAATATGATTGAGCTTTTGATGCTGCATTCCATATTTTAAGATCATTTACGGTTGTCATGTCAATAACGATTCTCACTTTTGTTATACCGATTTTTCAATTGTATTTATTTACCTAATTTTCAATACTAATAATTTGCGTCTAGAAATTAATCTCATGTCTGTATCCGCTAAGGATTTTTTTTTTTAAAGTTGGACCTAAGTGGTTAGATATGAATAAACATTTATTAAATATTTACTTTGTTTTCAATGTATAAAGTTGATGTTAATTAAAAGTCATTTTCTAAGCAAAATTCTTATTTTGTATAGTTCAAAAACAAAATTCTTATTCTTTTCATCTTTTGTAAACGTATATTCCTATGTTTCGCATGTGTAAACAGAAAACCACGTAACAATACGCTACTTGATCAACAGAATCCTTTGTCCCCAAAAAAAAAATCAACAGAATCCTCGACCCATTCTATAAAGCTCGCACATTTGAGGCCAATCCGGTTCCAATATACATATATAAAGACGGAACTATTAAAGAAAAAATGATTAATCTTATTACTAATCTAATTGAAACATGGTGATGTGATCTTGACAACGATAACGAAGACCGATCGTGAAAGAGAATCCTAGGCATTTAGGTAAGAAGCCCACATTTTTCTCTTCCTTATTCTTGGTATTTTTTTTCTTAGTAAAAAAAATTGGAGAGCTTTTCATACCTTTTTTTTGTCACAACACTTTCACTAATCTAAATAGCAGAATTATTTTAAGCTACAATGTTGTATCCAATCTATTGGTAAGAGCATCAACAAGGATATAATTTTATGGGTTAGGGGGGGGGGGGGGCAAGCCGGAGGGAAATTTTTTTGCGATTGCGCATAACACCACTCTTTTAATTTAACGCTAACTTTTGATAGGATGGTTTGTGGGTCACTGATCCTTTTTAAGAAGATGAAATTGTTTCTTCCTTTCCATAAGTTCCAGCAAATCCATGGAGCGAGAAAAGTGCCAGTCAGCCTCGTCGGCAGAAAGCAACTTATCAATTTGATCTTGCTCCACACAGGTCTAAAGGATGAAAATCCAGATAAAACAATTTTTTTAACGAGGGGAGCATTTCTCCACACCTGCTTGACTATTGAAAGACCAGATGCATGATAGTTTCAAATTCACCATACCTTTTACATGTGAGATCGATGGAGAGTAATCTAGTGGATAAAATCTCTCCAACTGGTAAGGTTTGAGAATAAGTTTTTTTCCAGAGAAAGCTTAAACTTGGGAGCAGCACTACTTTCCAAACATTCAATATCAACTTGAAGGTATTAAGCCTCCGCAACTTAATCTTCTTGCTGGCCTTTCTCTAAAGCAGAGTAATAGCCTGCTTTAGTTGTATAGGAGTCTGATACATGAGGAATCACTACAAGAAAAATCAACATTCATAGCACACGATACAAGCTATCATACATAATAGATAGCATTTCCACAAACGCTCTGACAGCGGCAGCTATAATAGACCCCCCCTACGATAGCTTTTCTTTCGTGCTATGTTATTGTCTGAATATAATAGCGTTAATCGTTGGTTGCTATGTTTTATATACGTGGTATACTTGTTCTAAAATAGCGTATATAAAACGCTCTAACATAAACTGATAGCAGACCCATATAAGCTATAGTTCGATCTACTACGGCTCATTACTTTTGCTATGAAATGAGACTTCATAACATTTTGTTATATGCAATTATATATGTTAAGATGACATTAATTTAATACTTGTCTAACCTGCTATGAAATGTACATATAACCATTCCAAATGCACCTGATTTCATAAAGTTTTCATAAAACTTAACATAAAGTCTCAATCCAACAACAACACCGAAGTACCAGAAACATATCAAACATACACATAATTTTATTACAACATTTCCAGAAACCATCATCATACTAACAGTCTTCATTCAAGTCTAGATTTAACCTGATCTAAGTCAAGGACACTTTGTCTTTTGGCCATGCAATGGTTGATCCAGTAGCATCTCCCATACACTCTATCTCAGTTGATGGGCGCCAAACTACTGCCGTTGACACCTTCACTACATCAATCCAAACCTTTACTGCATCAGGCCCCAAGGGAACAAAATGGCAGCGGTCTTCTGGGTTGTCTGAAGCCCATCGACCTTCAGCAACAATCAACTTCTTTCCTGTAATGTCCCACAACTTGCACTTCTGATTTTCTTTCGCAACTGCAGTTGAACCGTGACACTGCAATGAATCAAACATAGACTGTTTGGTTATATGGTTTGAACACAATAACAACAAAGTAGTTAATAAGGCATGAAATAATTACCAGAGATCTTCGAGTAGGTGATTGTGGAGCTGGTTTAGTTTTCTTTACGGCTGGAGCTTTTGGACATGACAATGGACTTTTCTGTGTAGGAGCTTTAGGACTTGGTGATGCAAAAACTGAACCTTCAGGGATTTCATTAACTGAACCTTTTGGTGATCCAGAGAATAAGACTTTTGAACTTGTATGATTCTCTGCAGGAGGCCTTAGACATGTTACAGGCACAACTGTAGAATCTTCAAACACCAACTTCTTCGCAGGCCATGCAACAAAGGACTTAACCGATTGTCCAAGGTATGACTTCTCTTTAGTTGGCCTCCATAGAAATGTCTCAGGTTCATAGACCACATCAACAAATACCTTAACTGCATTTGGTCCTAGCGGAAGACCATTAACCGTAGCTTTTGATTCTCGACACTGCCAACACCCTTCAGCAACAATAACATCATCACTTTGAGCCCAATCCAAAAGCTTGCCGGCCATGCAATCGTAGACAAATCAAGCATAACTAAATTAAAGTTATGTATAAAAGACTTTACCAGAAGAGGAACGTCTTCAACGTTGAACCCATGGTGATCAATAATAACACACCTACTGGCCGGCCATGCAATCATTTCTCCTGCAGCTTGGTCAACATTATATATCTCAGGAGCAAGTCTCCAAAGAAAGGCTTCTGCTTTGATTGCACTTTCAACCAGAACTTTAACAGCATTAGGGCCTAAAGGGATTTCATTCACATGGTCATTCGGGCCAGAAGAAACAAGACGTCCTCAGCAACATTGTCTTCAGTAAGATCCCAATCAACTAACATACATTTAGGTACGATTCTTGACTTAACACTCTACAAATTGGTGGGTTGAACGTGTCAGAATTTAAAATAAAAGATAACTAAAATTAACAAAGAAACAACTGACTTACTCTTGCATCAGCTGAGTTTTCACCCACTTCAGGTTCCTGCCTCTTGAATTTGGCTAGTTCATCTTCTAAATAAGACACCTTGTCCATCAGCTGAAAATGCTTCTCTTCCATTTGAGCCATAAAGTGTTTCTTTACTTGAAAGCAAGCTAACTTGGTCATATTCATGCTTCTACCCATTGCCCTAATCCGACCAGGATTATCAGGACCTAAGAGCTGCATAAGGTGATCTTCTCTTGGGTTTGTTGAATCGGATGGACCTTCACTGTCAACAAGCTCAGCTGCCTTTCTCTGCAAAACATGAATTAAAAATTAAAGAAGGTAGTATTCAGTAACATCCAATACTAATTCAGTTACTTACAAACTTCTCAGCCGCTGTTGTATTGACTGGTGTACCATCCCTTTTTGTACGAGACTTGACCCAATACTTTAGTCTAGTCACTTGAGATGGTTCGCCGCTCTCTTTTTCTGTTGAAAGAACAAGACACCAATCATCAAATGAGTTAATATTATATGCAAGTCTTAGCAGCATTAAGTTAAACTGCCTTACCATTTTTTCTGCCAGCCTGACCATTCCCCTACGGCTGGAGGTGTGAGGAATCTGTAACCTCCTTCTCTCTTTGTAAGAATCACTCACAACCTAGGATATGAGTGTTAGTTATACACATCCCAATGCAGAAGTCTATGTGAAAATATAATACTTTACCTTAAAGGCTGAGCTAGTCTTTGCTTTGACAAATTTACGCCATTCAGTTGGTGAAACATTCTTTGGTCGCAAATTCATCCTCTCTTGATTAATACTAGCTACATTCCTTATCTGCGAGACTAGGCGTGATTTTGAAGATCTCCACAGACAGCCCATTTGCTTCATCACAACAGCCTTTTGATACTCCTCATCAACCTCAAATCTTGCCTACACACAGAAAAATACAAATTGAGTTATGTCTTTCTTAAATTAACACATGAAAATTTGAAAAAGAAGATCACCTGAACAGACTTCCAGAGAACTGTTTTTATTTCTTCAGTGATTTTTCTCCAATCATCAATCGTCACAGGGATATGTTCCCTCACCAATGGTCCTAGATATGATGATAGCAAAACTGATCCTGGCACAACAGGTTCTCCCAAGTCATTAAACTCAACCTTAACTCTGCTATTTGGATCTTTTGCAATGTGTTTCATTTTTGTAGGTCCTCGCTGTCTCTTACGAGTAGGTCCTTCTGGATGGTCATGCTCTTCATTCAATTCAACTTCACCGATAGCCTCTTCATCAATAGCCTCTGCTGTCTCAGTACCATCCGCTTATCTTTCCTCTTCATTCTCTCTTTCCTTCTCTTTAGTATCTGCTGCTTCTCTATCCTCCTCATTCTCTCTTTCATTCTCATTCTGACTTATTCCACCGGATGTCGCAGTAGCATCTAATGCTTCTCTTTCCTCTTCATTCTCTCTTGACACTTCAATGTCTGCTTCCTTCTCATTCTCTTCATTGATTTGTTGTTCTTCTTCATGAGCACTTTCTCCCAAAGTATACAAAAATTCCACAACTTTTGCTTCTTCCTCGTCTCTGACCTTCTTCTTGGTTTCTGTTTTTTTGGGAGTCTTCTTTGCAGTGTTTTTACCTCGTGTTGTCTTCTTGCGCCCCATGTTTAGTCACCTAAACATAAAACATTTATATTAGTAGCAGCTAAATTCGGTTACACAACACAGCAAAACAAATTCCTAATCAAGCACACATTGCTCAAGCATAAACAACACAAAATTCACAAGGAAACACTAGACACTAACACACACAACAAGAAATCACACAACAAGCAATCATATCAAACATAAATCCCCTCGCAATCAGCTCTGGCATTGTGATCTTCTTCTATTTCTGCATCCATCTCAATATGTGATGGCAATGGTCCTATCCCTGCATTCATATCGGTTTCCTCTTCCTATCTGTATCTTCTTGAAGGGCCTTTAAACACCACATACCAATTTGATGTGTCATTCTCCCTTGAGTAAAAAACTTACTTCGCTTGAGATGCTAAGATGTAAGGGTCCCTCAAAAAAGAAACTTGACTTTGGTTCAGATTAACTAGAGTATATCCATCTTCTATCTTAACCCCGTTGCCTCTTACTGCCCATTGACACCTGAATATAGGCACGTAAAAGACATGATAATCCAGCAATATGATCTCTGTCACTCTCCCATAATATGAAACTAAATCAACAACTTGAGCAGTGTCTTTAGCACTTGATCTGCACATTGATGTTGCCTCATAAAATACTCCACTATTCTGACTCTTCTTATCAACTGAGTTTATATGAAACCTCTGTCCATTCACTATGTATCCAGTATACATCCTTGCAGTATTCCTGGGACCATATGCCAGCCATTTCAGAGTCTTCTGATGACTCTCTGAATCAATTGGTACCTAGTTAATACACAGAAAGATAAAAGATGTCACTGAATATAAAACAATATTCCTGGGACCATAAATAGGATAAAACAGTTATTTAATACTTACTTGTTCCTTCAGCCAAGAAGCAAAATTCTGTGTATGAGTGTTCCATAAAACAGTTGCATCGCGTCTACACTTTAAATTTGTGTCTTGCAAATATTGTAGATGCATGCTTAAGACAAAAGAGATAAAAGACATCAGTTGATTATGAACATCAGAGACATTAAAAGTTAAACAAGTACTAAGCAGTAACTTACTCTACATAAGGATCCACACATGCCGTATTCTGAATGACAGCGAGATGAGCAATTCTCTTCTCCATATCAGACAAATTAGTTGTGGTGGCTGCTGATACTGGACGACCTTCTAGTATAGAATCACTCTCATACTCTATATTCCTATCTAGTTTTTCCTCCACGTTAGTAGTCTTTTTAAGGAAGTCACTACAGAACTGCACACACTCTTCTGCCAGGTAAGACTCGGCGATACAACCTTCAGGTCTTGCAGGATTTCTAACGAAATCTTTGAGGACTTTCATGTACCTACAGAGAAATAAGTAGTTAGATTGTATCACCTTGTAAGACTTAAAACTTTCAAAATAACAGAAAGGCAATTTTTACCTCTCAAATGGATACATCCAGCGAAAATGGACTGGTCCACTAAGCCTAGCTTCCCTTCCTAGATGAACTGTTAAGTGAACCATAATGTCGAAGAAGCTTGGAGGGAAGTATCTCTCGAACATGCATAGAGTCTCAACGATTTTAGTTTCCATTACTGAAATCTGCTCCATATCAATCACTCTCTGGCAAAGGTGATTGAAGAATGCACATAAGCGTAGAATTGCATACCTAGGACCTTTAGGTAATAGACCTCTGAGAGCAACTGGCAAGAACTGCTGCATTAACACATGATAGTCATGTGACTTCAGTCCAGAAACCTTATTGTCTTCTAGTGATACGCCTCTTGATATATCTGAACAATAACCATCAGGACCTTCAAAGTCGTAAAGTCGTTTACAGAAGACTTTTTCTCAGCCTTGTTCAAAGACCACGGAGCTGCTGGAAGATATACTCTTTTGCCTTTGGTGGTAGGATGCAGATCCTTTCTAATTCCAAGCATAGTACTCTCAAATGGTCCGTCCATCGCCCATTTGGGCTTGTCCAAAAGGACCATTTGGTTTTGGGCTGTAATTGGTCGGTCCAAAAAATGTCCATGCCCAATAAAAACCATGTCCAAATGGTCATGACCATGGACGCCCATTTTACTATAACGAAAAACCGAATTTTGCGGTTTTGACCGGAAAAACAGAATTTTGCAGTTTTGACCGAAAAACCAAATTTTGCGGTTTTGGCGGGAAAACCAAATTTTGCGGTTTTGGGGGGGGGAAACCAAATTTTGCGGTTTTGGAGGAAAAAATGGAATTTTGCGGTTTTGGCGGAAAAATAGAATTTTGCGGTTTTAACCGAAAACAGAATTTTGCGGTTTTGACCGAAAACCGCAAAATTCTATTTTCCCGCCAAAACTGCAAAATTCTATTTTCCCGCCAAAACCGCAAAATTTCATTTCCCGTCAAAAACCGCAAAATTCCATTTTCCTGCCAAAACTGCAAAATTCGGTTTTCCCGCCAAAACCACAAAAATTTGGTTTTCCCGCCAAAACCCCAAAATTCGGTTTATCCGACAAATCACAAAATTCGATTTTTCGCCAAAACCGCAAATTTTTATTTTCTCGTGAAAACCGCAAAATTTGTTTTTTCCGCCAAAACCGCAAAATTCGGTTTTCCCGCCAAGTCAAATTTACAATTTTAGCGGAAAAGTCACTTTTACAGATTTGACGGGAAAAGTCAATTTACGGTTTTGGTGGAAAAGTTCGATTGTACGGAAAAAAACTGATTTTTGTTTTGAAGTCGACTAAGTGGCAAAAAAATGAAAAAAAAAATCTTCAAATTTTTTAACCCTAGGTTTCTAATAATTTGGGCATGACCAATGCCCATTTGGTCTTGCCCATTTCGACCATGGACAAAATTTGTCCAAAGACCATTTAGACCATTTTGTTTTGGTCATGACCATAGCCCGTCCATAATGAATTGGACTGGGCCAGACCATGGACGGACCGACCGTTTGACAGCCCTATCCAAGCAGTTCAAGATCTTTGCGAGCATTGAGCCCATCTTTTGATTTCCCACAGTGAAGTAATGTTGATACAATACTTGCAGCAACATTTCGCTCTATGTGCATCACATCTAAGTTGTGCCTAATAGGTAGCTCCTGTGTAATACAAACATAGTAAAAGAAAAAAAGGTCAGAGAACTATAATTTATATGATGTTATTTCAGGTTAATGTTATATATGAACATACCTTCCAATAAGGCAGATTGAAGAATATTTACCTTTTCTTCCATCTAGACATCTCCTCCTCGTCTACTTATGCTTCTTCCTCTTCCTCAGATTCATTTGAACCATCCTCGCTAACATTTTCTTCTGCTACAGTCTCTGTTTTTTTCTCTTCCTTCCAGATGTTTTAACATTCCCAAAATTGTTTATGAAGTTTCTCAGCTGCTTTGAAATATCATGACCAGATAAGATCCTACCATTTCTCCCATGCTCAGCATGTCCATCAAACCAAGACTTCTTTGCCCTGTACGTATGCGTTGGTGAGAGACCCTTCCTATGAGCCATATACACATGCTTTCTACTAAATTTTAGCCACTTACTATCTGTGTTTTCCCGCATATAGGACACCCCATCTTTCCCTTCACCTTACATCCAGCTAGATTTCCATAAGCAGGGAAGTCACTGATGGTCCAGAGAAGGATTGCTTTGAGAGTAAAAATAGATTTACTGCCAGCATCATATGTCAACTCACCTTCACTCCACAACTGGTTTAGATCATCTATTAGGGGCTCTAAGTACATGTCAATGTTGTTACCAGGCTGATGTGGACCAGGAATCAATAAGGTTAGCATAATATTCTCCTTCTTCATGCATAGGTCAGGCGGCAAATTATAATTAACAAGTAGGACATGCCAGCAACTATACTTACTATTCTTCATGTTGAATGGATTAAATCCATCTGTGGATAATCCAAGCCGCACATTCCTTTCTTCAGCAGCAAACGATGGATATCTGTCATTGATTTGACTCCAAGTCACTGAATCTACAGGATGTCTTAGTTTCCCATCACTGCTCTTGTTACTATAGTGCCACCTTAAGTTTTTGGCCATGTCCTCAGACCTAAACATCCTCTTGAGCCTTGGGATAATTGGAAAGTACCTTAGTACTTTTTGTGGGACACCTTTCTTGATCTCACCATTCTGCATGTTAACCTTCCACCTAGACGCATTGCATTTAGGACATTCGTCCAGCTTCTTGAACTTTTTTCTAAAAAGGCAGCAGTCATTGATACACGCATGAATCTTTTGATAGCCCATATCAAAAGACCTCAGAAACTTCTTCACATCGTAAAATGAAGTATGCAACACGTTGTCCTCTGGTAACATCTTCGGCAATGTCTCTAGTAGATCATTGAAACTCTTGCCAGACCAGCCATTCTGAGTCTTCAATCTGAATAATGACACAATTTCTGAAAGCTTACTATGATTCGCACAACTTGGATATAAAGGAGTTTATGCATCTGCTAGTTTGGCCAAGAACTCATCCTCTTCTTATCCTCTCCCTCTGCCATATCACACAAGTCACCCGAAGCAGCTAACTCCTCGTCTAAACACTCTGCAGCTCTGTATAACCGAAAGATTTCTTCATTCCGCTGATTCACTTTGATTTCACCATCACCCTCTGAGTTAACTTCTCCATGATGGTACCAATCCTTCCACTGGTTGTAGACTTCATTCATTCCCCTAGTAACTATATGACCAACAACATCACTGCCTATGTGTCGATCCACATTTCGACAGTTTATGCAGGGGCATATCACCATCTTTCTTTCTACTAAATCCCCAGTCACAGCCCGAACAAACTTCCAAGCACCAAGCTAGTAATCAGGATCAAGTCTTCATTTGGAGACAACAAAAAAATTTAAACAAACTAATCCCCAACATTTACCTAAGCTATATTAGCAAATTCCATACCTGGAAAGATGGACCCATGCCTTGTCCAACATTATATGATATAACTTTACTTAAAACCTTTAAACAACAGCACAAACAACATTATACATGAAGCAATGAGTTTAAAAATGACAACAAATCACTCAATTCCAGAGACTTAATCAGCTTTTCATTTCATTTAACGTTGCCAAAGTATAATATTTAAAACACAGAAACGAATCAAGCCACATTGAAACAACGAAAAAAAAATCTACATTATAAGTCTTAATAATACAATTTCACAGAAGAACTAGAGATAATGCACGATACCAAACAAAGCAAAAACAACAACATTAAACCAAAGTTAAACACATAGATCAACAAGTACATAAATGATAGGAAATTTGATACAAACCTGTGTCATGATAAGAGCGAAAGATAAGCCTCAGATTCCCATTAGTGCACTCACCAACACTTGCAAAATAAATTAACACAGTGAGTATAAGGATATGAAATATACTGTGAAGCCATGAAATCAGAATATCTAGTATTGAAGTGTTCAACAAAACAAAACAAACCAAACTGAACATATTCATTTGAAGAAAGGATCCACAAAAATCATAACATAGTAACCAATAATCCACGAAGAATAAGAACAGATGAACAAACGAAGCTTGAATTCACTGATATATAAACCAAACATGTTCATTTCTTTCATATCTAAGCTAGAGCAGTGATGGTTTTAGATCTAAAATTTGTAAAGTGTGACATGCATGTAAAATCTAAGAGTACAAATTGAAGCTGTAATCAAGGAGAAATGCAAGTAAAGAACAAGAGAACATGAGAACATAGTTAGCATACACAAAATCGACAGATTCCTTACAGCGACATCCTAAAATCGAAGCTTATAAACATCCAAATAAGGAGAAATGTTGTCAAGAAGAACAAACACTCGATTGCTAGAAACAATTGCAGAGATAAAGCGAATGAGCAAGAGAAATCAAAGTAAGAAACTTGCCTTTGGCTTGAGCTCACTGTCAATGGATTTAGGGTTCTTAGGGCCGAATGGATTTAGGGTTCTTAGAGAAAAACGGATTTCGGTAGCTTAGGGGTTTTGGGAATGAAAATTAGAGAACTAATTTTGGTCTGGGATGATTGTTGGAGAAGAGGGAAAATGAAATTGGAGAGGGAATTCGCAGAGAGAAAATGAAGCAAAAGGGGGAAAATGAGTTATATCTTAATTTAGGACCAAAATTTCGCTAAGTGTTTGGCGGTTCACCCAAATTTTTTTTCCCGCTTATGGAAACTCTATTATATCGTTAATCCAATGCTATCTTATAGTTAGGAATTTTCAGAAACATCTACGATAGCATATCAGTAAACCGTGCTATGCTTATATGCTATGAATGAGACATTTTTTTTTGTAGTGAATCCATATTATTTTATCTTTTGCTTGGCTTACATTAGGCTTAATGCTTAAGATGATCTGTTCATATTGCGACATAAGCTGATTTATTCTTTGAATGTCCCATGTAGTAGTGTTGGGAGTGAAAAGATCTTTAACCTTCACATGAGCATATTCTTTGGTTGGAGGACCCATAAAAGCTAACTGATGCGAGGTAGACAACCAATTTTCATACCAAATGCTGACTGATTTCCCATCACCAATAGCCCATCCCAGCTGATCAACAAGTAAGTCTCTTCCTATGAGTATTCCTCTCCAACCATGAGAGCAATTAGACTGTCCTTTAACAGTTAAGAAGTCATCTCCAAAGCAGTATTTACTAAGTAGGATCTTAGCCATGAGAGAGTTATAATTTTCCAGCAAACTCAAATTTATTTTAGCAAGCATTGCATCAATAAAAATCTAGATGTCTCTAAAAACCAAGCCACCATCTTTTTGTTGTTTCTTTTGTCAGCTTATTCCACGCGATCCAAGCAATCTTTCTTTTACCTGGTTCTGCATCCCACCAAAAACGTGTGAGATCAGCTTGGATGCGTTTGGAGAGTGATCCAGAAAGCTTGAAACATGACATGGAGAAGGATGGCATAATTGATAGAACGCTTTTCAGCAATGTCATCTTCACTGCCGTGGACAAAAACTTGGAAGATTAGCTTCTGGATTTTCTGCAAATTCTATCAACAATGGAAGAGAAGAGGTTTCTTTTCCTTCTTTTGAAGTGTTCATGTAAAACTAAGTATTTTCCAACTCCGCCCTCTTTCTCTATTTGTAACTCTTCTTTTACTTTAGCTTTCATCTCTAGACGGGTCTTCCTTGAGAATGTTATTGGAAATTTCTGGCAATTAATGACTTGCCCTGATGCAGCCTTATATTGTTGCAGGATTTCCTTAAGAGTATTGAGGCTATGAGTGTTGGTATGACAGAAGAAATTCGTGTCATAAGCAAATAAAAGGTGATTTATGCGCGGACTGACTTTTGACACTTTGATACCTTGTAGACTACCTTCTTCTTAGGCCTTATAGCAGAGCCCCGACAATACCTCACTACACAAAATGAACAGGTAAGGCGAGAGAGAGTTACCTTGTCTTATTCCTCTCTTTGGAGTCACGTTTCCCCTTGATTGGTCGTTAATTAGGAATGAGTAGCATTGTATTAATATATTGCATAACCACTTTATCCAAGTATCATGGAAGCCAACTATTTGAAGTATACACTGAATGAAGTGACATTCTAATCTGTTATAGGCTTTGCTCATATCGGTTTTTATCGCCATGGAGCAATGCTTTTTAGCCTTTGAATTCTTGAGATAATAAAGTACTTCATGAGTGATTAGAACATTGTCCTGAATAGCTCTTTAGGTACATAAGCATATTGGTCTTTAGAAACCAAATTAGGAAGCACTTTCTTTAATCTCTTGGCCATGACCTTTACAATTATCTTGTAGTATACGTTACATAACGCAATCGGTCTATAGTCACTGACCTTCGTTGGATTATGACATTTGGGAATAAGCCTGACATGAGCTTCATTTGTTGAGTCAGGGAGAATACCACTGCAGAAGAACTCCGGCACTTCATCAGTGATAGTTGCGCCAATGAAGGTCCAATTCTCTTGGAAGAAACAAACAAAAAAAACCATCGGGTCCATGAGCTTTATCCAGGTGGATTTCAAAAACAATTTGCCTAATTTCCAGAGGGGATGTGATTAATATCAGATTTTCATTTTATACTTCATTAACTTTGGGAGAAGGAGCTCTCCTAATTGTTTCCTCTTGTATAGAACCGGAAGAGGTAAACAAAATTGAAATAATCATCAATTACTTGAGATATATGAAATTTCTTAAAAACTGCAGTCCCATCTTGTTTTTCAATCACATAAAATCTGTTGAAGACTTTCCTTTCTTTAGATATAGCATGACAGTAAACATGTGTTCTTGACTCCATTTTGCAGCCAGAATAGCCGACTTCTCTGGCGCCAGAAAACTTCTCCAGCTCGGTAAGCCTTAATCTGTTTACTATTAAGATCACATATGAGAGAGTGATTTGGAAGGTAAGAGGTCATAACATCTTCAAGATCAGATTTCAGGGAACCGATTAGCTCACTAGCCTTTGATGCTTTTCCTTAGACCATCTAACAATAGAAGATCTGACATGGGAGATGCAGTTTCTAACACATTTGAATGGGTACTTGTTGTTACGAAAATTCGATCTAGTAAATAAAGCTGGGCTACGATCTGAAATGTTTGAACTACGAGGTGAAATATAAATTTTGAGTGAGGTCAAAACTGTTCTTTATTAATCTTAAGGCCGAAGCCGAGCTATGAACAGAATGGTACGAGGTGAGAGTCTGTCAAATGACGTGCTCCCTAAATATTGCTTGAGGTCGGAGCTTTATAGAAGTAGCTCGGCACTATCGCAAGTTACAATGTTCCTCAAATGAAGGGTGAAGGTCCTATTTATAGTGCTTGGACGCTGACTTCTCTTCGGGCATTTGACTCCTTAGCGGGCTTGTCTTCTTAGGCCAAGATGGTTTTGTTGATTTGGCAAGATTTCTAATGGGCTTATTGATGGGTGCTAAACCCATATCCAATAATTAGTCCCCCCAGTTCGTCGAGCTACGGTGTCCGGTTTAGGTCAGCGAATTTCTTCGAGTTTTAAGCCAGGCGTAAATCTTGTTAAGTCGTTTCGCGTCAGTTTGCAAATATTTTTATTTATTGGCTTCTTCTGCGATTTTTGAGAGAACGAAAAGACGTGAACCGCTCGTGGTGCGAATTTTTGTGTTTGTGAAAACTGCTTCTTTTTCCCTTCGAGGCTTTGTCTTTTCAGATTCCATCGTCTTTATCAGGTAATTGTTCTCCTCTCGCGGTCTTTGCTTCGAGTTCGTTTTTTCTTTCTTTTCTGGTTATTGAGCTTTTGTTGTCTCATTTCTGGATTCGTTATCATGCCGGTAGATTCCAGCGATCACTCTTCTACCGGTACTGACGATTCTGGTTTCTCTGAGTCGTCAGGAGATAGCCCCGTCGAATCTAGTCAATTGAGGTTGACGAAGAGTTTTTGGTTTCTCGGGCCAGACGAAAACCTCGCCGATTTCGCGGCGGTCTTGTCACGACAGAATCTACCGAGGATCGAACTTATGCTAATGTAAGGGAGCGGAAATCTGGTGGTAGTGGTGAGCCCGGTCGCCAGAAGGGCGGTGTCAGAGTTACTGTCTCAGGGGGTCATCCGGGAGTAAGTGCGGTTGTTCCGGATCATTTCTCTCAAGGCACTTCCTCAAGGGGAGGAAGAGGGAGATCAAAGAAGGTAATGGAAGTGAAGACTGTTTTCCCTAGGCAATCCGTTCGTCGATATGTGAACAGCCTGTCCTTGATGATATCTATCGGCGGTGTTCCCGAGTTTCCGGTCTCGAGCTTCGGTTGCCAGCTTTGTGTGAGCGACCCTGGGACGCTCGTCCTGTTTGGGTTTGATTGTATGAGTGTTGGTTCACTGAATCTCATTTGCTTTTTCCCCTTCCTAGAGTTTTGATTGAGTACTGCGAGGCTAGGGTGGTGGCTCTTTCTCAGCTTTGTCCATCCGCCGTTCGCAAGTGTTAGGTATTTTGATCATGGCGACTGATAGTGGGGTCGAAATGTCTATTCATCTTTTTGAGGAGCTGACCACGATTTCTGTTAACCAAGGGATGTCCAGAACCTTCTACGTGTTATTTAGGCCTGGTCGTCGTTTGAAGGTTGTATTTGATCCCCCGGATAAGACTTCTGACTGGCATGACAGTTATTTCTTTGCATGTGTTAATAGCGCGTTGACGTTTGACTTGAGCAGGGTTTTCAGATCGGCCTGGAACTATAACCCTGGTAGCTTTCTTTGTTCTGTGCTCGTCTTTTGGTGTCGCCTGTTTCATGGCTTTTTCCTTTTAGTTCTTTTTTTCTTTTTTGCAGTTCGTTCTACTTCAGGTCGTTGGACCGCTGGATTTTCTAGCGACTTGGACAAGTTAAGGGCTCATGGCGGTGTAGATTGTCTCCATCGAAGGACGAAGGGGATAAGAGCATGTTTGATCAGAGAGTACGAAGTTGTTTAGGAAAGGTTGATTCGGGTATGTGTCCTCTTCTCCTCACCCTTTCTTCTCTTTTTTTGATAGATGGGGAGGTCTTTGCCACTGACATTATCATTTTCTTTCTGCAGCCTTTCTGGAGCTGGATCCTTCTGTTGAGAGTTAACCGTCGTCCCCTCGGTTATTCAGGAAAAGGCGAAAAATGTCCGAGGGGCCTGTAGCGGCGACAGCTTCGCCGGTGATCGTTTTTGACGACGTTCCTGCTGCCTTTGAAGATGGGGCTAATCTCTTACAGGAGACGCCGGAAGGTGCTGTGAACCAGGTCGTTGTTCCTCCCGAGGCTTTTAGCGTTGAAGGGTGGAGATCGGATTCCGAGGGCGGGGGTGAGCATTCTGGGGGCCCATTTCCTGCCTCTGCTTCTATTCGTACTGCCGGCTCGACGGGTGGGTCGGGTGATGCTGAGTCAAATTCGAATGGTCCTTCCTGGTCGTATGTTCACAAAGGGAAGGCTCCTTTAGTGAATGATAAGCTGTCGTGTGCCAACCTTGTTCAGAAGCTCGCGGTTGGTCCGACCAAGGATCTTATGCCTATTTTGGCTATGCACAAGCCTCATCTTAAGGAGGAGTTAAGTCACCATCTTGTCATGGTGTGCGCTATCCTGAACCAGCTTAGGGATTCATATGAGTTCGAGAGGAGGCAGGCCAAGTCGACAGAGGGCATTCTTAGGGAACAAGTTGATGCACTGCGCTGATCTGCTCGCGAGTTGAAGCGGGTTCGTATGGAGCTTGAAGAGGCGAAGGGGGGCTTTCGCCGCTCTGTCTTTGGAGAAGCAAAAGGCTGCAGATCTTGAGAGGCGGTTGACCGAAATTGATGGCGAGAAGCATGATATTTTGTCCGAGGCTGGCTCTCTTAGGTCGGAAGTTGATCTCCTCGTTGCTGAGCGCGATGGGCTCCGGACATCCTTCGAGCAGCGCCTTCGTTCTGAGCGAGAAACTGTGTATAAGAAGGCTTCCGATCGTTTGGCCAAGCTGAGGCCAGAGAGAGAGAGCAGGGAGATCGCTATATTCCCAAGCTTTTAGAGTTTAACCAGGCGGCCAGTATCCTTGGCGCATATCGTCTGCTCGCGGATAGTGGTGTTCCAGTTCCTCCTTCATTGATTGCTCAGCTCGAGGTGGATAAGCCTCTCCTAGAGCGGGAAGTTAATGAGTTGCGACCCGATGCTTTGGATCCTGATGTTTTTTGCATGTCACCGCTGTGAGGTTCGTCAGGTGGCACTGCTATCCCCACGGGGTCGGTGGAGGGAGGAGGGGCAGATGTGGCATCTTTGGTTGTGGGAGATGGGTTACTTCTGGTGTGTCCGAGCTCCCGACATAGTCTTCTTGTTGTGATAATTAGTCTGTGGCTTCTTCCCTCCTCTTTTTTTTGAACCGTTGTATGAACAGCGGCTGCGTTCGCAGAAATTATATGTATGTTTTGTCCTCTTCTCTCTTTTGTTTGTTGTTGGTTTGTTTGGCGAGTTTTGCGTCCGGCTTCTGATCGCTGACGTGAACTTGCATTGCTTCATTTGTGCTCGTAAGAAGTTGTTTCGATGTATCTTGGTAGACGTGTCCTTTCGATTTTTGAGGCGTGGTCCACGCGTCATTACTGCTCTTTAAGAAGTTACTTTGCGTGTTTATGGGAAAGTGGACCGCCGTTTTTGCATTGAAGGCGTGCATTGGTAACTGACGCGTTGCTATGAATGCGTTGTTTTGGCACTTGTTGCCCTTTGTGGTTATAAATTCTTTCCCTTCTTCTATGTTTTTCATATCTCATCGTTCTTTGATTTTTCTTCTTTCTTTTGTTGAGCGTGGTAGGCTTTTCTTTTTTGGTTTCGTCTTAGTGTTGAATCCTAGTGGGTCGTGGCAGCAAGGCCGCTTTGCCGATAGGTTTCTTGCGTGTTTTTGTTTCTGGCCGGCTCCGGCCTCCGGAGTTTCTGTGTTTTTGTTTATCGAACGGGCTCATATTTTTTCTGTGAAATGGGGGCTTGTCGATGTATGGAAATATACCGATAGCCACCCTTGTTTGTCGCTTTTGTAAACTTAAGGGCGACGCGCAGTTCCTTCGGTTGGGTGGATCTGATGCGTCACTGATTATAACTGGCCAAATATAATCTAATCGAATTATACTTATCAATACTCCCCCTTCAAACAACCTTGCCCTCAAATTTGCACTGCTCCATCTCTCTCCAAGCTGTCTTCTTCTTTTCCCATCCTTTAATGAAGTATTTCCACTGACAACAATACATACAATGGATATCTGCTCACTCCATTCATGAACAAGAACATTAAATGTAAATTAAGACCCCTATCCATTGGTTTCCTTGACTTCAATTCCTTGTCCTTATCTGCACTCTGTAGGATATGGAAGTTGTTAATATTATTTACAGAGAGATCCTTTAAATAGGACTTACAAGATATGATTTACATGAGCGATCTTAGGAAGATAAGTACAAAGAATATCTTCTAAGAATATCTATACATAAGATTAATATATATCTAATATGCCCCCTCAAGATGACCATTGGTGACACCAAATTTGACTCTTAGATTCAAAAATCTCAACTTGGGTAAAGGTTTAGTAAGTCCATCTGCAAGCTGATCCACCGAACTAATACGTGAGACTCGCAATACACCACTTTTAATGAGTTCTCTTACAAAGTGATAGGCCAAAGCCAAATGTTTCATCCTAGAGTGAAGTACAGCTAACTCCTTGACACTAAGAGAAGACTCAGAAGATGAATTTAGTGCCTCTGTTAGTCGTGAATAAGGAAAATCTGTTTCAAAGAAATCAACATGACGAGAAACAAAAATTTTGGAAGATACAACATCGAGACACAAGTAAGCACTTTGAGTTAAGGAGTAACCGAGAAAGACGTATGATGTCGAGCGAGGACTGAGTTTATGTGCTGAGTATGGCCGAAGCCAAGGATAGCACATGCACCCAAAGACTCACGTGTGTAGGAAGGTGGTGTTTGATAAAGTGCTTCAAAGGGAGAGACATTGGCGAGAATCGGCGTTGGTATTCCATTGATGAGGAAGATATCTGCGGCAAGTTCGTATGACCAGTAGGTATTTAGTAATTGAGCATGAGACATCAGAGATAATCATGTTTCCACAATATGTTTGTGTTTTCGTTCCGCCAGTCCATTGTGTTATGGTGTGTGCGGAGGAGTCGTCAAGTGTGTAACGCCGTTTGTGGCAAGATACTTTGCCATCCCAACATATTCTCCACCATTTTCGGAGAATAAAGAGATCAGCTTTGTTTTGAACCGATTCTCCACCAATGCCCTGAAAACCGTAAAAATATTAGTGACATCAGATTTGTTTTTAAGAGGATAATACCAAGTGTAACAAGTGAAATGGTCTAAAAAAATCATGTAATATTTGTAGTCATCGACAGAAAGCACAGGGGAAGTCCAGACATCAGAGAAAACTATCTGAAGTGGTGCAAATGTTTTGATAGATGAGATCGAGAAAGGCATTTTATGACTCTTTTAATAGCACATGAATTGCAAATCTTGGAAAAAGTCATAGGAATCTGAAAACGATTAGAAATAGTTTGAACAACAGAATTTGTTGGATGCCCAAGACAAGTGATATATCATGGTTTTTACTGGTTTTATGCCATGATATAAGTGTGTTTTAGAGTCTATTTGTGTTTCTGTAGAGTCTTTTACAGGTTTTATTAGGTACACGCACGTTTGGAGCTAATGTGGTGATTATGGAGCTTATTGGAGCATTTTGGAGATTTGGTCCGAGAGATAGAACTCACTGTCCAATTTTGGGATCATGCAACGATCGACGCACACCTGCATCGGTCGTTGCACTACGCGAATGGGCCAGATCTCGGCGGTTTATTGAAGTTATGAGATTTTGCAGAAAAGCCCAGAAGTTCCAGATATTTACACTGAAGCCCAAAACGTGTTTTAGCTATTTAATTAGGTTTTTAGATCAGTTTTTAGATACGCTTACAGAGACCATTCATAATTTAGAGCAGAGAGTTCTTAGAGCTTTTGGGGCTGATCTGATCCTGTACTACACTTTGTTTTGGAGAAGATTTCGAACCCCTTTACTTGTTTTAATCTCTTCTATGATATCTAATTATTCATTGATTATGTTTACATCTTCTATGTCTGAGTAGATTCATAGTTAGGTTTAGGGTTTCTCATTAAGGATTTCATGACTTGCTAGACTTGTTTAATTCAGTTAAGGATTCATAACATATCTGTTCTTAGATCTAAATTGCGTTTAATGCTAGTTCTAACCTGATCAATTAGAATCTAGATCTTAGGTTGCTAAATACGACACGAAAGTGTGGTTTAGAATCTGAACTATTTAGGTTGAGCAATTAAACTTCTCGCAAAGGAATTTGGTTTAGTTTAATTGTGAACATATCGAACTTGGAATTAAAGCTGGTTTAATCTGTTAGTAATTGCAAAGAAATTTGGATTGCTGCACTTAGACTTAGAGAATTCTCGCAACGACAGTTGGTAATTCTATATCCGTGTTTTGAGTTCTAGAACTGTGCTTAATTAGATCCTTACTGAATGAACTGTCTGCTTGTCTGATTTCCTGAGAACACCCTAGACTTAGCGCCCTTAATTAACTGCTTTCACAACCAATCTTGCTATTGATTTACTTTCTCGCACTGCTATTTAGTTTACAATACATTGCTTTCTTCTTAGTTTAAATCTCTACTGTTCTTGATCTATCGAAACTGGAGTCTCTGTGGATTCGATACCCTATATACTACAATCACTTGACTGTGCACTTGCAGTAGAATAGGATAAAACTAGACCCCTATCAACAAGCATGCCAGTATAAGGAACATGTTTTAGAACTAGAAAAAGAAGAAAAAAAGGAAGATGAAGAAGATGAAATCGTCGGCCACTCATATAGTCATGCTTTAGCTGGACCGTTGATGATTGTTGCCCCCGTTCTGAGATCCTTCACCTGAAAATCATCAGGACACAGTTGTACCATCACACCATTAGTTCGACATAATTTATTGACAGAAATCAAATTCTTCTTCATAGATGGAACGAAAAGAACATTGTTAAGTAAAAGTTTGCGAGATGGAGAAGAGAGATATGAAGAACTAGTATTAGTGATTTGAAGCCCTTCGTCGTTACCAATCACGACCTCATCTCCTCCATTGTACGATCCATTAAGCGACATCTGTCCCAAGTCAGTAGAAATATGATGTGATGCCTCACTATCCAAAAGCCAAGGAGCTTGACTCGCATAGGTAGAGGTCGTGTGATGAGCTCTCGGTTTCCAATGAGTTGGTGGCATTGGTGGCGACGGAGTCCATGATTGTGTGGAAGATGATGATGGTGCATAGCTTGGCGAGTTCTGCATCTGTCCAATCTGGTTGCAAGTTCGTGCACTATGACCGTGTATGCCACACAGCTGACACCTTCCTTGATAGCCACGGCCAGAACCGCGACCACTTCCTCTGCCACGATTGTTGAACCGATTTTGTCATGTCCTGTGCAGATATTGTTATTGTTGTTGTAGGTGTTATGTGTGGGACGATACTGAGAATTGTTAGCAGAGACTAGTAATGACGGAGTGATGGTAATGACAGAGTGTTGTTGTGTAGGATTATGTGTGTTCATAGGTTTAATTATCAGATTACAACCTAACATAATCAACTAGGATCTAGGTGATTTGCAGTTGAATCATAAACAGATCAGGATCATTACCTTATGATTGCAGCGGATTGATCAAGGGAATATCGAGATCTGCAAGAGCTGATGATTACCGGCTCCTCCTAGGTATCCACACGCTTACAAGCTACTGGATCAGGTTGCTAGACCAAGCTGGAACCACAGAGAGAGAGGACGGCCAGACCTAGAAAAATCGCAGACCCTTAGGCTTACTGGCGCCACCTTCCTCCCTTATATGGGCCCAAGTAATTAAACTAATGGCCTATTAGGCTTTTGGGCCCAAGACCCAAATCAGACAAAAGACTGTATTTTGTCTGGCCCAATTCTCTGTACAACTACAGTAAATGTCTTGCATCTTACTGTATTAGTTCCTTTTTAACTTTCCCGTTAGCTATGGTGTGTGACCCTTTGGGATCATACAATACTGGTAATAAGTACTTAACTTATAGATCAAGAGCGGGCTCTAGCAAGTCATCATGACCTCCCAGTATTTATGACTTATGTCTGATCTCGACACTTATCATACTTTCTAGAGATAGCACAGTAGATTTCAAGACATTCCCAACAATCTCCCACTTGTACTGGAATCCTACATTCCCTAATCCTTTTGTCTCAATATCTCGATCTGGCATAAGGCAAGATGCGTGTCATCCTTATATAGCCAGACCATGTTCATCGGACCAGATTTGATACTGACAATTCAAACGACTTGGGCAAGTCCGTTTGGGAGTGGCCACTCTCTTACCAGCTATCAAGTCTCCGATTGGCCTAGAGATATTACCTCCGTTAAACGGCAGGGACAAATCCCATCTTGTTCCATCACTATGAACTACACACTTTATAATACACCCAACCAAGGTCCTTATAGCTCCCAGTTATGAAACAGCGTTAGACAATGATCAAAGCGCATCAATCCATGTGCAGCCACATGCATGCGAACTCAGGTCTAAGGACTATACTCTATAGTCGTAAATGAGAACCTTTTATGACACATATATCAATATCTTGTAGAGTTCTCATCAGCGGGCCATGTCCGGTCATATGCTCCCTACATATACCTATGTGTTGACTTTGATGCCGCGCATCCATGACCCATGAAACTTGGTCATAAGTCTCAACACACTCTAGTCTCAAGTGGTTGTTGGTGTTCCAATTTCAACAACCTTCGACTATGGACACTATGATTTATGTCATTTCGTTAAATATGGGGTTTCATGATCGAGTCTACTCATGTACTTCGATGGCCCATATATTATGACATGAATCATTTCGGAACGATTATTTTATATCACAGTTTAAAAATAATCCAGAAATTAAAATTTCATTAACATTTAAAATGTTTACATGAACCAATCAAAATAACTAAAATAAAGCCCTTACAACTCCCACTCAAAAAGAGATTACATTTTGAATATCTCTAATTCCTACAGCAGCATTATGCAACTCGTGCTTAGGTTTCGGGAGTGGCTTTGTCAACGGGTCAGCCACGTTCTCATCAGTGGGAACTCTGCTGACCATCACTTCACCTCTATTCACTATATCACGAATCAGGTGATACCTTCTCATAATATGTTTTGATTTCTGATGATGTCTCGGTTCTTTAGCTTGAGCAATTGCACCATTGTTGTCACAATACAGTGTTAGAGGCTCAGTGGCATTTGGGAATACACCGAGTTCAATCATGAAGTTACTTATCCAAACTCCTTCCTTCGCAGCTTCTGAAACAGCGATGTATTCAGCTTCAGTTGTGGAATCTCCCACGGTGCTCTGCTTGGAGCTCTTCCAACTTACTGCACCGCCATTCAGACAGAAGATGTAACCAGACTGTGACTGGAAATCATCTTTATCTGTCTGAAAACTTGCATCCGTAAATCCACTCATTTCAAGCACTTCACTTCCTCCGTAAACCAAGAACTTATCCTTAGTATTCCTCAAATACTTCAGGATATTCTTTACGGCAATCCAGTGATTCTCACATGGATTAGACTGGTACCTACTCGTCATGCTTAGTGCATAAGCAACATCAGGACGAGTACAGATCATGGCATACATGATAGATCCTATAGCTGAAGCATAAGGTATCCTACTCATGCGCTTAAGCTCATCAGGTGTTTTAGGACACTGAGTCTTGCTTAGCGTAGCACCATGTATCATTGGCGTGAATCCCTTCTTGGATTTATCCTTTCCGAATCGATGCAGGATTTTGTCTATGTAAGAATCTTGACAAAGTCCAATCAGCCTTTTAGATCTGTCTCTAAAGATTCGGATTCCAAGAACATACGCGGCTTCACCCATGTCCTTCATGGAAAAACAACTTCCCAGCCAGTCTTTAACAGACTTCAGCATTGGAATATCATTTCCAAGAAGCAATATGTCATCGACATATAGGATAAGAAACGCCACTTTGCTCCCACTAGTTTTCTTATACACACATTGTTCTTCCTTGTTTCTGATGAAGTCAAAATTCTTTATTGCTTCATCAAAACGAAGATTCCAACTCCTCGATGCTTGCTTCAATCCATAAATGGATTTGTGAAGCTTGCATACTTTCCCAGCATTCTTAGGATCAATGTAACCGTCAGGCTGTGTCATATACACATCCTCCTCCAAGATTCCATTCAGGAAGGCGGTTTTCACATCCATCTGCCAAATCTCATAATCATAATAAGCGGCAGTTGCTAGGAGAATCCGAATTGATTTCATCATGGCCACTGGTGAATAGGTTTCATCATAGTCTATACCATGAATTTGCTTGAAACCTTTTGCCACCAACCTGGCCTTGTAAATCTGGACATTTCCATCCACGTCAATCTTCTTCTTGAAGATCCATTTACACTCGATGGCTTTAGCACCAGCGGGTAAGTCAACCAGTGAAAACACTTGGTTGCTAGACATGGAGTCCATCTCGGATTCAGTGGCTTCACACCACTTTAAGGAGTCAGGGCCCATCATGGCTTCTGCAAAGTTCGAGGGTTCATCACCGTCAATGATCAAAAGATCATGGCAATTAGTCACGAGGAATCCCTGATATCTATCGGGTTCGTGACGGATCCTTCCGGATCTTCGAACTTCAGGTACTTCAGGTTCAGGTTCTATTACAACTTCATGTAATTCATCCTGCTGTTCTCCCTCATTAGGTTGAACAGATTCCTGTCCTTCTTGAATTTCATCAAGTTGTACCTTACTCCCACTATCTTTCTTAGAGAGAAATTCCCTCTCAAGAAAAGTACAATCCCGAGCAACAAAGATCTTGTTCTCGGATCGCAGATAGAAGTAATAAGCCTTGGTATCCCTAGGATAACCAATGAAGTAGCATTTGTCAGATTTTGGTGTAAGCTTGTATGAGATTAATCTTTTGACATAGGCTTCACAACCCCAAATTCTGAGAAAAGACATTGCTGGAGCCTTTCCAGTCCATAACTCATATGGTGTCTTTGCTACTGCTTTTGATGGCACTCTGTTCAGTGTGAACGTTGCGGTCAGCAAAGCATATCCCCAAAGGGATATAGGAAGGTCTGTGTGACTCATCATGGATCGGACCATATCTAACAATGTCCGATTCCTTCTCTCAGACACACCATTCCACTGAGGTGTTCCAGGAGGTGTGAGTTGGGAGATGATCCCACACTCACTCAGATGATCACGGAATTCCTGGCTCAAGTATTCTCCTCCTCGGTCCGACCGAAGAGCCTTAATACTTTTACCAAGCTGGTTCTGTACTTCATTATGGAATTCTTTGAACTTCTCAAAGGTTTCCGACTTATGTTTCATCAAGTAGACATATCCATATCTACTGAAATCATCAGTGAATGTAATGAAGTACTGATAGTTTCCTCTAGCATTTGTGGACATTGGGCCACACACGTCAGTATGTATCAGGCCCAATAGTTCACTGGCCCTTTCTGTAGGTTTATTAAAAGGGGCCCGTGTCATTTTGCCCATTAGGCAAGATTCGCATTGCTCACAAGACTCAAAGTCAAATGAGCCCAAGAGTCCATTTGAATGGAGCCTCTTGACGCGTTTCTCACTAATGTGCCCCAAACGACAATGCCAGAGAAACGTTTCATTTTCTTCGTTAGATTTGAACCGTTTTGTATTAATGTTATATACTGGAGTAGATTGATCCAGCATGTACAGCCCATTAATAAGAGGGGCACAGCCATAGAACATATCATTGAGATTAAAGGAACACAATTTATTCTTAATAGAAAAATCAAATCCTTGTAAATCCAATAATGAAACTGAAATGATATTTCTGCTTATAGCAGGTACAAAATAACAATTCTCAAGTTCTAAAATCAATCCAGAAGGTAAAGATAACAAGTAAGTGCCAACGGCCAGTGCTGGAACTTTCGCTCCATTGCCAACCCGCAACTCTACTTGCCCTTGCTTCAACCTTCTACTGTTGCTGAGCGCCTGCACATTAGTACAAATATGAGCCCCACATCCAGTATCTAATACCCAAGTGGTATTATCAGAAGTAGTAGTATTTACTTCAATAACAAAAATACCTGAAGAAGTAGTCGCGAAGGACTTCTTCTTCTCCTTCAGACTTTCCTGGTATTTCTTACAGTCCCTGCGATAATGCCCTGCCTCTTTGCAAAAGTGGCAGATATCAGAAGGCCCAGCTTTAGACACGGGCTTGGGTTTGGCCTTTTCGTTGTGGACAGCCTTGCCCTTTCCCTTGTCTGCAGCAGATTTCTTGAAAACCTTGCCCTTCTGCACCATGAGTACAGACGGGTCCTTGGCCTTCTTCAGATTAGGTTCTGCAGTCTTGAGCATACCATGTAGCTCAGGCAAAGTCTTTGTCAACCCATGCATATTATAGTTCAAGACGAACTGGTCATATGCAGGAGTAAGAGACTGCAGAACGATATCACAAGCAAGCTCTTGGCTTATAGGACAGTCGAGTCTAGTCAAATGATCGAGATAACCCATCATTTTCAGAACATGTGGACTCACTGCTGCATCCTTAGCCATTTTACAGTCCAAAAGATTCTTTACAGTTTGGAATCTCTCTGTACGAGCCTGCTCCTGAAACAACGCTTTCAGGTTTGCCATCAGTTCCATGGGACAAGTCAGGCCTTCCCACTGAATCTGCAGATCGGGAGCCATTGTCGCCAACATTAGGCAAACCACGTCATTAGCATCTGAAGAATGCGTATCCCAAGCATTCTTCACAGCTTGTGTGGCATTATTCGCAGGTCTAGGGGGAGAACTCTTTCAAGGACATAAGCCTTCTTCTCGTGCCTGAGCACAAGTCTCAGGTTCCTGGACCAGTTCAGGAAGTTTGATCCGTTCAGTTTGTCCTTCTCAAGGGCAGACCGGATCGAGAAAGTGTTTTGTGTTGTTGTGCTTGACATAGCTGAAATTATGAGACAATAGAGTTTTAGTTATTTAGTTCATAAAAGAGTAATCTTAATAACTTATAAGAAAACTCGCATTGCATTCAAAATTTCTTTGTTTAACCTCATAAGAATGCAATGATTCCGAGACCCATGTTCAACTAAAACCAAAGTGGGCCACTGGCCGTCACCCGGAATTAGCTTTACTTGGTAAGCATGCATACAGCTAGTTATATCTATATAACTCTCGGTTGTGGATTGGGCCCAAGGCCCAATTCACCAGATGTCTCAAGGCCCGGGACTCCCGATGGCCCAGTCAAGGAAACCAATCTCTTACAGCCAAATAATCACTAAAGTCTGGGACTCCCAATGAAATTAGTGACTATATACTACTTTACTTACGCAAAAACAGACACCTCACACTGTAAGCCATATCTGTAATTGAATAAGCGTTAAGTAGCTGACAAGATTGGGCAAGACATCCAAGCTTGATATTGGTTTTGAGGATTTTTAGGTTTTCTTTCCAAAAATAGAAGATTGCTATTTTGGGAAACTTACTTATTTTAGAAACTTTCTAAATCTAGAAACATGCTAAAAATAGAAATTTCTAATTTAATATTTTATTAAAGTTTTCGGTTGGGTCACAAATTATAGGCCCAATTCTTGGCCCAAGACCACATAATTCCAATTGGCCCAGTAATTTGACATAACCGAGTCGGTTCATTAATTCTGGTCCAAGACCAAATTAACTACTAAATCCAACTGGTTACTTACTAAACCAGACCAGCTCTAAATTATTTGGTCCAACCAAATCAAACTTAGACCAGCCTTCGGTTTAGGTTAAAATTCAATTTTGAATTTAAATCCGGTTTAACCAGAAATTAAATATACCAATTGTATTAAATAATTTCCAGCAAACCGCGATTTGGGTTAACCGCTTGAACCACCAATTAAATTGGATCGGTTCGGTTAAGTCCAAAACCGGGAAGAAACACCTTGTGTTTTAGCCAATTTTGACCTAACTTGCGGTTTAAGCTAAAGCTGACAATGAACCACAATCGGTTTGATCGGTTCATTGTCGCGGGTTTGGGAAGAACGAACCGCGAAGCTCGGCTGAACCGATTGGCTACTCGCGGAACGTATGCCTCGCCAGCATATCGATCGATATGACGCTTACACGTCGATCGATACTCGCGTGCATCAGCTCGTTTCGATCGGGTCATCGGGACAGCGAGAAGCAATCGATCCGATCGATATCGATCGATATCACGCTCCCTCGTCGATCGATACGGGCGACCACATCGCATACCGATGGGTTTCAATCGGATCATGCGATTTACATATTAGGTTTTTACAAGTTCTAATCAAAATTTACTCATTAAAATCGATTCATCAAACTGATAAACAACCTAGTATGATCCAAAAAGCAAAAACCTAACGACCTAGGCTCTGATACCACTGTAGGATTATGTGTGTTCATAGGTTTAATTATCAGATTACAACCTAACATAATCAACTAGGATCTAGGTGATTTGCAGTTGAATCATAAACAGATCAGGATCATTACCTTATGATTGCAGCGGATTGATCAAGGGAATATCGAGATCTGCAAGAGCTGATGATTACCGGCTCCTCCTAGGTATCCACACGCTTACAAGCTACTGGATCAGGCTGCTAGACCAAGCTGGAACCACAGAGATAGAGGACGGCTAGACCTAGAAAAATCGCAGACCCTTAGGCTTACTGGCGCCACCTTCCTCCCTTATATGGGCCCAAGTAATTAAACTAATGGCCTATTAGGCTTTTGGGCCCAAGACCCAAATCAGACAAAAGACTGTATTTTGTCTGGCCCAATTCTCTGTACAACTACAGTAAATGTCTTGCATCTTACTGTATTAGTTCCTTTTTAACTTTCCTGTTAGCTATGGTGTGTGACCCTTTGGGATCATACAATACTGGTAATAAGTACTTAACTTATAGATCAAGAGCGGGCTCTAGCAAGTCATCATGACCTCCCAGTATTTATGACTTATGTCTGATCTCGACACTTATCATACTTTCTAGAGATAGCACAGTAGATTTCAGGACATTCCCAACAATCTCCCACTTGTACTGGAATCCTACATTCCCTAATCCTTTTGTCTCAATATCTCGATCTGGCATAAGGCAAGATGCGTGTCATCCTTATATAGCCAGACCATGTTCATCGGACCAGATTTGATACTGACAATTCAAACGACTTGGGCAAGTCCGTTTGGGAGTGGCCACTCTCTTACCAGCTATCAAGTCTCCGATTGGCCTAGAGATATTACCTCCGTTAAATGGCAGGGACAAATCCCATCTTGTTCCATCACTATGAACTACACACTTTATAATACACCCAACCAAGGTCCTTATAGCTCCCAGTTACGAAACAGCGTTAGACAATGATCAAAGCGCATCAATCCATGTGCAGCCACATGCATGCGAACTCAGGTCTTTCTTCAAAGTGTACTATGTTATGACCAGAATGGATATCTTTCAAAAGAACTCTTTCTTCAAAGTGTACTATGTCCCCATTTTTACCAGCCGAGATATTAAATGTAATTACCATAAGATGCAAAACCGACGACTCGTCGCACTCCCAGAGAAACCAATAAGATCAAAATTCATTGTGTACCAAGCACAAACTCTTAAGTATTTCAGATTTAGAATCACCAGCCACTCTATTGATATTAGACAGCGCTTGCAAGTCTAAACAATGCTTTATGGCCAGCTGCATTTTATACTCACCAGAACATGTTCTTAACCAATTCCACTTGTCTTTTTCAATCACTACATCTCCTAGTTTCCACATTCGGTCCCTAGTTGAATTTAATTAGTGTGTATTTTTCAGCTCTTGTTTATTACTCCTTGCACAGCTGACAATTCCATCAAACTTTTCAACCAAATCGTACTTGCTTCTCCTCAAATCCCACTTGTTTCTGTTTTGTCTTGATAAGGTATCCCAAGGCTTGAATCACTGGATTCCACAACCAAGATTCTCGTACTGGTAACAATCCATCTGATTCAGCACAAAAGGCAAGCACATTTTCAACTTTGTCAGTGCAGCTAACTCCTCCAGGATCAAATGAATGTTTTTCCTTTGTTGTGTATGACCTGTAAGTAATTCCCATAAAACTTTCATTGGTTGCAAAATCATTCCCATTTTCACCTGAAGTAGGCATGACCATGGCAGAGATATATAACTAACCATGTGTGATGATTTGATCAACGTGGTGGCTGCCTTCTTCCTGAGTAAACTTTCCAAACCTTGGGTTGTTGTATCTTTAGGCTCTTCTCGCTCTCTTTGCTCCGATAGGAACTTTAATGTACGTAGAATCAAATTGTACATGTACACCACCTTTTTGCTGTAACCCTGAACCGAGCCATGAAGCAGCCAAAAAGTCTCGGCGAAATTTACAGGATTCTACCAAGCTTGTTTCTTTCCAGTGCTTTCTCCGGAGAAAATTTTGAGGAGGTACTTGATAAGCTCAAACGTACATATACCAGAACCACGAATACAACTAGAGCCTAGAGGCTCGACCTTCATGCTCAAAACCTCTATAACCTCACTAAAGTTCTGAAAATCAGCGCCAACATGATCTACTCTGATTTCTGCTGAACTCGCACCGACCAACACCTGATACACCCACCGTAAAACATTCCTAAGGATCATCGATGAACAAACAAAAAGAGACAATCCAATTTTAGCTGATTTACCCGCGCTGGTATCTCTATACGAAATAAGAGAAAAAAACGCCTCAAGTGCCTCATCTAAATATGAAATGCCCACTCGTGCAAGATCCTTTCTTCTAACACTCCCTTTGCTCTTTTTGATTGTTTTTCCCAGAAACGTCTTCTTGGTCCACAACTTGTCCTCAAGACCAGATTCAATAGCCTTGATTGATCTCTCTTTAGTGCCACCTCCCCGCCTTCTCATCAACCTCGGAGTCCACTTCTACCACATCAATACCTCTAGACACCTCTCTGTGAATGTTCTTTTCTGTTTGAATCCCATTAGCCAACTTCGCCCATATCCCTGTTGGAATCCGAGCCAATTCTAACAGATTCAGAATTCTCGCGAGTTCCCGATAGCCTAGGATCTAGGGTCTAGTTAATTGAATCATGGATCTCACCTCGTGATTACCTGGTGTTTAGCAGCGGAAGATTGATCAGGTAGCACGAGATCTATTGCGCCTCAGATGCTGCGCCTCTATCGTAGTCCACACGCACACAAGCTGGAATCCGCCGGGATGCTAGTACCGGTGCTCGGATCTCCCTGGGACTTTAGTTTCTTGAGGTTCTGTGTTTTCTCTCTGAGAAAACCCTCTGGGCGGCGCTTACTTGTCTTAGGTCGAATAATAAGATCACTTATATATCGACTCTGTCATAAACCGAAACATCAGTTTCGGATTCGCCAGTGTGTCGACCGACACATCCATTGGTGTCGATCGACACAAGTCTTGTATCGACCGACGCACCTAATGGTGTCGATCGATACACCTCTTTGAAACTTAATTCGATGCGTATCTAATACACATCGATCAGACCATTTGCCAATGATCTATCCCATGCAGAGTATATCCAACTTGCTTAGGTGTGTGACCCTGTAGGTTCACATGATACTGGAATTGAGTTACAACTCATATGTCATAAGCGGTTTCTAGCAAAACGTTATGACTACCCAGTACCACATGAATTGTCCGATCTCGACAGTACAACTATCTCTAGAGTTCGTACAATGTGATTTCAGGACATAATCCCAACAATCTCCCACTTGTACTGGAATCACCTATTCCTATAATCCCTTCGTCTCTATATCTCGATATGGCATAAGGCAAGAGACTGTGTCATCCTTATTATAGCCAACATCATGTTCATCGAACTTCTGATCTATACTGATAAAACAAACGACTGACAATCACCTCGTTTGAGCACGGCCATGCATTTTCTCAGTATCAAATCTTCGATGGGCCCTGAGATATTTATCTCCCGTTATTACAGGAGGGACAAATCCCATCTTGTTCCATCCCTGTTTCTACACATACTTCATGATACGCACAAGCAATGCTGTTATAGCCGCCAGTTACGGAACGACGTTTGACAAGGTCAAAGCGCACCAATTCATATGCTAGAAAGCATGATGAACTCAGGTATAAGGACTATACTCTATAGTCGTAATGAGAACCTCCCATGACACTTATATATAACTATCCTGTGGAGTTCTCATTAAGCAGGTCATGTCCGATCATATGTTCACCAACATATATCTATGTGACTGACTGTGATAATCATATCATTGACTCCATGAAACTTAGTCCAACAGTCACCTCACATACTAGTCTGCGCGGTTGTTAGTGTCCCATTTTAACAACCTTGACTAGGGACAATCATAATTTATGTCATCTTTTACTTATAGGGTTTCATGATCAAGTCTTCAACTTGATGACCTATAAGATAACCATAAAGTACTTTGGGACCATTATTTAATTATCCAATATTTAAATAATACTGATGTCAGTTTTAACTTACACAAACACTGCCAAAGCATGTATATGTTAAGTTTACAACATAACTAAAATAACTCCCACTAGAATCAAGATCATCTTTTCAGATATCTTACACCTACAGCAACAGAATAAATTCCGTGCTTAGGTCGTGGGAGAATTTGCGGTGTTCTGCTTTGAAACAATTTCAATAGACCACATCGCCATTCAGATAACAGCATTATTCTACGGTCCGCTGCTTGGAGCCTTTCCAACAGTCAGCACCGTTATCCAGACAAAGAGACATAACCAGGTGGGAACCGGGAATCGTCTTTGTCCGACTAACTACTTTCAACTGGTTCGTCACTTTATCAGTTCACCACGAACCTATCCTTAGTGTTTCTCAACACTTGGGATATTTCTGGTAACTGTTCAGTGACTATTACCGGAGTATATTGGTATATTCTCGTCATGCTTAAGCTGCATCTAGACGAGAGCAAAATATGGCATTCATGATGGATTCCATTGCATCAGCATAGTCAATCACACTCATTAATACTAGTTCAGACAGTGTTCAAAAACACTTCATCTTGCTAATATTGTTACTAGCTCAGCCAGTGCCCAAGACACTGCATCTTGCTTAGATTATTGCCATAAGACCTTTGGTATGGAGCCATTCTTGGAATCATGCATATTGGAACTGTCCAATACCTTATGAACATAAGGATTTTGACACGATCCAATTAGCCTACTTAATCTATGTCAATAGATTCTTATTCCAAGAATTCACTCGGCTATTCCCATGTCTTTTGTTTAAATTTGACTTCCGACCTAAATCTTGACAAGACTTTAGCATCGGAACGTCGTTCATGAGATTCAAGTATGTTATCTACATACTGTGTGAGAATTGCCATTACGCTCCCACTAGTCTTCTTGTAAACGCATGGTTTCTCTTCTTTCTGATCAAGTCAAAACTTTTGACTACATTATCAGAATGTTGATTCCAACTCTAAGATGTTTGTTTCAACCCAGAAATGGATCGGTGAAACTAACATGCATACCCAGCCAATTTTTTTTTTTTCGGAGTTGGGGCTCACCATCGCTTCTTTGAATTTCGCATGCTCGTCACTTTTCAATGATCAATAGATCACGACAATTGGTTACGAGAAATCACTCTCGAGTTAGTGACGAATCCTTTCGGATCTGCGAATTTCAGGCTCCACAGGTGTAGATCCTACAACACTTTGTAGATCTCACCGCTGCTCTCCCTCAACAGGTTGAGCAGCCTCCTGTGTTTATCGAATTTCTTCGATGTGTACTTTTACTCCCACTGTTCCTTTTGAAAGTATCACCTTTCTTAAAAGACACAGTTCTGGGCAACAAAAGCACTAAGCCTTGGTTTCCTCAGGATAACTAGCGAGGTAGAACTTATCAGATATGGATTCAAGTTTGTTTGTTGACTACTGTCTTACACAAACCTTGCAATCCCAATTAATCAGAAAAACAAATTTGGAAATCACCCAGTCCACATCCAATGTGGTGTTTTTCACTGATTCTGATAGAAACCCTTTTAGCGAGAACATAGACATTTCAGAACGTATTCTTAAATGGTTATGGAAGATTCATGTGATTCATCATTAATCGAATCATATCTCATAAGATCTGATTCATTCTTTCAGATGATCACCCAATTGTTGACTCTAAGTATTTTTCCTCCACGATCCAATCGAGGATCTCAATACTTCTGTCAAATCGGTTCTACACTTCATCTTGGAACTCCTCAAGGGATTCCTGCTCGTGTCTCATCAAATGAACACATCAATACTTATTGATGCCATCAATAAGGTAATGAAGTACAGAAGATTTCCTCTGGCACTAATGCTCGTTTGGGCCGCATACATCAGTATGTTTAAGGCCCAATAAGCTTCTGGCCCATTTCCTTTAGCTCTGCTAAAAGGGCCTTAGTCATTTTGGTCTAGTGAACGGAATTCATTTGGTTAAATGACTATACCAAAGAAAATCGAGTTTGAGTCATCAGACTTAAACCTTTAGTATTTGTGTTATATTTAACTTCTGCTGGTTTAAGATATAAAACCCATTCTAAACGGGGTGCTACCACAGAATATTTCATTAAGATCCAAAGAACTTGTCTTTTATCAAAATGAAAAACATCCAAATTCTCAAAAGAAAATGAAAGACATTTCTGCACAAGGCAAATACATAGTAGCAATTACTTAATTTCTAAAACCAAGTATGAAAGGTTCCTACAAGTGAAGAATCTCTACGGCTTATGTAGCAACCATTGCTTCAGCCAGACACGTAGTTCCACTTGTCCTTTCTTCAACGTTCTACTGTCGCTTAGGTCCTGCATATTTCAAAAATATCAGTACCACAACAAGTATCCAATACTTATGTAGAACTTGAATTAATAACACAACACCTGAAGAAGAAGTACCATACATCTTCTCCATCTCTTGTGAATCTTCCAAGAATTTATTGCAATCTCTCTTCCAATGCCCCGACTCATTACAGTAGAAGCACTTACTAACACCAGATGGGCTTGACTTGGGCTTAAAAGATGACACAGGCTTATCCTGATTCCAAATCTGGACGGCCTTGCCTTCACCCTTGTCTATAAAAGATTTCTCAAATCTTTTTCCCCTTTTGATGTTTTGCTCTGCTGTCTTGAGCATGCCATGCAGCTCAGTCAACGTCTTCGTCAGGCCTTTCTTGATATAGTTCTTAATGAACTTATCATAGCTTGACGGCAGTGACTGCAGAATAATGTCAGTAGTCAACTCTAAGCTGACAGGACATCCCAGTCTCCCCAGGTTATCAACGTAACCCATCAGTTTAATGACATGAGGACTTACTGGAGCATCCTCTGGTAGCTTGCACTCAGTTAGAGACTTCACCATCTGGAATCTCTCAACTCGTGCCAAATCCTGAAACTTCAGTTTCAGGCTGGTGATCATCTCTATTGGCGACTCCATGTCCTCGTATTGACAACATCAGACCACGCACATCTACCACATCAGTATAATGCTTATTCCAAGCATTATACACTGCATGCGAGCGATTGGTCCCAAGCTTTTCTGGAAGAGCCTTTTCAAGGACATAGTCCTTGCTCTCCTGCTTGAGAATGAATCTCAGATTCCGATACCAATCCAGGAAGTTGGATCCATTTAACTTGTCCTTCTCAAGGACGGATCGCAACGAGAAAGTAGTCATAGACATAAGCTGAAATCCAAGAAAAACAAAGATTTAGTTATGTATATTATGAGAAATCTTATCGAATAAGAAAACTCGCATTATATTCAAGCAATGTTTCCTCTACGAATATAATGATCCAAGATCCTCAGATTACTAAAATTCGAGTGGGCGACTCGCCGTTACTCGAAATTTAGTTATCTAGGTAAGCAAATCATTGCTAATTATACTCAGTGCAACTCTTGGTTGTGGATGAGACAAACTATGTCTAATCCACTCTGATGTCTCTGGGCTCAGAACTTCCGATAGTCCAGTCAAGTAAACCAATCTCTTGTGTCTTGTGATCATTGACAGTTGCACTGCAAATCTGTCAAAGACCACCTGCCTTACCCATGTTGCAGTGGATACCAAGGACTCCAAGACTATCCAACAAACGACACGAGTTTTGACAGTAGACAAGATTGGGCAAGACATCAATGTTACTTGATATTTAGTTGAGGAAACTAAACCCAAAAGTTTAGCAAATCAATCCCTTAGGTCATGTAATTGTTGATGTTAATGCACTGCAAGTCCATCAACATTATTACCTGCCTTACTCATGTAATTGGGGACACCAAGCTCTTGGCTAGACATCACACAACGAAATGAGTCTTGACAGTTGACCACATTGAAGCTAATCTTTGATCAATGTTCAAGTCTAGTTTGGTTTCTGCAAATTCAAGGTTCAATAACCAGAATTTCGAATACTGTGTCGATCGACGCAGCCAATGTCTGTCGATCGACACTACCAAACAAAACCGGACTTCAATAACCAGTTAATTCAATTAACCCGGTTCATCGAACCAGTCATGTCGATCGACACAACCCATGTGTGACGGTCGACATAGACCTAAACCGAAGATCATTCTTGATAACCGGTCCAATTCAATTGAACCGACTTATCTGATCAAACTGATCTTAACCAATCGGTTTATACTAATTGGGATAATCAGTTCAATCCAATTGAACTAATTCATCCAATTTAAACCGATCTATTCGGACTTAACCAAGCATGATAACCGGTTCAATCCAATTGAACCGATTAACCATTGCTTGGTCTGTGTCGACCGACACTCAATCTGTGTCGATCGACGCAGTAGGCCCTTTTAGGTTTTCTCCGAGAAAACCCTAGCCGCCGAATTTTGTCATGTGTCGACCGACACTCAAACTGTGTCGATCGACACTCGACCGAGTCTGCTCTATGTCGACCGACACACCCAGTGTGTCGATCGACACAGAAGGCTTTCGGTTTTTCTTCGCGAAAAACCCTAGCCGCCGACTCTGTCGGATTCGCGATTCTGTGTCGACCGACACACCCAGTGTGTCGATCGACACCATGCGAAAACAGCAGTTCATCGTTTCAATTTACAGACAAAACCGAGTTTCTCTTAATCAAAACATGAAACACTAAGCATAGATCTATTCAAACACATCAGTTTTCGAATTACATGCTTAAGATTCAATGGTTAAACCCTAAGGCTCTGATACCACTGTTGGGAATCCGAGCCAATTCTAACTGATTCAGAATTCTCGCGAGTTCCCGATAGCCTAGGATCTAGGGTCTAGTTAATTGAATCATGGATCTCACCTCGTGATTACCTGGTGTTTAGCAGCGGAAGATTGATCAGGTAGCACGAGATCTATTGCGCCTCAGATGCTGCGCCTCTATCGTAGTCCACACGCACACAAGCTGGAATCCGCCGGGATGCTAGTACCGGTGCTCGGATCTCCCTGGGAATTTAGTTTCTTGAGGTTCTGTGTTTTCTCTCTGAGAAAACCCTCTGGGCGGCGCTTACTTGTCTTAGGTCGAATAATAAGATCACTTATATATCGACTCTGTCATAAACCGAAACATCAGTTTCGGATTCGCCAGTGTGTCGACCGACACATCCATTGGTGTCGATCGACACAAGTCTTGTATCGACCGACGCACCTAATGGTGTCGATCGATACACCTCTTTGAAACTTAATTCGATGCGTATCTAATACACATCGATCAGACCATTTGCTAATGATCTATCCCATGCAGAGTATATCCAACTTGCTTAGGTGTGTGACCCTGTAGGTTCACATGATACTGGAATTGAGTTACAACTCATTTGTCATAAGCGGTTTCTAGCAAAACGTTATGACTACCCAGTACCACATGAATTGTCAGATCTCGAAAGTACAACTATCTCTAGAGTTCGTACAATGTGATTTCAGGACATAATCCCAACAATCCCATACATACCACACATGTTGTTGGTAATGAGGAGCAGTTTCCTCAGAAAAATCACCAGTAATAGCAGTCTTAGAGGCTTAACTACCTGATGGCACTTCTATCATCTGCCAGTTTTCAGATTCCTTATTGCGACCTATATTTCCCTTTAGCCGAACAGATTTGAGGAATTCATAAGTGTGAATCGACTCACCATGTGAGCTCCCATTACCCTGTTTAATCCAAATGTACAGTGGCTAATATCCCCTACACATTCACCAAGTTTTAGTGAGAGTGATCCATACTCAAAAAGTTGAGTCTCACGTTTCACTCCGGTATCAACAACACATCTTCTTCCCCGCAATATCCTCTTGTACTTTGTATGGTATCCACAATCTGAGGTAGCTCCGATGGTTGTGAACTGGATATCTAAGTGACAACAGTCGTCATATATGTTACGTTTATGTAGAGCAGATCTAGCCGAGGTAGCACATTGTAGTTCCTGATATTGTACTAGAGCTTGAAAACTAACATATTTCATGTCAATTTCCAGCTTCTCTACAAGTCCATAAGGGGAGAAAACTTGACGCAACACATCAGCAGTGATTGGATATAACAAATTATGCACAGTGACTAAGAGGTTACAACTCGGTTCAATCATTCTTCTTACAAAGTTTCCCAGACAATGCTTCAGTTCATCTTTCCCACAATCCATCAATCGATCCCCACATGTGTCTCTAATTGATCTCTTTCCCAAGAAAAATCTCATAGTCTCCTTTCGATATCTAAAACTCAGAGAAGTGAAAATTATATCATAGCTCTTGAATGTTTGTATAAGCTTACAACGTGTTGCCTTCTTGTCGCAGGCAGCTCGTTGCTTCAACCCGATTATGTTCATACCCAGAGATCTCTTTGAAGTGCTTACAAGAGCTTCAAAATCTGGAACTAGTGTGGGTCTCAAATCCTTCTTCCGAGGCTTATGGTAGCGTTTGACAGAATGCACCACACGGTACCAAATTTTTTCGTGTATGGATCACCAGCTTCAAGTCCTCCTACACTTCTCAGAACCCTTGATGATGGAATTTCAGATCCATGTGCTGCAGGGTCACTCGATTTCTCACCGAAACGGTACTCAACGATCTCTGCCAAAGGTCGAACCAATTTGTCTTCAACCTCAGCTTCGTCCAGCTCTATGTTCGGATCCTGCGAGGCACAGACCAATGAGCAATCTGTAAGCATCTCACGTAGACTCGTCTGGATTTCACAGAACTCGGTGAGAGAAGCCTTCATCTCGCATAGTCTGGTCTGTATTTTGTCGTGTGTATTAGAACATAGATTGCATTCGAACAAACGCCAAATCGATCTTCTCCAGCAGATTGAATACTTCATCTGGATTAGATCCACAATCCAGAGGATAAGACCGGTCTGATACCATTGATAAGCTCATGGTAGAGGTTATCCTTAAGTGACATAAATGGAGGGGATAGAGGAAGAGCAAAGGTAGAAGAGAAAGGGGGAGGAAGAAGTTTTTAGAGATTGAACCCAATTTTTAATATTCATCCTCAAAGATGATGTTCTGCTCTCACACTTCTGAGTTAAATACAACTAATAAAAGGCTTAAGCAATACAAGTAACTGGCCCAATATAATCTAACTGAAGCCCAATTATTATACTTATCGCAACATCTTCGTTCGTCCTCATGGCTTTGATACCAGGCCTCACCAAGACATTGTGATAACGAAAACTGATGTTCCCAAAACAACAATTTCCAATTCGTAGTTCAAAGAATCAAGAAGAATAATATATTCTAGGAAGCATATGAACAAGTTCTGTTACAGATAAAATAGAGAGCAGAAGAAGGTCTCAACATAATACTTTTCGATAATTCCCAAAGTGACGAATTCAGTTTGTTTTTAATCAGTTCAACTCCCTTCCATATTTGATATAACCATCCACATGTCTTCATCTTATTTCGTATACCAAATCTTCTCCTCTTGAAAAACCTTGACCACAAGTTTTATAAGAAAATTTTGCTGGAGAGATACATGGAAATAGTCCCTTGTAACTTCAGTAATGGAGAAATTTTCCCCCAGATCCCAAACTCTCCTAGGTTTCACCCATAAACAATCCCTCGCAGCCTGCTCTTCTTACATTGTTCAAACAACATCTGAAACCCATCTACCATCACCAACTCAGCATTTTATCCAGTATGACATGCCAAGGTTTCAGCTTATATAAGTCACAAAGAATATGGAAGAGTGTTGATGTTTGTATAAATCCAGCATGCCCTATGGTTGTTTGAGCATATGGCATCCTATTTTCAGGAAAGCAAATGCCACCAGGATCACAAAGTATCATGGTTTGATGTGAAGTATGTAATTTCCTAATATCAAAACCAGTGTAAGAGTGTAGTTGCAACAACCAGTTAAAGAAAAACTCTCTTGTAACACTCTCCTCATGTGGTTGCAAAAGATTGTGTAGCAACAATGTCTTCTCAACAGTGAAAACGAAATGACTCTCCACCACCTCAATTTATGAACGAAGAGGCACATTCTCACGGTTTTCCTTCATTCTTTGTAACTCCTCATCAAGCATTTTTTGCAATGCGAACTGATCTTCGGCGCCCATCTATGTTGCCATTTCCTCGGATGTTTCAATGTTATACAATGCTACATCTTTTTTATCTGAAACAGAGAAGGAATAGATGTTTCTTTTGACCTCGTTTATGCTTCAAGTGAGAATTTGGATGTACTAAAACCTCATCCATTGAAAACCCCATATTATCTGCAGATTTCAGGCCATGGCCAAATCTTTCTGTGACTGCATTAACCAGAATGTGAAGAAAATCAACTATGTGTTGCGGCGTGTGATCTTCATGTACGACAGTCTCCTTTAAATCTCGATTTGGTTCAACTTTCATATCTGTTTTCTTGGCCAAGAGTGAATCATTCTCCACTTCACAACAGAGAAGAAGAGATTCTCACTAACTTTATGTTGTTGTGTTTGAGTGTCTCTTGTTATGGAATCACTAACAACCACTTCGTCTTGTGATGTTTCCTCCTTTTTCATCATCTCAGCTCGGGTAGCTTCACTATTGTCCTTAATTCCCAACAAGTCCTCATCGACTTGTATGAACACACTTGCTTTTGCATTTTCCTTAAGCTTCTTAGTGTGTACAAGTTGTGGTATTTTTTTCGTCGGATGAGCTCTTTCATACAATCTTCCAACCACTAAACATTACGAACTGTTTGTGGCTGCATCCTGTTAACATACAGCTGAATATCCGCATTTAGACTAGATAAAAATGCACGCACCAAGTCACTCTCTGGTAACTTTACTCTTGCGCTAATCAGCTGAAACTGTTCATTATACTCCGTAATACCGTTTGTTTCCTTTAGGCGATTCAGCTTGGCAATAGGATCCTACGGATGTGCAAACTCATATAAACTACCCACCATTAATTATTGGCTAATAGTCTGAGGTTAAAACAAGAGAATATTGAACTCAGTGTCCACCCTTAATCATGTTAGAAATGCTTTAACAAGACAGTTTGCATAGAAATTCACACAATATTGATTTCGCAGCAGCACAAATTTCGAATTTACAAGATCGATTTTGCAGCAGCTCAAATTTACAAGATTTTGTTGTATTTTGGCAAAAGACATTTTGATTATTTTTTCAACATGGTGGAGAGTTTATTCATATGAAGACAATTGCGAAAACTATCTCAACAAATATACAAATATATATATTTTTAAAAATTATACATATTTTTTTGTCTCTACTCATGTAAGGCGCGAAATATTGGATAAAAGAATAAAGATGCGTTTTATTTTGGAAAGTTTTTATTTTTATTTTTATTGCATCGATTTATCTCAGTTCATGTTATGTTCTTTTCACAAACTTGTCTATGATTTTTTTAAAGGATATGTATACTAAATATTTTAAAATTAGTTAATATAACTTCACATCTCTTTTTCTCTATGATGTTTCCACATATTTTTTTTCAAAAGTCATAGTTGGTGTTAGTTCAATATGTTTTTAGGAGGTGGAGAATAGGATGGAGATTTATCTTTTATGTACCACAATGATGAAGTACTCTTTGACCGTGTTATCTATGGTGTAGTGGAGGAGATCTCCATTATTGCCACATTAGTGAATATACGATACCTTTGCTCAAGCTTGTGAATACATTTATTTAATTGGAGCAACAATGAAATATTAACATATCGTTGGGTAAGTAAAGAGGATAAAATGCGTGTCGTCATTTTCAAAAATTCCACACAAGATAATAGTGTGGAAACTATTATGATGGTGGAAAACAAATGCATCATATACAAGAATTTATTGTAATTTTACAAAAGACACTTTGATTATTTTTCCTACATGTGGATAGTTTATTCATATGAAATTCATTGCAAAAACTAACTCAAAATTATACAAATTATTCTTTAAAATTATTCATATTTTGTGTCTACTCGCGCAACGCACAGACAATTAGTTAAAACCCATGTTTGAAAACGCGGTCGCCTAGGCGTTAGACAGTGACTGGCCACGGTAAATTTACCATGTGCGCTTCAATTAATCGGTCAATGTACAAAAATATTCTGCGTCCGCGTTTTGATAATGTCAACATATAAACTCGGATTTCAAAAAAAAAACTGACAGATTTGTTTTGTTGGGTTTGTTAATTTATTGGGTCATTAAATGATTACTGCCCAATTTATATTTGGTTTGCTATTTTGAGTATTTTTGTTAAAGGTATACGGTGTTTGCTATTTTAAGTGTTTTTGTTAAAGGTATACGGTGTGTTGCCAATCTTTTTTATAACTTTGGCTTCATTTAATATATTTATTTTTTTTCTTTGGCAAATTGATGATTTCAATTTTTTTTCACGTGCATAAGTATTTATATATATAACTTATAATCTAACATATCAACTAGTCCACTACACCAAGTGACCAAAATAACTTAGTTTTTCAAAAACAATAGATTGTAGAATTACAATTTTTATTATGTTTTGTATATTTTCATGATCAAGATTTTATACTTTTTATATATATTTTGTGACTCAAATTAATAAGTGGATATTATTTTCTTTTTTTTTCTTTTTATAATAGATATGTATTAAAATAAAAACTATCATTTTTATATTTAAATTTTGTTTATCTATGTAAAACGAATATGCAAGCATTAAAATTTGTTGTATACCTTTTATTACATATAAAACTGTCCCGCGTAATTTCCGAGATTCTTCCAATTTTTCGAAAACTCGCTAGACCCGGGCCGGCTGCATGCACGCCTAGAGAGTTTTCGAACATTGGTCAAAATAATAAAGATGCGTACTTATTTAGGAATTTTTTTCTTTCTATTGCATTCATTTCTCTCAGTTTGATTTTGTGTTTTTTTTTTCAAAAGCATGTCTACGATTTTAAAAAAGAGGATATATATATATATATATATATACTAGATTGAAAGAGAATACGTTAATACAACTTATAGTCTCTTTTTCTCTATGTCTATTCTCACAAAATGTTTTCAAAAACCATGGATAGTGTTAATTCAATATGAATGAGGTGGTAAAGAAGGGAAATATGTAGTGAAATCTCATTTCATTTCAATAAATCCAATGAGAGCACCAACGGTGATGATGAGATGTAAAGGAGGAGGAAGAGGAGGAGGAGGAGGAGAGAAAGAGGTTGAAGATTTAACTTTTATGTACCACATTTATGAAGTACTCTTTAATCGTGGTATCGATAGTGCAGTGGAGAATATCTTCATTGATGCCAAATTGGTTAATAATCGATATCTCAGCACAAACATGCGGACATATTTATTTAATTGGAGCATTTCTAAAATATTGACAGATCGTTGGGTGAGTAAAGAGGATAAATTGGGTGTCATCACTTTCAAAATTCCACACAAGATAATTGTGTGAGAGCTAGTATGATGGAAACGAAGGTTTTGATATATATGATTTTTGTATTTTTGCAAAAGACATTTTAATTATTTTCCAACATGGTTGAAATTTTATTCATATGAAATTAATTGAGAAAAAAATCTTAATATACAAATATTTCTTTAAAATATTTATATTTTTGTGTCTAAGCACGCAAGGTCCGGGTAATTAAAAAATAATAAAGATGCGTATTTATTTTGGAAAGTTTTTATTTTTATATCTATTGCATCGATTTCTCTCAGTTTCATATTGTGTTTTTCCACAAGCATGTTTGCGATTTTAAAAAAGAGGATATGTATTCTAAATTATTAAGAGGATATGTTAATATAACTGCACATCTCTTTTTGTCGCTTTTTCACAAAATTGTTTTCAAAACCCATGGTTGGTGTTAGTTCAATATGTTCAGGAGGTGGATAAGATGACAAATGTATAGTAAATCCTCGTTTCATTTCAATGATACCAAGGAGAGCAACAACATTGATGATGATATGTGAAGGAGGTGGAGGAAAAGGAGGAGAAGAAAAAAAGAATGAAGATTTATCTTCTATGTAGCACATTGATGAAGTACTCGTTGATTATGTTATCGATGGTGTAGAGTAGGAAATCTTCATGGATATCAAATCGATGAATAAACGATACCTCAGCACAAACATGTAGAATATTTTTTTAATTAGAGCATTTATGAAATATTGACAGATCGTTGGTTGAGTGAAGATTGATAAAACACGTGTCGTCATTTTCAAAAATTCCATCCAAGATAATGGTGTGGAAGCTATTATGATAGTGGAAAACAAATGCATCATATAAAAGATTTTGTTGTAATTTGTAAAAGACATTTTGATTATTTTTCCAACATGGTGGAGAGTTTATTTATATCAAATCAATTGCAAAAATTATCTCAACAAATATACAAATAATTCTTTTAAAATATTCCTATTTTTTCTACTCACCCAAGGCGCAAACGGTTAGATAAAAGAATAAATATGTGTATTTATTTTCGAAATTTTTTATTGTTATTTCTATTGCATCGGTTTCTCTCAGTTTCATGTTGTGTTTTTTCACAAGCATGTATACGATTTAGAAAATAGAATGTATATACTAAATAGTTAAGAGGATAAATTAATATAACTTCACACCCCTTTTTCTTTATGGTTTCTCTCACAAAAATGTTTTCAAAAACCATGGTTGGTGTTAGTTCAGTATGTTATTATTTAGGAGGTACAGAAGAAAACAAATGTATGGTGAAACCTCATTTTATTACAATGAATCTAAAGAGAACAATATCAGTGATAATGAGATGTGAGGAGGAAGAAGAGGACGAGGAGAGAAAAAGGATGAAGATTTATCTTTTATATACAACTTTGATGAAGTACTCTCTGACCGTGGTACCGATGATGTAGTGGAGAAGATTTTCGTAGATGAATAATTGGTGAATAAACGATACCTCATCACAAACATAAAGACATATTTGTTTAGCTGAAGCATTTATGAAATATTGACTGATCGTTGGGTTAGTAAAGATGATAAAATGTGTGTCGTCACTTTTAAAAATTTCACACAAGAAAATTGTATAAAGCTATTATGATGGTGGAAAACAAAGTCTTCAACTACAAGATTTTGTTGTATTTTTCAAAAGATATTTTGATTATTTTTTCAATATGGTGGAAAGTTTATTGATATGAAATCAATTGCGAAAACTATCTAAAAAATATACAAATAATTCTTTAAAAATATTCATATTTTTTTGTCTACGCACGCAAGCTGCGGACGATTAGATAAAAGAAGAAAAATATTTATTTATTTTTGAAATTTTTTATATTTATTTGTATTGCATATATTTCTCTCAGTTTATGTTGTGTTTATTTCACAAACATGTCTACGATTTTTAAAAAGAGGATAGGTATTCTAAATTGTTAAAAGAATAAGTTAATATAAAATTATATTTTTTTTTCCTATGACTTCTCTCACGAAATTGTTTTCAAAAACCATGGTTGATGTTTGTTCAATATATTTTTTAGGAGGTGAAGAAGAACACAATGTATGGTAAAATCTCATTTCATTTAAATGATTCCAAGTCGAACAACATCAATGATGATGAGATGTGAAGGAGGAGGAGAAAGAGGATGAAGATTTGTTTTTTATGTACAACATTGATGAAGTACTCTTTGACTGTGGTATCAATGGTGTAGTGTGGAAGATCTTCATGGATGTCTAATTGGTGAATACACAATACCCCATCACAAACATGCGGACATATTTGTTTAAATGAAGCATTTATGAAATATTGACAGATCGTTGGGTGAGTAAATAGGAAAAAATGTGTGTCGTCACTTTCAAAAATTACACACATGATAATGATGTGGAAGTAATTATGATGGTGGAAAAAAATGTTTCATATACAAGAAGATTTTGCTGTATTTTTGCAAAATACATTTTGATTATTTTCTAACATGGTGAAAAGTTTATTCATATGAATCAATTGCGAAAACTATCTCAACAAATATACAAATAATTCTTTAAATATATTCCTCAGGCAATTAGATAAAAGAATAAAGATGCATATTTATTTTTAGAAAGCTTTTATTTTTATTTATATTGCATTGATTTCTCTCAATTTCATGTTGTGTTTTTTTTTCACAAGTATGTCTACGATTTTTTAAAAGAAAATATGTGTACTAAATTGTTAAGAGGATAAATTAATAAAATTTCACATATCTTTTTCTTATGGCTTTTTCACAAAATGTTTTCAAAAACCATGGGATGCGTTAGTTCAATATGTTTTTAGGAGGTGGAGTAGAAGGTAAATGTATGGTGAAACCTCTTTTCATTTCAATGATTCCAAGCAGAGTAATATCAGCAGTGATGAGATGTGGAGGAAGAGGAGGATGAGAGAAAGAGGATGATGACTTATCTTTTATTTACCATGTTGATGAAGTACTTTTTGACCGAGTTATCGATGGTGTAGTAGAGACGATCTTCATGGATGCTAAATTGATGAATTAACGATACATCAACACAAATATGTGGACTTATTTGTTTAATTGGAACATTTATGGAATATTAACATATCGTTGGGTGAGTAAAGATGATAAAATGTGTGTCGTCACTTTCAAAAATTCTACACAAGATAATGGTGTGCAAGCTATTATGATTATGGATAACAAAGACATCGTATATAAGACTTGTTGTATTTTTTGCAAAAGACATTCTGATTATTTTTCCAACATAGTGGAGAGTTTATTCATATGAATACAATTGTGAAAACTATCTCAACAAATATATAAATATATATTTTTAAATATTTATGTTATTTTGTGTTTACACATGCAAGGCCCGGAAGGTTAGATAAAATAATAAAAATGTGTATTTTTGAAATATTTTATATTTATTTCTATTGCATCGATTTCTCTCAGTTTCATGTTATGTTTTTCACAAGCATGTCTACCATTTTTAAAAAGACGATATGAATACTAAATTGTTAAGAGGATAAGTTAATATAACTTCACATCTCTTTTTCTCTATGTATTTTCTCACAAAATTGTTTTCAAATGTCATGGTTGATGTTAGTTCAACATGTTGTTTTGGATGTGGAGAAGAAGACAAATGTATGGTAAACCTCATTTTACTTTAATGAATTCAAGGAGAGGAACATCAATGATGATGAGATGTGAAGGAGGAGGGATAAGTGTAGGAAGAGAGAAATATGATGAAAATTTATCTTCTATATAGAACATTGATGAAGTACTCTTTGTCCGCATCATCGATGGTGTAGAGGAGAAGATCTTCAAGGATGTCAAATTGGTGAATAAACGACACCTCAACACAAACATGGGGACATGTTGTTTAATTGGAGCATTTATGAAATATTAACAGATCTTTGAGTTTGTAAAGAGGATAAAATGCGTGTCGTCACTTTCAAAAATTCTACACAAGATAATGATGTGAAAGCTATTATGATGGTGGAAAACAAATGCATCATATACAAGATTTTGTTGTATTTTTGCAACATATATTTTCATTATTTTTCCATCATGGTGGAGAGATTATTCATATAAAATCAATTGCAAAAACTATCTCAACAAATATACAAATAATTCTTTAAAGTTATTCTTGTTTTTTTTTGTCTACATACGCAAGGCGCAGACGATTAGATAAAAGAATAAAGATGTGTATTAATTTGGGAAAGTTTATATTTTTATTTCTACTGCATCAATTTCTCTCAGTTTCATGTTGTGTTTTTTTCAAAATCATGTCTGCAAGTTTTAAAAAGAAGATATTTATACTAAATTATTAAGAAGATAAGTTAATATAATTTTATATAGTTAGTTTTTTCTTTATAGTTCGTTTTTAAAAATTAGGTGATCAATGGATTTATATGAAAATTAGGTAACCTGTCAAAATAGCTAAGTATGGTACTCTAGAAGAGATGAGAATGGTTTGAGGTTATTATTAACATTAGTTGTTGATTGCTGATATACATCACTAAAAATACGAGAGATGATTAAGGCTTCTAAAGACCGAGTTCTGCAAACAAAAAATAAAATGGTATAGATTTGCATCAGTAAAAATAACCATACACAAGTTACTAATACACTACACACGTTTGACTATCAGAATGTGATTATCCTAATTTTATATGTATCTTATATATTATATATGTACACTAAACTAAAAATAAAACTAAATTTTAAACGATAAAATATCTTTTAAAAAAGCTTTAAAACTTAAATAACAATTGAGAGATACCATTTGTGTAATAAGAGAAGGTTCGGTACAAGTACAAATGAAAGTCTAATTTTTCTTCTTATTCTATCATCAGATAACCAGTCATTGATCACATCTCCCTTTCTCTCTCACGTGATTCATTTTTCCTTTGAGCCTTTATCAATATAATTTTGATAAAATATGTATCGATGGTTTCTAAGATAAAATATGAATTATTTGTAAGAAACTCGTTTTTAGAGGGATTTTAATGGTACTAAATTGGTATGTGTTTTAATAAAAGAATTTGGATATTTATCTACACTGAGCAAAAAAAGTACAGTGGTAGATGTGAACCAAAATCTATTAAACTGCAAAAAAAATTTGTAAATTGTATACGTATTTATTACACGTCTCCAATATATATAACTTGGCATGTATTTTATACGTATAAAGAAGTAGAAAACTGAAAACACTACGTATAAGTTGTACGTTGTACTATATTATTGCATGAATGCATAAGTTGTACGATTTTCTTTTTCTTGTTGTCAGCCAATATTTTATAGACTATACTATGAGCTTGCATGCATATTCTCAAGATTTTTAGCCACCACAATACACACATCTTTTTGTCTTTAAACTTAAATATAGAAACATGTCGCGATAGGAAACATTTTCATGTCCTTACCATTAGAAATTCTTTTCCATAAATCTCCATAAAACCTAAAGACCAACAGAGAGAAAGATAGAAATACATATATAAATCCAATTTTTAATTTTTTTTCATTTACTTTCTTCATTTATTTTGAATAAAACTCAATAATGTATGAATGATTTGTACTAAAATTAAATTTTAAGAGCAAATATATAATTATTTTATCAACTACTTTACGTTATAAAAAAAACTAGCTAAAGTTTGCACATCTCGGTTACATATAGTTTGCTCAACCATACTATTGTGAATTGTGAGGAGAACATCTCTCATGAATGATCATTTTTTCTTGGGAATATATAAATATAGTATATGTATACTGAATTATTTTATATTTTTAGTAGAAAATTTGGATATAAAGAATACCACCATTTGAGTCCACAATCAACACCATTATTGTACATTTTCATTATATATATTTATATTATCTTTTTAGGATTGACAAATACCCTTGACTAAAAAACACTAAGACATAAACATGAGAAAGTTGATCAAAACAAATAATGCATTCATTTTGATTACCATGAAAATTAAGTTTTTTCACGATGTTCTTACTCTTTAAATATTTTCTTTTTGTTTGTTTTTTACATTCATTATTATTTGCATCAATTTATTACCTCTCTCTCTCTCTCTCTCTCTCTCTCTCTCTCTCTCTCTCTCTCTCTCTCTCTCTCTCTCTCTCTCTCTCTCTCTCTCTCTCTCTCTCTCTCTCTCTCTATGGATTTTTTGCAAAAACAATGGTTGGTGTTAGTTCAATATGTTTTTTAGGAAGTGGAGAAGAAGAATGTATGGTCAAACTTCATTTCATTTCAATAAAGCCAAAAAGAGCAACATCAATGATGCTGAAATATGAAGGAGGGGGAGGAAGAGGCGAAGGAGAGAAAGAGGATGAAGATTTGTATTTTAGCACTAGATTGATGAAGTATTTTTTACCGTGTTATCGATGGTGTAGTGGAGAATATATTTATTATTTCCAAATTGTTAAATAAATGATACGTCAACACAAACATTTGGAACGATTTGTTTAACTGGAGCATTTATGAAATATTGACAGATCGTTGGGTGAGTAAAGAGGATAAAATGTGTTCGTCACTTTCAAAAATATCACACAAAATAATGGTGTGGAAGCTAGTATGATGATGGAAAACAAAGACATCATATACAAGATTATGTTGTATTTTTGCAAAAGATATTTTGATTATTTTTCCAACTTGGTGGAGAATTTATTAACATGGAATCAATTGCAAAAATTTTCTCAACAAATATACAATTAATTCTTTAAAAAAATTCCTATTTTTTCTTGTCTACGCACACAAGCCTCAATGATTAGATAAAATAATAAAAATCCATATCAGCGCTTGCAACAAAATGTTTTGAGCTAGTGAAGATTGTATCGGCACCAATAGAATGACCATCTTTCTCGATTCATCTAGAGGAATATGAGAGGTATAAGGTGTTTTTCAAGACTTTCAACCTCAAACTTATTCTAGTCGCACAAAATTTAAGAGCGGACAAGTTAGCAAGAACTCGAGTTCAGCCATCATATATTTTGTATGTTGGTTTGAAACTACCAACTTGGACAACTGAATAAATTGTAGGTTTCATTGTAGTGTTTGACAAAAAAAATATTTTGTTGATTATACTGTCAATAGATAATTCATTTTGTTTTTAATTTGGTTTTTGACAAAAAAACCAAATTAAAAATATTTTGTTGATTATTCATTTTGTTAATTCATTTTGTTCATTTTGTTTCATTGTAGTGTTTGACAAAAAAAATATTTTGTTGATTATACTGTCAATAGATAATTCATTTTGTTTTTAATTTGGTTTTTGTTTCGTAAAACCGTAAGTAGGTGACCTTATCATTTCTGTAAATAATACATTTTTTTGTTGATCATAATGTAAACACTTAACAATAAATTGTTTATACCTAATTATAAACGCATATCAAATATCTAATAATACAAATTCGAATTTGGATCTAATTAGATTGAAACAGTGTCAAATTTTCCATAAATACTCTGCTTTCTATTATTATTGTGTTCGGAGCAAGTGCTTTTGTTTGTTTCTCTAAAACTTCTTTCACCATCAATTCTGGTAACAGATCCAATGGAATCCACCGAGCCTAAAACAAATGTGGAAGGGTGTATACTCTACATATATTAAGCCCATTAACTATTGCAACCTTTTTTATATATACAGACATAATTAAGGACGATGTCAGGAATGGGGAACATGATCATAAGAAGAAGTTTGGTTCTGATGGAGAAGGTTAAACCAAATAGAGTGAAGTATCATATGAAACACATCGTACCTTCTAGGTTTAGGGCTCCACAAGAAGTGCCTCTGAACCATCTTCACGTTGCTCTGCATCTTCAGGTATCTCCTCATCGGAATCTCCAACAGTATCTCCTTAAGCCGTGGAATATCCTTCTCCGGTACAACCACCGAGAACGCAGACCAGTCTAGCAATTCGCTGAACGGCAAGACGAAGTTATCAGCGATGATTACGGGGACGCACTCGTAGTATATAGCCTCAACGATTCGTGGACTGTTCACTTCGTAACCCATCGGACATAGGCAGTATTTGCTTGACTTCATGTGTTGCACGTAAGTCATTTTACGAGCTACGTTGTGTGGAAGCGGACCGTAGATTTTCATGTCTTCGTCTTTGTTTCTCCAGTGTTTCAGAAGCCGTGGACGGACACGACCGTGGAGGTTTCCAGCGAAGAAAGCGAGGATCGGACGCTGAGAAACTCTGTTTCCGTTTCCGATGTAACGGAGTGGTCTCCCGGCGTTTCTTATGGAAGTTTCAGGGAGAGAAACGTCTTTTCCACGGGTGAATATTCCGTCTGATAAATCTGCGTTGCAGAGAGCTTTAATGGTATTTCGTCTAAGCTCTGGGTGCTCGTTTACTGTGTAAGGACCCCAATCGTGGCAAGCGACGAGGAAATGATCTGATCCGTGAGTGCGGTTCCAGAAGGGGTATTTGATGGAGAGCATGTTGACATAGTCTCTTAGAAAGATAGACAAAGGTTTGATGTTATGTGATCCAGGAACAAATATTGCATGCTGAAGCTGTTTGACACTGTATGGCATGTAGAACAAGTGAGCCTTGTCAGGGTTCTTTGTGACAAACTGTGTGTTTGACTCCATTAGCTTCATGAACCAACCTTCTGAAGCATATATACCATTCAAATGCGGTTGGTGGAATATCGGTTTTTCTCCGTCGGGGTATATGTAGACCTTTAAAATTAGTTCCATAAGCTCATAACTCCTGAAACATAATTGTGTTAGAATATGGTTTTAAAGCACGCTCGGTTCTGTCTGAAATTGTATTATACCTTTTGAAAACAGAAATATTGCGAAACACCGGAGCAAACAGTTCTGTGTCGTTCACAACTTCTTTGGCTGTCTGAATCTCCAGTTTTGCAAATGCTAAAGCTTCTTTTGGTGGCAATGAAAGAGCCCGTCTCTGCTTAATTCCAATGTAAGTTTAAAAAAAAAAGAACAAAGATAAACTTTTTAAAACCTAAAAAGTCTAACATATATACCTAGTGGCAGATCTATGTATTTTTTTTAACCGAGGGCAATATCATAGAATATAAGTTAGCCAGGGCATTATCATAAGATTTGAGTTAGCAGAATGACATTATATCATAGAATTAGCCGGAGGCACATGACAGTGGTAACCTACGTCCGGTGTGTGACACATACCTCTGAGGAAGACATAACATGTCGTGGTGCTGGTGGAGGATCAGTGAGAACAAGATCAACTTTTGTCTTCTTTCTTTTCTTTCTTTTTCGTCTTTTCCTTGGAAGATCGGTTTCTTCTTTAAACTCAGAGGAAGAATTCAATTCAACTAAAGGAGTTGTTGTAATTGAAGGAAAGCTTTCAACCTTAGCTTCACTACTAACAATTTGGATATTCAAATGAAGAGAACCATTCAAGTAAATAGGCGAAGAAGAAGACTCGGTTTCTTCATCATCTGAGAATATGGAAAAGGTGGGTGTGTGAAGAAGAACAACAATGGTTGTCATTATAGAACCAAGAAGAAATGCATTTCTCCATTTGATCCTTTGCCTCCTGAAACCTCTAATCAGTTCCTTCATCGAAACCTCTATGAATACCCTTAATGGGCTTTTCATCGTCACCATCTACAAAATCAAATCTCTGATCCCTAATTTGCAATATATAATATCAAAATCCTTCTTCTGATGAACAACGCTCCATCGTCAGATTCCTTTTAAGTTATTAAGTCTCCGATTCAAACTCACAAACCCTAAATTTCGCAATAGATCAATAAACCTGATGGTCCAAAAAACGAAGAATCTATTTGAGATTCCAGTAACTGCAAGGAATAAAAACATTAATTCAATCGAGTAAAAGTATCGAATTGTAGTAGTACCTTGATCTTTGCGTATCGATCTGGGGATTTTCGGCGATCGGAGATTATTTTATTCTCGATCCAAAGGGAGAGAAAATGGACGGAGGGAAAACGCGAGATGATAACGGTAATGTTTATGTATATATTCTCTTCCCTATTAATAGCTTCAGTTGCCTATATTTAACCTTTAATTTAAGTCTAATTTTAGAAATAATCAAAGTCGGATCAAATCATGTTTCTACTTTCTACTTTCTAGTGTGAGCTGACGTGTGGATTACGCCACTATACACTGCAGGGCGTAAAATAAGATTCGTTTGTCTTCCTTTTTATCCATCCTTTGTTTTTGTTTGTTTGTTTGTGCCTGTATTTTAAGTACATAAGGTGGTTTTTTCTTTTTGTCATCTCAAATTCATTTATAAAAAAATTTCAACTATTACAGAAATAGAGTATCACTGTAGATACGATATCACATCAGTGATACGATATCTCACACCAATATTCTGCAATTATGCTTTGTATATTACATTCACTTATGACAAGGATCCTCTTTTCTTTGTATGGATTTTCTTGATCAGTATATATGTAACATTGCACATATCAATGAAAGTATCAGTTCATAATCTCTCTATATGGTATCAAAGCAACTGATGATCCTAAACCTAAATTCTTCTTAACTCTCTCGCCGCCTCTTTTCTCTTCTTCTAACGTCTTCTTCATCTCTTCTTCTAACGACTTCTATATCTCTCTCTAATGGCTGCTAAATCTTTCTCATCCACCACATCATCTGAATCTGCTCCTGTCTTCAATGTTGCCGAACCCAAAAACACGTTGATCTCACTCAACTTGTTCAATGTAACGAAGCTCAACTCTGCCAACTTCATCACTTGGCGTCTTCAAATCCGTGCTCTACTTGAAGCACATGAACTCCACTGCTTCATTAATGAAGTTGACCAGACGCCTCCGGCAACAGTCACATCACCAAGCGGGATCACTCACCCAAATCCAAATCACGCTGCCTGGAAACGCCAAGACAGGATGCTGTACAGCTCTCTCCTTGGATCTCTATCTCTCACGGTCCAGCCAATTGTTGCAAGAGCAACAACCTCACGTGAGATATGGGAAACCCTTTACAGCACGTATGGGAAACCCAGCAGAGGTCACATCAAACAAATCAAGCAACAGCTGAAACAGAGTGTCAAGGGAAATCAATCTGTCCATGACTACATGCAAAGTATCATTGACAAGTCTGATCAACTTGCTCTCCTTGGTGCCTCTGTGGACCATGAAGACCTGCTGGACATCATCACGGATGGACTTGGTGAAGACTATCGAGCCATTTTCGACATGGTCAATGGCCGTGATGTTCCTATCACCATTGATGAGCTACACGAGAAGCTACTCAATCGTGAAAACACATTGAAAGAAAGTGATGCAACAAACGTCTCCGTCCCTGTTACTGCCAATGCTACTCAATATCACCCACAACATCAAAGTCAGTCGCACTCATCACGCGGTGGATCCTCTGGCTCTCGTGGTGGCTATCGACAACCAAGACCTTATTTGGGCAAATGCCAAATGTGTGGAGTCCAGGGACATGGAGCTAAAAGATGCCCACAATACCAGCAATCATCTCATTCTTCTCCATATCTCATACAATCTTCTCAACAACCAGGTGGCTCTACTCCTTGGTTAGCTCCTCACTTGCCTCTGCCGACACCTCAATGGCAGCATCAAGCTCACCCCACAACAACAGCGTCACCGGATCTCTCTCTGTGGCTTCTGGACAGCGGTGCTTCGCACCACATCGCGAGTGACCTGCACAACCTCTCGCTCTGCACACCATACCACGGAGGTGAAAATGTGATGATTGGAAATGGCGCAGGCCTTCCGATCACTCATACCGGTTCAATCTCTCTTCCCTCTAAATCTCGATCACTTTATCTTGACAATATTCTGTGTGTCCCTGACATGAAAAAGAACCTCATTTCTGTTAACAAATTATGCAAAACAAATAATGTTATGGTTCAACTATGCCCCTATGATTTCTAGGTGAAGGACCTTCACACGGGGACAACAATACTCAACGGTAAAGCTAAAGAAGGAGTCTATGAATGGCCGAGCTCCTCACTCCCATCTGCTCAAACCTTTTCATGCTCCAAAGTATCTCCGGTTGATTGGCACTTAAGATTAGGCCACCCTAATCCACAAACACTTCGTCACATGCTATCTCGTTTTTCTTTACCTAGCTTATCATCTCTGTCTTCAACTTTGTTTTGCAATTCTTGTGCTACTAATAAGAGCCACAAACTTCCATTTTCAATATCTACGCTTAAATCAAAAGGTCCTCTTGATATCTTGTTCTCTGATGTGTGGACATCTCCTGTGTTATCCATTGAAGGATTCAAATACTATGTTATTTTTGTTGACCATTTCAGTAGATATACATGGCTCTATCCCTTGAAACATAAATCTTATGTTGCTTCTATCTTCCCAACCTTCAAGGCATTAGTAGAGAACAAATTCAAGACAAAGATTACAACACTTTACTCCGACAATGGTGGCGAGTACCTTGCGCTCAAAGCATTTCTTGCCAACCACGGAATCTCCCATCTCACAAGCCCACCTCACACTCCGGAACACAACGGCATGGCGGAACGACGACATCGCCACATTGTGGAAACATGCCTATCTCTTCTTACTCATGCTCAAATTCCTCATACTTACTGGACTTATTCTTTTGCTGCAGCAGTGTACCTAATCAACCGACTCACCACTCCCAACCTGGCGCAATCTTCACCGTACAAACTCCTGTTCAACGAGGAGCCGAATTACTTAAAGCTCAAAACCTTTGGCTGCTTATGTTACCCTTGGATCAAGCCATATGGACAAAACAAATTCAGTCCGAAATCAACTCCATGCGTCTTCATGGGCTACTCTCTCACTCAAAGCGCATACATATGCCTTGACGTCACAACTACTCGAGTTTACATATCGCGCCACGTCGCGTTCTTTGAATCCATCTTTCCCTACTCTGCTCTTTATCTAACTCAATGAACTCTACTGCGCTAACAAATATGTCCTTCTCTGATTTTGTTACAGCTTCCATGGTTCCAATATTTGCTCAAGGTAATGAACCTGCCCAAAATTCAAACACCAACAATCACTATGCCACTATGGAACACTGTCCGATTACAGAGGACTCTGTCCACATCACCACTGATGAGCAATCTCCAGAAGCGCATTCACCTGAACAACTCCCTGAAGTGCAACCACCGGAAGAGCAACCATCGTCCTCCGCTTCATCAGAAATCACTGTTCCTGCCATACCTGAGCCCTCTGCCCCAGCGCCAGTCAAAGCCATTCCACCACCAGTTCCTACCTGCAACGATCACACAATGGCAACTCGTGCCAAAAACAACATACGCAAACCGAACCCGAAATATGGTCTCACGGCTGTTCTTCGGGAGATCGAACCAGAAACTATAGTCCAAGCAGTCAAGGATGAAAAATGGCGCACATCAGTCAGCCAGGAAGCAAACTCCTTTCTCGCAAATAATACTTATGATCTTGTTGACCGATCTTTAGCTAAAAATATTGTTGGTTCTAAATGGGTTTTTCGAATTAAGCGACTTCCTGATGGTTCCATTGATAGGTACAAAGCCCGCCTCGTCGCCAAAGGATTTCACCAACGCCCGGAAATCGACTTCCATGATACCTTCAGCCCGGTGGTTAAACACGCGACGATCAGACTTGTCCTTGGAACTGCTATAGCTCGCGGCTGGCCTCTTCAACAACTCGATGTCAACAGTGCATTCCTTCAAGGTCAACTTGACGAGGAGGTCTACATGCTTCAACCACCAGGACTCATCGATAAAGACAAACCCAACCATGTGTGGAAGCTAAAGAAGGCGGTCTACGGGCTCAAACAGGCCCCCGAGCATGGTACAACGCACTCAAAGACTACCTTGTCAACCTCGGTTTCAGAAACTCAATGGCCGACACATCAGTGTTCATCCTTCGCTCAGGGAACTCATTTGCTTATCTTCTCATTTACGTCGATGACATTATTGTCACAGGCACTACCATGTCGGAGCTCAGACGAGTCACTGATCTCCTTGCGGCAAAATTCTCACTCAAAGATCTTGGTGAACTCTCCTACTTCCTCGGAATGGAAGCTCACCGTACATCAAAGGGGCTCCATCTCACGCAAACTAAGTACATCACCAACCTGCTCAGGAAGACAAAAATGGCAGATGCAAAACCCGTTGCTACTCCAATGTCATCTACAGAATCACTCACGCTGTCAGCTGGTACGATTCTCCCTGACCCCACTGAATATCGTATGAATGTCGGAAGCTTACAATATCTCGGTCTCACTCGTCCTGACATCGCCTTCGCTGTAAACCGCCACTCCCAATATATGCACCGTCCGACATCACTTCATTGGGACGCTGTGAAACGAGTGCTCAGATATCTCGTCGGAACCGCAGGCAAAGGGATCTTCTTCTCGGCAGCATCAACGCCAACACTTCACGCCTATTCTGATGCTGATTGGGCAGGAAACAAAGATGGATACACTTCCACTGGAACCTACATTGTATACCTAGCCAAACAACATGTTTTATGGTCATCTAAGAAGAAAACGGGCGTTGCTCGTTCATCAACTGAGGCCGAGTATCAGGCATTAACAGAAGCAGCATCTGAAGTCAAATGGGTTCTCTCTCATAACAGAACTTGGCTTCCCATCTACAGAAATACCACTTCTCTACTGCGACAACATTGGCGCCACCTACTTATCTGCAAATCCGGTATTTCACTCTTGCATGAAACATCTCACTCTTGACTATCACTTTGTACGCGAACAGGTTCAGGCAAAAACACTTCGCGTCTCTCACATCAGCTCATCGGATCAACTTGCTGATGCTCTAACCAAACCTCTTCCTCGTGCTCGGTTCCTCGCCTTATCCTCCAAGATTGGACTTTGTGATCGCCGTCCATCTTGCGGGGGTGTATCAGTGTAGATACGATATCACATCAGTGATATGATATCTCACACCAATATTCTGCAATTATGCTTTGTATATTACATTCACTTATGACAAGGATCCTCCTTTCCTTGTATGGATTTCCTTGATCAGTATATATGTAACATTGCACATATCAATGAAAGTATCAGTTCATAATCTCTCTATACAGAGTCTGAACGACTAATAGAAAACATAAGCTCTAAAGTTTTAAGGAAAGCAACAGCCCTAGAGTTTTAAAGAAAACCTAAAGCCAGCAAGAAACAATCCTCTAAAGACAAGAAACTATAATCTGGATAAAATGAAAAATAATCTACCAACAAGACAAGAAATCGATATAACACGTTCACAACCATGGAAAGGACCGGAAAAGAGCTGAAGTTGCAGAACTACAAAACTCACAAAAACGCTACCGAAAGGAACTACAGAAACTCCAAGCTAGATGACACTGCGAATAGAAAACCCACATAAAAGTAAAGCAACAACAAGAAACCACAACCAAGAGACTATGTCATATCCACATAATCTTCATCCTAAAGTGTCTAAATCTATAACGATGTGTAGCCACAAAAATGGACAAGAGCTTAGCCTTACACGAGTTGAATATGGAAGACAAAGGAGAAAACTGCTTATTAACTAAACTAAAAAGCGGTGGAAGGAGCATATTTTAAGAATCCCTAGAAATAACAAAGCTACTCAAGTACAATCCTAACTCGGACCAACGAGAAAGCCGACCTACCATGAGAACAAGTGAACAACCAAAGACCTACTCTTTAGCAAAATACTAACATTGGACTAACCAGACTGAACCAAAACAAACCGCAACTAAAACTAAAAACCAAACCAATCTAAGACAGACCTAAATCCTAACCTGAACTAACCACCTAACTGATAACCTAAACCGCAGAAGCCATACCCAATGGAAAACGAGGAGATACAGTGGAAGCGAGAAGCAAGACGAGCGACGGAGGACAACACACAGAGTTAACAACAACAAACAACCACAACCCACCAAGACTAGCCAGACGAAGGCCAAACTCACCGGAGATAACATAGAATGCCGGAAGAGAGCACGAACCAGACACTAACACAAGCAGAAAGAACGACGATGCCAGCGGACACAGATGGAGACAAAGATATAACCGGATGCGGACGCAGACGCAGACGTAGACCAACGACGGGGACAACGAGAGGAGATAGAGATGATGAGATGGGATGACGACGATGGAAGCTATCGGAGGAGAACAAAAATTTTGGGAAGGGGAGACAAAGCAAAGGAACTAAATGCAAGGACCTCCTTCGGCGGCGACATCATGGATCGTCGGCCGCCGGCGAAGAAGCTAGATCAATGACAGATATAAGAGTGTCTCGAGACCCGTATGAGGACATAAGGTGGTTTATACAAGGTAAAAATTAAAATTAGGAAAAATATTTTTTATATAAAACAAACAACAAAATATATGTTAAAATAAAACAAATAAACAGAAATTGAGAGAAATAAAACAAACCAAGTGAAATTAAATATTTAAAAATATAGGTCTGAAGTGGAATATCATGCCGAAATGTTTGTTTGTTAGCATAGTTCCATAATGGTAAAAAATCATTTATTTAAATAAACAATTAAAAATTGGTAATTAAAATGATCGCAGTGTGAACTGGATTACACTTGGGTGAATTGGATTATGTATTGCGTGTCTTTGCTGATTTACTCGGTTTTGTATAATGACCAACCGTTTGGCTTAATCTCACCTCAATGCGGACAACGACAAGAAAATCCTTTGTCTCCATTTTTGTTTGTACTCTTCACATAAGGTCTTACTCCCTAAATTCATATGGATCTAATGCGACAATCAATGGTTTTCCGTTTTGCGATCAAGGCCCTTTGATACACCATCTATTATTCGTTGATGACAACCTCTTCATGGTTAAATCAAAGATTGATCAATGCAAGGATCTCCAGGATATCTTGTCAATCTATGGAAATGCCACAAGAAATTTTGTGAATCTGCTGAAATCGTCAATATCTTTTGATCTTAATATTGACGATAACAAAAAGGCCTCGCTCAAGGAAGTGTTCGGTATTGAAAATGAAGGTGGGATAGCAAATACTTGGGTTTTCTGAATGCTTCAATGGTTATAAGGTGAATTTTCTTATCTACATTAAAGACATGTTGAATTAAAGTCTATCAACTTGGTATTTAAGGAAGCTGTCTCAAGTTGGCAAAATATTAATTATCAAATCGGTTTCCACTACTCTCCCAGTGTTCTCCATGTCTTGCTTCAAAATTCTAAAGGAAGGTTTGCTCTAATATTTCGAGTGCAATGGCTAATTTTTAGTGGAGTGTTGATGAACATCAACGGAAAATACATTGGATAGCGTGAGATAAGCTGTATTTTCGTAATGAACTTGGTGGTATTGGGTTTAAAGACTTGGAAACTTTCAGTCAATCGTTATTGGAAAATAGGCTTGGAAGCTTCTAACATATCCTCATTGTCTTCTCGCTAGATTTCTAAGGAACAAATATTTTCCTAATTCAATTTTCCTTCAAGCTTCCTTGGGAGATCATCCTTCTTTTGGTTGGAGAAGTGTTTTGTTTGGGAGGGAACATTTGGTCAAAGGGTTAAGTCCAAAAATTGGTAATGGGAAGCAGACTTGTGTTTGGGCTGATGGATGGATTGAGGATGAGGAAAATGGGTTATGAGCGCCTTAGATAAAAAAAACTATACTTTTGATGTGAATTTGAAAGTGGATCAACTTATTGACTTTGATGCTAGAAGATGGAATACGCAAATGCTTCATAACTTATTTGTGCCAAGTGATGTTCAATATCATCTTTCTAACAACTAGTAGTTGCAAAGGATGATTTTTGGTTTTGGTCTCACAACAAAAGCGGACAATCTATACTATTAAAGCAGAAGTACAAAATAGAAACTACCCACTCTTTTTAATTTATTTACAAGCGATGCCATTGTTTTTCTTTCTTAATTTTAAAAGCTAAATAATTTTGAAAAGACTATTTAAAAGGAAGTTGTTTATTGCTATTTATTTTTTGGTAAGAAAATCTTACAAATAAATCTTTTTAAACTAAATGCCAAATTATTTAAAAAAATATTTATAGTTAAGATATTTTGGTTAACCATTATATATTTATTTTTAGAAATTAATTAATTCGAAATTAACTAATAATATTAATAAATACTATTTATTTTTAGAAAATATTTAATCTTGTATAAATAAAATATTAACTAACACAACTGAATTCAACAAAATTATTTAAGATAATAATTACTATTATTCAATTTCTTGAAGTTTTAGTTAGTTAATATTCAAAAAAATTAATATCATAAATGAGATTTACATATTAATAAATCAAAATATATTTTGACATAAATATTTTTATATTAATTAAATAAATAATTATTACATTAGTTAATATTTAAAAATATTAATATCATAAATGGGATTTACATATTAATAAACCAAATTATATTTTACATACATATTTTTATATTAATTAAATAAATAATTATTATATTCCCAAAATAAAAAAATTTCCCACATTAAAGTAAACCATTTTTTATATATAGCTTTCTCTATATCAATATAAATATTAAATAATTCAATATATTAATAAAAAAAATTATTTATTTATTTATTTATGTAGTATTTAATTTATTTTATTGAATAACTAAACACATATAAAGTAATTTTACAAGTGTTTAAACAATATTTGTGGATATGGCGAATAACTTGCAAATTTAGGTGAGACTTGTGCGTATATAATGTCTTTCTTTTACGGATTATGCGAGACGGGTTTTGTTGATCGAAAAAAAGATCGTAGCAGGTGGGTCTAGCATGGGTTCTGAGAGATTCTGCTGGAGTGGTGCAATTACATACACTACAAGAAATGTCCCATAGCCACAGATTTTTTCGTGGCTATGGGGCTTAATTTGTGGCAATGAGCCCGTTGCTATCCGCGTTTCGTGGCAATTGTGGCTACGTTTCCACGGATACCTACGAATTCGTCCGTGGCTATATAGCCACGAATAGCAAGGAAAACGTTCGTGGCTATGAGAGCCACGAATAGCCACGAATTTTGTTGTGACCATTGCCACGAATTGGCCACGATATATTTCGTGGCTAAGGCCATGAATAACAACAAAATTTTATGTGGTTTTAAAAAAAAATACAAAAAATCATTAATTTTTTAATTTATAAACAAAATACAAAAAATACAAAAATACAAAGAATACAAAATACAAAAAATACAAAAGAAATACAATATATATATATATAACAAATCCCATAGGGCGTCGTTGGTCTCTGCTCACGCCGCCGCCGCCTCTGCTCACCGCCGCCGCTGCTTTACGGACCACCGTCGCTGCATATGGGTCGGGTTGGTCTCTGCATCTCCGATGGGCGAGTGACGGATTGGGCGAGTGAATCGGTGAATCTCCAGCGACGAGATTGTAAGAGATAAACCCGAACCGGTGAATCTCCGCCTCTGCTCACTGAATCTCCGGCGACGAGAAGCATGACCGGCAATTCGTCTTCCTCTGCCCAAACCCGAACCCGAAACCGCATCTTCCACAGCCGCTGCTCCACACCCTGGTAGAGTTAAACCGTAACTTCTTCACACCAAGAGAAAGTGTTCGTAAAACACAAGCTCTTCACACAATCAAGCTAAAACAAGCTTAGATCGCAAGTAACAAGAATGAGAGATAAGAGATAGTGAATGCAAATTGCTTTAAGATTTAATTGTAATTCCTAACTTACAAAGAGCTCTTCTTATATAACAACCGTGGTTGTTTGTTTAAGAGATAACTCCAAAAATAAGATAAACACTAACACCAAAATAACTAACGTAACGATAACACCAAAACGAAACACCAAAACGAATAAAGTTTATCTTCTTAGCTGACGTGGACTAGCTGTTAGCTCCTTTCCTATATCAAATCTCCCCCCTCCGACAAAACCTTGACCTCAAGGTTTGAATGTAGGAAACTTCCGCTGCAAGTCATAAAGGAATTCCCACGTCGCCTCCTCTTCTTGTTGATTACTCCAATGAACCAACACCATAGTCGCCGGGTTCCCTTGCCTGTTTACCATTTTTCGTTCCAATACCCGCAAAGGTTCCTTCACCATTACGTCTTGGACCAACGTTGGAAGTTGATTTGAAACCCGATTATTCCCGACATGTAACTTTAGCTGTGAGACGTGAAACACGGGATGTATCTGAGAAGTAGCAGGTAAGGCAAGTTTATAAGCTACCTGTCCGCACTTGTCGATCACACGGAATGGCCCGAAATATTTGGGTGCCAACTTCTGATTGGGTCGCATTACGACCGACTGTTGTCTATAGGGTTGAAGTTTCACGTAGACATAGTCGCCAATGTCCAAGTTCCTGTCCGTGCGATGCTGGTCCGCAAAATGCTTCATCCTATGTTGTGCCCTGAGAAGATGAAACTTAAGCAACATTAACATGTGCTCACGTTCCTGCAATGTTTTTGCGACAACCGCAATTTTAGACTCGCCGGGAAGGTACGGTAAGTGCAACGGAGGAGGCTGTCCGTAGACTGCTTCGAACGGAGATATTTGCGTAGCTGAATGAAAGTTTGTATTATACCAAAACTCTGCTAGGGGCAGCCATTTGCTCCATAGATGCGGACGATCACTGCACATACATCGTAAGTATGTTTCTAAACACCGATTAACTACTTCCGTTTGTCCGTCGCTTTGCGGATGATAAGCACTTGACATATTCAAAGCTACACCTTGAAGTGTGAATAATTCTTTCCAAAAGTCGCTGAGGAATACTGTGTCGCGATCGCTTACAATAGACCTTGGTAATCCATGCAATTTGAATACATTGTCGAGGAAAGCTTGAGCCACCGTGGCCGCCGTATATGGGTGACTTAAGGCCACAAAATGCGCCGCCTTACTTAACCGATCGACAATGATGAAGATAACGGTTTTGCCGAAGGATGGAGGAAACCCGTCGATGAAGTCCATCGATATATCAGTCCAGATAGCTTCCGGAATTGGCAACGGCTGGAGGAGACCGGGCGATGCGGCTGTATCGTATTTACATTGCTGGCAAATATTACAGCTCCGTATATAGGTTTGTATGTCCTTTGACATCCCCTTCCAATAGAATAAGCTTTTTACACGTTGGTGGGTAACGTCTCGACCCGAGTGCCCTCCGCTTCCGGAACAATGTAACCATTCCAAGATCGTATCACGGATCGCCAAATCGTAAGGAACAACTATTTTACTCTTGCGTCGCAGTACGTCCCGTGTAAGAATAATGCTTCTTAGCGTGCGGTTCTTGTTTCAGCAGCTCGATCAATTCTTTTACCGCCGGATCAGTCTCTGCCTTTGCTGATGTTTCAAGGTATGACTGTAAGAGTCGGCTCCAGCCATGTAGCGTACCTCTGCAAACTTATCAGTGTTTGCCTCTGCTCGGAACTGTCTCTCCCTAAGTAAGATGTCGTGGATGTTATCTATCTTATGTTGCATTTCAGCTACTTGCCCAACCAACACATGGTAATCTGGTAAGATGGGGTTTCCTTCCCCATCTATCTTCTGACCTTTTGCGTTGCATATGTGACCCTCTTGGTCTCGTAGAATGCCGTTTTCACCGCGAATTAAAATCATAGGTTCCATGGCGCGGAACCTATTGAACGTCTCAGATCTCAGCATCGCTGAAATCGCCTAGTGTCGATCGTTGCAAGGCGAGCAACGATCGATGCAGTGCGATTTTCTGAAATCCCAAAAATCAAAAACGTGAGTAAACAAAAAAAAATTAAAAAGAATGCTTAGTCTAAATCCTAGTACTAAATCTATCGGTGAACTCAAAGAGTCCCCGGCAACGGCGCCAAAAACTTGATAGGTGTATAGTTTTCCCTATTCTACTGCAAGTGCACAGTTAATGCAATCGTAGTATATAAGGTATCGAATCCCACGAGGACTCTCAGTCACACAATAGATTTTTAGTAATTCGGATTTAATTAAGCGAAGCAGATGTGAAAGCAGTAAACGAAATATCAAAGCGAATCAAGTGAGTTTGTAAGCAAGAGGGCAAAGCGTTAGGTATCAGGAGTTCTCAGGAAATCAGGAACGCAAGCAATCAATCAATCTAGATCTAATCAATAACTGTTCTAGAACTCAAACACTGATATAGAATTAACCAAATTCCTTTGCGATAATTCTCTAAGTCTAAGTGCAGCAAACCAAACTTTCGTTTGCGAGAACTAACAGATTAAACTAGCATTAATTCCAAGTTTGATATGTTCACAATTAACCTAGACCAAACTTCCGTTTGCGAACAGTTTAATTGCTTATCTAAATTCTTTCTAGTTAAATTAACCAACTTCCGCTGAATTAATCAACCTAACATCATAATTCTGATTAGCTACTTCAGATTAAGCATTAAGAACGACTTAGATAAAGAACTAGCAGATATAAATCCTTATTAACTAATTAGAACTGTAATTCTCTGAAATCCCTGATGAGAATCCTTCAACCTAACAGGTGATCTACTCAGACATGTTCATCGAGACAGAAAACATCATAAGTAGAAAACCAAATATCATAAAAACAGAATAATCGACAGGGGTTTGAAATCAAGTCTCTTTCGAGAACAAAACCAGCCCCTAAAATCTCCTAAGAGAATAAAACTTAGGTATCTCTGCTTAGCCTAAACAATGGCTTAAAAACTCTATTTATATCCTAAAACACGAATTGGGGCTTCTTTGTAAATATCAGAAACTTCTGGGCAAAACTGCAATTTCTTCATTCTTTATTAAACCGTCATTTGGCCCATCTCGCTGGTGCAACGATCGTTGCCATAAGTGTGACGATCGATGCAGCTCGGAAATATCAACAGTGAACTTGATCTCTCGGCCAAATACTCCAATTAGCTCCAGAAAGTGCCATAATCACCAAATACGCTCCAAAGGTGCTTGTACCTAATAAATACCTGAAAAGACTCTAAAACATAGTAATAGACTCGATAAATGACACATATACCATGGTTAAAATCCCTAAAATCCATGGTATATCAACTCCCCCACACTTAGCTTTTGCTTGCCCTCAAGCAAAACAAAGAACTAAATGTAGTCAAGAGGTTTGAAAACTCTTCAGAAACTCATTTCATCTTAGAAGCTACAATACTCAGATTCCCCTTAGTAAACCACTGAAAGAATCAATCACAGGATATCAAGACCAACATGTACTTCCCCCACACTTAGCAACTGTCCTAGGTAAACTCCACAATCACATTCAAGCATTCAAATTCTCCCTACTGACTTCTGCAAGTATTTAAGTGCGGTCTCACCTAAGGAGTATCGATCTAAAGGCACATGGATTCTTACCTAATCAGCTCTAGACCACCATACTATCTTTATCTAGTCCCTTTCTTCTCTTTCCCTTCTTTAACAACTGATTTTTCCCCACTGGGTATCATTTTATTTTTTTTATCAGTGTTCTTCCCGTTATGGGGTGTACTTTGGACACATTCCATGGATCACATGAGAGAAAATAGTGTTTGCTACCATTCTCATGACCACTTCGGAGTTACTAACTCATCCTCAGTTTATTATTATTTTTTTTTTTTTTTTTTTTTTTTTTTTTTAGAAGGGGAGAAGGGGACTAAATAGGACAGGTTTACAGGCTGTGTCAGAACTAACAGGGAATCCGACATAAAGTATACCAAGCCCTTAGGTGAGAAAATCTAAGTCAGTATTAGGGGTGAAGTCAGTAAAAGGATCCTCTGATACCTGAAGTGATGTGGGTGTTCCCAGTAGGTTGATCTGTGTCTGGGTTTTCTAATAGTCAGAGATAGATCCTGCAATTCATCCCAATGGTCACTTAAGTTCCTGCAAGTTTTGTAAATCTCCTCCGAAAATCATAGTTCCTTACTTAAACAATTTTGACTCAATTAAAACAAAAAAATTTTTGAAAGACGGACTGACTCTTAAGAAAACAGAAAGATATAAGTCAGTAGCACCTCCCCCACACTTAAAACACACTGTCCCCAGTAGTGTCAAGCGAAGGATTGGTAAAAAGAAAGAATTATTAATGGATGTTTTAGTTCTGTCGGGTTTTACCTCTGTCGCTCATGCATCGATCGTTGCACTAAGTGCATCGACCGTTGCTTGGCGATTTTTCGTTTAGTGTCGATCGTTGCTCAAAGCAGCAACGATCGTTGCAATGCGCATATCGGATCAGTCAGCAAGTTAGCAGGTTAGTTCGTCGGTTTATGTCAATTTTCAATCCTGCAAGCTGAAAACACTAGAAACAGAGTAAAACCGAAACAACAAATATGTCTGATCAAGCATAACCATCAAAACATAGCAAATCCTAAAAATAAATGGAAAACAAAAGTGCAAGAAAAGATAAAAAGTCAGAATACAGAACCGAAAGTCTGAACATGGGGATCACTCTCACTCGCTCTCATCATCTATCCCACCATACCGTGCATCGTCATCGGCTGCCTCAGCTGCGGGATCAGTATCAGTCGGGGAAGGAGGAGTCGGGGATCGATGTCTGCGTCGAGAAACGTGTACGGGCTGATGGACCTGTGGTGGCCTCCTGCAGCTGCGCATGAAGTTCCAAACAACTCGAAATATGCCATCGGATCTCTCTCTCCACTCGGCATCAGAATATGCACCGTAAGGCATCGTAGTCTCTGGAAAAGGACCTATATCGTCTACTGGGGCGGGCGCAGGCGCAGAGGAGGACGAAGCTCTCCCAGAAGGCTCTCCCAGCGGATGAGCCATAGTAGGTACTGCACATCGATCTCTAGCGGAAGGGTGGAAGCTCAAATCATCAATGGTATCGATCCGAGTGTACCTGGCAGCAGGAAGATCGATGCCATACTGTGTATCCTCAGGGTCATAGTACACCCACACTCGCCCTTCCTTCAGCCACGTAGCACTCTGCAAGTGACTGAGATCCAGGAACTCGCGCTCAGTAACACACTCTATACCCCCCATAGGGATCCTGCAGTGTCTGAAAATAGGAGTGAGAAGACTCCCTACTGTCTCCTTGCGCGCGCCTTCATAAGGCTTCTTCTGCAGCTCGCAAAGGTGATGGGCAAACACAGCTCCTAGGTTTACCTTCTCAGCCGGGTTCCTCACATCAGTACCCCTGAACTGCTCCCTCAGCCCTCTGAATAAAATCTCCATCTCGGTCTTGCGCATCTTGTTCGCCTCATGCTTGCACAATAAAGTGCGTCCCAAGATACGCAAGACATACCTGAGAACCGGATGCCTAACCTGAATCACTGGTGTAAGCCGTGAGTGATATCGTCCACCTCCAATGTACTCCCAGAAATCACGAGCCTCTGGTGGTTCCCACGGAAGGGATAAATCGGTGCGTGGCTGCGTGGTGCTGAACCCGTAGATCCTACAGATATCGAGAAGGGGCACTCGATACCTTGCTCCGAGACACATGAAAGTGAAGGTGCCTCCTTGGGCATTCCTGCTCTCTGGGTTTGGGTATACAACCCTGCACGTGGCAAGCAACTGCCTCACAAGCTCTGGGTACAAATCGTAAGGCTGCATCGGCATTGTCCCCAGACCAATACCTCTGCACAGCTCCATCACCTTCTTGTCCATTCCGAGACTCTTGCAGGTCGAGTAATCAGCGAACTTTGTTGGCGCTATCTCCATACCACACCAACCATTATACAGCAAGGTATCGTATTCATCCCAGTACTCATGTAGCGGCCTCTCTGTGAAGTCAACTGATTTTAGCATCCCCTTAATAGAACCGCTCCAGATGCGATCAGACTCAATCAAAACTTTCTCTGGTCTTGGCCATGGCTGTCCTATGGTCGCATGAACCAAATTATACGGCTGTGGAGGGTCTGATTCCCTGTGTAACCATTCCGGTGGCGGAATGTATTGTCGTGAGGCGCTTGCAGCTTGTGCTCGTTTCTTGCGGGGTTGATTCCGGGTTGCCATCTGCAAAACAGAAAATTTGAACAAATTAGTCTCGGCAACTCTCTGTTGAATCGTCGTGCAACGACCGTTGCACTAAGGTAGCGATCGTTGCAGGGCGATTCCGTGTAATCGAACATTTCCCCAGAATCGTCGAGTAACGACCGTTGCATCAAAGGCAGCGATCGTTGCATGGCGATTCTGGCCGCAATCAACAGTCAACAAATTTCGTTCCAAATCATGAAATCAATCACACAGTCGGCAACAATATATCATCTAGCAACCTAAATCATACCTATTTGGGCATGCATTGATCAATTTTGGCTCAAAAATCTAACAATCTAGAACCCCTAAAACCCCAATCCGAAAGCTTAAAAATTGAAGAACATTACCTCGATTTCTTGAGATATGGCTAAAGGAAATGGATTGGTCGGTTAAAAACGAGTGGAATAGAACTTGAAAACGGGAAATTTGATGGAAAAATGGTGTTTTTCGGGTAGAGGCTCCGAGTGTCGACCAAAGGAGTTTTGAGAAGAAAAAGAGAAAATAGGGTTTTAAGGTAACTTACCTGGTCGTGGCTGCAACGATCGTTGTAGGGCAGCAACGATCGATGCTGGTTGAATCTAATCGATTCCGGTTTAGCGACGTACCTTAATTTTCGATTAAGACCAATTGCAACGACCGTTGCACATGTGAGCAACGATCGTTACTCCTCTCCAGACTTGGTTCTGTATCTGAAGAACTTAGTAAAGACAAATAAAAACGTGAAATCATAAGAAAGACACTAAAAATGAAAAAAAAGAAAAATAGTTAAACCTAACAGTGGGTTGCCTCCCACTCAGCGCTTGTTTTAAGTCATTAGCTTGACTTTTGGAAAGGGGTCAGACTCATGGAGGTTTCAACAGAGACTTTGAGTGTCTCTGTGAATGCCTTATCATCCATGGTGGTGTGTAAGCAGTAGCAGCATGGTGTCGTCCAAGGAACGTCGGGAGGAATGTAGGGTGAGATTGACACTTGGGTGTTTTAACGCTCTTTCCTTTATTCGAAACAGTGGAGTCAGGAGGCTTAAACTTAGAGGTTCTACGCTTTACCTTTGGCAAAGATTTGATGTTCGGAGCTTTCTGCTTATGAGTAGTTTTAGGCCTTGAAGATGCTAGAATAGGCTTCTGTGGAACCACCATCTTCTTGTCAACCACCAATGCGCACTGAGCTACATCTTTAGTTTTAACGGGAGCTTTTGGGAATGGCAATGGAGGTTTGTAGGCTCCTTCCTTAGCAGGTTCTCGAGATTTGGGTGAAACTGGTTCCTTTCGGGATGCAACGATCGATGCGTGTGATGCAACGATCGATGCTGTCGTCTCAACTCGGGTTTCAACTGTAGTCTCGGGTTTATCTGTTTCTTGGTCCATTCCAGCCGTCTCAGACTCAAATTTCTCTTCTTGGCTTGGTCCTGCTTCAATCTGGACTATCCAAGTCATAAGATCCATGTCAATCTCTGCTGAGTCAGGTGCATCGAAGCTTTCGAGCTCTGGTAATTCAACATCAAATCCCCCTCTGTCTTCCACAAATCCCACAGCTTTAACTGCCAGACAGGATCCATGATCCATTTGTGTGTGATCCTGAGTGAGAATGTTGTTGTCAGGAGCTTCATGAGAATCCTTTGTTGGGGTAGAACTTGGAATTTGATCCATCTGTGTGTCCAGCTGCTTCACACGAGTGCTCAAGGATTCAAATTTCTCATTCAAATTGGTGTACAGGTTCTCTAGCTTCGAGCTGAAAGAAGTTGAGTTCTGCTGTTGCCTCTCAATTGTTTGCTCTAACATCATCTCCAGTTTGCTCCTTTGTGTGGGTGATGCTAGGTTGGAAGTATAATTGTGGTCTCCTGATCCTAGAGCGTGCCTAGAACTCTGCCTTTGCTGATGTTTCAAGGTATGACTGTAAGAGTCGGCTCCAGCCATGTAGCGTACCTCTGCAAACTTATCAGTGTTTGCCTCTGCTCGGAACTGTCTCTCCCTAAGTAAGATGTCGTGGATGTTATCTATCTTATGTTGCATTTCAGCTACTTGCCCAACCAACACATGGTAATCTGGTAAGATGGGGTTTCCTTCCCCATCTATCTTCTGACCTTTTGCGTTGCATATGTGACCCTCTTGGTCTCGTAGAATGCCGTTTTCACCGCGAATTAAAATCATAGGTTCCATGGCGCGGAACCTATTGAACGTCTCAGATCTCAGCATCGCTGAAATCGCCTAGTGTCGATCGTTGCAAGGCGAGCAACGATCGATGCAGTGCGATTTTCTGAAATCCCAAAAATCAAAAACGTGAGTAAACAAAAAAAAATTAAAAAGAATGCTTAGTCTAAATCCTAGTACTAAATCTATCGGTGAACTCAAAGAGTCCCCGGCAACGGCGCCAAAAACTTGATAGGTGTATAGTTTTCCCTATTCTACTGCAAGTGCACAGTTAATGCAATCGTAGTATATAAGGTATCGAATCCCACGAGGACTCTCAGTCACACAATAGATTTTTAGTAATTCGGATTTAATTAAGCGAAGCAGATGTGAAAGCAGTAAACGAAATATCAAAGCGAATCAAGTGAGTTTGTAAGCAAGAGGGCAAAGCGTTAGGTATCAGGAGTTCTCAGGAAATCAGGAACGCAAGCAATCAATCAATCTAGATCTAATCAATAACTGTTCTAGAACTCAAACACTGATATAGAATTAACCAAATTCCTTTGCGATAATTCTCTAAGTCTAAGTGCAGCAAACCAAACTTTCGTTTGCGAGAACTAACAGATTAAACTAGCATTAATTCCAAGTTTGATATGTTCACAATTAACCTAGACCAAACTTCCGTTTGCGAACAGTTTAATTGCTTATCTAAATTCTTTCTAGTTAAATTAACCAACTTCCGCTGAATTAATCAACCTAACATCATAATTCTGATTAGCTACTTCAGATTAAGCATTAAGAACGACTTAGATAAAGAACTAGCAGATATAAATCCTTATTAACTAATTAGAACTGTAATTCTCTGAAATCCCTGATGAGAATCCTTCAACCTAACAGGTGATCTACTCAGACATGTTCATCGAGACAGAAAACATCATAAGTAGAAAACCAAATATCATAAAAACAGAATAATCGACAGGGGTTTGAAATCAAGTCTCTTTCGAGAACAAAACCAGCCCCTAAAATCTCCTAAGAGAATAAAACTTAGGTATCTCTGCTTAGCCTAAACAATGGCTTAAAAACTCTATTTATATCCTAAAACACGAATTGGGGCTTCTTTGTAAATATCAGAAACTTCTGGGCAAAACTGCAATTTCTTCATTCTTTATTAAACCGTCATTTGGCCCATCTCGCTGGTGCAACGATCGTTGCCATAAGTGTGACGATCGATGCAGCTCGGAAATATCAACAGTGAACTTGATCTCTCGGCCAAATACTCCAATTAGCTCCAGAAAGTGCCATAATCACCAAATACGCTCCAAAGGTGCTTGTACCTAATAAATACCTGAAAAGACTCTAAAACATAGTAATAGACTCGATAAATGACACATATACCATGGTTAAAATCCCTAAAATCCATGGTATATCAGTTACCCTCTTGGTTTGGGTCGTCCGTACACAAAGACCCGAGAGAGTCGCCTGGTGCATCTTGGACACATATCATAGACAGCTGAATGTGTTCTTCATGTAACTTATTAAGTTTGATCGCCTTCATCTCTCTAACGGAGCCCCTGTTCAGACCTTGTAACAGAATCTTCTTCTGCTCCCATTGAAACTGCATCTCAAGTTTCTTAAAATCCCAAGTAATTGGTCCTAAGGTACCAAGCCACTGTACTCCGAGAACCATATCACAGCCTCCCAATGGCAAAACCAACATATCATCTTCCCAATCTGTTCCACCAAAACTCCAACGGAACTTCTCAATCTTTGAACTTACCCCGAGTTTCCTTCCATCTGCGACTGCTACCTTAGCTATGCTCGTTGGGAGTAAAGAACACCCAAGCTTTTCGGCCACCTTAGTGTCTACAAAATTGTGCGTAGACCCTGAGTCAATCAAAATAAATAAGGCTCGCTTACCATGAAATCCTTTAACTCGCATGGTCTGATATCCGGTGATCCCGGTGACAGCATTAACCGATATGTGAGCGCAACAATGTTTTTCAGCTACTACTTCTTCAACATTATCTGTTTCGCTCTCGTCCTCTTCCTCTGTCTCCAGCATGAACAATTGTGTTTTCTTGTGCTTGAGGTAATGTCCCGGGGTGTATTTCTCATCACAGAAATAGCATAAACCCTCAGCTCTTCGTCGGCTCATCTCTTCTTTAGAAAGGAACGGTCTCGGCTGATTAGGTTTGTCTTTCGGATTGTTGACTTGAGAATTAGTACCTGCGGTCACCTCTCCACCACGCTTTAAAGGTAGAATTCCCTTGCTCGTGCTAATAGGTCTGGAGTTGGTCCAAACAGTCGAGGTCGGTTTCTTAGGGTGTGCCCTCTCGTATAACCGTCCTAGCATAAGACATTGACGGGTATTTTGCGGCTGGAACATGCGTATATGCATCTGCGTATCGGTTCTTAACCCTGCAAGATAAGCACTTACGAGGTATTCTTCAGATAGCTTAACGCGCGCACGTATCAATTCGAAACGTCCATGATACTCGACAATCCCCTCTGTTTCTTGTAGTTGTTTTAGTTCGGCTATTGGATCGTCTAACAAATCATCGAACCTTTCATGAAGAATAGCCTTATAGGCTTCCCACTCTTGTAACGCACCATCACCATCGTCGGATTCCACCAACGACCTATGCCACGCAGCTGCGTCGCCATCGAAGTGGATTGAAGCTATTCCGATCTTAACATCATCAGGTGTGTTATCAATTTTAAAGAACTGCTATACTTTAAACAGCCATTCTTTTGTTCCGTTCCCATCAAACCTAGGGAATTCGAGTTTCGCCAAGCGTGTAACCGCTGAGTAGCTGTTGTTCGATCCTCCTTTTTGTCGAGAAAACTCGGAGCTATCCTCCTGCGAGCCTCGGTTTTGTGCTTTGCTATGGTTGCTGCCGGTATTAGTCCCTTCGCTTTGCACCTTCAACAATCGTATTTCCTCGAATATCTCGCCAATACTTTTGTCCATCTTTTCAGTTTGAGAAGCGAGTTGTGTTGTGACCATAGTCTCAATCTCCTTGACTATTGCTTCTTTTTCTTTCAACGCCATATGTGCCCTTGTTTCTATCATTGAATCCGAGAAACGACGACGCTCTGATACCTTTGGTAGAGTTAAACCGTAACTTCTTCACATCAAGAGAAAGTGTTCGTAAAACACAAGCTCTTCACACAATCAAGCTAAAACAAGCTTAGATCGCAAGTAACAAGAATGAGAGATAAGAGATAGTGAATGCAAATTGCTTTAAGATTTAATTGTAATTCCTAACTTACAAAGAGATCTTATTATATAACAACCGTGGTTGTTTGTTTAAGAGATAACTCCAAAAATAAGATAAACACTAACACCAAAATAACTAACGTAACGATAACACCAAAACGAAACACCAAAACGAATAAAGTTTATCTTCTTAGCTGACGTGGACTAGCTGTTAGCTCCTTTCCTATATCACACCCAAACCGAGACATCGAGACATCGGAGACATCGAGATACCCGCTGCTTCGTCTTCTTTTCCGGTGGTCCCTTAACGCGGAGACGATGGACGGCGGAGATCCGCCACTAGAACACGGCGAGCGTGAGATTGGTGGCGAGCGACGAATCTGGACAAAGAAGAAAACATCAGACCCGATTGGTGGAGATAAGATGAAATCGAGGAAGAAGGAGATGCGAGAGTGAGAGAGAAGATGAAGCAGAATCTGAGACTGGAGAGAAGGAAGCAGGAGACAAGATTAGCAGATCCGATTCGGGAGAGAATGAAGGAGAAACCAAAAGAAAAAAGAAAAAAATCAACGGTCTGGATTTCAGATCAGATACAGATCTAAAAGCTTAGAAGCTGATCAGTTTGATTCAACTTCTAACCAATAAGAAAACAGTTTAGGTTTTAATTGATATCTAATAATTAAAAATGGTTTTAAAATATCATAAACAGTTAAAATGGAAATTTTAAAAATGATAAACTTAAAATTGTAAGAGATAAAAATTTTTAAAAGTGTTACATTTTTTAAAAATTACTAAAGTAATAAAATTTTGCATATATAATAAGTAAAATAATTTAAAAATGATTAAAATTGATTTAATTTTTGTTTACATGATTTGTATTTTAAATTTTTATTCCTGATTAATAATAAAAATTTTAAAAATAATAAAACGATTAAAAGTTTATAATTGTTTTTCAAAATTCTCTAAATTTTATTTGATTTTGATTAATAAAATTATTAAATCTGATTTTTATTATAAAAAAGTAAAAATCTTTTATAAGTGATGAATCTTACTTTTATATATGTTATAATAATTGAAGCCTTATAAAATCCAAGTGTTAATTTTTTGTTTATATTTTAGGGTTATATATATGATTTAGAGTTTAAGGGATTGTGTTTAGGGTTTGATGTTAATGTTTGAAAATAATATATTTGAAAATATTTTTTTATAAGTGTTATATATTAGTTTTGGATATGTTATAGTATTTAAAATTTTATTAATTAGATTTTTGGGTATACTTTAAGTTTTAGGGTTTGATTAGGGTTATATATACATATATAGTTTATTTAGTATATGAATATTGTGGTATTAGATTTGAAAATAATAGTTTTATATATATAATTAATGGTTTGTATTTTAATTTTATATTTTATGATTAAGAGTTTAAGGTTTAGAGTTTGATTATGGTTTAGGGTATAAGTTTTGAAGGGTTTATTTAATTTAGGATATGAATATTGTGGTATTGAATTTGAAAATACTAGTTTTATGTATATATAATTAATAGTTTGTATTTTGATTTTATAGTTTATGATTAAAAGTTCAAGGTTTAGAGTTTGGGGTTTTAGGGTATATTTAGGGTGGGTATATTTAAGGTTTAGGGTTGAATAGCCACGGATAAAATCGTGGCTATCCGTGACTATGTCGCAATTCGTTGCTATATTAGCCACGAATCGCTACAAAATTGTTCGTGGATACATAGCCACGAATTTCGTTGTGACTATTCGTGGCTAATTAGCCACGAATAACCACGATTTCAGATCGTGGCTAGGTATCCACGAAGATATTCGTGTCTAGTTGTGGCTATGCTCTTCACACGACTAGTTCGTGGCTATTCGTGGCTAATTATCCACAGATAACCACAAATATTTTTTCGTGGCTAAATAGCCACGGATTGCCACGACTAATCTGTGGCTTGGTTGTGGTTATTTCCAAATTTTCTTGTAGTAATGATAGTAGAAATGCATCGGTGAACTTTAAGTTTAAGTTTAAAGATAAGGCAAGGCTTGGCGCGCTTCTATAAGCCAGTGATTGTATGGCTAGTTTAAGGAATACAAAGGTGGTTTTTGGTATAGATATGGCAGAACTGGTATGTGCGGTGAACATACCAAGAGCATGGCTCTCCTTCCAGTTTGCGTCCATAGAAATCCTCATTCGGTTACAAAACGTTTTGGAATGGGAACTGGTTTTAGAATCTACGGATACTTTTTTTTTAAAGGTTTTCATATTAAATTTTTTGTTTTTTTGTTTACAAAGATAAAATTAAAAAAAAGGCAAAAAGAAAAAAATTAAAACAACAAACACAACAACAAACGGGCCTTAAATAAAAACCCCTAATAGGCCCGATTTTATCCTAAACCCCACTAGCCTAGCAAGCCCAAAAAGTCTCTAACCTAAGAGGAAACCATAGCAGAGGAGATCCGCCGCCTTGAGGAAACCCTAGGTAGAGCCGAAGACAGTCCGCCGGGAAACTACGCAGACACCGAGAAGAAGATACCCATAGAACACCCGATACGCCAAGAACAAGATAAGCCGAGGAAAGGAAAACGAGAAGCGCCAGCCGGAGACCCGAGGCACGAACGACGATGCCTAAGCTGAGGAGAGGAGAGGAGCCCACTGGCCGTCACCATTGTCGGTCCACCACCAGGCGTGATGCCTAGGAGAACAGCCAGCTTCCCAAGCTATTTTCGGTCCACCACCGCCGCCGCAAAAGTCGCCACCACCTCACTGCCACCGTCCTCTAGCGAGAAGAGCGGAGGAGCAACGAACCCAACGAAACATGCAGATCTGACCGCCAACAGAACACCGACCCACAACCCACCCCAACCGTCTCGAAAAACCAACGCTGGAAAGAAACGAGGCTCAGAGCAACCCAGAGGGCAGAGGAGGTTAAACCTACCTGAGAAGACACGGCACCGGAGGGACGCCATAAACCAGATCTTGTCTCCGAAGATCAAAGGTGAAGACATGCCAAGAAAACGGAGGTCCGCCTCCATCAAAACGCCGCGATAAACTGGAGAAAAAGCCGCGCCACCAAACCAGACTGGAGGGGAGGAAGAAATCGCGGATGAAAATCTGACCCGTGAGGGGAAATGAAATGAAGGAGGCCCTCTCCGGCGAAAGAAAAGCACCGGAGAGGCGGTGAAGAAATAAAAGGCGAGCTTTAGAGAGAGTGTAGAGTTTTTAGAGCGAGAACGATTGTCTCAATCTAGAATCTAAGGATACAAATATATGCTCTTCTTTCATTGCTCAGAGTGTTACTCATCTTGGTGTCCTTCAATCCTATGTGGCTTCAAGACCTCTGAGCTGGCTACGTAACTTGTTTGACGTTGAAAGAGTTTAAAGCCTATGTTTTCTTTTCTTTAAGATTATAGTGTCCCTTAGGTGTAGGTGAGATGGGTTTCTCGTTTCAAAGTGTTTCTTCCATGTTCTTATTTTTTGGGAGAGTCCAATTGGATAGGTCTTATTTGATCAGTTTTATCTAATGAAATTTGCAATTCAGATGGAAAAAAATGATCGCAATGTGGTAATTATATGATTCCAGATTTGATATATGTTACAAATATAATGTATATTTAAATTATATTAAAAATATATATAAATTAAACAATCAATAATGAAATTTTTTTAAAAAATTATCATAATTATTTTTATATATTTCACTATCAAAATATTTTAAAGAAAAATAAGTTTAAGAGAAATTAAAAGAAAAATATACAATAAATTATTATTCCTAGAAAGAAAAAAATTATCATATTTATTTTATACACTTCCCCATCAAATGATTTTTTTCAAATAAAATGGAAATGTACAATAGTTACTAATTCTAATAGAGCAAACGTATTTGATTTTGACACATATACCAAAAATTATGTAAGAATATATTGTACATTAAATTACTAATTCTAATATGAAGGATATTACAATAAATAATTTTAAGAGAATATACTCCGAAACAAATATAAATTTATTTATCGCACTCCTCTATATAAATATCTAGAAAATATTAATATTTATGTACATATTTTCTTTTTTCATTGTGATTATATATCAGAAAGATATATTTATGTTTATTTTAAATGATAGTTAATGTAATAATGTAGTGGGTTTTCTTATGATAATGTTAGTTATTTTATTATAATTTATTATTGTGTGTGATTATGTGTTAGAAAATTTATATTTTAGTGTATAGTTTTTTCAGTTTTAAATTTTACACATCTAAAACTTTTCATAGGGGTCACTGGAATTTTATCTTTATTTATCAAGTATATTTAATTTTGGATAATATAATATTTAACATTTGTTTAGAACTTTTTATTCTCTAACGAGAATAGTTTTTGGATTTTTAAAGATTTTAAATTTCTGATTGGAGTTTAAGCTTTTAAAGCTATTGTGGCTTTAATTTTTCTGAAAGCCTTTAAAGTCCTATTTTATACAATCACACTTTAACTGTTTAACAATTTTTAAAATGCCCCTTAATTTCATCACAACCATTTGTTTGTATTTATTCTTGTTATGTTTTAGTTTTCATAAAGCATGATAATTGAGCTTTTATTTTAATTTTAAAAGTCACAGCCATAAAGCAAAAAAAAAAAAAATTATAGTTGTTTACCAATCAAGTTCAATTAGAATTTTATTAATTTGCTTCTCTAGTTTTCTTAATTTCAAGTTGTAAAACATAATTTGTGGATAACGTAAGGTGGATCTTAATCTAAATTTTAAATATACTTGTCATAATTACGCGTGTTATTTGTTTAAATTTTAAAATAATCTATTTTTAATTGTGCATATCCTAATATATTTTATTTATATAAACTTTAATATTTTAAAATTAATAATTAACATGAACTGACATGTATTTTTTTTTCTTTTTTGTCAACCCATTGCCAAGTTTATTGATTAGATTTTGACAAACGTAAAAATATTTCTAAGATAAAAAGAAAAATTATACAATAACTATTTCATAATAGTTATTTATTATGTGTGATTACATATTGGGAAATTTACCAAATAATTTATGAACTTTGTAAATTTGGTCAAATAATACATGAATTATTGAACTAACAAAAAACATGTACTTTTTTGATTTTGTGAATAAACATCAAACTTGTTGTTTACTCAATCAAATTAACCCATCATTATCTTATCTAACATAGTAGTTAAATGGCGTAAACTGTGATGTTTACTGTGTCGCTAAAACGAAACGGCGTTGTATTATCCAAATGGAAAAATTATCAAACAACTCATGAACTTTGTAAATTTGACCAAATAATATATAAACTACTGAGCTGGCCAAAAACTATATGAACTTTTATTGACTTTGTGAATAAACATCAATTTTTTTGTTGATTTAGTAAAATTATCCCACTGTTATCTTATCTTACATAGTAGTTAGATGAAGTTTATTGTGTGGTTTATTGTGTTGTAAAAACATCAAACTTCTCTGGCCATCTCTATTTCCTTCCTTATCATTATCAACATGAGCTTCTTCAATCATTAAACTTCCCTAAACTCGTAGCAACTATAGAACAAGTTGTTTCTATGGTGACAATACGTATCTCTGGTTCTAGGTTCATATCATGATGAAACTTCTCGTCAGTTCATAGAAAGATGGAATACTTTGCCATATTACTCAATACCCATTGAACAAGAATCGGACGCAAAGAAATTGAAGAAACTGAGTAAGGTTGGTGGTATGGAAGAATTCTCTACAGAGAAGGAGATCCTGTAGAGAATCATGTTGAAAATGATGAGGAATGAAATAAAAATGGTCAGAGAAGTTTGATGTTTTAACAACACATTAAACGCCATCTAACTACTTTGTTAGAAAAGATAATATTGGATTAATTTGGCTGAGTCAAAGAGATGTCTATTCACAAATTCAATAAAATTCCATGTATTTTTTTTTGTTACCTCAATAGTTTATGTATTATTTAGCCAAATTTACAAAATTCAAAAATTATTAGGCAATTTTTTTTTTTGGACAATACGACATCGTTTCGTTTTAACGGCACAATAAACGACGTCTAACTACAATGTTAGATGAGATAGCAGTGGTTAATTTAACTTAGCCAATAACAAATTTGATGTTTATTCACAAAATCAATAAAAATCAAAGTATATTTTGTCTGCTCAGTAATTCATGTATTATTTGACCAAATTTACAAAGTTTAGAATGGTTTGGCAATTCCCATTATATTAGAAACTTATTTTTAATGTAAATTTTTTGTTCACTTTTATAGTTTACAAATATGAATTTTTTTTATATGATTCATTAAAATATTTATTTTATTTATCAATTATATTTAGTAGTAAGTAATAAAATATTTGAAATTTTTTTAGTCCTTTATTCATTTAAAGGGATTGCTTCTCGAAATTTTTGGATTATCTAAATCAACTGAGAAAAATATATAAAATTTTCAAATTTTTGTCTGAATTTCTCAAATGTGTTTGAAAACATAAATTTTATATAATTTAATTTAAATCTTAATATAAAATCTAAACCCATGTTATAATTATGTAACTATGTAAAGCATAGTAAGAGTTTGGAAATTAAGACAAAATAGCAACTAGCTAGTTTCTATAAGAGTATAATTCTCTGTGTTCTTCTCATTAACAATCGGCAGATATATATGCAAGTCTATGAGATCTTATAGTTGAGATCCTATACAGATATTGAGATATATGCTAAGAGGATATTCTAACTAATATCCTAACTAAAACCCCCCCGCAGTCCAACGGTAGGTGTACGGACGTTGAGACTGGTTCTGAAATCAGTGAATAAGGGAGAAGGCAACCCTTTGGTGAAGATATCTACGTATTGAGAAGATGATGGGACGTGAAGCACACAGAGCTGACCAAGCTGAAATCGTTCGCGGACAAAATGGAGGTCGATTTCTACGTGCTTTGTCCTTTGATGCTGGACAGGATTACAGGAGAGATAGACAACAGAGATATTGTCACAGTAGACAATTGTTGCCTTAGTCAGAGGACAGCCGAGTTCGAGGAGAATATTGCGAAGCCATGACGTTTCAGCAACCGCATTGGCTACTCCACGGTACTCTGCCTCGGCACTAGAACGTGAGACCGTGTGCTGGCGTTTAGAGGACCAAGAGATTAAAATGTCGCCGAGAAACACTGCATAGCCCGAGGTAGAGCAGCGAGTCGAGGGACAACCAGCCCAATCTGTGTCCGAATAGGCGACCAAGTCTGTTACAGATGATTTGTTCAGCTGGAGGCCATGACAAACCGTTCCTTTGACATACCGAAGGACCCGCTTGAGAGGTGTGAAGTGATTCTCACGAGGATCGAGCATGAACAAACACACCTGTTGAACCGCAAACGCAATGTCAGGGCGTGTGAATGTGAGGTATTGTAATGCACCAGCCAAGCTGCGATATAGCGATGGATCAGAGACCGGTGGGCTGTCGTCGGCTGCAAGCTTTGTCTTCGTATCCACTGGCGTCGTTACAGGATTGCAGTTCGTCATGTGGGCACGATGGAGAACGTCAGCTGCATAGTTCTGCTGACTGAGAAAAATGCCAGTGTTATTGTAAGTAACCGCAACGCCGAGAAAATGATGAAGGCGTCCAAGATCAGTGAGATCAAATGCTGCGCCGAGTTTAGAAACAATTCGGTCACAGAGGGAAGTGGACGCAGCCGTAAGAACTATGTCATCGACATATAGGAGAAGAAAAGCTTGTGGTTTATCCCGACACAAGGTGAATAACGACGAGTCGGAACGGCTCTGAACAAATCCAATGGTACGAGCAACTAAAGTGAATCGATTATACCACACTCTTGGAGCCTGTTTGAGCCCATAGAGCGATCGTCGGAGGAGTCAGACGTGATTCGGTTTTGATTTATCAGAAAATCCCGGAGGTTGGTGCATATAAACTGTCTCCTCCAAGTCGCCATGAAGAAAAGCGTTCTTAACATCAAGTTGACTCAGGGTGTGGGAGAAGGAAGTGGAGGGGAGGAATGACCGGCAAAGGAGGAGGGACAAGCTCAGTTCGAGGTGAGGGAGTCGGTGGAATATTGGCGAATGGGAATGTATCTTCGAGAAAGGTAACATGTCGTGAGATTTTGATCTTTCTCGACGATACGTCCAAGCACCGGTACCCTCTGTGATTAGCCGGATATCCCAAGAAAATGCAAGCTGCAGATCTAGGAGCAAGTTTATGAGATGATGTGGAGAGGAGATTGGGATAACACAAGCACCCAAATACCCGAAGGTGATCGTATGACACAACTTTATGAAATAAGCGAGAGAAGGGAATATCGTCGCTTATCGAGGAAGACGGAAGAAGGTTAAGAAGGTACACCGAGGTGAATAACGCCTCCACCCAGTACGAAGTTGGCATGTGAGCATGAACAAGAAGTGTCTGCACCAGATTGTTGATAGTACGTAGCATCCGTTCAGCTCGGCCGTTTTGCTGGGATGTATGGGGACAAGAAAGTCAGATTTGTGTTCCTGAATTAGAGAGGTAATCAAGAAAGGCTTTGCTAGTGAATTCTCCTCCATTGTCACACTGAAACGAACGAATCGATTTGTTAAACTGAGTTTTGATGAGATTAGAGAATTGAATGTATTTCCCAAGTGTTTCGCTTTTTCTGTGCAAAGGATAGATCCAAATGAAATGAGTATAGTGATCAAGAAACAAAAGTTAATACTTAAAACCATTGTTACTCAAGACAGGAGAAGTCCAAATATCGGAGTGTATTATTTGAAACGGTTCAGAAACAACAGTAGAAGAAGAATAGAATGGCAGCCTAATGTGTTTACCCAACTGGCACGCATGACACAAGGTAGTCAAGTTGGCCTTATTCTAAGAAAACAAACCCGAAGAGAGCAACTGATAGGTCAAGAATTATCCCTATTCTATTGCAAGTGTACATATATGTGATAGGTTGTAAGTTTTACCCTATACTAACTGCAAGTGCACAGTATATCAATGTAGTATTTATGGATAGAATCCACGAGGACTCTAGGCAACGATAGGATTAGAACTAAAAAGATCAAACTAGGAGAAAGCAAATTGTATTGAATTAACTAAAAAGCAAGCAAGAAAATAAATCAGTAGCAAGTTGTGGTTGTAAGCAATAAACTAAGGGCGCTAAATCTAGGGCGTTCTCAGGAAATCAGACAAGCAGATAAATCATTCAGTCAGGATCTAATTAAACTCAGTTCTAGAACTCAAACACAAATATAGAATTAACCAACTGTCGTTGCGAGAATTCTCTAAGTCTAAGTGCAGCAATCCAAATTCCTTTGCAATTACTAACAGATTAAACCAGCTTTAATTCCAAGTTCGATATGTTCACAATCTAATTAAACCAAATTCCTTTGCGAGTAATTAAATTGCTCAACCTAAATAGTTCGGATTCTAAACCACACTGTCGTGTCAGATTTAGCAACCTAAGATCTAGATTCTAAGTGATCAGGTTAGAACTTGCATTAAACACAATTTAGTTTGAAGAACATTCTATTGATGTGAATCCTTAACTGGATTAATTATATCTAGCAAGTCATGAAATCCCTATGAGAAACCCTAAACCTAACTATGAAACTACTCAGACATAGAATATGAAGACATAATCAATGAATTAATAGATATCATAAAAGAGATTAGAATAGTAAAAGGGGTTCGAAAACTTCTCCAAAACAAAGTGTAGTACATGATCAGATCAGCCCCAAAAGCTCTAAAAACTCTCTGCTCTAAGTTATGATAGCGTCTGTAAAACTGAAGTTAAAAACCTAATTAAATAGCTAAAACACGACTTGGGGCTTCTGTGTAAATATCTGGAACTTCTGGGCAACTTTGCAATATCAGCATTCTTCATTAAACCGACGCCGAGACTGGCCCAACTCGCTGTGCATCGATCGACACACTACTCTGTTTCGGTCAGTGAGCTTCACCTCTCGGGTCAAATCTCTAATATGCACCAAATAGCTCCAAAATCTTCACTTCTGCTCCAAACGTACGTGTACCTAATAAGACCTGCAAAAGACTCTAAAGAAACACTAATAGACTCTAAAACATACTTATATCATGGTCTAAAACTAGTAAAAACCATGATATATCAATTCCCCCACACTTAGCCTTTGCTTGTCCTCAAGCAAAACAAAGAACTAGACATGGTGAAGAGGTTTGAAAAATTTCAGAAACTCTTTTCATCTTTGAAGCAACAACACTCAGATTCCCCTTAGTAATCCACTGAAAGAATCACCTGCAAGATATCGAGACCAACATATACTTCCCCCACACTTAGCAACTGTCCTAAGTAAACTCCACAAGCACATTCACGCATTCAAATTCACCCTACTGACTTCTGCAAGTATTTAAGTGCGGTCTCACCTAAGGAGTATCGATCAAAGGGCACATGGACTCTTACCTTGTCAGCTCTAGACCACCATACTATCTTTCTCTGGTCCCTTTCTTCTCTTTTCCCTTCCTTAACAACTGATTTTTCCCCACTGGGTATCATTTTTTTTTATCAGTGTTCTTCCCGTTTTGGGTTGTACTTTGGACACATTCCATGGATCGCACAGGAGGTAATAGTGTTTGCTACTACTCCCGTGACCACTTCGGAGTTACTAACTCATCCTCAGTTTATTATTTATATATATATATATATATATATATATATTTTTACTTTATGGAAGGGGAGAAGGGAACCAAATAGGACAGGTTTACAGGCTGTGTCAGAACTAACAAAGGAATCCGACACAAGGTATACCAAGCCCTTAGGTGAGAAAATTAAGTCAGTATTAAGGTGAAGTCAGTAAAAGGATCCTCTGATACCTGAAGTGATGTGGGTGTTCTCAGTAGGTTGATCCGTGTTGGGTTTTCTAATAGTCATAGATAGATCCTGCAACTTCATCCCAATGGTTACTTAAGTTCCTGCAAGATGTTGTTAATCTTCTCAAAAATTCACTGTTTCCTACTTAAACTGGTTTTGACTCAATAAAACAATTTTTTTTGAAAAACTGGACTGACTCTTAAGAAAACAGAAAGATAAAGTCAGTAGCTACCTCCCCCACACTTAAGACACACTGTCCCCAGTAGTGTCAAGCAAAGGATTGGTAAAAAGAAATAAAAACAAAAATGTTAATGGATGTGTTGAGTTCTGTCTGATTTTTACCTCTGTCGCACATGCATCGATCGCTGCATAAATGCGTCGCAAAGCAACTAGTAGTCTCAAATCAATCACAGCATCCAAACATAAAAATCCTAAGAAATCAAAAGAAAAAGTGCAAAATAAAAGTGAAAAAGAAATACAAAGAACCGCAGTCTAGAGATGCCGATACTCAATCACTCGTCCTCCATCCCATCAATGCGATCAGTACCACTCGAAGAACCTGGAGTCGGAGAGCGTCGTCTGCGTCGAAAAGGTCCTGGATGGTGTATCTGTGGCTGTCTCCTGCAAGTGCAGGTACGCATGAAGTTCCAGACGACCCGTAGAATACCATCCGAGCGCTCTCTCCACTCTGCCTCAGACATATCACCATAAGGCATCGTAGGCTCGGGAAAAGGTCCAACGTCATCGACAGGTGCAGCAGGTGCAGGCACAGAGGAAGTAGAAGCTCGTGTAGAAGGCTCTCCCAGCGGATGAGCCATAGAAGGGACTCTGCGCTGCTCGCTCGTAGGAGGCTGGAACCTCAAGGCATCCAGCGTATCAATCTGTGTAAGACCAGGAGCAGGAAGATCCACGCCACGCTTCTCTGTGGCAGGGTCATAATAGACCCATACACGTCCCTCCTTCAGCCATGTAGCACTCTGTAGATGGCTGAAATCAAGGAACTCCATGCTGTCATTACGCTTCGTACCCTCTAAGGGAATCCTGCAATGTCTGAAGATGGGAGTAAGCAGACTCCCTACTCTCTCAGTGCCCACACCATCAAATGGCTTCTTCTGCAGCTCGCATAAATGATGAGCGAAAACAGCTCCCAAGTTGAGTCCTCTAGTGGGATCTCTCAGAACAGTATCCTCAAACTGATCCCTCAGCCCAATGAACATCATCTCCATCTCGTTCTTACGCATCTTGTTGGCTTCAAACTTGCACAACAGAGTAGATCCCAAGATGCGCAAGACGTATCTAAGAACCGGATGCCTAACCTGAATCACCGCCGTGGTCCTTGAGTTGTATCAACCATTGCCAATACACTCCCAGAAATACTGAGCTTCATCCACATCCCACTCAAGTGACATACCAATGTGTGTCGGCTCAGTGCTGAATCCATAAATCCTACATATATCGAGAAGGGGAATCCGATACCTGGCTCCTAAGCACATGAAGGTAAAGAAACCTCCTGAAGCCTTCCTGCTGTCTGGTGTAGGGTATATCACTCTGCAAGTGGCTAGCAGCTGTCTTACCAACTCAGGGTACATCTCGTAAGGCTGCATTGGCATTGTCCCCAGACCAATGCCCTTACACAGTGCAAGAACCTGCTCATCAATGCCCAGACTCCTGCAAGTCGAATAATCTGCAAACTTGGTCGGTTTAAGCGTCATGCTACACCAACCATTGTACAACAATGTGTCAAAATCATCCCACTGCTCACGTAATGGCCGCTCTTTGAAGGTGTCGGTCTTTAGCAGCTCATCAATCTCCATGCCCCAGACCCTATCTGTCGGAATCTGCTGCTTATCTGCCCTGGGCCATGGTGGCTGTATAACTTCTCGATCTCTCTGATAATCCTCAGGAATCTCCGAGTCTCGATGGAACCACTCAGCTGGTGGGTGATGGTGAGCTGTAGCTGCTGCTGCGGTGGCTCTACGCTTACGGGCTTGTCGAGGAGGCATCTGCAAGAAATTAAAACGAGTAAGTCTCGGCAGAAACTCCCTGTGAAATCGCAGAGCAACGACCGTTGCACAAGTGCAACGATCGATGCAGGGCGATTTCACAGCCGACAATGAATTCTCAAAATCGTTTCTAAATGCGTTCTTAGATCACTCAATCAGCCAGAATACATCACCAATCATCCCTAATCATGTCTAATCAGTACGGGTTCATCAATCTCAAGCCTAAAAATCCCTAATTTCTAAACCCTAGAACCGAATCCGAAAATGTTGAAAATGAAAGTTCTTACCTTGGATTCACTGCAATTGGGTCAGAGAAATAGATAGGGGATGTTAAAACAAGTAAAATCAAGCCTTGAATCAGAGAAAACGATGAAGAATTGAGAGATTTAGGGTAGGGGAGTCGCGGTTGTACGTACGGTGGAATGGGGAAGAAGAAAAGAGAAAAGGGTTTAAGGCACTTACCTGTTCGTGGGTGCAACGATCGTTGCTGATGAGCAACGATCGACGCTGTTGAACCGAATTGATTCCGGTTTAGCACGCGTACCTTAATTTGCAATTAAACTATTTGCAACGACCGTTGCACAGGACCGCAACGATCGTCACAAGGCGATCCCATCTCTTCGTCAAATCTCCCTGCAACGACCGTTGCACATATAGCAACGATCGTCACACATCTCCAGACAGTGTTCTTCATCTAAAAACTTAACAAAAACAAATAAAAACGTGAAATCCTAAGAAAAACACCAAAAATAAGAAAGAAAAACACTAAAACCTATCAGTGGGTTTCCTCCCACTCAGCGCTTGTTTAAGGTCATTAGCTTGACCGGACGAACAAGATCAGTTTGCTGGAGATCCTGACAGAGGTTGTGATTGCCTCTGTGCAAGTCTCCTCATCCAAGGTGGAGAGTAAGCTTCATCAGTGTGAACGCGTCCAAGAAAAGAAGGAGTAGACTGATATGGTGGATCTGAAACCAAAGTCTAGCTTATTTGCTCTCCATATCCATCCTTAATAGTGAAGGTCTGCCCATCTATCAGTGGCTTGTGCAGCTTGTCCATCTCAAAGTGCAGCGGCTCAGCTCCCAGATGGAGATCTATCAGACTGTGCCTCACATCTATTACTGCTCCAGCTGTAGCCAAGAATGGTCTACCCAATATCAATGCATCATCCTGCTCACTGTGGTACTTAAGAACCAAAAAGTCTGTCGAAACCAAGTAGTTTCCAACTCTCACTGGGACGTCCTCAAGAACTCCTTCCGGAATCCTTATTGACTGATCAGCTAGGACAAGAGAGGTCCTAGTGGGTGAAAAATCCATCATACCCAGCTTCTCTGCCACAGAGTATGGCATAAGACTTCCAGCAGCTCCTAAATCACACAGAGAGCGCTTGAAACCATCCTCAAATATAGAACAACTAAGCACAAAGATCCCAGGATCAGGTAGCTTCTTAGGAACCTTAGTCAATAGCACATCACTTATATGTTGAGGAACAACTATTACCCAGTCTTTCAGCTCTTCATCCAAAGGCAACATCTTACCCAAGTATCTCTGCACACAAGGGTGGTAAGGTGGATCGTCAGATGGTGGAATTTCTTCCAACTCTTCACCAATCTTTTCTAGCTCTTTAAGCTCATGAATCTCTTGTTGAATCACTTCAGACACCTTAGGATATAAGCGAATAAATTGTGCATAAATCTCATGTTAAGTTATCTCAGACACCCCAAGGAATAAACGGTTAAGCTCTGAATCTGCATCAATGTCATAAGAATCCTGTGAATCTGTCTGTCCATGCCATGCAACGATCGACGCTAAGGGTGCATCGATTGATGCAGTCAAATTTTCACAGATTTCACCCGAGAGATTTTCCTCAAAATCAGAAATTTCAACTTCTTCAACTAGTTCAGCTGTATTAAGCTCAAATCTTTCACCTAGGTGTGATCCATCATCAATGTACACTGACCAGGCCATAATATGGGTGTCTACAACACTCTTTCCCTTGATGGAGCTTGAAATTTGGCTCACCTGAGTGTCCAATTGCTTCACATGAGTGTTTAGAGACTCAAACTTCCCATTGAGATCTTCATAGACAGCATCTAACTTCTTGTTGCAGTCCACAACAATCTTAGTCTGTCCTTCCAGCAGCTGCTCCATCATTGCCTCCATCTTACTCTCATGAGTAGTAGCTACAGGAGGTGCTTGGTAAGAGGAAGATCCATAAGTCCTCTGATTACCTTGTTGGAAAGGTTTTTGAAAACCAGCATTCTGTCCAAAGCCAGAAGAGTTTTGATTGCTTGTGAAAGCACTCTTCTGACCACTGAAAAATCTATTACCAGACTGATTACCAAACCTATTACCTTGGAATCTAGATCCTCCGATGTAATTCACATCCTTTTCCTGACCATCTTCTTCATCATTGATCATCTCAACATCTTGAGCAAAGTGGACAGCTTTCTTCCCAGCTAGGAGATTGCAAACAGTGTCCAACTTAGATCTAATATCAGCTATCTCAGAATTATCCATCTTCCCACCGGACTTCTTCCTTCTCTCATCAGTAGTCTTGCAGCTATTACTGCTTACTAAATTATCTATCAACTGCTTAGCTTGAGCAGGAGTCCTAGTGTTAAAGTTGGCATTGCTAGAATTGTCCAACGCAGTCTGATATGGAAGATCTATACCTCTAAAGAAGATGCCTAATAGCGTTACCTCAGTGAATCCATGATGCGGGCAGTCACGTTGGTACTTCTTAAACCTCATACATGCTGTCTTAAGAGGCTCTGTTGGACCTTGGGTGAAGGTAAGAATGTCCTGTCTAGACTGATCGGAGCGAGCATCATCGTAGAAGTGTCGCAGAAACTCTCTCTTCAGAGCGGTCCAAGTAACAAACGTCCCAGATGGAAGTTGTTTCAGCCAGGCTGCAGCATCTCCAGCCAGAGAGTAGGGGAAAAGCTTGAGGATTAGATAGTCTTGGCTCACTCCATCGTACTTAATTCCGGTGACTATGTCCTCAAACTCATCTATGTGATCCATCGGCTGCTCACTTGGAGAGCCATGGAAGGTTTTATGCTTCAGGAGAGAGTAGTAGATGGTCTTAATCTCAAAATCATTCCTCTCAAAATCAGGAGGTACAAGAGCTGACCGGTTAGCATGAAACTCATCCGGACGGTTATAGTCAGCTAAAGTCCTCTCATGGACAACCATCTGTCTACCCTGGCCCTGTCCTTGGCCATGTCCTTGGTTCTGCTCCTGTTGCTGTGGTTACTCTGGAGGATCAGGGATAACATTCCCTTCAGCATCTATCGGTTCTCCAGCAGCATTGTACGGATTGTTGTGTCGGTTCCTCAGGGTACCTTGAGCATCAGGCTTTATGATCACACGTTCAACAACAACCATTCTTGTTCTTAGAACTCTTCTGTTAGTCCTCTCTAGTATAGCAAGCTCTTCAAGTTGGAGGTTTACGAGATTAGTGTTCGGATTACTTCTGGTATCACGCGTCTGCATAAACCATCTGTAATCGCCAAGCAACGATCAATGCTAACAGTGCAACGATCGATACAACTCCAATCGCCTAGTAACGATCGGCACAAGAAGGTGCAATGGTCGATGCTATGCGATTATGAAACCTGCGACAAAGAGAAAACAAAGAAAAAATCAGTAAACAAAAATAAAAATAAAAATCCTAGTAAAAACCCTAAGTTCGAAGCTATCGAAGACTCTAAGAGTCCCCGACAACGGCGCCAAAAACTTGATAGGTTGTAAGTTTTACCCTATACTAACTTCAAGTGCACAGTATATCAATGTAGTATTTAGGGATCGAATCCACGAGGTCTCTAGGCAACGATAGGATTAGAACTAAAAAGATTAAACTAGGAGAAAGCAAATTGTATTGAATTAACTAAAAAGCAAGCAAGAAAGTAAATCAGTAGCAAGTTGTGGTTGTAAGCAATAAACTAAGGGCGCTAAATCTAGGACGTTCTCAGGAAATCAGACAAGCAGATAAATCATTTAGTCATGATCTAATTAAACTCAGTTCTAGAACTCAAACACAAATATAGAATTAACCAACTGTCGTTGCGAGAATTCTCTAAGTCTAAGTGCAGCAATCCAAATTCCTTTGCAATTACTAACAGATTAAACCAGCTTTAATTCTAAGTTCGATATATTCACAATCTAATTAAACCAAATCCTTTGCGAGTAATTAAATTGCTCAACCTAAATAGTTCAGATTCTAAACCACACTGTCGTGTCGTATTTAGCAACCTAAGATCTAGATTCTAAGTGATCAGGTTAAAACTAGCATTAAACACAATTTAGTTTAAAGAACATTCTATTGATGTGAATCCTTAACTGAATTAATTATATCTAGCAAGTCATGAAATCCCTATGAGAAACCCTAAACCTAACTATGAAACTACTCAGACATAGAATATGAAGACATAATCAATGAATTAATAGATATCATAAAAGAGATTAGAATAGTAAAAGGGGTTCGAAAACTTCTTCAAAACAAAGTGTAGTACAAGATCAGATCAGCCCCAAAAGCTCTAAAAACTTTCTGCTCTAAGTTATGATAGCGTCTGTAAAACTGAAGTTAAAAACCTAATTAAATAGCTAAAACACGACTTGGGGCTTCTGTGTAAATATTTGGAACTTCTGGGCAACTTTGCAATATCAGCATTCTTCATTAAACCGACGCCGAGACTGGCCCAACTCGCTGTGCATCGATCGATGCAAATGTGCGTCGATCGACACACTACTCTGTTTCGGTCAGTGAGCTTCACCTCTCGGGTCAAATCTCTAATATGCACCAAATAGCTCCAAAATCTTCACTTCTGCTCCAAACGTACATGTAACTAATAAGACCTGCAAAAGACTCTAAAGAAACACTAATAGACTCTAAAACATACTTATATCATGGTCTAAAACTAGTAAAACCCATGATATATCAATATGCGAATGTAGTACTTAGGGTATCGAATCCACAAGGACTCATGGTCACACGGCCGATTATATGTTGTCAAGTTAAGCTAAATCAATTCAAGAAAGCAGTAAACAAAAAACAAGTAAACAGGAAGGTAAATTCAATAAGAGAAAGGCGTCAGACTTAGGAAGTTCTCGGAAATTATGCAATGCTAGACACTTAACTAATCGGATTCAGATTAAACACAGGTTCAAGAACTAGAAACACAATGCTAAACAATCCAACTCTCGCTGAGATTATTTTTATATCTAGCAACCTAGCGATCCAAATCTCTTTGTGACAGAGTTCTAAACAAGCATTAAGAACAGGTTCTATCGGTTCACAATTCTCCTAAACCAAATCTCTTTGTATCTAGTCAAATTTCTCACACTAAGTTCGTTCAGATTATAACTCACACTCTCGTTCTATTGTCAATTATCTCAGATCTAAACCCTAGGTGATCAGTCCAGAATTCAGTATTAAGCACAACTTAGGAGATGAACAAACAGATGGTGAATCCTATTGAATCAATTATCAAACAAGCATAAAACCCTTATGAGAATTCCTAAATCAAACTAGGTGACTACTCAGACATATTATCAATCAAACAATACATCATTGAATAGAAAACCAAAGATTGAATAGATAAAAGTAAAGGGGTTCGAAATCCTTCTCTCAAGGTTATAAGTAGCAAGAATCAGCCCATAGCCAAAATCTCTCAATCTCCAAAGCAAGAACAAAAGAACAAAAGTAGAAGATAGAATATTGAGTCTGCTCTCAAAAACCTAATTAAAAATCACTAAACACATTTTGGGGCTAAATTAGAATTAGGGAAACTTCTGGGCAATTCTGCAATTCTTCAAAATATGTCTTAAACTCGCGGTCGCTCTAAGTGTCGACCGACATCAAGGTTAGTGTCGTTCGACATCCAGTCGTGGTCGAGACACCAACTTCAGCTCGTTGCACAAATCACCATAAACGTCCTATAATTCCATCTTTTGCTCCAAACGCAAGCCTACCTGTAGAAGACTCAATAGACTCTAAAAACCAGGTTAAAGACTCAATATATACAACTATAAGGATTGAAAACCTATAAAAACCATGATATATCAACTCTCCCACACTTAGCTCTTGCTTGCCCTCAAGCAAGTAAAGAACCAAATCACAAGAAAGAGGTTTGAAAACTCAGAAACTCATTTCGTCCTAGGAACTTTCACATTCATATTCACTTAGTAAACCACTGAAAACTTTCCTGCAGAGCTCAAGACCACAATGTACTTTCTCCACACTTAGAAACTGTCCCAAGTAAACTCCACAATCAGATTAGGACATTCAAGTTCACCACACTAGCCTCTGTATACAATTTAGTGTGGTCTCACAGAGGGAGTATCGAATCAAAGGACACATGGAGTCGACCCATTCAGTGTCTGACCACCAAACTGTCGGTTTCTGGTTTCTTTCTTTTCCCTTTCTCCCTTAGCACTGATTTTTCCCCACTGGGTATCATTTTATTTTTTCTATCAGTGCTCTTCCCTTTTTATTGGGGTTTAACTTTAGATCTTTCCATGGATACACAGGAGGTAATAGGGGTCTCTACCACTCCCGTGACCACTTCGAAGCTACTAGCTTATCCTCGGTTTTTATCTCTCTTTTTTTTTACTTTCAAGGGAGGGGAAAATCAGAAACCATACTTTAGACAGGATCACAGGCTGTGCCAAACACATTAGAGGAATCCGACCCAAAGATTACCAAGCCCCTAAGTGAGAAATTAGAGTCAAGATTAGAAGTGAGACTAGTGGTGGATCCTCTGAATACCTGGTTAGATATGGATGTCCTTGGTAAGTTGATTTGTGTGGTGTTTTCTAATAGTCATAGAGCTCCTGCAAGTCTGCCCAATGGTCACTTAGTTCCTGTTCCGGCGAAAAATTTCCTCGAAAATCATAGTTTCATACTGATTTTGACTCAATAAAACAATTTGAAAAACAAGTGAAAACAAAGGACTGACTCTAAGAAAATAAAACAAAATGTCAGTAGTCACCTCCCCCACACTTAGACTGCACTGTCCCCAGTGCAATTGTAGTATGAGATCGCTATAAATTAAACTGGAACCAAAGAATTTTTTAGCTGAAAATCTTACCTGCTGTCGATGTCGACCGACATCAATGGTGATGTCGACCGACAATGATGTATGCAAAACTGTTTCTTACGGCTCTGACATACAAAAACCAGAAAATCAAAAGATTCAAGGACGAAGACTCAAAAAGAAACGAAAACTAACCTACAGTGGGTTGCCTCCCACTCAGCGCTCGTTTAACGTCAATAGCTTGACCGTAATGCGATCAGGCATTGGTTGGATTATCCAGATGGACAATGTTGCCTTCTGGAATCTCAGCTTTTACCCAGTAATGTTTCACCCTTTGCCTATTGACTATGAACTCCTCGCCTTTAGAATTCATCAAGACAACAGCTCCATGCGGTCTAGCCTCCTTAACGGTGAATGAACCTGACAAACAAGAACGCAACTTCCCAAGAAACAATGTTAGACGAGAGTTGTAAAGAAGTACCTGATCAATTGGTTCGAAGTTGCGTGAGATGATCTTCTTATCATGATATGCCTTCATATGCTCCTTGTATAGCTTTGAATTCTCATAGGCATGATGGCGAATTTCATCTAACTCATTCAGTTGTATCAAGCGCCTCTCAACTGCAGGTTTGAGATCATAGTTCATCTGTTTGACAGACCATCTAGCCTTGTGTTCTAGCTCAACTGGAAGGTGACAAGATTTCCCATAGAGTAGATGGAATGGTGTAGTACCCAGTGGCGTCTTAAACACAGTCCTGTAAGCCCACAACGCATCATCTAGCTTAGTAGACCAGTCCTTCCTAGTCTTTCCCACTGTCTTTTCCAGAATCTCTTTGATCTGTCTGTTAGAAACTTCTACTTGTCCACTAGTCTTAGGGTGATATGGAGTATCCACACAATGATTAACACCATGCCTTTTAAGCAAATTCTCGAAGACCTTGTTGATAAAGTGAGTTCCACCATCGCTTATCACAATCCTAGGTACTCCAAATCTGGGGAAGATAATAGTCTTAAACAGCTTAAGAACTACTGAAGAATCGTTGGTCGGACTTGCAATCACTTCAACCCACTTAGATACATAGTCCACAGCAACCAATATATATTTGTTCCCATAGGAAGATGGAAACGGACCCATGAAATCGATGCCCCAGCAATCAAAGACTTCAACCTCAAGGATAAAGTTTTGTGGCATCTCATGTCTCTTGCTTATCTTCCCCCTCCTCTGACACACATCACACTGAGAGATGAATAACTGAGCATCCTTGAACATTGTAGGCCACCAAAAGCCTGCTTGAAGAACCTTAGACACTGTCTTGAATGTAGCAAAGTGTCCAGCATACTCAGAACCATGGCAGTGGTATAACACATCATCAACTTTGCACTCAGCAATGCAACGTCTGTAGATACCATCAGAGCAGTGTTTGTACAAGTAAGGCTCATCCCAGTAATAGCGCCTGATTTCCCTAAGGAACTTCTTCTTAGCATAGCCTTTAAACACCTCAGGCTCATCATCTGTAGCAAGGTAGTTGGCTATGTCAGCGTACCAAGGTCTAGTGGAGTGAGAACCTTGGGTGACTGCAGTTATGAACGCGCTAGCTTCGTTGTCGAGAGTTGCAGCCTGCGATCGCAGCTGGTGTCGACCGACATCAGCGTTGATGTCGACCGACATCGTGCCTAATCGGCCAATTGGTGTCGAGGTCGATCGATTATCGTCCACTTTTTCGAGTCGGATGTCGACCGACATCAACTGAGTGTCGACCGACACTGACCCTGTAATCCGTGTAGAGAGCAGTGAACTCGCAGAAACAGCCTGAAAACTTGTCTCAACTTTATATATGTTCTCTTCTGGTAGAGAATCATCTATAGGAACATCCTCATCGATCCTAATCTGTGACAAGTGATCAGCAACACCATTCTCTACTCCTTTCTTGTCTCTCACCTCGATGTCAAACTCTTGGAGCAATAGAATCCATCTCAGCAACCTTAGCTTAGCATCTTTCTTCTGCATCAGATACTTAAGCGCAGAATGATCAGTATGTACAATTACCTAGGATCCAATTAGGTAGGAACAAAACTTCTCAAATGCAAACACAACTGCCAACAGTTCCTTCTCAGTGGTTGCATAGTTCCTTTGAGCATCATCAAGGGTTCTACTTGCATAATAGATAGCATGGAGCTTCTTGTCCTCTTCTGCCCAAGCACAGCTCCTACTGCATAATCACTAGCATCACACATTACCTAAAAAGGAAGACTCCAGTCCGGAGGTTGCACAATTGGAGCAGAGATCAAAGCTTGTTTTAGCTCTTTGAATGCAGCATGACACTCATCTGTGAACTCGAACTTCACATCCTTGCAAAGAAGTGCTGTGAGTGGTCTAGCTATCTTGCTGAAGTCTTTAATAAATCTTCTGTAAAAACCAGCATGCCTAAGAAAACTCCTAATTCCCTTCACTGAATCTGATGCTTGCAGTCCTATCATCACCTCAATCTTAGCTCTATCCACCTCAATTCCTGCCTCAGAGACTCTATGCCCAAGTACAATGCCATTCTTGACCATAAAATGACATTTTCCCAATTCAAAACCAGGTGCTTTTCCTCACAGCGAGCTAGCACCTTGCATAGATTATCCAGACAGGCGTGGTAAGATGGTCCGTAGACAGAAAAGTCATCCATGAAGACCTCCATAAAATCTTCTATCATGTCCGTAAAGATGGACATCTTGCACCTCTGAAACATAGCAGGAGCATTACACAGTCCAAATGGCATTCTGCGGTATGCAAAGGTGCCATAGGGACAGGTAAATGTGGTCTTCTGGGTGGATAGGGATCTGGAAGAAACCAGAATAGCCATCCAAAAAGCAGTAGTATGGATGACTCGCCAACCTCTCCAACATCTGATCAATGAAAGGAAGTGGAAAGTGGTCTTTCCTGGTGGCTGCATTCAGCTTCCTGTAGTCTATGCACATCCTGTGACAAGTTATTTTCCTTGTAGGGATCTGCTCATTCTTCACCACAGTGACTCCTCCCTTCTTAGGAACCACATGAACTGGGCTGACCCAATTACTGTCGGAGATAGGATAGATGACCCCAGCTTGCAGCAGCTTCATGATCTCCTTCTTCATAACCTCTTTCAGGTTGGGATTCAAACGCCTCTGATTCTCAATTGACGACATGCTCTCATCCTCAAGGTATATCCTATGCATGCACAAGTCTGGAGAGATACCTGAAATATCATCAAGAGAATAGCCAAGAGCTTTGCGATGCTTGCGCAGCTTGCTTAGCAGTAAGGTGAGTTCTGCGTTATTTAAATCAGCACTGACTATTATAGGATAGGTGGAGTTTTTACCTAGGCACGCATACTTGAGGCCCACAGGTAGCTGTTTCAGCTCGATCTTTGGAGATCTCTCCTCGCTCCAATCTGTCGCAACTGGTGTCGACCGATTACCCTGTGGTGTCGGTCGACACTGTATATCATCAGCGACTTCCAAGCTCATCACTTGCTCGGTAACGTCCATCAGCTTCAAATACCCAGCAACAACATCATCCTCCAGCTCCAAATCACTCTCAGAACTCATCAGAGCTCTCTCCAAAGGATCAGCACGATGCATTTGATTGAGGAATTCTGCAGCCAGATTCTCAATCGTATCAACATAGAAGGTCTGCCCATCAATGGTAGGGTGTCTCATCAGCTTATCTATGTCAAAATTCATCACCAGATCACCCACATTGAGACCAATTTTCCCTCTTTTCACATCAATGATGGCACCAGCTGTAGCTAGGAATGGTCTGACTAGGATAAGAGGATCCTTAGGCTCATCATTGTACTGCAAGACTACGAAGTCAGTTGGGATAACACATTCACCAATCTTTACTGGTACATCCTCCAAGAGGCCCTTAGGAATCCTTATGGAGCGATCTGCTAGAATCAAGGATATCCTAGTAGGTGTGAAATATGTCATTCCCATCTGCTTAACAACTGAATATGGCATTAGATTGACGCTTGATCCCAAATCACACAATGATCTCTCAAATATGTCTCTGAAGATGGTACAATCCAAGACAAAGATCCCTGGGTCTTTTTGCTTCTCGGGAACTCTGTTTAAAATAACAGCACTACAGACCTTAGTGATCATCATCACACACTCGTCATCTCCCATATCAGAAGTCAACATCTGCTTCAAACACCTCTTCAACACTGGGTTAATGCTAACAGCATCCATTAATGGAATTGGAAGAGTTAGCTTGCTCAGCATAGCCATGTACTTAGTCTTGAACCGTTCAAACTTAGATCGCTTCGGGTTCCTCGGGAAAGGTACCTTGGGTTTGTACACCTTCCCAACAGCTACATGAGTTTTCATCGGAATTTCTGTCTCTGTACGGTTCTGGTGTCGACCGATTTCAGCCCGGTGTCGGTCAGCGTCGGTCGGTTTCATCCTGTCATCGAGCTCAAAATCGACCTCGGTCGATTTCCGTCCGTCACGAGAACTCGAAGAAACTGGTGTCGCCCGATTACCAGTGGTAGTGTCGGTCGACGTCCGTCTCGGAGCTTCATATTCTTCTTCAAATTCCTATATCTCTTCGATCTCTTTATCAGTGATCTGCCTAATGGGGATGGTATGCAGCTCCTTCCCACTCCTCAGTGATATAGCATTGCAGTGATGCTTGGGATTGGTATCTGTACTCCCTGGGAGAATCCGGCTTGCCTCTGAATAGCTCCAGCAGTTTGAGCAACTTGAGAATCTAATTGCTTCATGTGTGTGCTCAAGGACTCAAACTTCCCATTAAGCTCTGTGTAGACATCATCTAGCTTTTTGTTGAAATCCACAGCAGTCCTTGTCTGACCTTCCAGCAACTGTTCCATCATAGCTTCCAGCTTACTCTCACGAGCATTGGTAGCAGGAGGTGTCTGATATGAAGATTATCCATATGTCCTCTGATAGGAGTTGTTCTGCTGAAAAGGCTTCTGGTAACCAGCATTCTGACCATACCCAGAAGAGTTTTGATTGCTTGTGAAAGCACTCTTCTGTCCACCATTAAAGAACTTGTCCCCTTGTTGATTCCCAAACTTGTTTCCTTTGAATCCAGAACCACTGATGTAGTTCACATCCTCTTAAGTGCAGCCTTCTTCATCCTCAAAACTTCAACGTCCTGAGCAAAGTGAACAGCTTTCTTACCAGTCAACAAGCTGTGAACACTATCCAGCTGCTTTTTAATCTCAGATATATGCATGTGATCCATCTTTCCACCAGAATCTTTCCTTCTCTGATCTGCAGTCTTAGTGCTGTTACTACTCACCAAGTTCTCAATCAACACTCTATCCTGCTCGGGAGTCTTTGTGTTGAAGTTACCATTGCTGGCAGCATCCAACGCAGACTGGTACCAGAGATCCACACCTCTGAAGAAAATGACCAGCAACTGAACTTCAGAGAATCCATGGTGAGGACAATCTCGTTGGTACATATTAAACCTTACCCAAGCTGACTTAAGTGTCTCTGTAGGTCCCTGAGTGAATGTCATAAGATCCTGTCTGAGCTGATCTGAGTGAGAATCATCATAGAAGTGTCGCAGGAACTCTCTCTTCACGCCATCCCAAGTAGTCAACTTCCCATGTGGAAGTTGCTTCAGCCAAGCAACAGTCTCTCCAGTGAGAGAATATGGGAAAAGTTTCAGATAAAGGAAGTCATAATCCACCCCGTTGTACTTCATTCCAGTGATGAAGGCTTCAAAATCCTCAATATGATCCATGGGTTGCTCATGTGGGAGACCATGGAAGGGGTGCTGTCTCAGCATAGAGTAATAGACAGTCTTGATCTCAAAGTCATTTCTCTCAAAAGGTGGAGGAACAATGGCTGACCGGTTAGCATAAAACTCATCCGGACGGCTGTAGTCAACAAGAGTCCTCTCAGCAATGACCATCTGCCTCTGATCTTGAGGCTGTTCAGGTTCAGGATCAGGGATCACTCATCCCTCAGCATCAATCCTTTGCCCCTGATCATTGTAGGCGTTGTTTTGTTGGTCTCTCAGAACTCCTTCAGCATCTGATCTCAAAATCAAACGATTGTTCATCATTCTTGTTCTTTGACCCTTTCTGTTCGTTCTCTCTAGTTTAGCAAGTTCCTCAAGTCCAAGGTTCAAAAGTTCTTCGCTCTGGTTGCTTCGGGTATTTCGACTAGGCATACACTGACTTCAAAACACTGTTTCGAAGTCGATGTCGAGCGACACTAAAGGTGATGTCGGTCGACACTGGATGCGTCTGTTAATTCCTGCAGCAACAAAACAAGCCAAACCGAGAAAAATCAGTAACAAATAAGATAAAAACGACTTAGACTAAACTCTAAAACAAAATCTATCGGCGAACTCAGTTGAGTCCCCGGCAACGGCGCCAAAAACTTGATAGGTTAAGAATTATCCCTATTCTACTGCAAGTGCACAGATATGCGAATGTATTACTTAGGGTATCGAATCCACAAGGACTCACGGTCACACGACATATTATATGTTGTCAAGTTAAGCTAAATCAATTCAAGAAAGCAGTAAACAAAAAGCAAGTAAACAGGAAGGTGAATTCAATAAGAGAAAGGCATCAGACTTAGGAAGTTCTCGGGAATTATGCAATGCTAGACACTTAACTAATCGGATTCAGATTAAACACAGGTTCAAGAACTAGAAACACAATGCTAAACAATCCAACTCTCGCTGAGATTATTTCTATATCTAGCAACCTAGCGATCCAAATCACTTTGTGATCCTAGAGTTCTAAACAAGCATTAAGAACATGTTCTATCGGTTCACAATTCTCCTAAACCAAATCTCTTTGTATCTAGTCAACGTGCTCACACTAAGTTCGTTCAGATTATAACTCACACTCTCGTGCTATTGTCAATTATCTCAGATATAAACCCTAGGTGATCAGTCCAAAATTCAGTATTAAGAACAACTTAGGCGATGAACAAACAGATGGTGAATCCTATTGAATCAGTTATCAAACAAGCATAAAACCCTTATGAGAATTCCTAAATCTAACTAGGTGGCTACTCAGACATATTATCAATCAAACAATACATCATTGAATAGAAAACCAAAGATTGAATAGATAAAAGTAAAAGGGTTTGAAATCATTCTCTCAAGGTTACAAGTAGCAAGAATCAGCCCCTAGCCAAAATCTCTCAATCTCCAAAGCAAGAACAAAAGTAGAAGATAGAATATTGAGCCTGCTCTCAAAAACCTAATTAAAAACCACTAAACACGTTTTGGGACTAAATTAGAATTAGGAAAACTTCTGGGCAATTCTGCAATTCTTCAAAACATGTCTTAAACTCGCGGTCGCTCTTAGTGTCGACCGACATCAAGGTTAGTGTCGGTCGACATCCAGTCGTGGCCGAGACACCAACTTCAGCTCATTGCACAAATCACCAGAAACATCCTATAATTCCATCTTTTTCTCCAAACGCAAGCCTACCTATAGAAGACTCAATAGATTCTAAAAACCAAGTTAAAGACTCAATATATACAACTATATCATGGTTGAAAACCTATAAAAACCATGATATATCAGCAACGAGCGATGGACAGAGGATCCCGGATGACCTAGCCGTCTATGCCAAATCAAGTTTCCCGTGGTGAGAGCGAGAGAGGGCGTGGACGGAGACACCGAGTAAAGAGGACCTGGGCTATCACATCGGAGCAGTAATTTCCTGGTTTTCAGATCCATAATAGAGAAACCAAGAGGGTCAAAATCGATAGAGCAATTGTTATCAGTGACAAATCGTCGAACAAAAACAAGGTTTTTAACAATGGATGGGCAAACAAGCACATTTGATAATGAAAGAGGACGAGATGTGCTTGGTATGAAAGAGCAACCGGATTTCGTAACAGGAGCAAAAGAACCCATTACCAACTAAAACCGAAGGAGTGATGCTCGAATTAAAGACAGAAGTGAGATTACCTAGGTTACCGTTTATGTGATCCGTTGCACCTGAGTCCATATACCAAGTTGGATCATTTGGCTGCTGAATTGTCATCGTGTTGAAAGCATTCGCTAAAGCCATGGGGACCAAGTTTGACAATGATGCTCCAGATTACATGGTGTGCGCAACATGCGCTTCATGTTGAGGGCTCGTATGCCGTGGCTGATAAGGTCAGAGAACACCAGGCTGCGACGACTGCAAGGACGGAAGAGAGTAAGCCGGTGCAGCTGGATCCATTTGTTGACCGCCTGGATAGTATTGGTATGGCCACTGAGAGGACTATACGACCAGGGTGGGTAGCCAAAACCACCGTTATGATACTGGTGAGAGCCGGATTGATTGTAGCGTCCTTTGCCACGGTTGCCACGTCCTCCACGTCCGCGGTTGTTCTTGTTGCCATTTGATGAGGACATCAGCTTGACCGACACTGAGTTGAAAGAGCAAGACGGACCAGGCTCTACCAAGAAGCTGGCCGACCTGTTTTCGACCATGCGAGATGTACCAAGGACACGTTCGGGACAACGACAGATACAGGCTGAATTCAACAATGCCATGGAGAAGCTTATCTCGAGGACAAGCCTAGAAGACATCACGACCCAACTAGGCCAGCTGGATCAAGAACAACATGTCCTGAACCAGTTGGCTTGGAGGATGATCCATACTGAAGCTGGCGGCCCATTTGATCAGACCACGCCCTGGCCCATACTCCGGACGCACGGACCGACCATGATCTTCTGCATCAAGCCAGATGATCCTTTGACCGGTCTGTCTCTGGGATAAAGATCATACTCTTTTCCCTTGTGAAGTTTTGTCCCAAATGGGTTTTCTTCACAAGGTTTTAAACGAGGTGATCCGAGGCCCATTCATTAGAGAGACAGGCCGGCCTCTCTCTTCTTTTGCGACCAAGACTTCCATTTTTGGTCTTATCTTATTTCTTTTATGTTCTTTGTTTTCTTTGGTTAATTTTCGATGGCCCATGAGGTTTTCTGGTCCATCTTGTAAATCATAAAAACTCTTTTCTGATTAAAAAAAAAACCAAGTAAGTTTAAACTAAGAAAACCCTAAGGAATATGTGATCTCTTTCTCTCCACTGCGCGGCTGTCCCTTTGGAGGATCGAAGTCTCTTGGTTTTTGCTTGCTGTTCAGATTGTTCTCAGAATTCTCATTGCTCAATTGTTCCTAGTCCATCACCAACTGACCAAGCTGAGAGTGCCTTCGGCCAGTAGCTTGGTCCCATCCATTCACCACCACTCGGTTGTCAATCACCTCATCTTGCCATCTCACATCATCTGGTATCAGAGCTTTAAAGCTCCTGACCAGTATGGTTGTCTCTTCTCCTTTGCTTAGTTTCACTTTTGTTTTGCTTTGTTCTCTTAAAACCGAAAAAATAAAAAAAAAACAAAATTGGTTAGGTTGCTAGTGTTTCGTTCAATCTGGATTTGAATCTGAATTTGGGTTGCTAGTAGCTGCTGTTTGATTACTGTTGAGTGTTCTTGTTTCTGTTGTGTTACTTTTTTAAACTGGAAATCAAAAAAAAATGCTTGGATCGATTTGATTGTTGTTGAGAAAACCGGCCGCTAGGGTTCTCTCTCTAGCGAGTAGCTTATGCTTGTTATCTTTTGTCCGATTTCTTGCTCTTGGTTCTTATAGTTTCTGTTGCTAGTTATTACTTGTCTCTGTTGCTTTGCTTTCTTCAGCAAGAGGAAGAAGGGTAGAAGCCGGCTGCTAGGTTGGTAGTGGTTAGAGCCGGCCGCGATTTAGCATTAGGGTTCTTGTGTTGCGGCTCAAATTGTCTGAAACTTGGTTTAGCTCTGATTATTTTCATTCATTTAACCTCGGTTTAGCTCTTTCTTTTATAGTTCTAGTCAAAAAAAAAAAATTTAATCTGAGTTTCGGTATTATCTTTTTTTTTTTGCTTGCGGTCTCTCTTTGTTTCCTTTTCGGGTTGACTGCGTTTTCCTTTTCTTTAGTTCTTTCCGTTTCTATTCTGTGGTGCGTTTGATTTGTTTGTTGAGTGTGCATGCATAATGGCCGAAGAGCAAGTCCATCAAGGCGGCCCAACTGACCTCACTCAGATCCTAGCTGCTATCCAGACGATCGGAGCCCGACTGGACCATTTGGAGCGTCCCGGCGAGTATCAACCTCGGCCGGAAGATCAGCAGCCTCGACCCAGCGCTTTCCAGCCTCGACCAGGGGAGCGTCAGCACGGACCAGAGGTCCCACATCTTCGGAACGACTAGCAACGTCGACCTGGTCAGCACCATGGGCGAGTTGAGCGGCCCGAGCGCTTCCATGACGTCCGACTGGACGACACATACGAAGAGACGGATGAGCTTGATGACGGACGGCACTGGCCTTGACCACCATACCAGTGTGACCCTGTTCACCGAGGACGCATACGAGAACAAGAGGTACAACGTCCCTATCCTAATGATATCAAGCTAAAGCCTCCTACTTTTGCAAGAAAAGTGGACCCGGAGGCATATCTAGACTGGGAGCGGAGGATGGAGCATATTTTTGACCATTACGGCTATCCCGAAGCCAGGAAGATATCTCTAGCAGTGGCCCAGTTCACAGGACATGCCCTATTATGGTGGGACCGGGACGCTGCGGAACGAAGGTGCCATCGTACGAGCCGATCACTACGTGGACTGACATGAAGTTCCAGCTAAGGCGCATGTATGTTCCTGCCCATTTCAATAGAGATTTTCAGAAACGTTTTTGTAAGTTGATGCAGGGAACTAAGACGGTCGAAGAGTATTTCGAAGAGTTCGAGCAATTGCGGAATAGACTTGAGCTAGACGACTCCGAAGAGACCCTGATGGCCCAGTTCGCGGATGGACTAAACGAGAGGATCGCTCGAAAGGTAGATATTCAACCTTACCACGATATGCCCGAATTGTTGCACTTGTGTATACAGGTTGAGCAACACAACAAATGGAAGTCAGCGACCACAACCCGGGGTAGGACCAGCACGCCTTGGACCGCGCCAACTCCTCGGCCCGTGGACAAAGGTAAGTCGGTTGAGGTCGATTCCAGGTTCAAGAAGCCGACCATTGAGACGTCTAAGCCCAACCAACCAGACCTAGGTAAGTCCACTAGTACGTCCCGTTCTAGAGATATCACATGTTTTAAGTGTCAGGGTAAAGGACATATGGCTTGAGACTGTCCGAACCGGAGGATCATGATCTTGAACGAAGCCGGTGAGTACGAGTCTCAGGATGAACAGGAGGATGAAGACATGGAGGAACTTGACGCAGGGACGCCCATAGAGTATTCTGACTCTGGAGAGCTATTGGTGATCAGGAGAGCTCTCAGCGAGCTTGTTGATCCCGAGAGGGTTCAACGCGAGAACATCTTCCACACTCGCTGTACTGTGAACAGCAAGGTATGTAGTCTTATTATTGATGGTGGATCTTGTACTAACGTGGCCAGCAGGAACATGGTCGATAAGCTCGGTCTTCAAGTGACTAAGCACCCACGACCGTACCGACTTCGGTGGCTGAACGATGACACGGAGACCCGGATCGCAGGTCAAGTAACCGTACCTTTCAGCATTGGGTGATATCACGATCAGGTAGTATGCGACGTAGTTCCTATGCAGGTTGGACACCTATTGCTCGGCCGACCATGGCAGTTCGATAAGGAGTCCTTGCACAACGGGCGGACCAACCATTACTCGTTCATGCATGACAAGCGAAAGTACCAGCTCGCGCCTCTTACACCGCAGGAAGTGCATGAGATGCAACTGTATCTTGCCAAGGATAAAAAGAACCGTAAGACCAATCTTATTATTTCTTCGCATTCAGTTTCCAGAGCTATTGTTCAAAACACGCAGGTACTACTGATGATCTTTAGGGAGACTTTACACTCGTGTTCAGACGAAGTAGAGTTGCCCCAAGAAGTTGTGTCTTTGTTGGACAGGTTTAAGGATGTGTTTCCGGACGAGATTCCAGCCGACCTACCCCCTATCAGAGGCATTGAGCATCAGATCGATCTTGTGCCTGGAGCAGCCCTACCCAACCGACCAGTGTACCGGGTGAATCCGACCGAATCCAAGGAGTTGGAGAAACAGGTACATGACCTCATGTCCAAAGGCTATATCCGAGAGAGCCTCAGCCCATGTGCCGTTCCGGTCTTGTTGGTTCCCAAGAAAGATGGGACTTGGAGGATGTGCGTCGACTGCCGGGCCATCAACAACATCACCATCAAGTACAGGCATCCCATACCACGGCTGGACGACATGTTGGACGAGCTACACGGAGCGTCTGTATTCTCTAAGATCGATCTACGCAGCGGATACCATCAGGTTCGAATGAAGGAAGGCGACGAGTGGAATACGGCTTTCAAGACTAAACAAGGCCTTTATGAGTGGCTGGTCATACCATTCGGCCTTACCAATGCGCCCAGTACGTTCATGCGCCTCATGAACCAGGTCTTAAGGGCCTACATCAGTAAGTTCGTAGTTGTTTATTTCGATGATATATTAATCTATAGTCGATGTTTTGCTGATCATCTGGTGCACCTTGAGCAAGTAATAGATACTCTTCGACAGGAGGGTCTTTATGCGAACCTCAAGAAGTGCACCATCTGCACTGATAACTTGTCTTTCTAGGTTTTGTTGTAAGCTCGCAGGGATTACAGGTTGATCAAGAGAAGGTCAATGCCATTGAGGATTGGCCAACCACGAGCACGATCGGCCATGTCAGAAGTTTTCATGGCCTGGCAAGTTTCTACCGGCGCTTTGTGAAGGACTTTAGCATTGTGGCAGCTCCACTTACAGTCGTGATCAAGAAAGACGTCTCGTTCAAATGGGGCCAATCGCAGGAGACCGCATTCCAGAACCTCAAGGATTTGCTAACCCATGCTCCTATTTTGGTTTTGCCTAATTTTGATAAGACCTTTGAGATTGAGTGTGATGCCTCAGGTTTAGGAATTGGAGCTGTCCTGACACAAGGAGGGCGACCAGTAGCCTATTTTAGCGGGAAGTTGAGTGGAGCCACGCTCAACTATCCTACCTATAACAAGGAGTTGTATGCGTTGGTTAGGTCCTTGGAGACTTGGCAGCATTACTTGCTGGCCGAGGAGTTTGTTATTCACACCGACCACGAGACGCTCAAGCATCTGAGAGGACAGACGAATCTGAAGAGGAGGCACGCTAAGTGGCTTGAGTTCGTGGAGACCTTTCCGTACATCATCAAATACAAGAAGGGAAAGGAGAACGTAGTAGCTGATGCACTGTCAAGGAGATACACACTGATCAGCACCATGGAGGCCAAAGTCTTGGGATTTGAACTTATTAAAGAGGATTATGATACTGACCCTGATTTTGGTGAAAATTTTCAGGAATGCAGCAAGGGACCGAAGGGAGTTTTCTACTTGCACAACGGATTCCTGTTCAGAGGGAAGCGGCTGTGCATCCCTAAAGGATCGATGAGGGAGCTTCTGATCCGAGAATCCCATGTTGGAGGACTGATGGGACACTTTGGCGTGGACAAGACACTGAGCGTCCTAGTTGAGCACTTTTATTGGCCACATCAGAAACGAGACACGGAGCGTTTCTGCTCCAAGTGCATCACATGCCTTAAGTCCAAGTCCAAGTCACATCCTCACGGTCTTTACTTACCTTTGCCCATACCTAACCGACCATGGGTCGATATTTCTATGGATTTTGTGCTTGGTTTGCCTAAGATCAGAAACAAGGATGCGATCTTCGTTGTGGTCGACCGGTTCTCAAAGATGGCTCACTTCATACCGTGTTCTAAGACGAACGATGCGACCCAGACAGCCGACCTCTTCTTCAAAGAAGTGGTCCGACTGCACGGACTGCCACGGACTATCGTCTCGGATCGTGATCCGACCTTCCTAGGCCACTTCTGGAGGACGTTGTGGAGGAATCGTGGTACCAAGCTACTGTTCTCGACCACTTGTCATCCACAGACAGATGGGCAGACCGAGGTCGTGAACCGGACTCTCTCAGCCCTCTTAAGGGCCACGATTGGTAAAAATTTGTCATATTGGTTGGATTGCATTCCTTTTGTTGAGTTTGCGTATAATAGTGCCAAACACTCTGCTACTAAGATGTCTTCTTTTGAGGTTGTTTATGGATTTAAGCCAGATACGCCACTTGATCTGAAGCCACTGCCAGCATTGGAGTTCATCAATCTTGATGGAGAGCGCAAGGCTGAGGCCGTCGCCAAGCTGCACCAGACGGTCAAGGAGAACAACAAGAAGAGGACGGAGAAGTACAAGAAGCAAGCCGACAAACACAGGAAGGAGGTCGCCATTAGGCCAGGCGACTGGGTTTGGGTTCACATGCGACCTGAATGGTTCCGAAACAAGAGGAAGTCCAAACTTGCCCCACGTGGAGATGGACCGTTCCGGGTCCTGAATAAGATCAACGACAACGCCTACCAATTGGAACTCCCAGGTGAGATGAGTATATCGTCGAGTTTTAATATTGCTGATTTGTCTCCTTATTGTGCAGGTGATACCGTTCTGAGGCCAGAACCTCTTCAAGAGGGTGGGAATGATGAGGACATCAGCTTGACCGACACTGAGTTGAACGAGCAAGATGGACCAGGCTCTACCAAGAAGCTGGCCGACCTGTTTCCGACCATGCGAGATGTACCAAGGACACGTTCGAGACAGCGACAGATACATGCTGAATTCAACAATGCCATGGAGCAACTTATCTCGAGGACAAGCCTAGAAGATATCACGACCCAGCTAGGCCAGCTGGATCAAGGACAACCTGTCCTGAACCAGTTGGCCCGGAGGATGATCCATACTGAAGCTGGCGGCCCATTTGGTTAAACCACGCCCTGGCCCATACTCCGGACGCACGGACCGACCATGATCTTCTGCATCGAGCCAGATGATCCTTTGACCGGTCTGCCTCTGGGATAAAGATCATACTCTTTTTCCCTTGTGAAGTTTTGTCCCAAATGGGTTTTCTTCACAAGGTTTTTAACGAGGTGATCCAAGGCCCATTCATTAGAGAGACAGGCCGGCCTCTCTCTTCTTTTGCGACCAAGACTTCCATTTTTGGTCTTATCTTATTTCTTTTATGTTCTTTGTTTTCTTTGGTTAATTTTCGATGGCCCATGAGGTTTTCTGGTCCATCTTGTAAGTCATAAAAACTCTTTTCTGATTAAAAAAAACAAGTAAGTTTAAACTAAGAAAACCCTAAGGAATAGGTGATCTCTTTCTCTCCACTGCGCGGCTGTCCCTTTGGAGGATCGAAGTTTCTTGGTTTTTCCTTGCTATTCAGATTGTTCTCAGAATTCTCATTGCTCAATTGTTCCTAGTCCATCACCAATCACCCACTGACCAAGCTGAGAGTGCCTTCGGCCAGCAGCTTCGTCCCATCCATTCATCACCACTCGATTGTCAATCACCTCACCTTGCCATCTCACATCACCATTCCAGTTGTTGTTGTTATTGTAAGATTGTTGTTGAGTGGGTTGATTCGCAACATACAACACGGTGGGAGATGATGTGTTTGTATCCATCGTAGAAGGTTGTTTAACTGATCGCTTGAGCCATTCCTCCTCTGCAAGTAGCATCGAGTGAGCGACATGAAAGCTGGGAAACGGAACACGGTGATGGATAACGTTATGGATCCCTTCAAATTTGTCATTAAGACCGTCGAGGCAGTGCATGACAAGAGATCGATCTGTAACAGGTGAGTCAACATTGGCCAACAGATCAGAAAGAGACTTGATCTTACAGCAGTACTCTTGAACCGAGAGATCACCGATGGTGATCGTGCGAAGCTCGTTCTCGAGCTGAAGGGATTGATTCTCCTTATTGTCGTGAAACAGATTCTCCAAGGCAAGCCAGAGTTCGTGAGCAGTGCTCTTAGGCTTGAGGATTGTTTCTGTCAGCGAGTCGGTGATGGTTCCATAAATCCACATTTTTACAAGACCATCACGCTCTTTCCACACTTTCTCGGTTTGAGGTGTGGCAACGGCCGTACCGTCGAGGTTTTCCAAAACTCTGAAAGTCAGACAGTGAGTTTCGAAGGGTTCCCTCCATACGTCGTAATTCATCTTGTCAAGATTGAGCACGATCGGGATGTATGCTCGGATTTAACTGATGCCCCAGGGTTTTTCGGAAGAGGTTAGAGACGATGGATTGACTATGGCAGCCATTGCGATCGAAGTGAGAGAAGAAGGTTGAAAACAAAAGAGAAAGAGAGGCAAAGGAAGAAGACGAAGAAGATAGAAAGAAATCGCAATGAGTTGAAGCTGGATTGCGTTTAAGTGTCTGATACCATGTAAGAGTATAATTCTCTGTGTTCTTCTCATTAACAATCGGCAGATATATATATACAAGTTTATGAGATCTTATAGCTGAGATCCCATACAGATATTGAGATATATGCTAAGAGGATATTCTAACTAATATCCTAACTAACAATTTCTTCTTTAAATATAGGATTATATAATAAGATATCGTGTTTTACAAAATATATATACCTAGTATCTAGCAAGCTTAATTTTACAAGCTCTTAATTTTGAAAAAACGATACTTGACCATCAACTAAATTTTATATTTTGTTTTTCGTGAAAATTACTCCTGGTAGTACAAATTTTAACGTTAATTATTATAGTAGTATTAGGGTCTAGTTTTTATTAGAGTAGTATTCTAAAGTGGTGTAGAAGACTATTGAGTCCTTTCCATAATTTATCCAATTTTATTTTTAATAATAAACTATTTTTTATCCAATGATATATCTAAAAAAAAAATTAACCTAACCCCCTTTTACTCTCATATGTTTCGCATAACCTCTTTTAACAGTTGACGGCGCCTCGTTCGATATCGTCGGAGAAGAAGACAGTGTCGCCGCCATTGATTCGCGCTCGTCAACTCGACGCCTCTTTCGCCGTCGTAGCCAAAGTCGCCGTCCTCGCTAACCTCGCCGATTTCCTCTGTTCACTCCGCTCGATTCCGTTCGAATCCTCTTCACCGGAATCAACGATTCCTTCATTTGTACATGTGATTTCCTTCTGATATTGTTATGTCTCGGATTTGCCAAGGATCTTGTTTGTTTTTTTTTACTCTTATTGTTGTAGATTTAGGTTTCAATTCAAAAGATAAATTTCTCAATATTTTGGATTTGCTTTGTTTGTCTCTCAATATTTCGGATTTGCCAAGGATCTTGTTTGTTTTTTAATGGACGAAATTTTGATGTTAATGGGTACCGGATTTATTTGTTTATGTTACGGATTTAGTTCGTAATGTTACGGATTTATTGTTCAGTATTGCGAGTTGGCGTCAAAGTTATGCTTCTATGTTACATATTTACAAACTTGACAAATTTTCTTTGCTTGTGTAGCTATGGATGGTTCAGAGCGAAAGGAGTATCCTCCTCGTCTCTATGGAGTCGAGAACAGTCCGGATCCAACAAGAAGTTTGAATCATGCAAGCAACCTCCATTTCTTGTTAATAGCGAAACCAATGCTAGGTGATGATGTCTGGGATGCTATGAAGGAATCTTCACTAGGTTGTATCGTGTCACTTGCCGAGAACAAGTTCACATGGTGTGCGAAGACAGTTCACTACTTTCTTACGCATCAGTTGGAAATTCTGAAACCTATGGAGATTTGGTCTTTGCTTGGAGATAACCTCATGCGATTTTCATTGCATGAATTTGCAAGAATTACTGGTCTTGATTGTGGTCCGTATGAGCTTGAAGGTCCTATTGGAATTGATCACACAGAATTATGGAAAAAAATGAAGTTGTCCATAGGTGATGGACCTCATTGGAATGACTTGAATAAAGTGTTAAAGAAGATAGATCGTGCTACGTGGAGTTTCCCACAAAGGAGAAGTGTTGGTTTTATGTGCCTCATCGCCATTGGTGTCTTTGGGTTTCAAAGGGATAGTAGAATGGAGTTCAAGTATGCAAAAAATACTTTGGATCCCATAGTATTCAACAAGTATCCATGGGGGCGCCTAGCATTTGAGGTTTTGATTAGTTCCATCAAAGCTGCTAATCTATCACAGCATACCATTACATTGTGTGGTTTTGTTCATGCATTGCTGGTATGGTCATATGAATCTTTTCCAAAACTGGGAGAGCTATATGGGAAACCAATAAATGTTGATGAAGCAAACCCACTTCTCCGCTGGAAAGGATCTCGGCAGCGGTACAACGTTGATGACGTCCTACTGTCAGCCCAGAAAGAGGAAAACCCGGTATGTTTATCTCTAACGAGATTGTTATCTATATTTTGTTTTGTTTTTACTGTTGCAGATTTGCGTTATGGGTTGCATATTTTCGTTATGTGTTGCAGATTTGTTTTATATGTTGCGGATTAGTCTACTGTGTTACGGATTTGTTATATTTGTTACAAATTTGTTTACGTGTTGCGGATTTGTTTATTGTGTTACGGATTTGTATTATTTGTTGCGGATTTGTTTGCTGTTTTATGTTTTGCGCACTTGTTTAATGGTATCTGGTTTTCATGTAATCTCCAGGTCCGTCTGTCGCATATGACTGTGAAGCCTTATGATGAGATATATCCGGTATGGCCTTCTGATTTACATGACCCTAGAGTGGACGTAATGATTAGAGATATACTCAACGACAATTTGGACAAATCGTTGTGGGGAAAGAGTGGCTGTCTCGATAAGGTCCAGTTAAAGTTTATGATGAAGAGAAAGGAAGAAGGCAAGGGAAGTCTAAAGAGGGATAGTCGAAAGCGTGTAGTCGCTGAGGAGGTTTCTGACGTGAATAAAAAGCCGAAGGTGGATTCAAGTGTGGATGCCGAGATTTTAAAGATAGTAAAGAGTTTAAGTGATAAAGTTGATTGGATGAACAACGAATACACAGACATGTTCAGTAAAATAGAGGGTGCATTGGCTCAAGGAGGCTTGCATCATAAACAGCCGGTGACAAACGTAGAAGTTGGCGACATGTCTTCCGTGAAAAATCAGGTATGTCAGTCGAATTATGGTTCTTTATTAAAAACTCACAGCTCCATCAAGCTAGTTGTTTGATTCGATTATTGTGTTTATGTTTACAGGAAGTTCAAAGCAAGAATCAAGACCACGAAGTGAAGGTGTCTTCTACGAATACACCGGTAAGCGATGCGTCATGCTTTCACTTAGTTGTCTCTATTATATTCAGAATGTGGTATTTACAACGATTGCGCTTTAACAGTCATGGATAGTATCCCCTAACAAAGAACGAAAGGTGGACGCTATGCGGAAAAAGGGTGTCAACGCTAAGGACGCTCCACTCAAGAAGGGTGTCAAGAAACATGAAGCTGGGGAGAAGCCGAATGCTGTGAAGAAGCCTAAGGCTGTGGAGAAGCCTAAGGCTGTAGAGAAGCGTGAGGCTGTGGGTGATAGGTGTATAGTTTTTCCCTATTCTACTGCAAGTGCACAGTTAATGCAATCGTAGTATATAAGGTATCGAATCCCACGAGGACTCTCAGTCACACAATAGATTAATAGTAGTTCAGATTAAATTAAGCGAAGCAGATGTGAAAACAGTAAACGAAATAGCAAAGTAAATCAAGTGAGTTTGTAAGCAAGAAGGCGAAGTGTTAGGTTTCAGGAGTTCTCAGGAAATCAGGAACGCAAGCAATCAATCTATCTAGATCCAATCAATAACTATTCTAGAACTCAAACACTGATATAGAATTAACCAAATTCCTTTGCGATAATTCTCTAAGTCTAAGTGCAGCAAACCAAACTTCTGTTTGCGAGAACGAACAGATTAAACTAGCATTGATTCCAAGTTTGATATGTTCACAATTAACCTGAACCAAACTTACGTTTGCGAACAGTTTAATTGCTTACCTAAGTTCTTTCTAGTTAAATTAACCAACTTCCGTTGAATTAATCAACCTAACATCATAACTCTGATTAGCTACTTCAGATTAAGCATTAAGAACAACTTAGATAAAGAACTAGCAGGTATGAACCTCTACAGATTAAATAAACTATAATTCTCTGAAATCCTTAATGAGAATCCTTCAACCTAACAGGTGATCTACTCAGACATATTCATCGGGACAGAAGATATCATAAGTAGAAAACCAAATATCATATAGTCAAATAAGAACTGGGGTTCAAAATCAAGTCTCTTTCGAGAACAGGATCAGCCCCTCAACTCTCTCTGAGTAAAAGTTAACGTAAGAAAAGCTTAGCCTAACAAGTGGCTGTAAAACCTAATTATAATCCTAAAACACGTTTTGGGCTTCTTTGTAAATTTCAGGAACTTCTGGGAGTCTTCTCACTCCTATTTTCAGACACTGCGGGATCCCTATGAGGGATACAGAGTGCATTACTGAGCGCGAGTTCTTGGATCTCAGTCACTTGCAGAGCGCTACGTGGCTGAAGGAGGGGCGAGTGTGGGTCTACCACGACCCTGAGGATACACAGTACGGCATCGATCTTCCTGCTGCCAGGTATACTCGGATCGATACCATTGATGCTTTGAGTTTCCACCCTCCCGCTAGCGCTCGACGTGCAATGCCTACTATGGCTCATCCGCTGGGAGAGCCTTCTACGAGAGCGTCATCTTCCTCTACACCTGCTGCTGCACCTGCTCCACAGGACATTGGTCCATATCCAGCCCCGTCTATGCCTGTGCGTGAGATGTCTGAGGGTGATTGGAGAGAGCGTCAGGAGGGTATGTTCAAGACCATTTGGGATTTCCTGCGCGGCTGCACTTGCAGGAGAGAGCCGCCAGTTCATCAGCCCGTACCCGCTTCTCGACGCAGACGACGATCCCCGACTCCTCCTCCCACGACTGATACTGATCCCGCACCCGAGGCAGCCGATGACGATGCACTGTATGGTGGGATAGACGATGAGAGCGAGTGAGAGTAGTCTCCGTACTTTCGGTTCTGTATTCTGACTTTTTATTTTCTTTTGCACTTTTTTTCTTTTGATTTTTAGGATTCTACTTTGTTTGGATGATGTGTACTTTATTCGATACATCTTTTGGTTCGGTTTTACTCCGTTTCTAGTGTTTTCAGCCTGCAGGGATCAAAATTGACAAAAACAGACGGACTAACCTGCTAACTTGCTGACTGTTCGTGAAAGTGCAGTGCGTCGATCGACACACCATTGTGTCGATCGTCGCAATACGAAAGAATCGCACGGCAACGGTCGGTGCACTTAGTGCAACGATCGATGCTTGTGCGACAGAGGTAAAACCCGACATAACTAAAACATCCATTAACAATTTTTCTTTCTTTTTACCGATCCTTCGCTGGACACTACTGGGGACAGTGTGTCTTAAGTGTGGGGGAGGTGTTACTGACTTTTGTTTTCTGTTTTCTTAAGAGTCAGTCCGTTTTTCAAAAAATTTTGTTTTATTGAGTCAAAATTGTTTAAGTAAGAAACTATGATTTTCTGAGAAGATTTACAAGACTTGCAGGAACTTAAGTAACCATTGGGATGAAGTTGCAGGATCTATCTATGACTATTAGAAAACCCCATCACAGATCAACCTACTGGGAACACCCACATCACTTCAGGTATCAGAGGATCCTTTTACTGACTTCAACCTTAATACTGACTTAGATTTCTCACCTAAGGGCTTGGTATACTTTGTGTCGGATTCCCTTGTTAGTTCTGACACAGCCCGTCAACCTATCCTATTTAGTTCCCTTCTCCCCTTCTGTAAAGTAAAAAAAAATATATATATATATATATATATATATATAATAAACTGAGGATGAGTTAGTAACTCCGAAGTGGTCATGGGAATAGTAGCAAACACTATTATCTCTCATGTGATCCATGGAATGTGTCCAAAGTACACCCCATAACGGGAAGAACACTGATAAAAAAAAAAAAATGATACCCAGTGGGGAAAAATCAGTTGTTAAAGAAGGGAAAGAGAAGAAAGGGACTAGAGAAAGATAGTATGGTGGTCTAGATCTGATAAGGTAAGAATCCATGTGCCCTTTGATCGATACTCCTTAGGTGAGACCGCACTTAAATACTTGCAGAAGTCAGTAGGGAGAATTTGAATGCTTGAATGAGATTGTGGAGTTTACCTAGGACAGTTGCTAAGTGTGGGGGAAGTACATTGTGGTCTTGATATCCTGTGATTGATTCTTTCAAGTGGTTTACTAAGGGGAATCTGAGTATTGTAGCTTCTAGGATGAAATGAGTTTCTGAAGAGTTTTCAAACCTCTTATCTACATTTAGTTCTTTGTCTTGCTTGAGGACAAGCAAGAGCTAAGTGTGAGGGAGTTGATATACCATGTATTTTAGGGATTTTAACTATGGTATATGTGTTATTCACTACAAGAAATAGGGGTATCTATAGCGCGACATTATCCGCTATAATAGAAATAGATAGCGTTTTTTTATCCGCTATGTATACGCCCGTTATAGAAAGTCTCGCACTTTAGATAGCGCTATTGTATTCCGCAATTATATCGTCCAGTTATTATAGCGCTTTTTTTTTTGTTATAAAATGTTAAATAATAGCGCCTTTTAATTGTTATGTTAGCCGCAGCTATAATAGACCCCCCTACCATAGCGTTTTTGTTAACGCTATAATAAATGGACATATTATATCTTATGCTATATGACAATATTAGCTAAAATATATATATTGCAATTCAGATTTTAAATATAATTTCTATTACATTAAATTTATAAAAACATACATTTACATAAATCATCCAATACTTAAATCATTAGCTTCTCATTCTCTCTGTCTTTTAGCATTCAAGTCACAGGGTAACCTTGGAACAGACCGCGTCTTAAATCATTAGCTTCTCATGTTTTAATTTTGTTTACAGAAGAAGCTTCTCAGTCATCCAGGATATATAACAATTGAAGAAGTTTGATATGCCTAAAGAGACATGAAACTAATTAACTACAAAGCAGTACCGAGAATCGATCCCACGTTCTCCTCGTCTTGAAATGGTGGAATCTGCAAGAGTGTCTTCTTTTGTCCTTCCGTCTTGTATCATTACTCTTCTAAACTCTTCAAGAGCACTCTGCATCCACTCATACCGACACAGTTCCAAAGCTTCTTTAACTTTCAGCTGTGCGTTTACACAAACCCCTATCAGTCAACATTTATGACACAGGCAAAAGCAAACAACAAGTAATTCAGAGAAATACATTTTTAAGAATCAATTTGATCCCCAGTGTCGTTCTGCAGAAGAACATGAAACAAAAAAGAGATGTACTACCTTATTGCTAGATGAGGTGCCAGAAGAAAACCTTCTTCTTTTCCAATTGTCTACCTTTGCTGAGGACTTGTTAATTGTATCGTCCTCGTTCCGCCCTCCACTTTCTTCTTCAGAACATGATTTCGAAGGTCTCTTCATGTTCTCCATCTTATCTTCTTCACCTTTTTCTTACCAAGGCTGAAACAGATGGAGAAGCGTGTAAGAACTGATTCTCCAACAACTAGTTTAAACAAAGACATAAAAGTACAGATTAGTTTACCATCTTCAACGTGTTCTTTAGTAGTATATTGATCCACATAATGCCTTTTCCTGGAAAGTGAAGAAGTATTTGAGTCCCGATCGGTCAAATATGAATAGAGGAGATCGAACAAGTATAAACAAATCGGAAATTTGCATTAGCTTACCTTATATGATGAAGCAACAAGGCTTCCGTTGTGGTCGCAACAGAGAGAAAAGAGTTCATTACCATGACCATAGAGTTTATGAGACTCCGGCCATAAAGTATGAAACGCAAGCTGATCTTCGATTGGAGGCTCCTTCAACTCCACCGGAGCAGCTCTGGAACCGTTTCAAATGTATCCAAACCTTCTCCTCCCCCATTTCTCTCCAGCGGTTCACTAGAAGCTGCAAAAAAAGAAGAAGATACTATGAATCTCAAGACTGCCTTTAGTAAAAAGCTAGAAATTGTGTTGAATCATCCACTATCAACACTCCGATATACTGTCAAAATGTCAAATACACACAAAAACCCAGACGAGAGCAAAGAATAAAAAATGTAGAAATCTCACTAACATTCGGCAGTATTCTCAAAGTTTATAGCAAACTTGCAAAACCCAAGTGATGAAATCGAAATTACAAACAAAGAAAAAAACCACGAATGCGAGATCAAAGACAGGATAGAGAGAATGAAAGCTTCGACTGCTGACAATGGCGGAGATAGAAAACCTACTGAAGAAGAAGAGACCGCCGTCACCACGTTCGTCTTCTCTCCAAGCGTGACACAGACCTCTTCCTTAGCAACCGTCTCCAGCTACCTCGAGCGCCGAAATCTGCCCCGTCTCTGGCCGTCATCCCTTCCTCGCAACACCAGAACCACTAATCGCACGAGTCTTCATGCCTTCGTCAATCTCTCATGCCTTCGTCTAAGAAAAAAAATGAAGTCGTAGTTGGGATACGGCGTGAGTGATTGAGGGAAGAGGACAAATAATTAATTAGGTTAAAAACAGATCCAACGGTTGAGATTTAATGAGATAAGGATCTAACGGTTTAAAACTGTGATCCAAGTAGTATGGTTTTAGCCAATAGAATCTTTTTGGCTATATTTAATATATAATGATCACAAAATAATTTTAAAATATTAAAAATGCTTAATCTTTTAAGATTTTTTAATTGAGTGTTAGTATTGAAAGATTAAGTTTAGTAATTGAGTTTTTTGTATTTGGGAGTGAAGACTTAAATTGAAAATATAATTAATGGTTATAAATGGATAGTATTTTATGATTAAGATCTAGTTTAAGGTTTAGAGTATGATTTATGGTTTGGGTATATGGTTAGGGTTTGAAGTTTAGGGTATAGGATAATTTTTATAAATATAAAATAAAAATACTAAATTTATATTACTAAATCCTTAACCATATAAAGACTTTAACATTCATATTAGTTGAATTTATAATATGTAATAATTATTTTGTATTTGTACTTTATTATAAACTACAAAAAATAGTATTATCCTAAACCCTATTTATACCCTAAAATAATATAAGAGACAATAAATTATATTATAAATAAAAGAAATAAATTACAATACCCTAAACTCCAATACACTAATCTCTAAACCAAATATCATAATCTCTCCAATACCTAAACCCTACAATACCCTAAACAATCCAATACCATAAACTCTAAATCAAATGTTTATAACATTTCTAACATTTTTTATTTTAAAAGTTGGTATGTTTAAGGTTATATTTAAGATTTGAGGTTTGAGATTAATGTTGAAAATATTGTTTTATGTATATACAATTTGGGGTATAGGGTTAGGGTTCAAACCCTAAATCCTATTTATACTCTAAACAAATTATCACTAATGTTGAAAATATTGTTTTATGTATATACAATTTGGGGTATAGGGTTAGGGTTCAAACCCTAAATCCTATTTATACTCTAAACAAATTATCATTAATGTTGAAAATATTGTTTTATGTATATACAATTTGGGGTATAGGGTTAGGGTTCAAACCCTAAATCCTATTTATACTCTAAACAAATTATCAAACTCTCTCTCAAGAGTTATTGGCGAGACTCCCTCCACACCGATTAGGGTTTCGATCTGAATAGAGAAAGAGAGATTTCGACAGGGAAATGTGAGATTCGAGTGTTGGAGTGAGAATTAGATAGCGTTTCAAAATTAAGAAACGCTATCTTAAATACCCAGATTAGTTAACGATAGCATAACTAACCAAAACGCTATCGTCAAGTGCTATCAATACTCTAAAATCTACGCGGGAATAAAATAAATATCCGCGCCAAGTATACCATAGCACTGTGATTTTTCTAGCGCTATTAAAAAATATTATTATTGCAGAACAGAAAAAACGCTATCTTCTATTGCTATGAATACCCCTATTTCTTGTAGTGGTCGTTTGGCCCATCTCGCTGGTGCATCGATCGATGCCATAAGTGTGACGATCGTTGCATCTCGGAAATATCAACAGTGAACTCTATCTCTCGGCCAAATACTCCAATTAGCTCCAGAAAGTGCTAAAATCACCAAATATGCTCCAAATGTGCTTGTACCTAATAAACACATGAAAAGACTCTAAAACATAGTAAAAGACTCGATAAATAACACATATACCATGGTTAAAATCCCTAAAATCCATGGTATATCAACTCCCCCACACTTAGCTCTTGCTTGTCCTCAAGCAAGACAAAGAACTAAATGTAGATAAGAGGTTTGAAAACTCTTCAGAAACTCATTTCATCCTAGAAGCTACAATACTCAGATTCCCCTTAGTAAACCACTGAAAGAATCAATCACAGGATATCAAGACCAACATGTACTTCCCCCACACTTAGCAACTGTCCTAGGTAAACTCCACAATCACATTCACGCATTCAAATTCTCCCTACTGACTTCTGCAAGTATTTAAGTGCGGTCTCACCTAAGGAGTATCGATCAAAGGGCACATGGATTCTTACCTTATCAGCTCTAGACCACCATACTATCTTTCTCTAGTCCCTTTCTTCTCTTTCCCTTCTTTAACAACTGATTTTTCCCCACTGGGTATCATTTTATTTTTTTATCAGTGTTCTTCCCGTTATGGGGTGTACTTTGGACACATTCCATGGATCACATGAGAGATAATAGTGTTTGCTACTATTCTCATGACCACTTCGGAGTTACTAACTCATCCTCAGTTTATTATTATTATTTTTTTACTTTACAGAAGGGGAGAAGGGAACTAAATAGGATAGGTTGACAGGCTGTGTCAGAACTAACAAGGGAATCCGACACAAAGTATACCAAGCCCTTAGGTGAGAAATCTAAGTCAGTATTAAGGTTGAAGTCAGTAAAAGGATCCTCTGATACCTGAAGTGATGTGGGTGTTCCCAGTAGGTTGATCTGTGATGGGGTTTTCTAATAGTCAGAGATAGATCCTGCAACTTCATCCCAATGGTTACTTAAGTTCCTGCAAGTCTTGTAAATCTTCTCAGAAAATCATAGTTTCTTACTTAAACAATTTTGACTCAATAAAACAAAATTTTTTTGAAAAACGGACTGACTCTTAAGAAAACAGAAAACAAAAGTCAGTAGCACCTCCCCACACTTAAGACACACTGTCCCCAGTAGTGTCCAGCGAAGGATCGGTAAAAAGAAAGAAAAATGGTTAATGGATGTTTTAGTTCTGTCGGGTTTTACCTCTGTCGCACATGCACCGATCGTTGCACTAAGTGCACCGACCGTTGCTGTGCGATTCTTTCGTATTGTGACGATCGACACAATGGTGTGTCGATCGACGCACTGCGCTTTCACGAACAGTCAGCAAGTTAGCAGGTTAGTCCGTCTGTTTTTGTCAATTTTGATCCCTGCAAGCTGAGAACACTAGAAACAGAGTAAAACCGAAGCAAAAGATGTACCAAATAAAGTGCAAATCATCCAAACATAGTAGAATCCTAAAAATCAAAGAAGAAAAGTGCAAAAGAAAAGAAAAAGTCAGAATACAGAACCGAAAGACTGAACATGGAGACTGATCTCACTCGCTAACATCATCTATCCCACCATACAGTGCATCATCATCGGCTGCCTCGGGTGCGGGATCAGTATCAGTCGGAGATCGCTGTCGACGACGGTCAGGTACGGGCTGATGGATCTGTGGTGCCCTCCTGCAGCTGCAAGTACGCACGAAGTTCCAAAGAACTCGAAACATACCATCTGATCTCTCTCTCCACTCTGCCTCAGAGTATGCACCGTAAGCCATCGCAGGCTCTGGAAAGGGACCCACAATGTCGACTGGGGCAGGCGCTGGCGCAGGAGCAGGGGCAGAAGATGTCGAAGCTCGCGAGGAAGGCTCTCCCAGCGGATGAGCCATAGTCGGAATCCCACGCTGCGCAGACTCAGGAGGCTGAAATCTCAGTGCCTCTAATGTGTCAATCTGTGTCCATCTGGCAGCGGGAAGCTCGATACCAGTCCTCCCAGTGGTCGGATCAGTGTAAACCCAAATGCGCCCCTCCTTGAGCCAGGTAGCGCTCTGCAAATGGCTGAGATCCAGGAACTCCCGAGCTGTATCACGCTCTGTGCCATGAAGAGGAATCCCACAATACTCAAAAATGGGAGTAAGTAAACTCCCTACCGTCTCAGTACCAGCTCCATCAAACGGCTTCAGCTGCAGATCAACTAAATGCTGCGCGAAAATAGCTCCCAAGTTGAGACCCGCAGTCGGATCTCTCACGCCAGAACCTCTAAACTGATCTCTCAGCCCCATAAACAGCAACTCCATCTCAAGTTTGCGCATCTTATTGGCCTCAAACTTGCAGAGCAAGCTCCAGCACAAGATACGCGAGACATATCGCAGCACCGGATGTCTCATCTGCACTACTGGTGTGGTCCTGGAGTTGTATCGACCGCTGCCAATACTCTCCCAGAATGTGCGAGCCTCCACCGGATCCCACTCGAGTGGCATGGCTATGCGCCTCGGCTCAGTACTGAACCCGTAGATCCTGCAGAGATCAAGTAGAGGAATCCGATACCTGACTCCCCAACTCATGAAGGTGAAAGCACCCACTGTAGCGCTCCTGTGGTCGGGATCCGAGTAAACCACTCTGCAAGTGGCCAATAGCTGCCTGACCAGCTCAGGATAGAGGTCATAGTGTCGCATCGGCATTGTCCCTAGACCAATGCCTCTGCACACAGCTAGCACCTGCTCATCGATCCCCAGAATCCTGCAGGTGGAGTAGTCCGCGAACTTGGTCGGCTTGATGATCATCCCACACCAACCACTGTAGAGAAGCGAGTCATACTCGTCCCATCGACTGAGCAACGGCCGCTCGGTGAACTCAGCAGACTTGAAGAAGCGTATAAGGTCCTCCGGCCACTGTCTGGTCGTCTGCATCGGTGTGGCATCCTCTCTGGGCCAAGGTAAAGCAACCGGCGGCCCGTATCTGTTGTATGGTGCGGGTGCCTCTGACTCTCTGCTGAACCATTGAGGCGGTGGGGTGTAGTGTCTTGTTGCTGTGGAAGTTGTGGCTCGCTTCTTGCGGGGTTGCCTTTGAGACGCCATCTGTAAAAACAAAGTTCAAACATTTATAAGTCTCGGCAAAATTTCACTGTGAAATCGCGAAGCATCGACCGTTGCATCTAAGGCATCGATCGTTGCAAGGCGATTTCGCGTTATCGAACATTTCCCAAAATTGCAATGCAACGACCGTTGCTCGAGAGCAACGACCGTTGCAGGGCGATTTTGCCGCAACCAAATCATCAAAAATCAGTCAAATCCAAGCCACATTGCCTCAAATCAGTTCAAAATCATCATCCATCACCCTAAATCGTTCTAATTACGCATGCATCATCAGTTTTTGGTCCAAAAATCAACAACCCTAAAACCCTAAAAATCCAATCCGAAAATTCGAAAATTGAAGAACATTACCTTGATTTCTCGAGATATGGGTTGGGGAAATGGATTGGGATCGTAAAAATAAGTAAATAGCACTTCGAAACAAGAAATTTGACGAAGAAATGATGATTTTTGGGTGGAGGTTCTCGGTGTGTCGACCAACAGAAATGGGGAAGAAGAAGAGAAAATAGGGTTTAAGGTGACTTACCTGGTCGTGGGTGCAACGATCGTTGCTTTAGGGGCAACGATCGATGCTGGTTGAACCAGATTGATTCCGGTTTAGCTCAACGTACCTTAATTTTCGATTTAAACCAATTGCAACGACCGTTGCACATGTGAGCAACGATCGTCACACATCTCCAGACTTGTGTTCTGTATCTAATAACTAACAAAAACAAATAAAAAACGTGAAATCCTAAGAAGAGCACCAAAAAATGAAAAAGAAAAATAATTAAACCTAGCAGTGGGTTGCCTCCCACTCAGCGCTTGTTTCAAGTCATTAGCTTGACTTTTTGGAAAGGGGTCAGACTCATGGAGGTTTCAACAGAGACTTTGAGTGTCTCTGTGAATGCCTTATCATCCATGGTGGTGTGAAAGCAGTAGCAGCATGATGTCGTCCAAGGAACGTCGGGAGGAATGTAGGGTGAGATTGACACTTGGGTGTTTTAACGCTCTTTCCTGCATTCAAAACAGTGGGGTCAGAAGGTTTAAACTTAGAGGATTTATGCTTTACCTTTGGCAAAGATTTGGTGTTCGGAGCCTTCTGTTCATGAGTGGTTTTAGGCCTTGAAGATGTTAGAATAGGCTCTTGTGGAACCACCATCTTCTTGTCAACCACCACTGTGCACCGAACCACATCTTTGGACTTAACGGGAGCTTTCGGGAATGGCAATGGAGGTTTATAGGTTCTTTCCTTAGCAGGTCCTTGAGATATGAGTGAAACTGGTTCCTTTCGGCTTGCAACGATCGGTGCTTGTGATGCATCGATCGATGATATCGTCTCAGCTCGTGTTTCAACTATAGTCTCGGGTTTATCCGCTTCTTGGTCCATTCCAGCCATCTCAGACTCAAATTTCTCTCCTTGGCTTGGTCCCACTTCAATCTGAACTATCCAAGTCAAAAGATCCATGTCAATCTCTGTTGAGTCAGGTGCATCGAAACTTTCAAACTCAGGTAAATCAAATCCCTCTCTGTCTTCCACAAATTCCACAGCCTTAACGGCTAGACATGATCCATGATCTATATGTGTGTCATCCTGAATGGGAATGTTGCTGGCATGAGCTTCTTGAGGATCCTTCCTTGAGGTATAACTTGAAACTTGATCCATCTGTGTGTCCAGCTGCTTCATACGAGTGCTCAAGGATTCAAATTTCTCATTCAAATTAGTGTACAGGTTCTCTAGCTTCGAGCTGAAAGAAGCTGTGTTCTGCTGTTGCTTTTCAATTGATTGTTCTATCATCATCTCTAGTTTGCTCCTTTGTGTAGGAGGTGCCAGATAGGAAGTATAATTATGGTCTCTTGATCCTTGAGCATGCCTAGAACCTTGTCTCTGCTGATGTCCCAATGTATGTCCATAAGAGCTGGCTCCAGCCATATAGTGTACCTCTGCAGATTTATCAGTTTCTGCCTCTGCTCGGAACTGTCTCTCCCTAAGTAAAATGTCGTGGATGTCATCTATCTTACTCTGCATCTCAGCTACTTGCCCAACCAATACATGGTAATCTGGTAAGATGGGGTTTCCTTCCCCATCTATTTTCTGACCTTTTGCGTTGCATATATGACCCTCTTGGTCTCGTAGAACGCCGTTTTCACCGCGAATCAAAATCACAGGTTCCATGACGCGGAACCTATTGAACGTCTCGGATCTCAGCATCGCTGTTCTCGCTTTGTGTCGATCGATGCAAGGTGGCAACGATCGATGCAGTGCGAATCCCTGCGAATCCAAAAATCAAAAACGTGAGTAAACAAGAAAATTAAAAAGAATGCTTAGTCTAAATCCTAATACTAAATCTATAGGTGAACTCAAAGAGTCCCCGGCAACGGCGCCAAAAACTTGATAGGTGTATAGTTTTTCCCTATTCTACTGCAAGTGCACAGTTAATGCAATCGTAGTATATAAGGTATCGAATCCCACGAGGACTCTCAGTCACACAATAGATTAATAGTAGTTCAGATTAAATTAAGCGAAGCAGATGTGAAAACAGTAAACGAAATAGCAAAGTAAATCAAGTGAGTTTGTAAGCAAGAAGGCGAAGTGTTAGGTTTCAGGAGTTCTCAGGAAATCAGGAACGTAAGCAATCAATCTATCTAGATCCAATCAATAACTATTCTAGAACTCAAACACTGATATAGAATTAACCAAATTCCTTTGCGATAATTCTCTAAGTCTAAGTGCAGCAAACCAAACTTCCGTTTGCGAGAACTAACAGATTAAACTAGCATTGATTCCAAGTTTGATATGTTCACAATTAACCTGAACCAAACTTCCGTTTGCGAACAGTTTAATTGCTTACCTAAGTTCTTTCTAGTTAAATTAACCAACTTCCGTTGAATTAATCAACCTAACATCATAACTCTGATTAGCTACTTCAGATTAAGCATTAAGAACAACTTAGATAAAGAACTAGCAGGTATGAATCTCTACAGATTAATTAAACTATAATTCTCTGAAATCCTTAATGAGAATCCTTCAACCTAACAGGTGATCTACTCAGACATATTCATCGGGACAGAAGATATCATAAGTAGAAAACCAAATATCATATAGTCAAATAAGAACTGGGGTTCAAAATCAAGTCTCTTTCGAGAACAGGATCAGCCCCTCAACTCTCTCTGAGTAAAAGTTAACGTAAGAAAAGCTTAGCCTAACAAGTGGCTGTAAAACCTAATTATAATCCTAAAACACGTTTTGGGCTTCTTTGTAAATATCAGGAACTTCTGGGCAAAGCTGCAATTTCATCATTCTTTATTAAACCGTCGTTTGGCCCATCTCGCTGGTGCATCGATCGATGCCATAAGTGTGACGATCGTTGCATCTCGGAAATATCAACAGTGAACTCTATCTCTCGGCCAAATACTCCAATTAGCTCCAGAAAGTGCCAAAATCACCAAATATGCTCCAAATGTGCTTGTACCTAATAAACACCTGAAAAGACTCTAAAACATAGTAAAAGACTCGATAAATAACACATATACCATGGTTAAAATCCCTAAAATCCATGGTATATCAGTGGGGAAGATTGAGGCTGTGAAGAAGCCTATGGCTTTGGAGAAGCCTGATTCTATGGAGAAGCCTAAGGCTGTGGTAAAGTCTAAGGCTGTGGAGAAGCCTAAGGCTGTGAAGAAGCCCAAGGCTATGGAGAAGTCTAAGGCTTCGGAGAAGCCTGATTCTGTGGAGAAGCCTAAGGCTGTGGTAAAGCCTGAGGTTGTGAAGAAGCCTAAGGCTATGGAAAAGTCTAAGGCTGTGGAGAAGCCTGATTCTGTGGAGAAGCCTAAGGCTGTGGTAAAGCCTGAGGTTGTGAAGAAGCCTAAGGCTATGGAAAAGTCTAAGGCTGTGGAGAAGCCTAAGGCTGTGAAGAAGCCTAAGGTTGTGGAAATATTTTAAAATTAAAAACTAATCCATAAAACTTAATTTGGAAACCTAAAACAAGTGTGTAAACCTTAGACAATTCTCTAAAAGTTTAAAATAAAATGTTATGTTGCGGATTTATTCCGTTATGCTGCGTATTTATTCTAGAATGTTGCAGATTTATTCTGGAATGTAACGGATTTAGTCAGGTAATGTTGCGGAAAAAAACATACTGAGCCCAGAAAATAGTTGTACCGATATATGTCAGGAATAAGTACTGAGGCATTTTTAAGAACAGAAACAAGACAAAAACAACTCAACGGGGACATGTGCGCCGGCAGCAATAGCGTGGACGCAGGGTAGTTTAAGTAAGTCGAACCTGCGACAAGTGCATCTACGTTCTCGTACGTTGACTACATGAGTTTGGTTAGCGCTACTGACTTGTAGTTGATCAGCATCAATTTCTTGAACTGCCAACAATCTTGCTTCTGTTACACATGGCTGCAGAAAATACAGTGAATGAATAGAGAGTAAAAACTAGTAATATTGTCCATAGTCAAGAGTAATACCTCGACAAATTTCTCGGCACCACGAGTAAGCAGTGTCCTCATTTGGCCTGCATCATGCCTCCGTTCAGAAAACCACCTAGTTAACATGGTTCGTATAGCATCAACAAGCCTAAAGGTTGGAAGGTTCCTCGCGTCCGAGAGTACTCTGTTGATCGATTCCGCTATGTTGGATGTTAAAATGTTGTACCTATGTCCTGTAAAATGAACGCGGCTCCACACCTTCACATCGGCTTTCAGCAAGTATGCGTGTAGTGCCGGATTGAGGTCTTGGATCTCGTTGAATAGAATATTGAAATCAGAAATCCGATATGCGTTTGCTGCCCTTTTCACTAATCGGAAAGCTTCTCCTCCTTTGAACCTCATAAGTATGTTTTTGTACATATGATATGTACATATACCACGATTGGCCAATGGATACACTTTTCCAATTGCTTTAGCTATCGATCTATGCCTATCATAGATGATAGATAAGCCATTGTCGTCTGGGATCGCAAAACTGAGTTGTGTGAAGAACCATTCCCATGATTCATCGTTTTCAGTGTCAACAACTGCAAATGCTATCGGGAAGATTTTATAATTACCGTCCTGGGCTGCTGCAACTAACAATGTGCCTTTAAATTTCTCTTTCAAGTACGTTCCGTCAACAACTAAGACTTTCCTCATGTACTGAAAACCAGCGATGCTTGCACCAAATGAAACGAACAAAGACTTGAATCTATCCAACTCATCAACTTCCAGTTTTGTAATAGTACCTGGATTGGCTTTTCGTATCAAATACAAGTATGCTGGGAGTTTCTCGTAACCACTTTCATGAGTGTTTGTAGCTAATATGCGCGCACATCGCAAAGCTTGATGGGCTTTCCAATATCCAATCTGCGAAACAATAATTAATCTGTAACACGTTGCAAAAAATCCGCGATATACATAAAACTCTATAACAAAAATCCGAGACTGAAATATGAAAATTTTTTCGGTCGCAATTGTACCTTTATACCGTAGCCGTTGTTGAGAGCGGTCGCAAGGTATTCTGGTTTCACGCTGGGTCCAACATTTCCTATCGTATCGAAGTACAGTTTTCCTAAAATCTCTTTTGTTGCTTGGCAATTACGGCCACCTCTTTCTGTGACAGAACATGAATGTTCTCTGACGTATACTTTGATATGGAATACTGGAGACACACCGACTTTCCAGCTCGAACTCTCCATGTACAGCCATCTATCCAACATTTAACAATAAGTAATTCTGGCCGTGAGTCGGAAACATCGAAGACAAATTTCTTCGCAATTGAAAGCACTTGCAGCCTTGTAAGCAATTCTTTTTTGCTGTCAAACCTTTGACCTACAGCAATATCCATTGATGCGAACTCAGGTCGAAGGTAATTTTGAACAGCCACACATTCATTAACATCATTGAGATATACACTTGTTGTTGCATCTTTATCATCCTCCTTTTTAATCCTCCCATATAGGTCGTAATCCTCATCACCGGAGCTAGCACCATCTGAATCCTCGCAACAATCGAATAAGGATTCATCGTCGTCCGTTTCTTCGTATTCGCTTTGGGAGTTTAGCGTACTGTCTTCTTCTTCGTTGCACTCAAACTCCCACGAAGCAGGTATTTTTATTTCAGAGGATTCTCCTCTATCATACTTTCTTCAAGAATAGAATCAATCTCTGTAACAGATACGCACAATCTACAAGTATTTTCTTTGAAGTGTTCCAGAAAAATGTTCAGATCCTCATGGCTACCTACAACTACAGGACGAGTTCCTGTTGCTAATTTAGCCAACACTTTCTTCGGATACATATAACTCATCTGAATTCTATGCCCTTTGCTACTAATACCGAATTGCTCAAATACGGCCTCACTAAATTGCTCAAAACTTGTTATACCTTCGGCATCAACCCCTCTTTTTCCTCTAAAATCCTGCTCAAATAACCATCTGTTATCTTACAAATTCCAACTTCCAGAAATAAGAATCACAAGCACCATGATAGAGGATGAACGATGTTGAACAGATTATGAATGATGAATGAGAAAGAGATAGAAAATTTTTGTTGATGATGATGAAAAAGGTAGTAGTGGAACGATGTTAACCTTTTTCCGCCAAATACTGAAATATAGAAACGAATATTAACTTACCAAAAACGGTTCCTGAAAATCAGGAGCAAATCTTGCAACAGTTACTCGAAATTTGAAAAGATTCAATAAATCCGTAACATTAAAATCAGAATCTAACATAACATAAATCCGTAACATTGATAACAACTCTGCTACAAAGAGAAAAAGTCTGTAACATAGCAGTGCTACAATAGTAATTAATTTTAATAATTTTCTTTGTTGCGGACTTTAATAAATCTGTAACACGTAAAACAAATCCGTCACACTAAATTATAGATTTATTGACAAGTAAGGAAACAAATCTGGAAAATATGTAAAAGTCTGCAACACGTTAAAAAAAACTGTGCCATGTCAGCAAAAAAAAAAAATATGTAACATAAGAACATAAATCTGTAACACGGTAAAAAATCTGTAACACTATGATGCTAGTATAGTAATTTTCCAAAACCTTCGAACGTGTTACAAATTTATATAACTCTGCAACAAAGACACTAAATCCGTAACAAATGATAATAACTCTGTGCGGATTTATTAAATCTGCAACAAAGAACGTCATAAATCCGTGCGGATTATTATTCCGGGAAGGTGTCATTTTTGTAAATAAAGTTTGTTTTTGCTGATGTGGAAATAAAATAGTAATGCATTCTCGTAATTAATTTTTTCCTAACAAGTAGCTGTAGGGTCATTTTAGACCAAAATTTAAGCTTTCAAAAATTATAATCTAGAATGCTATTTAATTAATTAACACATGTTTTAGTACTACCACAGCTTTTTTTCCCTTGTTTTTTTTGTGTGTAATTTTGATACTTAACAAACTACACAATTCATAGTTTGAGGGAACTATATCTGCTGCATCTCTCAGCTCTTTAAACTGATCCAATATTATTCGTGTGATTCAATTCTTATTTTTTGTGCGCCAATTAATGGAATGGGACCGGGTGGACGAGCAAGGAGCGGACATGATCGGCGGTCTTAGCTTTATCGGGAGAGCCAATGCCATCACCGTACTGATAGACGCATTGTGCCACGCGTCCAAGATTAGTTGCAGCTTCTACGAAACCTTGGTGACTCATTTTCTCCAAGTTCAAGTCATCCCAAGCCACACCGATCATACGTCGAATGTACGCACGTGACTCTGCCTCTGAAGCTCCCGTCTCGTACATGTGACATTGTATGGACTTCATATTGTCGCCTCTCGCCAATTCCTCCTATGACATTTTTAGATATTTACATATCATATATAGTTTTATGTTTGTTTGAGAAATGGTTAAACATATCATATTATCATATATTATTTGCGCGTAAACAGCTAGATATTTATAAACCGCCCTGAACATGAATTTAAAACATTTGTGTGAGCCTCCATATCTTGAGGGATCCATTTAGAGAAAAAGAGTAGTTAATTATAGGGAGCGTCAAATACATTTTTGTGGAAGAATGAAGAAGCAAAACAAATTAGTGAGCTCTAATAAAGAGAAAATTAAAACAAATTAGTTAGTTTGCCAAGTTATTTAAAACCCATGTCATAATTTGTTAAAAACTAATTGTATATACACTATAAATTGTGAAACCAAAACTGACCGAAGAAGTGGCAAGATCGTTAGCGAGACGGAGGATGGTGGCAGAGCTTCGAACAACGCGGTGGTGGTAGGAGACAATAATGTCTAGGTTTTGGTCGGAGAAGAGACAAAGCAAGTGGAGAAGTATTGTAGGGACAGAGCTTGAGAGCCAGCCATTTTCCATGTACTCTTCCAGGTTAGGCTTGTAACCACTTTTGGACCACTTTGCTTCTTTTAAAAACGCTGTACACATATCTGCCCACTAAGAATAGAAAACAAAATGAATTTATAAAGTGATTTTAGAGAAAAATGTATAAATATCCTTATCAAATTCATTAGAGAATCTTGACAACAACATAGGAAGAAATTAGCAACAATATATATATATATATATATATATATATATATATATATATATATATATATATATATATATTTTTTTTTTTTTTATCAGATAAAAAGTGTTCATTGTTTTCTTAAAATCCTTTTGGGAACAAAAATGTCAAACTGTGTATATTAGTAATGGACATAACTTACACACAGAAGCTAATTTATGTGTGCAAAATTGCTAGATACTTATATATTAGTCCACATATCATTCTTATCTCGATATATGAGACGATGTAGTTGATATTTTGAGTGCTAATTCATAAGTACACTTGTTACCATGCTAAACGAATTAATGACATATATCTCTATGTAAGTCCATTGATAAAATAATAAGAATACGTACGGATTTTTTGAGGTAAGGAATCACATTACACCCTTTATCTCTGAGAATCAAATATCCAATCTGATTTATTTCGTTGATAAGGCAGAGAAAACATAACTTCATGTATTCGGCCGGGAAGTTCTTCAAGACGATTCACATCCCATCTGCATAATAAAATACGGATTAAGTTAATAAATAAACAGATAGATATGTAGTGAAATATATTTTTCTCATTAATTAATTACTTTTCAACAATGGTCGTGAATAGTTGGAGCTCCTCCAGTGTCCCATAAATATCGTATATATCGTCGATTGTGGTTATAAACATGAAAACTTTTGTAAGCATTTCTCGGTGAAATGCAAACTCAGGCTCATAGATTACTCCAACACTCGAGAAATAACACTCCGTGATTCGATCTCTTACGAAACTAAGGTGTTTTGTTAACCCCGTCTTGGTCCACCAGCTGCTTCATACACATAAACTATAATGTTTTAACGTTTCAAATGCATATAAGCAGAAATTGTATGCGTTTACATAGTAAACTAGAAACACAACAATATATATTTATATGATTTTAATACTAAAACTATAAACGAAATTATTTGCATCTTATCTACAAAAAAATTGGGTAGTAGTGACTTTACTTGAAATCACAGTTCTATCATATAAATGGTGGGGAATCATGAATTTTCAGCTAAAAAACAATGAACAAATGAGTAAATAGCTGTTATTTACAGGTGACGGAGCTGACGTTGCAGAGGCTGTAGGCGAAAAAAAAAACGGGGGTCTTCGTTGTAAAGATATAATAATTTTTTTTTAATTTAAATAATTTTAAATATTCAAAATAACATGAAAAAACTACTTTTGCAAGACAAAACCAAAAAAAAATGATAATAAAACTATTGATTCATAAAAATTGTTCTTCTTGCATTTTTCCCACAAAGATATTAATCAAGCTCAAGTTTTGATAATCAAACTTTTTAATCATATTCCGCTCAACTCTGCTTTTAAGTTGGTTGCGCTCTGTTTTTGAGCTTATCAAGTTGCTTTTATTTTTACCAAAACAGTAAACATGGTCCTTTAAAAACGGGGGCCCTAGACAAATACCTCAAATGTCTATGCTCATCTCCGCCACTGGTTATTTATGTCTTAGTCTGGTTATTTTCTCATTTTTCAATATGAAAATTCTAATACATATTTTGAGATGACGCATGTTTTTCAATATTCTTCTCGGATTGACTCCTACCTCTTTTTTTTTTTTGATTAACATTTATGGAGGGGTTCAGACTAATCCCCAAGGGAAGGTGCAGCCCATGGATAAACCCTCTCTCTGAGTATTCAAATGGGCTCCAAAAGCAAGACTCATATCCATATGAGTGTCCTAAACAAATATGACTTAGTTTCGCATGGCAGGAGGATCGAACCCAGAACGTGGTAGCGTTCAAGGCCCGTCCTCAACCACTTAACCACAAGAGTCAGGACGATTCCTACCTTTTTAGATCGGTTATTATTCGTTTAGATTTACTTGTCTTATAACAGATGAAGAATCATGAAAGTATAACTCAAAACAAGAAACCCATGTTCGTTAGTGCATACGTAGTTCCTAAATTAATCGTCAAAGGAAAAAGAGTTTCAATGTCCATGAATCATGTGTTATATATTTAAGTTAACTTACCTAGAGAGAGATTTGAGCTCGTCTTGATGAATAACTTGTACGAAATTGAAATCAAGTTTCGCCAGTTCTAGCAAGTTAGGGTTACTGTCGTGTGTCTCTCCGTACACGTCTATGTACCATCTTGCTTCAAGTCTTCCCACTCTCCGATGGTACGGCATTTCTAACGCACGTATCACCATCTTTCGAACATAGGATGCTGTGGTCTCAGTCTTCTTCATTTCCACGAATTTCCTAAGTCGCTTTGTTGTATAGTATCTGGTCTGTTTCAGTTTAGTATCTAATCTGGTCGACAGATATGAAGCTTCGTATAGTGAAAGAACACCCTTGATGTCTTCATCATCCAAACTATCTCCATAGTTGCGGTCAAAAACATCTGTAGTAAGTCAACAAAAATACATCAATATTATAATTGATCTAATCTAATTAATTATTTCGTTCAAGTTCAGAATTATAATATATAGTCAGAATTTGCAATCAACATTATATTTCTTCGTTGTCTAAGCTCTGAACTATAAACGAAACCCTACAAAATTAGATTATATGTCAATATTCGTTTGTATTTTTGCTTTCAACCTTGTGAGATACTAAAACCATGTTGCCTTAGGAGTCGGAACTCGAGAGCAGTCGCGTATAAGTCTTCAGATCTCTTTCTGTGCCTCACATTTTTAACGTGCAAATTCGTTAGAATCTTCTTGATTTCACGTCCGAAATGGTAAGACACTCCTAGTCTTTGTAAAGTGTCTACGAGCTCTAGCTGTTCGAATAAACCCTCTGTTTCATTCAGTAGTTTACTCACTTCTGTCTTCAATAACTTAACTCTCTTGATGTTGTCCTCTTTCTGCATGGTATAAAATATTATCACTAGACAGTAACTTCCTGACTATATATTAATACATCATATAGTTTTCTATAGCATAATGTTGTGTAGATTTTCATACGTATATATTACCGAGCGAGAGGAGATACTCGTGCTCCCAAAGAGACGGTCGATAGTTTGCAGAGCGACGAGCTTCAAGAGGCTGTGACTGTGTTTTCATCATATCTTTGCTTTTCTAACCATTAAACTAAAGAGTTCAATTATTTGATGAACTGGTCTTCAGACTTTGCCATCATAATTATACTGTTTTTGTGGTTTGGGTTTTCGACCACAGATCATGAAGATATATTTTTTTTTTTTTTCTGTTTCAAATAAAATTGTTATATTAATTTTAACTTAAAAAAAAAAAATATATATCAGTCACACGATAGCAACATTGTCGTAAAGATCTTGGAACTGGAGAAGAAATGCCTAAAACGTTTGGGAATTATATCTATCCACACAATTTCAGGGTTTCTTTGCTTTGAACGTCCCAAAAAATATCTGCAATTTCAATCAAATAATTAAGGCACGGTTTGTATTCTTTTCGTTTGGATGCTGAGTTTATGTTTTGAAGTTCAAACGTAGAGTTAATGTTCTAAAATCAGACTGAACACTACAAAAAACATGGCATTTATCGATGGATTTCCTGACGATAAAAAAAAAATCTTTTGGTAATTACCAACGGATTTTCGACGGATGCCAGACGAAATATGATCCGGCCCAAAGATAGACTCTTAAAGTTGGTGATTTGATTGATAATCCTTGCATTGAGTGGGATACTAGCACAAAACGGCAAAGGCACGTGGATTGAAGGATCGCACAAGATTTGTGGAAGGGCTTTGATGTTCCCAACCTGATGTGGCGCACATGTTCAGCTTTGGAGGATGTTGAATGGATATTATGCACCAAACAATCAGATTTATCGAGATGAATAAAAGTGAGAGAATGCTTTCAAAAATATCAAATTAAGATCAAAATCAAGGTTGTTTATTCCATTTCGAAAATGAGTTACATATATATACTATAGTTTTGCATGAGAAATGTGGTCAAAATAACTTAGGGAACACAAAGAAATAAATGAAGTAAAGACCAAAGACCAAATGGGAATGTGACCACCGAAATTCCATTTTCAACTCTTGGTCTTTACACGGTTTTGTGGGCAAATGGGCTTCTGGTTTTCGAAAACATGATGGGCCAGATTCTCAAGCAATGTCTTCTTCAATGGCATGAACACAATTGAAAGCGGGCTGGACAATCTATTTATTCTCACTGGCCATTTGAGTTTGGGTCTGGGCCAAAACGAATTGAAGAGCTGTTCTGAACTTCTGCGCTCTTGATTTTGTAAGTGGCCCATGTGGAATGCAAATCATCATTAACCTTTGATTTGGATCCATGGTATTTTACACGCTTATTCTCGGATATGATCGGTTTTAGCTCAGAAATAAGCTCGGGCTCGGCCATGGGCAGCTCTTCCTCGTCCAAAATCAACTCGGCTCCATTCCTTAGCTCCTGTTAAAGCTCTCATTCCTCAAATTCAAGCTCAGCTTCATGCTCTCCATGCAAGGTGCTCTACATGATTATATCATCTCCTCCCCCTTGCAAAGGATTTGACCTCAAATCTGTTTCATCTTAAACAAAAGGAGTAAGATCAGAAACATTAAAGCTTGAAGAGACTTTATACTTACCTTGTAAATCCACTTGATAAGTATTGTCATTGATTAGTTTGATGATTCAGAATGGACCATCAACTCTAGGCATGAGCTTAGACTTTCTCTCAGTTTGAAATCTCTTCTTTCTTAGATGAATCCACACAGGATCACCTTCCTTAAAGATCTTTCTCACACGGCCTTTGTTAGCATGTTTGGCATAGAGCTTGGTTTTTGCTTCAAGATTTGCCTTAGCTTGTTCATGCATTTTTTTCACCATTTATGCCTTCTTCTTTTCATATATATATATTTGTCCTTTCACTTAAAGGTAGAGACGTCAAATCCAAAGGAGAAAGTGGCTGAAAGCCATAAACAAGTTCAAATGGTGAATACTTTGTAGCAGAATGTATGACACGGTTGTATGAAAACTCTACATGAGGTTAGCACTCTTCCCACATGCTAAGGTTCTACTTAATAAAAGATCTAAGAAATGTTCCAAGATTCCTATTAACTACTTCATTTTGTCCATCAGATTGTGCATGACAAGTAGTTGAGAACAAGAGTTTAGTGCCTAACTTAGACCATAGTGTTTTCCAAAAAAAACTCAAGAACTTAGAATCTCTATCTTAAACAATTGATCTAGGCATGCCATGCAACCTAACCACCTCTCTAAAGAAAAAATCAACAACATGTGAGGCATCATCCGTTTTACGACATGCAATAAAGTAAGTCTTCTTAGAAAATCTATCAACTATAACAAAGATGGAGGCCTTACCTGTCTTGGTCCGAGGAAGACCAAACACAACATCCATGGAGATGTATGTCCAAGGATGATCATGAATAGGTAATGACGTGTAGAGTCCTTGAGGCTGCATCTTGGATTTAGCTTGCTTGCAAGTCGCACACCTCGCACGGATCCTTTACATGTATCTCTTAAAATGTGGCCAGTTGAAGTGTTCTTGAATCACTTGCAAAGTTTTGGCAATACCAAAGTGCCCCATAATACATCCTCCATGAATTTCCTTAGCATGCTTTTTGTTGAGCTTTTGTTGCCTCTTGAGATGTTTGAGTGTCCCATGATCAGAATGAACCACAAACTCTTTGGGCCACAAGTAATGTTGCCACGTTTGAAATGCTCTCACAAGGGCATAAATCTCCTTGTCATAAGTAGGATAGTTGAGTGTAGCTCCTCCAAGATTTTCACTGAAATAAGCTATGGGTCTCCTATCCTGCATAAGCACAACACCAATTCCAACACATGAGGCATCACATTCTATTTCAAATGTTTTAAGGAAATCATGAAGTACAAGAAGTGGAGCATTGGTTAACTTCCCTTTTAGTGCTTGAAATGTATCCTCTTGAGCCTGCTCACACTTAAATCCCACACTCTTCTTGATCACCTCAGTCAATGGATTTTCAATGGTGCTAAAGTCCTTAACAAGTCTCCTGTAGAAGCCATCAAGTCTATGGAAGCTCCTAACCTTACTCGTTGTCTTAGGACTAGGTTAATCTCTGATTTCTTTCACATTTTCTTCATCCACCTTGATGCCTTCAGCTCCTACAACAAAGCCAAGAAAAACCAAGTTATCTATCCCAAGAGAGAACTTCTTAAAGTTTGCATAAAGTTTTTTCTTCCTAAGTACTTCTAGAACAGTTTTCAAGTGATGCACATGTTTTTGTAGGTTTTTGCTATATATCATAATGTCATAAAAATAAAACACTACAAATACACCAATGAATGCACGCAAGACATGGTTCATCAATCTCATGAAGGTACTAGGGGCATTGGTTAAGCCAAAAGACATCACTAACTATTTATACAATCCTAGTTTAGTTTTGAATGCAGTTTTCTACTCATCTCCTTCTTTCGTTCTAAATTGATGGTAACCAATTTTTAAATCAGTTTTAGAGAAAATCCATCCACCATGAAGCTCATCTAACATGTCATCTAACCTAGGAATGGGATGGTGGTACTTAACTATGATGTTGTTGATGGCACAGCAGTCAACACACATTCTCCAGCTCTCATCCTTCTTAGGCACGAGCAAGACATGAACAACACAAGGGCTCATGCTTTCACGGATATAGCCCTTCTCCATAAGCTCTCCAAACTGCTTCTGAAGTTCTTTTTTCCAAGGGATTGGTTCTGTAGGCTGGCCGGTTTGGGAGAGATGCTCCAGGCACAAATTCAATTTGATGCTCTATCCCACGGATTGGTGGAAAGCCTGTTGGATCCTCTTCAGGAAAGACATCATTATAACCTTGAAAAAGAAGCTTAAGATCACTTGGAAACTCCAGTGCAAAGTTAGAAGAGGTTAGTAGTCATTCTTTAAAAATTAACAAGATCAAAGACTGCTGAGAATACAAAGCTTTCTTAACACAATTGGACTTACCAAAGAAGTTAGACTTACTAACCGTTTTTGAATGGACAATGAGCTTTTGATCAGCCATGGTTTCTGCTTGTTTCCTTTTCTTGAGTTGCATCTGGTCCTTGTGTACTTCTTGAGGTGAAAGTGGTGCAAGATTGATCTTATTCCCTTGGTGCACAAACGAATGATGATTGGTGAAACCATCATGAACAACCTTCTTGTCAAACTGCCAAGGCCTTCCAAGGAGAATGTGACTAGCTTCCATGGGCAACACATCAAAAAATACCTCATATTTTATCTCCCAATGGTTATAGGAACCAAAACTTGTTGACTGACTTTCATTTGTCCTTCTTCACTCTACCATTGAAGAGAGTAGGGTCGTGGATACTTTTGTTTCTTCACCATAGTTTCACTGGCCACGTTGATACAACTCCCTCTATCTATTATCAAGATGCACACCTTGTCTATAACATAGCATCTGGTGTGTAAGAGGTTCTCTTTTTGTTTCAAGCTCCTTTGGTCTGCTTTAAAGACTCAAAACATTCCTTGTCACCAATAGCTATCCATGAACCAACAATTCTAGGTTTTCTTTCTCAGATTGAACCGGTTCTGATTCTGCTTTCTCCTCTTCTTATTCAACTTCTCCATTGTCAAGGAGGATCATCACCTTCTGGTTTGGTCAAGAGTTAGCATAGTGACCCAATCTGTAACACTTAAAGCACCTAACATCATTTGACTGTGTGGTCTTGGTGATAGCTTGTTCTTGTTTCACAACATGAGTAGATGGGTTAGTCTTCAAATCAGTAATTGTTTTTATAGTAAAATTACCTTTGTCTTGGTAGGATGGTTTTGGAGGATAAGGATTTTTGGAGTATCCTTTTCTTTTCACTTTTTGTTCTACCAGAATAGCTTTGTGAAGCATCTCCTACAAGCAGTCATACTCATGCATCTCCAACTTTTCATGAACCCCACGGTTGAGACCTCCAAGGAAACGTGTCATTGTTGCTTCAGGATCTTCATCAGTATCAGCCTTGATCATGAAGGTTTCCATCTCCTGGAAGTAGTCCTCTACACTCCTTGTTCCTTGGGTAAGGAGTCTCAGTTTTTGGTGAAAGTCCATGTGATAATGGCTGGGAACAAATCTCTTCCTCATCAAGGTAGTCAGCTCATCCCATATTGCAATGGGTCTTTCACATGTTCTCCTCATGTTGGTCACAATTTGATAAAACCAATTAATAGCATAACCAGAGAACTTAGTAGTTGCTAACCTAATCTTTTTTATTTCAAAATTTTTTTGACAATCAAAAACAAGTTCAATCTTTTTCCCATTCTAAATAAGCATTAGGATCACTCTTGTCATAGAAAGCTGGAATTTTAAGCGTAAGACCTTCTAGGTTATCAGCTGGTCTTTTCCTAGAGGCATTGGTTCTAGTCCTAGGCTCACGGTCCTCATTGTTCCTCATAGCCCTTCTTTGACTACCACTAGAAGACTTGTAATAAACTTCATCAACTACTTCATCCCTAGTTTGTCTAACTCTCCTAGGTGAAGTCCTTTCACGCCTGTTGGGGGCATTGGCATTGGCTTGTTGAGTGTCCTCTTGTAATTTGTCCATGCGTGTATTGAGGGCATCAATCTCTCCTCTGATTTCAGTCCTAATAAGTTTGGTGATCTCACTCATCATGGCCTGCATTTGAAGCTTTGATAGATCGTTTGTACTGCTCCTTTCTCCATGGCTGCTTTGAGACATGATTACCTGAAAGTACTTAACAAACACATCAAATAAAATAAGACAAGTCTCACTTCACTCTTGTGTTTGCCCTAAAGTGTTTAGCCTCTCTCTCATACGATTGTTGGTGTTTGCTTCTTTCACAAATGTTCTTAATCAGAAAACCAGTCAAATCTAGAGAGTAAAAAAAAAGATAGAAAGATTTCAATATTTTTTGCGTTAGAAGATTGACCAAAACTCTAGGAACCGATTTCTCCTAGTTCCCTTTTCTATCTTTTTAATTTTTTCTTTGAGGCTACTAGCCTTCTTTTCCTTTTTTTTTAAAATGAAAGAGTTAGCTCTTCTAGCAAATCAGATAGACAGATAAGAGATATGGAAGAATTTGAAAAACGGTTTTGAGGAAGAAGATCAAAACCGTTTTCTTTTTAGAACTTTTGAGAAGGTGGAAGATGAGAAATATGAAAAACGAAACCAAACCTTTAGAGTGGCTCTGATACCACTTAATATAATCCAGTACAAGGATGAATTTCTTAAGGTTGGTGATTTGATTGATAATCCTTACACTGAATGGGCTACTAGCACCAAACGGCCAAGGCACGTGGATTGAAGGGTTGCACAAGGTTTGCGGAAAGACCTTGATGTTCCCAACTCCTAAACTGCATTATGTGATGCACATGTCCAGCTTTCGAGGGTGTTGAATGGATATTACACACCAAACAACCAGATTGCTCAAGATGAACAAAAGTGAGAGAATGCTCTTAAAAAGATCAAAGTTCAAAATCAGAAAAGGGTTGTTTATTCCATTTCGAAAATGAGTTACATATACTAAAGTTTTGAATGAGAAATATGGTCAAAATAACTTAGGAAATATAAAGAAATAAATGAAGTAAAGACCAAATACCAAATGGGAATCTGACCACCGAAATTCCACTTTTCAACTCTTGGTCTTCACACGGTTTTGTTGGCAAATGGGCTTCTGGTTTTCAAAAACCTGATGGGCCAGCTTCTCAAGCAATTTATTCTTCAATGGTCTGAACACAATTGAAAAAAGACTGTACAATCTCTTTATCCTCACGGGCCATTGGAGTTTGAGTCTGAGCTAAAAGGAATTGAAGGGCAGTTCTGAACGTATGATCTCTTGATCTTGTAAGTGGCCCAGTTGGAATGTGAAAATCATCCTTAGAATTTGATTTGTCTCCATGGTCTTTTACTCGTCCATTCTCGGATATGATCGGTTTTAGCTCGGCAGTAGGCTTGGGCTCGGCCATGGGCAGGTCGTCCTCGTCCAAAATCAACTCGGCTCCATTCCTTAGCTCCGGTTCAAGCTCTCCTTCCTCGGATTCAAGATAAGCTTCAATCTCAGCTTCATGCTCTCCATGCAAGGTGCTATCCATGATCATATCAAGATGGATTTGAATTGGTCGGGTACTGTCAGAAATTTTTGACGGATAATCGACGGCACCTGACCATTTTTCCGTTTCGTCGGTAATTCATCGGTAAGTGGTCAGTTCCATATAGCCGTTAATAAATACATTAATATAGTCATTACCATAACCGTTATACCGACAAACTAACCTATGGATTACCGACGGAACAACAATATCCGTCGGTAATCCATCGGTTATGTTTTCTATAAGTATCCACCCCCTTCATTCCTTACCCTTCACAAAAACACTTCTCCACTATAATATCTTTTAATACAAAAATGTTTTCTTCTAATTTTTTAAGATCGTGGATGGACCGACTGATGGTGGATCCAATGATAAACTTATTGGTTACCAATTATGCACTCGGTATTACGAAATTCATGTCGTTAACATGTATTCAACCATAAATGCAGAAAACCTATAAGTTAAAATGTCCATGTTCTCATTTTCGGAATGCTAGGAATGCTAGAATTGAGGAAGTATGGAATCACTTGTATTTAAATTCGGGTCATAAGATTTTTTATCTTCAAGGAGAACGACCGGATTATGGTAGTAGTAGTAGTAGAAAACCTTATGGTAGTAGTAGTAGTTGAGAAGCTTATGGTAGTAGTTGTAGGGAACCTGATGGTAGTACTAGTGAACCTTATAATGTTGAAGGCTTAGAAGAAAGAGCAGAAGTAAATTTTGGTGTAGCTACCGTTCAAATGATTAATGATGTGCATCCAGAAAATGTTCAGTATGTTGTCGAAGATCAAGATGATAGGGTAGAGGAACCTAATTTAGAAGCGAAGAGATTTTTCGATATGTTAGATGCAGAAAAGCTGCCATTGTACAAAGGTTGTAGAGAGGTTCATTCGCCATTATCATATGCTAGTAGATTATTGACCATAAAGACGGACTTCAATTTAGCACATGATTGTGTTCATGCGATTGCTGAATTTGTGAAAGATGTCCTCCCTGAAGATAATCTTTCACTTGCTTCATTCTACGAGGTCCAGAAACTTGTTATATGGATTTGATTACCATATCAGATGATAGATGTGTGCATCGACAAATGTATGATATATTAGCAAGAAGATGAAAACCTTCTAGAATGTAAACTTTTTGGGAAGCCGCGCTATCACGACACAAGGGAAAGATTTAAAGTTCCATTCAAACGGATGTGGTATTTGATGTTAACTGATAGGTTGAAGTTGTTATACTAATATGAACTCACCGCAGGGCAATGAGATGGCATGCTGAGCATAGAAGAGAAGAAGAGATTACACATCCTAGATGGTGAGGTATACCTTGGATTATATATTGATGGTTTCAACCCATTTGCAAAGCATGGAAGGCAATATTTATTGTGGCATGTGTTTTGACTCCTTATAACTTACCGCCATCTTTGTGCATGCGTCGAGAGTTTTTATACCTCTCTGTGCTCGTTCCTAGACCATATCATCTAAAAAATCACTTGATGTATTCTTACAGCCATTGATATACGAGTTAAAAATGTTATGGGAACATGGTGTTAAAGCATATGATGTTTCGTGCAAGCAAAATTTTCAAATGCATGTTTTACTAGTGTGACCATTAGTGACTTCCCCGCTTATGGTATGTTATCTAGATGGAAAACGTATGGAAAGTTAGCATGTATGTTTTGTCAAGAGAAAACTGATGTCTTCTAGTTGAACAACAGACACAAGACATGATTATTTGATTGTCACAAAAACATTCTACCGCGAGATCACACATATCGGAGAAACATCACACTTTTTAGAAAGAAGATAAAAGTGTTTGATGATCTACCTCCAGACGAGAACGAGACGGTTACTTTGGGGCTCCTGTAAGAATTTGGTGCACAAGGGACTCCTGATTGCGGTGGAAATGGGGACGCAAATTTTTATAGATCTGGTTTCACCCACAATTGGTATAAGAAGAGCATTTTTGGGATTTTCCATATTGGGAGCACCATCTACTAAGCCATAATCTTGATGTCATGCACATTGAAAAATTTGTTTTGATAACATCATGAACACAATTCTAAATGTGCAAGGGAAGACAAGAAGACCATTTGAAGTCCAGACTTGATTTGTCAGAGTGGTGTTCTTGTAGTGAGCTTCATGTTATGGAGAACGGTAAATGTCCAATTCCGATGAACTAGTTAGACGAACTGTCGAAGCAAGAATTGTTTGAATGGATTATGCGATGTGTTAAATTTCTTGACGGTACGTATCAAACTTGCGTAATTGTATTTGTTGGGAATGTCCTGAAATCTATTGTACTTGCTCTTAAGTGAAAGTCGTATTGTCGAGATGAGACAATCATATGACACTAGGCAGTCATAATGCTTTGCTAGAAGCCACTTATGATCAATGAGTTGAGAACTCATTGCTAGTGTTATATGATCCTACAGGGTCACACACCTAAGCAAACTGGACATTGTATATGAGGTTGATCATTAATGTAATGATCGGGTGAATGCATATTTGATATGCATTCAATACCAAGTTTCTGGGCAGTGTCGATCGACGCACTAAGTGTGTCGGTCGACACAGATCGGCCGTGTCGATCGACACAAAGAGTGTGTCGGTCGACACAACTCGCGGATTACCAGATTAATTCAGTTTAATCGTTAGTTAATTCCGTTGTGGTTTAAGTCGATATATATAAGATATATGGTCGACCTAAACTCGATTCTAACCTAATTCACAGCCACCAGAAAAGAAACAGAAACCTCTTGAGAGATTTGATCTCTAAAAGGCACTAGCATCCCTTCTGTTCAGTTTGTGTGCGTGTGGATACCAGTAGAGGGGCAGCATTTGAGGCGCTCTAGATCTCGATTATCTTTAAAATCTTCCGCTGCTAATCACCAGGTAATTCTGAGATCCCTAGATTCAATTACATGAACCCTAGATCCTAGGCTTGGAATTCAGACCAGGATTGCCTAATTGGATTAGGATCTGCTAGAAATTCCTTCAGTGGTATCAGAGCCTTAGGGTTCTATTGAATTTGTAGCATGTTGATTAGATTGGTTGAATCTGGATCTCTGTATAGTTGATACAAACATGTTAAAATTCGTTTTCATGAAAAATCTAGTTTTAGGCTTTTGGCTTGAAAATCGATTAGGGTTTATCGCCCTGTGTCGATCGACACCAATCCGGTGTCGGTCGACACAGAAGGATAACTCGAATAAAATAGGTTTCGTCTAGTGTCGATCGACACAAGAGTTGTGTCGGTCGACACAAACCTCGCGAGATTGATGAATCGGTTCAATTGGATTGGACCGGTTATCGAGCTTGGTTTATAATGGTTGAACATTGTGAATGGTTTAATTGCGATTGGTTTGATTAGGTTGGTATCGACCGATGCTAGTGTAGCATCGATCGACACTGACCGGTATTCAAAACCGGATCAATTGGATTGATCGGTTATCGCGGATTGTTTTGGTTATTCTGCATCGATCGACACTAAAGTAGTGTCGGTCGACATCAGATTCGATGGTTTAGGTTATGGAACCTGAAATCACAGAACCAAAGCAAGATAAATCAATTAATTAGAAGGATTAAAACATAATAAAACAAAACGTTTTAAAAGTTCCGTTCCTCAACTAAATATCAAGTATATTTAGATGTCTTTCCAATCTTGTCAACTGTCAAGACTTGTTTCATTGAGCGATAGGCTTGCAGTGCAAGGTGTCCACAATTACATGAGTAAGGCAGGAGGTAATCGTGTTGATGGGCTTGCAGTGCAAGGTGTCAACAATTACATGACAAAAGAGATTGGTTTACTTGACTGGGCTATCAAAATCGTTTTGGGCCTAGAGACATCAGGTGGATTGAACATAAGATGTCAATCCACAACCAAGAGTTATATTGGATATAACTAGCAAAGTTGTTGCTTACCTAGATAGCTAAAATTTGGGTGATAGCCAGTGGCTCACTCAAGTTTAGTGAAGTATGGGTCTTGGATCATTATATTCATCTGAGGAAACATTGTTTTGAATATAATGCGAGTCTTCTTAATAGTTAAGATTTCTCATTTCTTGAACATCATAACTAAAACCTCCCTTGTTTTTCAGCTATGTCTAGCACAAACCATCGTAACAATTTCTCCCTGCGATCCGTCCTTGAGAAGGACAAGTTAAATGGATCCAACTTTCTTGAATGGTATCGGAACTTGAGAATTGTTCTCAAACAGGAGAAAAAGGACTATGTCCTTGAGAAAGTTCTCCCCAAGAAGTACCGAGCCAATGCCTGGCAGTCAGATAAGGATGCTTGGGATAAGCATTCTAATGATGCGGTGGATGTGAGTTGTCTCATGTTGGCTACCATGAACTCGGAATTGCAGAAGCAATATGAGTATGTGGAGTCTCCAATACAGATGATCACTGGCCTGAAAAGTATGTTTCAGGAGCAGGCACGAACTCAGAGATACCAGACGGTTCGGTCTCTGATTGAGTGCAAGCTACCAAAGGGCGAACCAGTTAGTCCTCATGTCATTAAGATGATGGGTTATATTGATAACCTGGAGAAACTGGATTGTCCCATTAGCCAAGAGTTGGCTACTGACATCATTCTACAGTCACTGCCGTCAAGCTATGATCAATTTGTTATGAACTATAACATGAACAACTTGACAAAGACGTTGACTGAATTGCATGGGATGCTTAAGACTGCTGAACCTAACATCAAGAAGGACACCCCAAATGTCCTTATGGTACAAAAGGATAAAAAGTTTAAGAAACTTGGTAAGAACAAAGGTGACGGCAAGACGAGTTCGATTGTGAATCCAAGCGAGTCTGGCCATGCTCCTAAGGTTAAAACCAGTCCTTCTGAAGATGTTAAGTGCCGTTATTGTAATGGTTATGGGCATTTGAAAAGAAACTGCAGTAAATTCATGGAAGATTATGAGAAGCTGAAGAAGACGTACGAGACTTCTTCTTCAGGTATTATGTTATAGAAGTAAATGTTACTTCTTATAGTCCTACTTATTGGGTATTAGATACCAGCTGTGGTACTCATATTTTGTGAAAATGTGCAGGGCCTGAGCAAAAGTAGGACTATGGAGAAAGGACAAGTAGATCTATGCGTGGGAAATCGAGCAAGAGTTGCTGCATTAGCCGTAGGAGTATTTCATTTGTTTTCTTTTATGGCATGTTTTGAACTTAAAACTGCTACTATGTACCTGCTATGAGCAGAAAGATTATTTATATTCCTTGTTCGGATATGGAAGGATATCAGTTTTCAAATTAAGAATAAGTGTTATTCATTTTATTACAATGATATATTTTATAGTAGCAATCCATTAGAGAATGGACTTAATGTTCTAAAACTAAACGTGCCTAACTATAACATTAATACCAAGAGATTCAAGTCTAATGATACGAATCAAACATTTTCTCTGGCATTGTCGTTTGGGCAACATAAATGAGAAACAGATTCAGAAGCTCCATAGTGATGGGCTTTTGGGCTCATCTGATTATGAATCATAAATGAGTAAATTGAATCTTGTTTATTAAGTAAAACGACAAAGGCTCCTTTCAACAAAGGTAGTATCGATCGACTCAAACGGTGCGTCGGTCGATACAGGTTGCGAACGAACAAAATGAAAGGGCCAGAGGCTTATTGGGGTTTATACATACGGATGTATATGGGCCGATGAGCACTAGTGCTAGAGGAAAATTTCAGTACTTCATTACCTTTACTGATATTTTCAGTAGGTACGGTTATGTCTTATTTATAAGACATAAATCAGAATCTTTGAAAAATTCAAAGAGTTCCAAAATGAAGTACAGAATCAATTTGGCAAAGGTATTAAACCTCAACGATGAGATCATGAAGGTGAATACTTAAGTCAAGAATTTAGTGATCATCTGAGAGATTGTGAAAGTGTTTCACAATTCACTCTTCATGAATCAGACTTTATTAGATATGGTTCGATCAATAAGGAGTCACATAGATCTTCCATTATCTTTCTAAGAATGCGCTCAAGGAACGTCTGCGTTTACGATAAATAGAGTTCCATCAAAATCAGTTACAGAGATACCACATGAGAAGTGAAATGGAAATGTTTCTGATTTATCCATCATGAAGATTTGGAGTTGCGAGACTTATATAAAACGTTTAATCTCTGATAAGCTCACACCCAAATCTGATAAGTGCTACTTCATTGGTTGTCCTAACGAAACCAAGGCATGTTACTTTTACAACCAGTTCGAGAACAAACTGTTTGTTGCTCGGAACTATGTTTTCTTATGAAAGACTTTCTTTCCAAGAAGAACAGTGGGAGTAAAAGTACAACTCGAAGAAATTCGAAAAATCACAGGAGACTGCTCAACCTGATGAGGAAGAGCAGCAGTTGGATCTACAAAGAGTTGTAGAACCTGCACCTGTGATGCCTAAAGTTTATAAAGGATCTGGTGAATGTATATTCGATATACATTTAAATGGCGAGTTTCTGAAGAAGTGTCGATCGACACAAAACGTTGTATCGATCGACACAGATCGCGAACCAAAATATTTTGGTTTATGACTCAATTAACTGCGGTTTGAATCTTGGTTAATTAGGTCGTGGTAAAAGTATACATATGAGATATGTGTGCGTGACTTTTACAGAAAACTGAAGCTCGCAGATCCGAAAGGATCCGTCACGAACCCGAGAAATGTGGATTTCTCGTAACCAATTGCTGTGATCTATTGATCATTGAAAGTGACGGGCCTGCAAATTTTGAAGAAGCAATGATGGGCCTTGACTACGAAAATGGCTAAAAGCCACTGAATCCGAAATAGGATCCATGTCACAGAACCAAGTATGACTTGGGTTGATTTACCCAATGGTGTAGAAGCCATTGTGAGTAAATGGGTTTTCAAGAAGAAAAGTTGACATGGATGTACAAAGCTAGGTTGGAGGCAAAAGGTTTCAAGTAAATTCATGGTATTGACTGTGAATAAACCTAATCCCAGACACCGTGCTTATGTCCATTCGGATTTTCCTAGCAACCGCCACTCATAATGGTTATGAGATCTGGCAGATGGCTGTGAAAACAGTTTTCCTTAATGGAATTCTGGAAAGGGATGTGTACATGACACAACCTGAAGTTTTCGTTGATCCTAATGAAGCTAGGAAGATATGCAAGCTTCACCAATCCATTTATGGATTGAAGCAAGCATCTCGGAGTTGGAATCTTCGTTTTGATAAAACAGTCAAAAGGTTTGACTTCGTCATGAACAAAGAGGAACTGTGTGTTTACAAGATGACTAGTGGGAGCGCAGTTGCATTTCTGGTATTGTATGTTGATAACATACTACTTCTCGGAAATGAAATTTCATTGTTTCAGTCTGTTAAGACTTGATTCGAAAGTTGTTTTTCGATGAAAAATATGGGAGAAACCGTATACATTCTTGGAATAAGAATCTATGGAGATAGATTGGACAAGCTAATTGGATTGTATCAAGATACTTATGGTGATAAGGTCTTACACAGGTCCAGTATGCATGATTCCAAGAAGGGCTTTGTGCAAATGACTCTTGGTATTACTCTTAGCAAGACGCAGTGTTTTTCGACACACGCTGAGCAAGGGCGAATGAGGGTCAGGCTACTGCTAAAGGCATTAGATGTCTTAAGATGTGATCTTAATTTTAGTGGGAGTCGTTGTTATTAATTTTAGTTATGATATGATGTTCGTATAAACATAATTTGATTATGTTATTGAAATCTGACATCTGTATTATTTAATAATGGTTATTAAATAATAGTCCCAAAGTAATTTATGACATTTTATAGGTCATCAAGTATGTGACTTGATCATGAAACCCTATAGATAATAAATGACATAAATTATGTTGGTCCCTGGTCAAGGTTGTTAAAATGGGACATTAACAACCACGTGAGACTAGTATGTGAGGTGACTGATGACTAAGTTTCATGGAGTCATTAATAAGAGTATTAAAGTCAATCACATAGATATGTGTTGGAGAACACATGATCGGACATGACCCACTGATGAGAACTCTACAGGATAGTTATATAAGTGTCATGAGAGTTTTCATTACGACTATAGAGTATAGTCCTTATACCTGAGTTCATCATGTTTTCTTACATGTGAATTGGTCCGCTTTAACCTTGTCAAACGTCAGCCGTAACTAGTGACTATAAAGGCATTGATTGGGCGTATCATGAAGCGTGTGAAGAAACAGGGATGGAACAACATGGGATTTGTCCCTCCTATATAACAGGAGATAAATATCTCAGGGCCCATCGAAGATTTGATACTGAGAAATGTGTGGCCACACTCAAACGAGGTGATTGTCAGTCGTTTGTCTTGTCAGTATAAATCGGAGTTCGATGAACATGATCTTGGCTAAATAAGGGTGACACAGATCTTGCCTTATGCCAGATCGAGATATAGTGACGAAGGGATTATGGGAATAGATGATTCCAGTACAAGTGGGAGATTGTTGGGAATGTCCTGAAATCTATTGTACTTGCTCTTAAGTGAAAGTCGTATTGTCGAGATGAGACAATCATATGACACTAGGCAGTCATAATGCTTTTCTAGAAGCCACTTATGATCAATGAGTTGAGAACTCATTGCTAGTGTTATATGATCCTACAGGGTCACACACCTAAGCAAACTGGACATTGTATATGAGGTTGATCATTAATGTAATGATCGGGTGAATGCATATTTGATATGCATTCAATACCAAGTTTCTGGGCAGTGTCGATCGACGCACTAAGTGTGTCGGTCGACACAGATCGTCCGTGTCGATCGACACAAAGAGTGTGTCGGTCGACACAACTCGCGGATTACCAGATTAATTCGTTTTAATCGTTAGTTAATTCCGTTGTGGTTTACGTCGACATATATAAGATATATGGTCGACCTAAACTCGATTCTAACCTAATTCACAGCCACCAGAAAAGAAACAGAAACCTCTTGAGAGATTTGATCTCTAAAAGGCACTAGCATCCCTTCTGTTCAGTTTGTGTGCGTGTGGATACCAGTAGAGCCGCAGCATTTGAGGCGCTCTAGATCTCGATTATCTGCAAAACCTTCCGCTGCTAATCACCAGGTAATTCTGAGATCCCTAGATTCAATTACATGAACCCTAGATCCTAGGGTTGGAATTCAGACCAGGATTGCCTAATTGGATTAGAATCTGCTAGAAATTCCTTCAGTATTGACACTGGAGAAGAGAAGTTTAATGGAGTGAAGTTCATGATTGTTATGTTGTGATACAACGACCTCTTCCATTTGCATTTGGTCATCTCCTTCCAAAAAATGTCCATAAAGCAACCGCAGAGATTGGTGCTTTTCTCGGGATTTATGCACGAGATCACTAACAGTTGACGATATTAAAAATTTGGAGGCAAATATTCCTATGTCTTATGCAATCTATAGAAGGTATTTTCATCGTCTTTCTTTGATGTTATGGAACATCTTCCTATTCATCTTCTGCGAGAAGCTGCACTTGGTGGTCCGATACAATTTCGTTGGATGTATCCTTTCGAGTGTTATATGTTCCACCTTAAAAAGAAGGTGAAAAACCTAAGCAAAGTTGAAGGTTCTATTGTGGCACAGAGCATTAACGAATAAACCTCTAACTTTGCCGGTTATTACTTTCCTTCGAAAGTACGTAAAAAGAGTCGGCGTCCAGCTTGACACGATGATAGAGGCGATAAACCATTTTATCCCGTCAATGTGCCCAACATTTTTGAACAAATTGGACGGTTAAGCAGAAAAGGACGTGAGTGGCAATTAACTCATCAGGAGTATGCTCACCTACACACGTATATTCTCACCAACTGTGACGAAGTACTCGAATATGGAAGGTAAATTTAATATATTTATAATAAAATTTAAAAGTTTATTTCATAATAAGTATTCTAACAAAATATTGACTTTGCGTAGGCTATACATGGAGGTTTTACGGCATTGGCATACACAATTGACTGACGACGAGTGTGAAGAGTGTAAACAAGGTGACTTTTCCGCTTGGTTGCAATTTTACATAAGAACCTCATTTTACAAGTAAAGTGAAACATATATATTGTGTTGTTTTTTGTTTAACTCTCACATTTTCTAATTGCAGGTGAAGATGAAATTCAAAAATGGCGTCAGTTTGAGGATTGGATAATAGACACAATCAACGGACCAAACTATCTTACAAAGTCTTATCCAAGATATTGTACAAGGGGATATGATTTTAATGTTTATCAAGATGGTTCTACGAGGACAACATCTGATAACGGTGTATTGTCTACTTCCGGTGATGTTGTGTATTATGGTGTACTAAAAAAATATTGGAAGTCAAATATATGAGAAAGCTTGGTTTGAGGTACGTGGTCTTTTTATGTTCCCAACATAATCAAAGATGTTTAGTGGGAACTCCACAAGATGGCTTGAGTGGTGTTTCAGAACAAAATGTGCCGCTTGAAGTTCAATTGGAAAAGAGGAAGCCAAAGACCTACATGGATTCTTGCTTGAACTTAAACGCTAATCGAGAATTGGAACAAGATTTCTGACGGAGCATCTAAAAGCTAGAAATTTAAATAAAATTTGTTTGGGTTTTCAATAAAATTAAATAAAATTTGTATTTGCATTTTAAATTAATTTGAATAAAATTAGAATTAGAACAAGATCAAAGTTTAATTTTATTTCAAAATTACGAAAAACGTTTATAGTGTCAACATATATACATGTGTGTGTGTGATATAAACGAGTATAAAAACACAACACAATGGTTCCGTAGTAGGCGTTAAAAGGCAATCAAACCAGGTTCGAGTCTGGCCGAACCTGGGATTTTCTTTTTTTTAACCGACGGATTCGTGTTACTAACCTTTGGTTTTCCGTTGGTTAGTTAACTGCCAATTTCCCAAAAAAATTCGGAAACCGCGAAATGAAATTTTCAAAAAGACTGTACAGTTACCGACAGAATTAGCCGTCAGTAATTCATTTACTGTCAGTAATCCCTCAGTTTCTTGTTTAATATTTCTCACGAAACTTGTTCTTCCTCCTCATTTTCTCCAAAATCTCTCTCTCTACAGATTCTCTCCGGCTTCTCTCTACCTTCTCCGGTCGATTTCACCACCAAATGTGCCATTTTCCACCGATAAAACCCCTAAACCATGTAAGATTTTGTGTAGCCTTTGTCAAATTAAAGAAAATTTATGTTTAGATGGATAGATTAAATTTACGGAGTTGCATGTGTGTAAATTCAATTTTAATAGGGATTAGGTGTTATATGCTTAGTTTTGAGAGATTGATTAGGTTGGTAGATATAATTTTTGTGATGTTTACCATTTTTGTTGATAAAATGATGATTTTTATAAATCGTTTTATTTTAAAAACATTTTTTGTAATTTTAGTATGCAAAACGAATATAAATATAATTTATAACAAAATTTATGTAATTAAATTTACATAACGTTTTTAATAAAAATATAAATTTTGTAAGTTTTTTAAATTTTATGATTTTTATACGTTTATCTTGAATATGTTTCTTACCTCGATGGATCTTAATCAGATATATAGAGTGGATGCATATGTTTATGTTTACACTGGAATGTCCAAGAATACATGTCCATGATTCTTTGTCCACGTTACCATTTCCACAATATTATATCATTCATACATATGCATCCACTGAATGGTACATATGATTTTAACCATTGAATAAGTATACAATGAATGTATATGTAAAAAATATATTAAATATATTTGTTCCTTCTTTACCGAGTTAGTATTCATGGTGGATATCATATTGTAGAATAAACATTTAATGATATGCAGACAAAGTAGAATGGACAAATATTCTTGGACAATTTAACGTGGATACCATTTCAAAAATGTTGTTTATAATATTGTGTAAGTGGACGGGAAATAGAGTTTTTGTTCATATTATAATTTGACGTCCACAGGATCTGATAAAAATATATCAAAATGGATGTTATAATATAGAGATAAAAAATTACAATTTAAATAGTATTATAAAAATATTTAATATTTTTAAAAATCAAGAGGAAAAAATAGAAAAGAGAAAGAGGAAAAGAAAATAAATAAAAAGGAAAAGGAAAAAAAGAGTAAGAGATGAAGAAAGCAACAAAAAAAAATGTTTTTACAAAAAAAGAGACAATGGTACATCATGTGTCGGGAGAGAGGGGAAGAGAAATAGAGAAGAGTATACTTGTCATTTTGTTGATGGAGAAGTGCTCTATAACATATAAGTGATTTATTGTGTAAATGATAACTCATAAAGTGACTCCAAGTGTAAATAACTCAAGTTTTATAAATTTTATTAAAACATTTATAACTTTTTTATAAACTTTTATATTTTATACGTTTTTAATACATTTTATAAATTTTATAACAAATTAATAAGTTTTTGTAAGGTTTTAAGTTATTATAAAAAAAAATTATGCTTATAAGTTATATATGTTTTTAATAAGTTTATAAGAATACATATAAACTTTCTAATATTTTAAAGATCTACTTGTTCTTGAAACGGTTAGGTAATCTACGGAGAATTCGAGGGTCGTCGCTCCCGATGGACACAGGTACGGGAGCAGGTAACGGAGACACATCATGTTCTGTTTTCCATTGCTGCGGAGATAGCGGAGTTAGTCAGTCAACCGGGACGAGAGCTGCATATACAAGACTCGATCCCAAGCGCCGTGGCCCCCAACCAGTCTAATTGTTAGTTTTTACCTTAAATTCATCATTTTCCTTAAATATATTATGTTTACATTTTGTTTTCTTTGCATTTTTAGGTTTGGCATGAGTTGCACCAAGATCACGAAATGTATCTTGAAGATGATGCACGACCTGCTCAAGAAATCATATCCGACGTACAAGGATACACCTTTAGAGAATAGACATAACTGGTTCCGCCAGTTCGCGGTAAGTATTTTTTTTTACTTACCTTTCTTACTGATATATTATTATTACTAACAAGCCATTTTTGTAGCAAGATTATATGTGAGATCCAATCATTACTCTCCGGTTTGAACATGAGTTCCACCATAAGGGTGCTTCACACTACTCGCATACCGTCAACGAGTGGAAGCAGCAGTGGGTTGGAGAAAGAAAAGCTAAGGGGCCGGTCGATGGCATATGGGAAGGGTTTAAGGTCCACTAATCAAAACCAGACACGGCATCACAATCTTCGACGAATTTGAAGAACCATAAGAGCGACAGAGGCGGAGTCGGGATGGTGATCCACAATGTAGGGGAAAAGAGCAGGTTGCAACGGGAAATTCGTTTTGTAAGTTTTAACTATATTTTTAATATTTTTAAGTCGCATTAATAAATTACGTATGTTTTTTTTTGTATACCAAGAAAGAGGGACGGCCCCCGGCGTTCATTGAGCTGATAGAGGACGGACACACCAACAAGGCGGCCGGCATCATTCAGGATCTGATCGCTCGGACGGTCGTTGATGCTTCCAAGAAGAGAGCGTCAGACTTGCTCTTATCCCATCAGTCCGAAAAAGGGTCAACTTCCGCATCTTCCCTACCGGCTAAACAGATCAACGAAATCGTTCTCGAGATAAATTTTAATTTTTAATTTATTCTATTTTTAAATATTTTTAAAAGAATTTTTTCTAACTTGTATTTTAAATTATTTTTCCAGAAAACGCCGAAGAGTAAGGGCCGTTTCTTCGGTTTAGGAAAAATGGTCCAGAGGCTGAAGTCATCGACACCGCTTTCCCGCTTCACTCCGGATAAGGACTCTTTTACCGCAGCGTTAAAGGAGAAAGACGAAGAAATTGTCAGAATAAAGGCGGCCCAGGAAGCCCTCCTCGCTAAACAAAAGCGGTACGTCGATGCACTGGCGGCTATGCAAGCTCGGTTGGACAACCTCGAGCCTCGGAGTTCGGGATCTGGATCCCAGTAGTTTGTAATATGAAAACCTTTTTATTTTATTTTAATATTTTATGAATATTTAAGAAAAATTTTATTTTATTTTTAATTTTGTTTTTAATAATTTTTAATTTTATTTTTAATTTCATTTTAAATATTAATAATTATTTTATCAAAAATTAATATATTAAACATCCGTCAATAATCATTCGGGAATTCTTCATCTGTTTTATCCATTGGTTTTTTTCCCGTCGGTTTAGTGGCCGTAGGTATTTCATCGGTTATTATAGGTCAGTAGCCCTTCGGTGTGTCATCGGTTATATTCGTCGGCAATTTATCGGTTCACCATCGGTAAATTATGTTGGAATTGTGTCCAGTAATCTCGGTACTGTCTCTAGAAAGTAAGAGTATGTCAATGATCAGACATAAGTCATATAATACTGGGGGTCATGATGGCTTGCTAGAGTCCGCTCATGATCTATGAGTCTTGGACTTATTGCCTTTATTATATGATCCCATATGGGTCACACGCCTAAGCTAACAGGAAAATGTGTAGGAACGGTTTAGCAGAAGTACGGTAAAAGTGCTAGGCATTTACTGTACTTAGAGAGAATAAAAGGTTTAGCCACTGTGCATCGATCGATGCATAAGGTGCAACGATCGATGCAGTGCAAAAACGCTTTCGAGTTAATTGGCATTTGGGCCAAATGGCCCAAACGGAACCGAACAAGTTTTATAAATAAAACTCGAGTTCAGAACCAAAATAACCCAAATTTGAGCCGTCAACTCTCTCTCTCCCCTGCGCCGTTTTCTCCCAGTGGCCTAGCAGCCTGCTTCCTGATTGGTGTGCGTGTGTGAACCTCTGGAGGAGTTATCTCTCGGTGGCTCTCTGATCTCTGACCAATACCATCTCTTCCGCTGCAATAACAGGTATAAGGTGAGATCAATCTAATGTTTCTATTCAAGAGAACTTAGATCTGTATGTTTAGGTTGATATGAATATGTGAATTACATCAGGATCAAATAAACAGTTCCTACAGTGGTATCAGAGCCATTGGTTCTTAGGATTTCTTGTTTTAGATTCATGTTTAGGTTGTTTATTCTGTTTAGAAGTGTTTTGAATCCATTACTGATAAGAAAAACACTTAAGAAACTGAATTGAATCCTGAACAAACGTTTGAAAATCGCAAACCAAGCTATATGACTTGGATTGCGTCGACCGATGGCTGTTGATGCATCGATCGATCATGGATCGATTGGATGATCACGGCTGATCCGATGATCGCGTCTTGATCGTGCAAGGATGGATCACAACGATCGTTCCGTCCCGTCCCGTGAAGCAGCAACGATCGTTCGCATGCTGGCTTGCGGCTAGGTCACGGCCATGAATGGTCCGTGACCAATTTCGGTTCGGTTCGGTTTAAAACTTAATTAAAATCATCGTTCTGGTTTAATAAACAGATTTTAATAATTTTATTAAATCTGGTTAAACCGGGATAAGAAATCCAATGTCGAAAGAAATATTGGATTTAGTGCCTAAACCAGGAATTTCTAATTTGATTTGGTTGGACCAAATAAATTGAGAAAATCCGGTTTAGTAAATAACCGGTTGACAATTGTGGTCATCGTAGTAATTAAAACTTGGTTAGACCAGTTTTAATGAACCAGACCGGTTATGTCAATTAATTGGACAATTGGGTCATGTCTTGGACATGGACCAATTCTTGGGCCTCGGGCCAAGAAGTTAAAACAATTGGGCCAATTATTTGAGTCTTTCTTCAGATAAATTTAAAATTTATTTTATAATATTATAAAGTCGATTTTAAATTAAAGTTTCCGAAATTTTGAAATTAGAAAGTTTCTTAAAATAGAAGTTTCTGAATTTGCGGGTTTTGGATTTTAAAGAAATTTCTAAAGTTAGAAAGTTTCCGGTTTTAGAAAGTTTCCAATTTTAGAAAGTTTCCAAAAATAGTAGGTTTCCAAAAATAGAAAGTTTCCCGAAATAGTAATCTTCTATTTTGGGAATGAATTTTAATAAACCTACGAACCTCAAATAATATCGAGCGTTGGATGTCTTGTCCAGGCTATGTCAGCTGTCAAAGCCCATTCAATTGCATTCATGGCCTTACAGTGTGAGGATGTCTGTTTTTGCGTGGGTAAGACGGTTTGTGATTCATAAATGTCATTGGGAGTCCCAGACATTAATGATTACACGACTGTATAGTCTGGTTTTCTTGACTAGGCCATCGGGAGTCCCGGGCCTTGAGACATCAGAGTGGATTGGGCCTCGGGCCCAGATTCACAACCAAGAGTTATATCACGGATATAATTAGCCGATATAGGGCTTACCGATATAAGCTAAGGTTTGGTGACGGCCAGTGGCCCACTTTAATCTTAGTTATATGTGGATCTTGGAATCATTATATTCTATTGAGGGTAACTTGTGTTATTGAATATAATGCATGATTAATCATATTAATTTTTAATACGAGATTAGTCATTTTGAACATAATAACTAATAACCTTTTTATTTATATATTTCAGATATGACTACTACAAGCACACAAAACACATTCTCGATCCGGTCTGTTCTCGAGAAGGAGAAGCTGACTGGAACGAACTTCCTGACATGGTCAAGGAACTTGAGGCTGGTCCTCAAGCAGGAGAAGAAGGATTATGTCCTTCGAGATCCCCTCCCCGAGAGGCCTCTTGCCAATGCTGCCAGGACTCTGCACAATGCTTGGGAAAAGCATTCGTCAGATGAAAATGATGTCTATTGCCTGATGTTGGTGACAATGACTCCTGAGCTGCAAAAGCAGTTCGAAAGTGTATTGTCTCCCATCGAGATAATGGCAAGCCTGAAATCGCTTTTTCAGGAGCAGGCTAGGACTGAGAGGTTCCAAACAGTTAAGAACCTCTTGGACTGTAAGTTGGCTGCGAATGCGGCAGTGAGTCCTCATGTCTTGAAGATGATGGGTTATCTCGATCATCTTCAGAAACTCGACTGCCCAATCAGCCAGGAACTTGCCTGCGACATCATTCTGCAGTCTTTACCTGCAAGCTATGATCAGTTCATTCTGAACTTTAACATGCATGGCTTGAGTAAGACACTACCTGAGCTTCACGGAATGCTCAAGACTGCAGAGCCCAACTTGAGGAAAACCGCCAAGGACCCCAATGTGCTTATGGTGCAGAAGGGCAAGGGGTTTAAGAAATCCTCTGCTAAGGATAAGGGAGCGGCCAAGGCTGTCCAAGTCGCGGACAAGGACACGCCAAAGCCCAAGCCCAAGTCCAAGGCTGGGCCTACTGACATGTGCAGGTTCTGCAAAGAACTGGGGCATTGGAGAAGAGATTGTAAGAAATTCCAGGAAGGTCTAAAGGAATTAAAGAAGAAGACTTTCGAGACTTCTTCATCAGGTATTTTTGTTATAGAAGTTAATACAACTACTTCTGATAATACCTCATGGGTCATGGATACTGGTTGTGGGGCTCATATTTGTACTAATATGCAGGCACTCAGCAACAGTAGAAGGCTGAAGCAAGGACAAGTGGAGCTACGAGTTGGGAATGGAGCGAAAGTTTCAGCACTAGCTGTAGGCACATACTTGTTGTCTTTACCTTCGGGATTGATTTTAGAACTGAATAATTGTTATTTTGTACCTGCTATAAGCAGAAATATTATTTCAATTTCTTTGTTGGATTTGGAAGGTTATGATTTTTCAGTTAAGAATAAATTATGTTCCTTCAATCGCAACAATTTGTTCTATGGTTCTGCCCCTCTTACGAATGGGCTTTACATACTCGATCAATCCGCGCCAATTTATAACATTAATACAAAACGGTTTAAACCTAATGAGGAAAACCGAACGTTTCTATGGCATTGTCGTTTAGGGCACATCAGCGAGAAACGCATCAAGAGGCTCCATTCGAATGGACTTCTTGGCTCATTTGACTTTGAGTCATGTGAGAAATGCGAATCCTGCATGATGGGCAAAATGACACGGGCCCCCTTTAATAAACCTAACGAGAGGGCCAGTGACTTATTGGGCCTGATACACACTGATGTGTGTGGCCCAATGTCCACAAATGCAAGAGGAAACTATCAGTACTTCATTACCTTCACTGATGATTTCAGTAGGTATGGATATGTTTATTTGATGAATCATAAGTCTGAATCTTTTGAAAAGTTCAGAGAATTCCAAAATGAAGTACAGAACCAACTTGGCAAAAGCATTAAGGCTCTTCGGTCCGACCGAGGAGGAGAATACTTAAGCCAGGAATTCAGTGATCATCTGAGAGAGTGTGGGATCGTATCCCAACTCACTCCTCCTGGAACACCTCAATGGAATGGTGTGTCTGAGAGGAGAAATCGGACCTTATTGGATATGGTTCGATCTATGATGAGTCACACAGACCTTCCAATATCCCTTTGGGGATATGCTCTGCTAACAGCAGTGTTCACTCTAAATAGAGCGCCATCAAAAGCAGTAGCAAAGACACCATATGAATTATGGACTGGAGAAGCTCCAGTGCTGTCTTATCTCAGAATTTGGGGTTGTGAAGCCTATGTAAAGAGATTAATCTCAGATAAGCTTACACCAAAATCTGATAACTGCTACTTCATTGGTTATCCACGGGAAACCAAGGCTTATTACTTCTATCTACGTTCCGAGAACAAGATCTTTGTTGCCCGGGATTGTAACTTTCTTGAGAGAGAATTTCTCTCTAAGAAAGACAGTGGGAGTAAGGTACTGCTTGAAGAAATTCAAGATGAACAGGATACTGCTCAACCTAACGAGGAAGAGCAGCAGAAGGACCTACAAGAAATTGTAGAGCCTGAACCTGTAGTACCTGAAGTTCGAAGATCCGGGAGGATCCGTCACGAACCCGAGAGATATCAAGGATTCCTCGTGACTAACTGTCATGATCTTTTGATCATTGATGGTGATGAACCATCGAACTTCAATCAAGCCATGATGGGCCCAGATTCCTCTAAGTGGCGCAAGGCCACTGATTCCGAAATGGACTCCATGTCGGTCAACCAAGTGTTTTCGTTGGTTGACTTACCCGCTGGTGTAAAAGCCATCGAGTGCAAATGGATCTTCAAGAAGAAGATTGACGTGGATGGAAATGTCCAGATTTATAAAGCCAGGTTGGTGGCAAAAGGTTTCAGACAAGTTCACGGAGTGGATTACGATGAAACCTATTCACCAGTGGCTATGATGAAATCTATTCGGATTCTACTAGCAACTGCAGCTTTTCATGATTATGAAATTTGGCAGATGGACGTGAAAACCGCCTTCCTGAATGGAATTCTGGAAGAGGATGTGTATATGACACAACCTGACGGTTACATAGATCCAAAGAATGCTGGGAAAGTATGCAAACTTCACAAATCCATTTATGGATTGAAGCAAGCATCGAGGAGCTGGAATCTTCGTTTTGATGAAGCGATCAAGCAATTTGACTTCATCAGAAACGAAGAAGAACAATGCGTGTATAAGAAATCTAGTGGGAGCAAGATTGTATTTCTTATTCTGTATGTCGATGACATACTGCTTCTCGGAAACGACGTTCCAATGCTAAAGTCCGTAAAAGACTGGCTTGGAAGTTGTTTTTCCATGAAAGACATGGGTGAAGCCGCATACGTTCTTGGAATTAGGATCTATCGGGATAGACCTAAGAGGCTGATAGGCTTGTGTCAAGACTCATACATTGACAAAGTCCTACAAAGATTCAGCATGAAAGATTCCAAGAAGGGCTTCACGCCAATGGTACATGGCACAACGCTAAGCAAGAAGCAGAGCCCTACGACGGCTGCTGAGCTCGAGCGTATGAAGAACATTCCCTATGCATCTGCAATAGGATCTGTTATGTATGCCATGATCTGTACTCGTCCTGATGTTGCTTATGCATTGAGCATGACGAGTAGATACCAGTCAAATCCAGGTGAAAACCATTGGATTGCCGTAAAGAATATCTTGAAGTATCTAAGACATACTAAGGATAAGTTCTTGGTGTACGGTGGAAGTGATGTGCTTAAAGTCAGTGGATTCACGGACGCAAGTTTCCAGACAGACACAGATGATTTCCGGTCACAGTCCGGTTATGTCTTTTGTCTGAATGGCGGTGCAGTAAGTTGGAGAAGCTCCAAGCAGGACACCGTTGCTGATTCCACTACAGAAGCTGAATATATCGCCGCCTCAGAAGCAGCGAAGGAAGCTGTTTGGATACGAAAGTTCATTATGGAACTAGGTGTGATACCAAATGCGGCTGAGCCTCTGGCACTGTTTTGTGACAACAATGGTGCTATAGCTCAGGCAAAGGAACCAAGATCACACCAGAAATCCAAGCATGTTCAAAGAAGATTTCACTTGATACGTGACATCGTTAATAGAAAGGAAGTCAAGATCAGCCGAGTCCCGACAGATGATAATGTCGCTGATCCGTTGACAAAGCCACTCCCAAGGCCTAAGCTCGAGTTCCTGACTGAAGCTGTAGGCATTAGAAACATTGAAATGTAATCTAAATTTGAGTGGGAGTTTTGTGAGCTTTATTTTAGTTATTTGATATGTTCTTGTAAAACATTATTTTATGTTTTAATGAAATTATTATTTCAAGATTATTTTAACTGTGATGAAATAATCGTTCCAAAATGATATGAACCATTTTATAGGTCATCGAAGTAAATGACTTGATCTTGAGTCATCGAAGTCATTTAGCTTGATCATGAGACCCTATATTTGATAAATGTTTTATATCATCCTGTCCCTAGTCGAAGGTTGTTGAAATTGGAACACCAACAACCGTGTGAGACTAGATTGGTATGTGACTTATGACCAAGTTTCATGTGTCATAGATGCGCGGCATCAAAGTCAGTACATAGGTGTATGTTGGGAACATACGACCGGACAAGACCCGATTATAAGAACTCTTCAGGATATTTATATCTGTGTCATAAGAGATTCTTACTACGACTATAGAGTATAGTCCTTAGACCTGAGTTCGCATGCATGTGACTGCACATGAACTGATGCACTTTGATCATTGTCTAACGCTATCGTTCTGCGATAGTTATAAGGACCTTGTTTGGGTACATTAAGAAATGAGTAGTTTACAGTGATGGAACAAGACGGGATTTGTCCCTCCAATATAAATGGAGTGAATATCTCTAGGCCAATCGGAGATTTGAATACTGGAAAATGCATGGCCATGCTCAAACGGACTTTCCCGAGTCGTTTGGATTGTCAGTATCAAATCAGAGTCCGATGAACAAGATTAGGCTTTATAAGGATGACACTAATCTTGCCTTATGACTAATCGAGATATTGAGACAAAAGGATTATGAATACAGAGATTCCAGTACAAGTGGGAGATTGTTGGAATTGTGTCCAGTAATCTCGGTACTGTCTCTAGAAAGTAAGAGTATGTCAATGATCAGACATAAGTCATATAATACTGGGGGTCATGATGGCTTGCTAGAGTCCGCTCATGATCTATGAGTCTTGGACTTATTGCCTTTATTATATGATCCCATATGGGTCACACGCCTAAGCTAACAGGAAAATGTGTAGGAACGGTTTAGCAGAAGTACGGTAAAAGTGCTAGGCATTTACTGTACTTAGAGAGAATAAAAGGTTTAGCCACTGTGCATCGATCGATGCATAAGGTGCAACGATCGATGCAGTGCAAAAACGCTTTCGAGTTAATTGGCATTTGGGCCAAATGGCCCAAACGGAACCGAACAAGTTTTATAAATAAAACTCGAGTTCAGAACCAAAATAACCCAAATTTGAGCCGTCAACTCTCTCTCTCCCCTGCGCCGTTTTCTCCCAGTGGCCTAGCAGCCTGCTTCCTGATTGGTGTGCGTGTGTGAACCTCTGGAGGAGTTATCTCTCGGTGGCTCTCTGATCTCTGACCAATACCATCTCTTCCGCTGCAATAACAGGTATAAGGTGAGATCAATCTAATGTTTCTATTCAAGAGAACCTAGATCTGTATGTTTAGGTTGATATGAATATGTGAATTACATCAGGATCAAATAAACAGTTCCTACAAATTACCAACAGGGTACCGACATAATCTTACAGACATACTGTCGACGGACATAACCGATGGAATACCGACGAATCATCGGACAATTTTATATGACGGTAATTTGTCGTTTTTAATTTCGTTGACAGTACGTCGGTATTCCGTCGGTTTATCATTCGTCGATAGTCCGTTGGTTAATTATCCATCAATGTTCTGTTGGTAATGACCAATGGAAACCGATGGATTTAAATTTCCGGCGACCTAGAACCGACGGATTATCGACGAGTTATCGACAGATATATCCGTCGGTTAAGGCGTATTTTCTTGTAGTGGAAGTTGTTCATTTTCAATCATAATATATAAAGTTATAAAAGTTTAATTTTAAATTCAAAAAATTTAGTTATAAAGTTGTATAACTTTCAGTGTTGAGTTCTATATCACATGATATTTCTATTTCTGATAATTCATGGTAAATCCCAAACCTATGAAGGGGCGAGACTAATCTTTGGAGAATGTGCATCTCACAGATGTTTTTTTAGGGATTTAAATGGGCTGAAAGTAAGTGTCCATATCCGTATGGGTGTCGAAGACAATGTGTTTTAGTTTCGCGCAACATATGAATTGAACTCGAAGTGTATTGATGTCCCAAACCCTGAAAATGCAGGTGAGGCAAGAAATAAAAAGCAGAGAGTAAAGACACACACAAAAATCGCAAATGCGTAAATGCGTAAATCAAGAACACGTCCAACGATTCACCTCTCCATTCAATAACATTAATTCTTCATGATAACTACTAACCATGAGCTAAACTCCCCCTGAGCCTAGACTTTATTAGGATAAACCAACCCTGAGCTAAATTCCCACCGGAGCCTAGACTTTGTTTCTTCAGTCTTCAGAACACGTCACACCCAATGCACCAAGGACTTCAATATACACGTCACATTATTGCACCAACAGGCTTGAACACCACAAGCACAAACCGATAAACTTTGTCGCACTCAATCAACAACCAATCACCAAAATCAAACTCTCTTTCTTTTAGGTCTTTTTGTGGTCACAAGTACACCTTTCTCATAAGGTCACACCCTCCTTATATATCAGATTGAATCTTTTCCTTCAAGCCTCGCCAATCACATAAATAGAATATTTCCTCTTTGTTAGGATATTTCCAAATCTTTTTGGAAATATTCTCTTTTCCCTTTATCTTCTCCTAAGAATATGGAAACTCTAAAGCTGTTGTATCCTTTTCAATATCTTTATTCAGCTCAGCAAACAACTCTTGCATCATATCATATCACAAAAATTTGTTCATATCGCATCAATCACACAACTTCACATCTTGTGTCACATCTTTTATCACGTCTTGTACTACCTCGTGTACTTCTCCGTGTACTACTCTGCGACTGGTATATAGAATGCATCTTCATTCTCCCCCTTTTTGAATATGTATGGGAACTCAACAACATATCCTCAAGGGCTTCGTCACTAAAACACAACAACACCAGCAACACCAATCTCTCCTTGCTTGAGTCACATCATGGTCAAAAACTCAATCAACTATGTCCTTATTCCTGAGCTAAGTGTCTTCCCTCACCTCTTGATTTACCTGAAACAAGACTAAATCTCTATCGAGAACCCGCTCTGATACCAATTGAAAATGCAGGTGAGCAAGAAATAAAGAGCAGAAAGTAAAGGCACACAAAGTTTTTTTAACGAGATTTGTTTCCTACTCCCTGAGACCACGTCCAGAATCGAATTCACTAGAACAAGAAAGAAATTACACTTAATCGCAAACACATAAATCAGGAACACATTCAACGGTTCACCGTTCCGTTCAATAACATGAGCTAAACTCCCCTTGAGCCTAGAATCGAATTCACTAGAACAAGAAAGAAATTACACTTAATCGAAACTCTATCGCACTCAATCAACAATCGATCACCCAAATCAAACTCACTTTCTTTTAGGTCTTTTTGTGGTCACAAGGATACCTTTTCTCATAAGGCCACGCGCTCCTTATATATCAGATTGAATCTTGTCCTTCAAGCCTATTCAATCACACAAATAGAAGATTTTCTCTTTGTTATGATATTTCCAAAATCTTTTTGGAAATATTCTTTTTTTCCTTTATCTTCTCCTAAGAATAAGGAAACACTTCAAAGCTGTTATATCCGTTCTAATATTTTCATCCAGCTCAGCAAACAACTCTATCATATCACAAAGATTCGTTTATATCTCATCATCAATCACATAACTTCACGTCATGTATCACGTTTTGTACTACCTCGTATACTACTCCGCGACTGATACATTGAATACATCTTCAAACCCGTCTCTTTATCACTCGATCACAAAGCATTGAATATCACATGATATTAATTTCTTTAATCATAAGATTTATTTATTAATAGTTAAAGTAATATTGGTATGTAGAAGTTATAGGTTACGTAACAAAACAATACTTTAAATACAAAATTGGTGCAGCTGTTCGAGAATGACAAGACAATATGTACCAAACATACGAAAATTGTTCTCTATATATGCGTATATTGCACACAAACAACGTTTCTGAGAATTTATATTAAAAAAAAAAAAAATTGGATTTTATATATACTAGGAGAGAATCCGCGCAAATGCACGAATTTTACTTAAATTTTTAGATATATCATATATTATAATATTTATTTTAAATATCAATATTTTATATGTTTTTAATTTACAATTTTGTGTTTTTTTCCTTTTTAATGATTATAATGTTTTTATGAGACAATATGCGCTAACATACGATTATTAATTATTTGTTTTATAAATAAATATTTTTAGTTATCAATTTTTAATGAGTTTTTTATAAAATTTTATTTCCTTCAACCTTTTTACCATCCTTTTATTTTCTATAAACTATGTAAAATATATATACTTGTTATTATATATTTCCATTCATCAAACATTTTTAGTTTTCATTTATAATAATTTAATATATTTAGTTATCATTTTAAATTTTCTTAATTTTATATATATTTTAATGATTGATTTGATTTTCTTTCCTATGTTCTTATATTTTATAAAATTTTATTTTTATTATCATTTTATCTCATTTTAGAATATTTTCTTTCTATTCTTAATAACAATGATTTCTATATTTTAATAGTTTATTTTATTATTTTAGATTTCTTTAATTTTAATATATTTTCATTGATTTCTTATGTTCTTATATTTTGTATAATTTTTTTTTCATTGTATCTGATTTTTATAATACTTTCTTTCTATTCTTAATAAATAATATTTTATTATTTATATTTTTTGTTATATGGTTCTTTACTTCTAATTTCAATTACTGTAAATTTTTAATAATGTTATCTTTATTTTTTTAATTTTATAATTTGATATTTTACTTTTATTGAGATTTATTTATTCTTGTTTATTTATTACATAAAAATATAGAAGATGTATTATAATATATAATATTTATATATTTATGAGATTCTAAATTTAAATTAAATTTAGAATTTATGTTTCAATAATTTTAATTAATTATATTTAAATTAAATAATATTACATTAACTAGTATATTTATTTTAGCTTAATGATGATGTGGAAAATGTTGTTTTAAATTGATCAATCAAGGGGGGCTGATGTTTCAACTTGAGAGAACCCCCTTCTCTCATTATATATAAGATTAAGTGTTTATTTAAATAATAATTAGTTCATTCATTGTAATACCGAATACGAAGAGTTCCATGCATATATTTTCTGTTGGTTTGAAAAATGTTCATGAGAATACAAAAGTATAACGAGTATCGATTCTCCATGTGACTATGGTTTCTGTCTCCTATGAGAATTTGCTGGACCACTTATTTGAAAGAAATAACGAGGAATCACATGTGGGCAAAGACGTAATGTTATTATCTCAGGGTACAATCTCCTCGGATCCTCTCACTTCTCTATCATTCATATTTCATAGTTTATCTAATGATCCATTAGTTTCCGTCGAGAGAGCGTAACGGTAGAGGACACAGTGAGCTTCCATTTCTACATCGCAATTGAATGGTGACTGATACCAAACTTATCTCAATCCGTTCATTGGAAAATCATAAATATGATAGCTCATTAGCAGGCCCGGCTCGAGAAAATTTTGGGCCTTGTGCCAAATCAAAAAAATTGTAAGTTTTGTAATTTTTTAAATAATATTGGACCTATTTTACTATTTTCTAAACAAAATAAGACCCTAAATGCTTAAAAAATCTTGGAAATTTTTTTGGACATAGTGCATTTGCACCACTTGCACTCCTTCAAAGCCGGCCCTGCTCATTGGACCGGTAGCCTAAAACCCGCTAGCTGCTTTGAATTTGACCAAGATAATATATTGTGCTATGATATTAGTTTTCTGTTTATCTTCTTTTTTTTTTTTTTTCAAGTTCAGAAACTCTGCAAATTTGTTGTAAAACGTGTTTTTGTTAAATATAATTTTAAATTATACCAATTTTTTTTTAATTTTAGTTAAATATTTTTTTCTATTAACCTGGAATTTCCTTATACGGTTTTTGTATAACGTGATTTATGTTGACTTCTTAGTCGTTTCGGAGATACATAAAACCTCTATAATTTAATAATCTCGGGATTATGATATTTTATTAATTTATCGAGAGATTAACTGAATCGAAGATTTTATTTTAGATCGGAAAATTCTATTAATTTATTGAGATATTAATTTATCGAGTATTAATTTATAGAAATTATACAGTAACGATTTAAAAATTTAGAGAACTTTTAATGGGGTATCTAAAACATGAGTATCAAAATGAATTTAAGTGTGAACACATAAAAATATTGATATATAATTGTGGGTATGAGAAACTCAGTTTTGAGATACCCAAAACCATATTGTATTATTAGTATTTTTGTTTTAATATATTTTGAGAACCCTACCCTTGTGAGATATCTCCATTGGAGGTGTTTTTAGGTTGTGTCTAGAAACGATTCAAGATCTAGAAATAACGAGCTGATACAAAGAAAATATACACTTATACACGGATTTATGAGGACTAAGGATATAAATTGAGATTCTCTTACCAACAAATTCATATTGAAATATTTTTTTTTAAAACCAGTTTAAAAACATTTCTAATGTGCGTCAACTCGTACCAATTGTTTTTTTTTCTGATGAAAATATATCTATAATGCAGCAAATGCAAAATTTTACAACTAAAACGGAACGGGATTGAAGAGTACGGAGTGGATATGATCAACGGTCTTGGCTTTCTCGGGAAAGCTGTGGCCATCACCGTGCTGGTATATACATTGTACCACGCGGTTAAGATTTGCGGCAGCTGCCACGAAACCACGGGGAAGAGAAGAAGTGTGTGCCGTGTTGAAATCGGAGTTTATGACGTCCCACGACTCGCTGATCATACTTTGCATCTGTTCACGTGCCTCTTCTTCAGTGGCTCTTGTCTCGTCCATGTAACATTGGACTGACTTTGGTGAATCTCCTCTTGCCATCTCTTCCTGTAAATCATTAAAATTTAGTGCTTTTCATTCAATGATGTATTTATGAAACTATTTCAGTATTTAGTTGTTTTTGTCAAAGAATTGGTGTTAAAAAACTGATACTGTTTCTGATTTAAAAAAAAAAAAAACTGATACTGTTTAGTGGTAAGTTTATAAAGTTACAGATTTTTTTTTTCTTTCTCGTTTCTAAAATATAGTATTAGACATTTTGTATATGTTTTAAACAAATATTGTGTTTATTTTATCGTTTTTTTTTGTCACAATATTTTATCGTTTAACACACTGCTTTATATGATATCATGCTATTTGTTGAAATTACACACGAAAACACATCACTTATTTATTGTTATGAGAAACTAAATAACTAGGAATGTATACCGTTGAGGTGGCAAGATCATTGGCGAGACGGAGAATGGTGGCGGAGCTCCGGACGATAGAGTGGTGGTTCTTGGAAACATCGGTTAGATTTTGGTCGGAGATGTGGTCGCAGAGGATGGAGAAAAGGTGGAGCAATATCGTTGGGACAGAACTCGAGATCAAACCATTTTGCATATATTCGACAAAACTAGGTTTGTGTCCGGTCTTGTACCACTTGGCTTCGATTAGGAACGTTTTGAATAGATCCGTCCACTAGGAAATTAAAATAAAAAAATTCCTAAATAACATCAATTTTATAAAATGATTTATAAAGGAAATTTATAGAAAAACTTACAACTTGTTTGAGGTAAGGAATGACGTTAAGTCCTTTGTCTCTGAGAACATCGTATCCGATTTGATTGATCTCGTTGTATAGAAAAAGAAAACACATTTTCATGTATTCGGGAAGTCTTTCGACATGGTTCACATCCCATCTTTAAAAAAGAAAAAGAAATTATTTATATGGATTATTGATATAATGGGAGACAAATCCAAATTATGATCCCATCTTTCTTTTTTAGATGTAAACAACTATTTTTATTTTAAAAACTCTTCATATGTAATATTGAAAAACTACTACTGGGTATGGAGAGAGAGGAATGAGCGGAACCACCAACGCATCTCCTTTCACATTGAAAAAGAGATTCATCACAGGCTTCTCTCCTCACATCCATACCGAGAAGAAGATAATCTCGCTTTTCGGAGATGGAATGATCTTCAAGCTTCATAGGCATTCTATGTTTCGAGACCTATAGGAATTATTATTTTTTCTTTTTCGATTTTAGCTTGACCAGCTCAATTTTTGTAAAAGATCAAGCCCGTCAAGGAATGTTCAAACACAACAACTTTGTATACTCTCTTTTTTTGATAAAGGGTTTTCATTAATATTAATAATAATAATAAAAAAATTTGATACAAGGAAATTTAAATAGAACAAAGCCCACTAATCCCACAAATGGGCCTGGAAAAAAGAAACCTGATCCATTGCCGCTACAAAAACCGGCCCAATTGTTGGAGGAAACCCTAGCTGCGATGAAACTTGGCCGCCGACACCGGAAGTCCATGCTCCGCCACCACCGCAAACGAGAGAGAAGACCCAACGACAAGAAACCAGAGCCTGCTGCCTAGAACTCTGCCGCCACACACAGAAGAACTTACTTAAAGCCACCGTGAAGCACCATGCCCAGATAACAGGCCGCGAAAACAAACCACCAACGGGAATCCGAGTTGAAACCACGCAGATCGATCTCTAGGAGATCGCCACCGTAATCAGCCGCGGCGGGAACCCTTTTCACGCCTTGCGCAGCCCTCGAAGCCTCAAGCTTACTAGGGGTTACCCGAGGTTCATGCGTGTTAACCAAACATCGTCGCCGTTGGAGGTTGAAATCGAAACCCCCGGACTCTGCAACCGGATCTAAGAAATAGATCTGAGGAGAGCACTAGGGGTTACCCGAGGTTCTCCGATGGCTTTCTCCGAAGACATCGGAGAAAGCCCCTGAGGAAACATCACCCGCCTTGTCCTCAAAAGCGAGGATCTGAAAAGAGCATCCGCCTCCGCACATCCAAAAAACCACCGCGACGAAGAAAAAGGACGAAGACTGCCACCAACAGCGGAAGAAGAACCGATAAGCTCCAAGGAACGAATACCAGGGCAAGGAAAGCGAAAAGAAAGTAAAAGCCCTCTCCCAAACCGGCGAGGTCACCGGAGAAGGAGAGGCGGAAGCGACGGAGCTTTCAGTGTTTTAAGAGAAAAGGAAGAGAGAATTGCTTCTAGGAACGATTGGCCGAGCGTCCTTGATAAATAATATCACGTTTCAATAAAAAGATACTGAAAAACTATATCTCGAAATAATTTTAAATTTATGTCATTGTATTTCTTAATTTACAGAAAGTAAAAGACAACAAGAATAAAAAGGTATATGTATGTTCAATATATATAGTGTTTCTAATTTTTAATTATAATTACTGACTGTTAATTTAATATATAATAATTTAATAATTAAAAAATAATTTTGAATAATATAAAATTAATACATATTTTCAATATATAGAACTGTAGTAAAAAAATTATACATTCTGTGAAAGATTAATGAAGATTCTTAAATTATAAATGTAAAAAATTCTTATAGTTTTCTTAAATCATTGATATTGTCATGTGTCTATTATATTATCCAATATACTTACTTTTCGACCACATTTGTGAAAATCTCTAGCTCCTCCAATGTACCATAGATATCGTAGATGTCATCCATGATCGCAATTAACATGAATATTTTGGTGAGTATCTTGCGGTGGTATTTAAACTCTGGCTCGTAAAATATTCCAATCGTCCAAAAATAACTCTCTGTGATTCGGTCTCTCACGAAATCAAGTTGTTTCATAAGTCCTGTGCTGTTCCACCAGCTGCATTAAATTTGTGACAAGAAGCTAATCAATGAACTCATATCTATAGATATCTTCCTATGAGATATAATGTATAGAATCACTTGATAGTTACCTAGAAATTAATTTGAGCTCTTCTTGATGATTAGCTTGTAAAATATTGAAATCAAGTGCTGCGAATTCTAGCAAGAGAGGATACATGTCATGCTTTTTCCGGTATACATCTATGTACCATCTTGCTTCTAATCTCCTTGTGCTCCAATGGTACGGCTTCTCTAGTACTCGTTTGGCCATCTCTAACATATAAGCTTCATTTTCCCCAAAATTAGTTTTGCTATTCTCCGCCACAAACTTGGTTAATCGCTCATTTGCAAAACTTCTGGCCTCCTTTAGTTTAAACTCCGAATCCATTGAAAAATAAGAAGCTTCGTATAGAGAGAGTAAATCCTTGATGGGTAAAGTCTTTCTGAATATTCCATTTTCACTTTTGAAAACGTCAAAATCATCTGCAATACGAAATACATATACGTATTATTTATTGTTTACCAAAAACACTGAACTATCGAGGCTTAGGATATTGGATATTCGGTTCGGTTCCGGATTTTTCAGATATAAAAGTTAGGATCCAATGGGTATTTTAAATTTTTCGGTTCCGGTTCGGTTTATGCCGGTTCTATTTTGGGTTCCGGGTATCCGATTAAGAAAAAGTCGATAAAAAAAAAAAGAGAAAAAGTTGTAACATTAAGGGGAAAACTCCCACATTGGTTATACGAGGAGTGTAGTGGAATTATTGGTTATAAATAGGCTTTGATAATTAATTGACCAATGTTTTTTTCGGGTTAAGCCCAAAAACAGTTTAGTTTTTAGGCAATTAATCAGTTATTATTTTGATAAAAAAATTCAGTTATTATTCCGATTTTAGCGTCTAACAGTAAATATTTTTGGGTTTCCGGTTCGTTACCTCGGTTCCCGAGTAAGAACCAGAACCGAACCAATACCCGCAATTCCCCAATGTGAAGACCCATCGGATATTTTGGCTGGAAATGGAACCGAACCAAACTGGTTATTTCAGATCGGTTCCGGTTTAGTTTTTCGGTTTTGGTTTTTTTGTCCAGACCTATACTCAACCCGTACCTGACACGATTTCTTGATTAGTCCCATGATTGTTAATACTAGAGGATATTAGAGCATGAATATCCATGATACCCTGTTTGGGTATCTTAACTTTTTTTTTTAATTTTTTTTAATTTTTTTTTTTAAAATTCAAAAAAAAAAAATTTTAAAAAAAAATTGGACCAATCCTGTAGCGCCACGTAGGCGTTACAGGTAAGATACCTATCTTAGCTAAGAAACTTTTGGGATGAATATGTTAACTATTCATGTGGGTCCCACGTGGGACCCATAATATTTTAATATATTTTTGATAAGATATCCAGTTAAGATATCTTGATATTCATGCTCTTACAATATACTGAAGTAGGTAGTATGTAATAACCTTGTGAGACATCAAAATTATGTTGCCTTAGGAGAAAAAATCCAAGTGCTGTCGCATGGAGATCTTGTGACTCCCTCCCAATTTCGTGGTGTTGGTCGTGAATTCTTTTCAAAATATCGTGGATTTCGTGTTTATAATGATACGAAATTCCGAGTCTTTGCAAAGAATCGATCATTTCTAGCTGCTCAAGAAAACCTTCAGTCTTAACTAATGTCTTCCTCACCTCTTCCTTCAACAATTTAGCTTTCTCCACTGATTGGACTTCTTTCTATATATTGAGAGTTTTTATTTTAATGTTAGGAATCTCAACTTATGAAATAAAATTAGACCTAGAGTAATAAATATGACATAAATCAATCTATTCAATTCTAATAGATTGAATTAGACATTCATGAAACTTAACAATTCACAAAATTCATTATATAACATGTTGAATGAAAGATGCACTTATAGTATGATATGTATGTACCGCATATATATTCTCGAGTGAGAGGAGATACTGATGATCCCATAGAGACGGACGATAGTTGGCGGAGCGGCGCCTGACGGTGACAGCCTGAGCATTGCAAACAAAAGCTGAACTGAAGGAGATATCGTGGGTAGCCATTTGTAAAGCTTGACAATATGGATGAAGAGAAAAATACACTTTCGTGGCTTCTCTTTTTTTTTTCCACCATGCTAACTAAGCATTACACTTGATGTACTTATTTATAGATGGGGAGGCTGAGAAAATGTTGTCCCATTAAATCAATAATTGTTAGGGGTTTTAATGAAAAAACCTCAACTAAAAGATTTTAAAAATATTTATCTAAAATATGAAATTGTCACGAAAACAGGCTTTTTGCGACTCTAAATTGCGACTAATTTTATAGTCGCTAAATTTTGCGACTACTTAGCGTCTAAGTTGCGACTGATATTGTGACTAATAGAGAATAGTCGCTCTTTAGTCGCTAAATTGCGACCACAAGTTATACGTCGCTAAATAGTCGCTAAACCGTATTTTTTTAGTCGCTAAAAGTCGGTACAGAACACGTTTTTAATGTTCTGAGCCGGGTGTACCTAATTTGTAACTAATTTTGAGAATCAGTCGCAAAATTAGTCACAAAAATTTATATATATACAAACATGGATCAACACGATTTCTCCTTAGCCACACATAAAGATTGCGATATTGTTGAGATAAAATTGAAAAAAAAAACAGAGAGAAACGTTTTCTAAGTACAACATTTAAAATCTTAAACATTACCCTTCAAACCCCATACCCTAAACCCTAAACAAACCCAAACTCTAAATTTTAAACAAAAAATTAATAACTAAAACTCTAATTACTATATAATATATAAAATTAAGTACAATATTTAACTTTAAATATTACCCTTCAAACCCTAAACCCTAAATAAACCCTAAAACTCTAAATTATAAATAAAATATAATAAATAAAACCCCAATTACTATATAACATATAAAATTAAGTACAACACTTAAAACCTTAAACATTACCCTTCAAACCCTAAACCCTAAACAAACCCTAAAACACTAAATTATAAACAAAAATTTAAATAACTAAAACTCCAATTACTATATAACATATAAAATTAATTAAGTACAACACTAAAAACCTTAGACATTACCCTTCAAACTTTATACCTTAAACCCTAAACAAACCCTAAAATTCAAAATTATAAACAAAAATTTAAATAACTAAAACTCTAATTACTATATAATATATAAAATCAAGTACAACACTTAAAACCTTAAACATTACCCTCCAAACCCTATACCATAAACCCTAAACAAACCCTAAAACACTAAATTATAAACAAAAATTTAAATAACTAAAACTCTAATTACTATATAATATATAAAACCAAGTACAACACTTAAAACCTTAAACATTACCCTTCAAACCCTATACCTAAACCCTAAACAAACCCTAAAACTCTAAATTATAAACAAATATTTAAATAACTAAAACTCTAATTACTATATAATATATAAAATTAAGTACACCACTTAAAACTTTAAACATTACCCTTTAAACCCTATACCCTAAACAAATCTTAAAACACTAAATTATAAACAAAAAAATAAATAACTAAAACTCCAATTACTATATAACATATAAAATTAATTAAGTACAACACTAAAAACCTTAGACATTACCCTTCAAACTTTATACCTTACAAAATTATAAACAAAAATTTTAATAACTAAAACTCTAATTACTATATAATATATAAAATCAAGTACAACACTTAAAACCTTAAACATTACCCTCCAAACCCTATACCCTAAACCCTAAACAAACCCTAAAACACTTAATTATAAACAAAAATTTAAATAACTAAAACTCTAATTACTATATAATATATAAAACCAAGTACAACACTTAAAACCTTAAACATTACCCTTCAAACCCTATACCTAAACCCTAAACAAACCCTAAAACTCTAAATTATAAACAAATATTTAAATAACTAAAACTCTAATTACTATTTAATATATAAAATTAAGTACACCACTTAAAACCTTAAACATTACCCTTCAAACCCTATACCCTAAACCCTAAAACTCAAAATTATAAACAAAAAAATAAATAAATAAACTCTAATTACTATATAATATATAAAATCAAATACAACACTTAAAACCTTAAACATTACCCTTCAAACCCTATACCCTAAACCCTAAACAAACCCTAAAACTCTAAATTTTTCTTTGAATTCTACTAATCTAATAAACTAAAAAGTATTAATCAATAATTAAGTATTGTATATATTCATAAACAAAATTTTAAAACTAAATAATAATGTAAAATAAATTTATTATTTATGCTCATTTTTATTATTTTGTAAATTAAAAATTTCTAACATTTTTAAAATTTTAATCTGTTAAAATTTTAAATTTATCACTTTTAAAATTGTTCATTTTGTTATTTCAAATCATTTTTAAATATTATATGCTCATTTTAATATTTTAAATCACTTTTAAAATCTAACACTAATTAGAAAGTTTTATGTTTATATTTTTTAAGTTTAAAACGGAAAAATTAGTTTTAACAAATTTATTTTATTTTTTATGTCATTTTTTCATAACTTTATATTAATTAAACGCTAAAATATTTCTATTAGTTGATACACCATCACGCGGATCGCAGATCTGGACCATTGATTAAAAATATCAACGGCTCAGATTTATTCCAGTTAACACACATATCACATTTTCATCCATCAGATCTTGATCTGATTTAATCTCAGCCGTTGATACATTTAACCTAATCAATTTGCTATCTCTCTCACCCTCCTCTCATCTTGCGCCGTATCTCTCCTCCTTCAATTTTTTTTTTGGTTTTGTTATGTATCTCTCTAATGAACTCTGAAGAAATTGCAGACAAAGATGAACCTCCAGCCTCCTCTTCGATTCTTCTTCAGTCTTCAGATATGAAAGCGACTCGGGTGGGAAGATGAAGGAGAATCGTTTTTCCAGCCTCCCTCTTCTTCGATTCAGATTATTCTTCTAGCCTCCTCTTCGAACCAGTCTCGATCCAGCCACCACCACCTTCGATTCATCGAGCAGATTCTTCCACCATCGTCGAGATCGCAGATCGTAGCAAGAGACACGGTATGGTGGTTGTGACGTGATATACTTGTATTTTCATGCATTTAGGCTATTGTTAGGATCATGTTTTACTTCTTTTTAGTTTCCTTTAGCTTCATTTCTTTGGTCATTGGTGTGTTTAGAGTATAGGATCATCTAGAGCTAGGTTTAGGCATTCTAGGCTTGCATTTGGAGTGTTTCCTATGTTTTGTAGGTTCTTGGAGTTGCTAAGGATGTTTGGAAGAGTTTGGAGGCTAAATGAGTGATTGCAAGTGAAATGGTGATGAAGGACCAAATCGATGAGCTTGAAAGATTGAGTCATATGAAGATGTTACGTTGACTTTTAGCTCTGGGATTCTGAATAAAAATCATGGGAAATTGAGTTAGCTTTCTAATGGAGGTGGTTTGAAGTCATTCGGAGCTATATGGAAAGAGTTATGCCTGATTTACTGGATGCATCTCAACACAGTCTTCATATCGGGTTGCATATCGGCCAGCCAACCGATACGCTCCCCAGAAACTGTTTTGGATCCGGGTCAACACCCGGTTTGTTCCGGGTTGACCCGGCTCGCACCCTATTGACTATTTAAGCCAAAAACCTATTTTTATTGTCTCTTAAGCTTTATTTTATGTTCTAAACACTTGGAAGAACAAGTTTGGATTTCTTGGATTAATCTAGTACTTCTTTTGTGATTCTTTCATCAAATCCTTCAATCTATCTCTAGTTTTCTATGATCAACATTGTTTCTATGGATTTTGTTGTTCACATGATGATTAGTGAGTAGTTCTTCATAGGGCTTATGGGTTAGGTAGGATTAGGTTGATTAGGGATGATCAATGGATTTCTAGTGCTTGATTGTTTAAAATCTCATCTGTCAAAGTGTGTTTAATGTCTAATTAGCCTTGATCAAGTTGATTAGAATGCTTAAGATTTCTTGTTCACAACATGTTCAATGAAATTCCTGTTCATAGCTTTGATAGAACTTTCACATTCTAGCGCATGAGAATGTATGCTTAGAGTGATTGTTAGTTGTTTGGAACTTGTTTGATTGCTTGCTTGATTCTAATTCACAAATGAGAATTTGTTCTTGGATTAGGATTAAGTAAAGAGATTAGTATTAAGAGATTAAACTGATCGTATCGTTGTGTTCCTTGCTAGGAGGTTAGCTTGTTTGAAGTTTGAATTAGGATCCTTGATCATCCCGAATCACCTGTCCGTTGACCTTGACCTTATGCCCTATCTTTATCATTGATTGAATTCGTATTCGTTTACTTGCCTTTTACTTACTTCTATTTGAATTGTTTTCGTTAGGATTGTTAGAAACCAAAAACTTAATTGAGTGATTTGACTCTAGAGGTTTAGTGAGTGCTTATTGGTCTTATCCGTCCCAGAATAGGTTCGATACCTCAAAGATACATCGATAAGCTTGAGGAATTGGTACCTCAAAAGGATCTTAAAATCCTTGTTATCAATTTGGCGCCGTTGCCGTTTTGGGATTCTGGATATATCAATTCGTTTTCTATTCCTTTTTAGTTCAAGTTATTGTTACTAATTTGCTACTTTCTCTCTTTTTGATGTTAGGTGTATGAACTTGCGCAGCAAAGGGACTACAAACTTAGTTGTAAGAGTTTACGACATCAAAGCACACGAGAGGAGATTAGCAAGGGAACGACGAGCACAAGAACGAGCTGTTAACGTTGAGAGATTTGGGTGGAACCAACTGTTGAAGATATACAAGACTTTGAGAGTGTTGAGCAACAAGTTATGGATAATCATCAAGATCAACAACAGCAACAGCAAGAGAGGCCAGTTAGGGCCATTGGTGATGGAGACATACCGGATACAATTGCGAACCGGCATGGGATCATTCCACCACCGGTGAACAACAACAACTTTGAAATCCGGGCTATGGTGATGAACATGGTGCAGAACAATCAATTTCATGGGCTAGCATCTGAAGACCCGTTGCAACACTTGGACACTTTTGACAAGATATGCCCTACTACAAGGTTGAATGGTGTGACTGACGATGGTTTGAAGATGCGTCTCTTTGTCTTCTCTTTGGCAGATAGAGCCAAGGATTGGGAAAGCACCATCCCTCCGGGATCCATTACTACTTGGGGAGAACTCAAGAAAAATTTCTTGAAGAAGTTCTTCTCAACTACTAGGACTTCCCGTTTTCGCAGTGAGCTATCCGGGTTTGTGCAACGCAACAATGAGAGCTTTGCTGAAGCTTGGGAGAGGTTCAATAAGCTCACTACTCAGTGCCCCCACCATGGTTTCACCAAGGAAACATTACTCAGCAACCTCTACCGTGGAGTGCTTCCTAGAATGAGGGCAATGCTAGATTCTTGCAGCAATAGACACTTCCTAGGCAAGGGAGTAGATGCAGCTATGGAGCTGATTGAAAATCTTGCAACGAGTGATGGTAACTACAATGAGGACTATGAGCGCACCAATAGAGGATCATCTTCCACGGATGAGAAGTATGAAAAGGAAATCAAAGCTTTGAATGATAAGTTAGACAAGATGATCTCCATTGGCCAAAAGAACATCAGCTTTGTGGGACACTATGAGGATTCTAAGCCACAACTTTATGATGATGATGAGGATTTGACACAAGAAGAGATTAACTTCATTGCTGGACAAGGTGGTTTCAATAAGGGCTTCAACCAAAATTATAGAAACCACCCAAACTTCTCATACCGCAACCCCAATGTAGCCAATCCTCAAGACCAAGTCTATCCTCAAGCTCCATCTCAAGGACAAGCTCCACAACAAAAGCCTTTTGTCTCCTACACCAACCAACAAGGGTTTGTCTCTCAGCCTCAACCTCAAGGATAACAAGGATATGTCCCCAAGCAACAATACCCTCCACCCGGTTTTGGACAACAACAGCCACAAGCTTCTTCTTCCTCGGGTTTGGGTAATGAGCTAAAGGGAATGATGCAACAACTCATCCAAGGACAAGCTAGTGGGGCATTGGAAGTGAAGAACTTAAAGAATGAGTTGCAGCATTTGACCTCTCGCTTGATCAATGTTGAAAACATGCACGCTTCCACTTCTAGACCTACCGGTACCTTGCCCGGAAACCCGGAGAAGAACCCAAAAGACTACTGCAATGCAATCTTCTCTACTGTTGATCATGAGAAATCAGACTATGAGCGAGAGGTTGATGAGATAGAAGCACTTCTCTATGGTTATGAACTCCCTCCGGCTGCACCTGTCCCTCTCAAGGAGATGAAGGCCACTGTAGTTAAGCCTTCCTATGTTGCACCAGCTAAGGTGATGAGTGCTACTGATATTTTAGCTGAAGATATTGTGCCTACTGTCCACACAACACCAAGGGTACTTCCCAAGCTTGGTAATCCGGGTAAATTTACCATCAGTTGTACTTTGGGAGACTTGAAGATTAACGATGCATTGTGTGATTCCGGCTCTACTGTGAGTGTGATATCTCTTGACATGGTGGAATCTCTTGGGATTAAGAGCATGGAAAGGTACCCATCGTCTATTACATTTGGAGACTCTTACTCAAAAACTCCAATGGGAATGATCAAGGACTATCCACTGAAGATTGGTGAGTGCACTATCCCAACTGACTTTATTGTCATGAAGATGAAGAAGAGTACCCAACTACCTCTCTTACTTGGTACCTCTTTCCTCAACACCACTGGAGCTTGTCTGGACTTCAAAAAGAGACTTGCTGTGCTGAATAATGTTGATACCAAAGCTTACTATCCTCTAAGGAGCACATCTCTTCACACTTGTGGTGTCATCCTCTCTCCAAATGAGGATGATGTGTTAGAGGAAGCAAGGCTATTTGCCAATGTCGGCAAGGAAGTTTGGCCTAAACCCACTACTCATGGATCATTGAGTAAGCATATGGGACGTGCTCAAAAGAAGGGGGTGGATAGAGCTATTGGAACTCCTCACATGACCATAAGGACTGAGTTTGTTGGATCCATCTCTTCGAAGAAGCTGAGCATCAATGAGGAAAAAGCTCCCAAAGAGAAGGCTGTGGATATGGTGACAAAGATGTCTCCAAAGGCTGTAAAGGCTTCGATCAATCCAAGGTTCCAAGGTGACTCAGTCAATCTCAGTGAGCTGACTTCTCAGGTCCTAGCCATCACTCTCGAAGGCAGGTCACACTCTTCAACCGCCTAAATCTCGGTTTGCGAAAGTCGAGCTTAACGACTTTAAACAAAAGCGCACTTGGGAGACATTCCCATGTTTATCCTTGTACATATTGATCTTTCGCTAGTCATCTTTGACGTTTTGCTTTGAGTTTTTATCAGGTTTTGGTTGATAGGTGAAGCTATGGACTCATTGGCGTTAAGAAAGGGCTGAAACATCTTAGACAAAGTGGTCGAAAGGAAAACAGTGAAGCAGTATCGGCCACGATATCGGCTAGCCAGGCCGATACGTGCCTCCCAGAAATAATACGAGACATCATATCGGCTGGCGTATCGGTTGGCCAGGCCGATACGCTCTCACTGCCCAGGTTCACTCGACCGATACGCCTTCTCTTGGACCAGGTAACACTCCAACTTGTACATACTTGCATTTTAGCTTCTTTTCTTTCTTTTTCTCCTTTTGTTGAGTCTCTCTCTCGAGCTTACTTTCCCACCGAGACGGTGTGAACTAAGTTTGGGGGAGAGGCTAGTTGCTAACCATGTTTTCTTTGTTCCTATTTTCGATTTTCTCACTTTGAGTCTCATGCATTTCACTTAAGGCATAGAAAATCCAAAAAAATTGAAAAAAATTTCAAAAAGAAAGCATGTAGTTGCACTTGCATCATAGGATCGAGTCTAGTTGCATCATATAGGACGCATGCATAGGGAGCAATGATTGAATGTCCTTGTAAGACTGATTGAGTGACGACTTGTTCTTTATGCTAGTTGTTTGAGCTAGTTGATTGTCCTAAGATTGCAATTCAAGAAAGGCTAGAAAGTTAAGACGAACCATGCTAGGATTGCTTGCTTTGAAACTTGATTTGAAACTGAATTAGGCTTTTAATTGACACTAGCTCTACCTAAGTGAGAACTTTAATGATGACATCTAATTATCTTACTCATGCTCTGTGTGCTAAACTCGTGGATACCCTAAAATATTTGAGCATTCTTATCCTTTCTACCCCTCTCTACTTGCTCAAATAGACTTTCATACCTTTCACCACCCTTCTTTCAAGCCACAAATACTATCTTGAGTGGTAGGCCTATTTGGAATGAGCTAGGTAAAAAGTGTTGAGTATGAGGCGACTAGGAGAAATTTCCATATAGATGCAAGCTCAGCACCTTTAGCTTTGCAATAGGCTAGGATCAAAGTTTGGGGGAAGAATTGGGAAAGGAGAAAGAGAGTAAAGAAAGGAAAGAATAAAAAGGGATTTTGGAATGGGATCATGAAATTTTTGGCAAAAGTGGCTCTTATGTGTTTTGAAAAGAAAAGTGTCTCAAGTTTTGAAATGAAAAGAAGCCAAAGGCTCACCATAAAAAAAAAGGGAAGAAAGTTTATGAAAAGAGCTAAGTTAAAAGAAAGAATAGCCACTGTTTTGAAATGTTTTGAATGATCCTTGGAGAGTTGACGAAAAGTGTTTGATTGAGAAAAGGGGATGAGGCAAAAATTGCCTTGGTCAAGGGTAGTGTCCATTTAGGTGGGCTAGACTAGGAGAAGAAGTAATTGGGGCACGAGTAGATGGAAATCAACCTAGTATGCACCAATTGCCTCTAACTCTTAGCATTTTACTATAGCTCATTCACTTCTTTATGAGAGAACCTTCATGCTTTTGGAATAAACCCCTCTTTTGATTGAGATCACTTTAATCTCAAAACCTTGTCCCTTTGCCAAATGAGTTTGATCACCTTGCATTGAGTAAGATCTACTTGAAAACCTAATGAATGTTAAAGAGCTAGTTGATAGGAATGCTTGTCTAGGTCTAGAATTGAGCTAAGAGTTTTGTCTTGAAGAGCATGGCTAAATTTTTGGAGTAAGCCTAACTTGGTTGCATCTTGGTGATGTTGACTCGAATTGGAACTTGTTGATCTCAGTTTTGTCTTTGGATATGAGCTCCCCCCTTCAAACCTTTTCCCCAACTGGTTGTGATAGTCTTATGCTTGCTTGTGGACAAGCAAGGTTTAAGTTTGGGGGAATTGATATACTTGTATTTTCATGCATTTAGGCTATTGTTAGGATCATGTTTTACTTCTTTTTAGTTTCCTTTAGCTTCATTTCTTTGGTCATTGGTGTGTTTAGAGTATAGGATCATCTAGAGCTAGGTTTAGGCATTCTAGGCTTGCATTTGGAGTGTTTCCTATGTTTTGTAGGTTCTTGGAGTTGCTAAGGATGTTTGGAAGAGTTTGGAGGCTAAAGGAGTGATTGCAAGTGAAATGGTGATGAAGGACCAAATCAATGAGCTTGAAAGATTGAGTCATATGAAGATATTACGTTGACTTTTAGCTCTGGGATTCTGAATAAAAATCATGGGAAATTGAGTTAGCTTTCTAATGGAGGTGGTTTGAAGTCATTCGGAGCTATATGGAAAGAGTTATGCCTGATTTACTGGATGCATCTCAACACAGTCTTCATATCGGGTTGCATATCGGCCAGCCAACCGATACGCTCCCCAGAAACTGTTTTGGATCCGGGTCAACACCCGGTTTGTTCCGGGTTGACCCGGCTCGCACCCTATTGACTATTTAAGCCAAAAACCTATTTTTTATTGTCTCTTAAGCTTTATTTTATGTTCTAAACACTTGGAAGAACAAGTTTGGATTTCTTGGATTAATCTAGTACTTCTTTGTGATTCTTTCATCAAATCCTTCAATCTATCTCTAGTTTTCTATGATCAACATTGTTTCTATGGATTTTGTTGTTCACATGATGATTAGTGAGTAGTTCTTCATAGGGCTTATGGGTTAGGTAGGATTAGGTTGATTAGGGATGATCAATGGATTTCTAGTGCTTGATTGTTTAAAATCTCATCTGTCAAAGTGTGTTTAATATCTAATTAGCCTTGATCAAGTTGATTAGAATGCTTAAGATTTCTTGTTCACAACATGTTCGATGAAATTCCTGTTCATAGCTTTGATAGAACTTTCACATTCTAGCGCATGAGAATGTATGCTTAGAGTGATTGTTAGTTGTTTGGAACTTGTTTGATTGCTTGCTTGATTCTAATTCACAAATGAGAATTTGTTCTTGGATTAGGATTAAGTAAAGAGATTAGTATTAAGAGATTAAACTGATCGTATCGTTGTGTTCCTTGCTAGGAGGTTAGCTTGTTTGAAGTTTGAATTAGGATCCTTGATCATCCCGAATCACCTGTCCGTTGACCTTGACCTTATGCCCTATCTTTATCATTGATTGAATTCGTATTCGTTTACTTGCCTTTTACTTACTTCTATTTGAATTGTTTTCGTTAGGATTGTTAGAAACCAAAAACTTAATTGAGTGATTTGACTCTAGAGGTTTAGTGAGTGCTTATTGGTCTTATCCGTCCCAGAATAGGTTCGATACCTCAAAGCTACATCGATAAGCTTGAGGAATTGGTACCTCAAAAGGATCTTAAAATCCTTGTTATCATGACGCGGCCGAAGCCGAGAGAGAGACGAAGCGAGCCGACCTCCCTCCTCCACACTCTCGTCGCCAGAAGAAAACGAAGAGAGCTCCGGAAGTGAAGGATACGGCTGCCGGCTCTGTGGACGGTGGCTCCTCCGGCTCGTTTCTTCGGCCGCGAAGATGATAGTAACATATACATATATATGTATATATATGTGTATATATACATATATACATATGTATTTCTTTTGTTTTTGTATTTTCCATGTATTTCTTTTTGTTTTTTATTGAGAAATTGCACCGTATATACACAGATTTTTTGGTATTTAGACAGATGACCAATTACTGTAACTTTTATTTTAATACCAAATATACCCCTATTCCTAAATAGATTTCATTGGATTTTCATGTTTCTTGAGGAGGAGAGAGAATTCGGCTCTGTGGTTTCATCTCAGAAATCTTTCCTCGAGAACTACCTCTTCGCCGATCATGAATCTCCTCCGACGAAATCGTCCGACGGAACAGTAGAGACGACTACGGCGTCGGTTGGGTAGTGACAACTACGGAACGGTAGAGACGACTTCGACGAAATCATTCGTACAACATGGAGATTCTCGGGACCCGACTACGCCGTCGGTTGTTCGAACTCCGGTTCTTTCGCTTTCTACTCCGATAAGCCTGGATTCCATCAAAGATGAAGATGTATTCCGTACACCTCCTGAGAACGCATCTCTCTCCTCTGCAACCGAATCAGAACCCATAGTTAGGGTTTCAGAGATGAAACCTCGAGAAGTCTCGAAATTGAAATCTCCGTCTTCTAAAATACGGATGTTTTTGCTTCACAGTCTCTTACGGCGAATAATGATAGGGGAAATCCTCTTGGTGGCGGCGAAAATTTTTGTTGGCGGCGATTCGGATTTTGGCGGCGATTCCGACGACACGGGATGAGTCTCGCTCGAGTCGACTCAGTACAAGGCGTTTGTAGTCCTTGTGCTGTGATGCGATGAGAGTGTTTCGGAGTGAAGATCTAGTGATAGTGGAGAAGAAGAGTTGAGGAAAAGCAGGTGGGATGTTGTTTTGAATTCGGGTATGGTGTTGGTGAGCGAGGAACGAGTCGGGTCGACTGAGAAGGGCAGCGAGACGAAGCATCGGTAGAGATAAGGAGAGGAGAGAGAGTGACGACGGAGAGGAGAGAGAGTGACGACGGAGAGGAGAGAGAGTGACGACGGGTTTGGATCTGATCGGAGGAGAGGCAGCGTCATCAGACGGCGATGTTCCGTCGCTTCTTCTACGGAGAGGCGAAGAGACCAGCTTCTCGCTATCGGCGTGTTTTTGATAATTAATACTTGGTAATCAATACGTTTATAGATATTAAACAATAAACAATTATGTTTTTTTTTTTTGCCAACCAACAATTGTATTATAGGGTTAAAAAAACATATATCAATGATATTATGCATTTTATGAACACAAATCATAAAATTAACTAGCTAACAAGGTCAATAACTGTGCTAACACATTTGAATACGACTAATGTTTCAAACATATTTGCAAAAATAAACCCAACATATAACAATTTTGTTAGCGCATTAACCACATAATTATCGACAAACTTATATATTTTATATAATATAATAATTTGGACATATATCATAGAAATTAATTAGTTAATAATCGAGTTAACACACACTATAATTGTGTTAACACGTTAACATGATCTTATACATTTGTATGTAGTCTCATATTTAAAATACACGTTATAAATTAACTAGTTAATAATTAAGCTAACATATATTATAATTCCGTTAACATATATTTAATCCGTTAAATTGTTTCTATGAATTTGTCTAATCTGGATTTTTCATGAAATGTTTATTTATTTATTTGTTATTAGAGAAAGAAGAAGACAGGAAAAAAACAACTTGTACCGGGAGAGGAGTCTTATCCAGGGAGAGCAGTGTGGTCATTTTGACAATTCTGACAAAACTTTATGTCCCATCAAAGATGGCTATGTAGTTTTGTGCCCATTTTGGTTTTTCTAGCTAATTGTCTCTTTTTATTTTGTATTTGTTTTTTGCATTTTGTTTATAAATAAAAAATTAATATTTAATGATAATTTTTTGTATATTTGTATTTATTTTTTAAATTTATTTGATTTATAGATTAGTATAATAATTAATATTTAATTAGTATTATTTAATTAGTAAATATCAAAATTAATATTATTTATTAATATTATTATTATTAGTTACTAATTAGTTGCTAAAATAATCACATATTAGTCGCTACTGAGTCACTATATTAGTCGCTAATTTAGCAACTTATATAGCGACTAATATTCACAAAATATATATAGTCGCTACATAGTCGCAATTTAGCGACTAATAAATTTAGCGACCACATATTCGCGACTAATGCAATTAGTCGCGACTGGGTCGCAAAATGTAATTTAGCGACTGATTTGCGACTATATACGCAGTCGCAAAAAGACTGTTTTTTGTAGTGTGTGTCGTTTAAAATATAAAAAAAAATTATCGTTTTTTATTTTTCAAAACGCAATGTTTAGATTGAATGGTATTGTAAACAGATGGATTAAAAAATTAACGAACAGTTATTTGAGAGATTTTTATATTAGATTTTTAGTTAAAGTAGTTTTATTTGAACCATATTTAGTTGAGAGATTTTTTTCACTAAAAATCCTAATTGCTATTAAATATATATGGTGTATTTTTCTTTAATACTACATATGAAGTTAGATACTTAGTTAGGTTAGGTTTACAAAATCATTTAGTAAAAATTATAAAGTATGAGACAAAATCAAAGTTTAAATAATGGTAATATTAGCTCAAAGCATCACACACACAGAGTTTGAATTTTTAACCACTACAATTAATATTGCGCGCGGACGGCAGATTTTAAGAAAATTCGTATATAAATGGATCAAACGTCGTGATTAAATGACTATACAAACGTTGACTTAAAAAAACAATTATACAAACAAAATAACGAGATATAGATACTGGTACAATTGATTATAACATCTGAACCAATTTTTCTTGTTTTCATCTGACTATCGAAGACAAAAAAAACCAAAAATTATCGTTTTTTATTTTTCAAAACGCAATGTTTAGATTGAATGGTATTGTAAACAGATGGATTAAAAAATTAACGAACAGTTATTTGAGAGATTTTTATATTAGATTTTTAGTTAAAGTAGTTTTATTTGAACCATATTTAGTTGAGAGATTTTTTTCACTAAACATCCTAATTGCTATTAAATATATATGGTGTATTTTTTCTTTAATACTACATATGAAGTTAGATACTTAGTTAGGTTAGGTTTACAAAATCATTTAGTAAAAATTATAAAGTATGAGACAAAATCAAAGTTTAAATAATGGTAATATTAGCTCAAAGCATCACACACACAGAGTTTGAATTTTTAACCACTACAATTAATATTGCGCGCGGACGGCAGATTTTAAGAAAATTCGTATATAAATGGATCAAACGTCGTGATTAAATGACTATACAAACGTTGACTTAAAAAAACAATTATACAAACAAAATAACGAGATATAGATACTGGTACAATTGATTATAACATCTGAACCAATTTTTCTTGTTTTCATCTGACTATCGAAGACAAAAAAAACCAAAAATATAAAGCTTGTTTTCATTTTACACACAGTTTCGTATTCAACTAGAACAGTCTAACTAAACTTGTGATAGATGTTACTTCTTTATGTGCATGTGCTATTTAATGAAATCATTTAAAAATGTTACTTCTTTATGTGCATGTGCTATTTAATGAAATCATTTAAAATATGAGAGTGTTATGTGTTCATTCTATAGATGGAAGAGATTGTCATGTGTTCATTCTATAGATGAAAGAGATTGTTATATTTTAATATATGAATTATAGTTTACAACTTCTGGCCGTCGGGGTATTCACATGGTCTTTCCGGGCCCCAGGATTAGTCGGTGTAGGAGGGATGATGCATTGGTCTACAGCTAGGACTTGCAATCCGTACGCTGCGCCGCCGGCGGTCCCCTAATTCAGCCGGATTACCTGAGTTATCAAAAAAAAAAATATATGAATTATAGAAAATATAAGTAAACAAAAATCGGTTATTGTGAAAAAGGCCTTGAGTTATCTTGTTCGTTTACTATCGCACTTAGCCTCACATTTTCATATACTAGTTCCTCTAACCTTCTAGCTAACTTCTCGTAGTGCATACTTCCAGATCACTATACTAACTGATTTTAAACATCAACAATCTAACAATTTTAAACACTCTAACCAATCTGTGTTGGTCCACTTGGTAAAAGAATGTCTAGTAATCTTCACCATCTGTGTTCGATTCGAATTAGCCATCAAGATTTTCATATGGATTCTCTGACCCAAATTAACAAAACAAAAAAATTACCAAAAAAACTCTAAACACTTTAACTGAATGTAGTTAGCTTTTAACTAAAACAATCATGCTGGTATGTGCTTGACTAATGATCAATTAGTGGCCAAAGTTACAAAACACAACTTCTTTGACTTTTCCTTGACATGTTGACTTTCTTCTTCTTTTGACTTTCTTCTTTTTTCATTCAATCATGAGACTTTACTTTTTCTTTTTCTTACATCTAGTCTTTGCTTTTCTTGAACTTCTCATTGATTTCCACTTTCCTTTTTTGTAAGATTTAAACAAAGATCAACCTTCAACAACTGTGTTATCGTGTCTCCCTCGCAGCATCGGTTTCTATGCCACCAATGGTTTTTCAAATTGTGTCGTTGGGGTTCATTTATCTTTTCTTGTATAAAATCCAACGACCAACTAATGCTTTCCGCGAGATGAGCTGTTGGAGCGGTGATCTTTACACCACTCTGGAAACACATACATGAATAAATTAGTTAACTTTTTGTCGATATATGGTTAGTTATCATAAATACTACATAATTGTACAATGAAATATGTAACACCCGACCCGTCAGATCTATTAAACGACCATTCAGCTTCCAAGCCTTCGCCTGCAAACTCATGAACCACAGTCATAAACCACACAAACCAACATATAAATCCATAAATGGTTTACTCTATTAAAACCAAACCCGAGTCTTACAAAATCCGGAAACAAAACCGATCCAACTTAACATAAATCCAAAGAAAGATCATAAGTCTTAAAATAACGAAAAAAACTCTGAAAAGATCACGCTTCCCAAAACGTAGTACCACACCCGATCGTCTACCCTTGCAACACTCCGTGATTACCTGAAAAACAGAGAGAGGGCTGAGTAATTGATTCAACAACAATTACCTAGTGAGTGCAAGCTCTATGAACCCACGATCTCATCTTAAATCAAAACACTGACAAGAAAAAAGTCAAAGGCTAATAACACCTCACAATCAATCGCCCGAAGGCACACAAACAACTTCCACAATCCACATATGTCCATAAGCGCGGCCTCAGGCCAACGCCCCCACACACTTATGAACCCACAAACAACCATGGACTTGAACCCGCAAAAAACAGGGACTTGAACCCGCAACATAACCAGGGACTTGAACCCACCAAACAGGGACTTGAACCCGGGAAATGCTCAAACACGACCAATCGGTCACAATCAACATTTTCGGTTTTAGATGATATCCTAAGATTCTAGGTTCTTTCAGTCGCATCACCACAAGTCAGTACTGAACCTAAGCTACCTAAGAGAGACGATATTAACAAAGGACTCACGTCCCGGAGTTGAGGTAATCTAAGGCATGGATCATGACCGGTCCTCACCTTAGCTTAGATCCGAGATTCGACAGTAGATCTGACGAGAGAGAGAGACGAAAAGGAAGCATGGAACAGATCTACAAACGTTTAATGGACCAGATCGAATCTAGGATCAAAGATCTGAAGTAGAACTGAGATCTAGAGATCTAACCTTAAAATGCGAAGAACGGAGGTAACATCACTCAAACGAGTCAAGGAGGCGACAACTAGGGGTTCGGGATAAAAAACAGGGACAAGTAGAAGATTCCGGCGAAACCAGGTTTTCCGGCGAACGGCGGCGGCGGTGGAGCTCTGGCGATCAGCTGTGGAGCTCTGGCGGTCGGTGGCGGCGATCCGGCGGTCGGTGGCGGTGGTCCGGCGTTCGGCAGCAGCAGTCCGGCGGTCGGCGGCGTAGATAACAACCACACAATCATAGTCTACCCGGCCCAACACCAGAGTAGATAACAACCACACAATCAACAGTCTACCCGGCCCAACACCGGAGTAGATAAACAACCAAGCATCAATAACAACACATCATCAATCAAATAAGTACTTAAGTTGAATTAGTCTTTAATTCTTAGTTTAAACCCTAATTCATTTTAATCCGCTACCTTGGGATTAGTAAACTTACTAATCCCGCAGCCCCAAATTAATTCATCTAATTCCTTAATTTTAATTATTCAATTATTTCACCGCTAGATTGGAGTTAGTAAACTTACTAACTCCCTAGACAGCTCAATCTTAAATTATATCTTTTAATTCCATTCCTTATTTCTATGTTTTAATTACCGCAATTCGTCAGATTGAGATTAGTAAACTTACCAATATCCCGACTTCCAATTAATCAACCGATATGTATTCAACACCCATTCAAGCAATCAACGATACGATCAATCAATCAACCGATAAGTAATAACTATATGCAATGTATATATCCTATATGTTTTGTTTAATTCCCGAGTTATTTATTCAACATAACTGTTCTAATAGATTTCAATTAAGGGTATGCATTCCTATGTTTCTATAGTTTCATAATTCTGGGATCTATATGATTCTAACCTAAATGCAACACACAACGGTTTAGCCAACTCACAGTGATATTGCAACGACGGATGGACGGATTGACGGAACCACAAGACCCGACATGAACTGGACGCTAACCCGAACCTTCCCCAACAGTTGACTTGCTTTGACCCGAACTTTGACTATAGCTGACCCGACTTTAACCCAAGGTTGACTACAACTGACCATGATCAAAAGTTAACTCGCTTTAACCCAAACTTGACCCAAGCGTTGACCTCAGTAATTACGATCGTTCCTCCACACGAACCTTCGGACCGATCTCATATGATGTCTACTTCAAACCGTCTATAAGGAAAGAGAAAGTCGGTATGTGGAATGAACGTTGAAAATCTCCGCTTAGGAAATATTTCACCTTTCCTCTGTCACCATCCCATCTCTTATTCCGCTCATCACTTTCTCTCTCTAACTTATTCTTTCTCTCTCTTATCTCTCACTCCTCCGGGCTCCTCCCTTCTTCTTCCTCCCTCCGGCTTCTTCTTCTTCTTCTTCTTCCTCTCTTCTTTTACTCTTATGAGTTTTGGTGTGAGTAAAATGAGTAGGGGAGGCTCTCCTTTTATAAAAAAATGGAGTGGATCATCACCATTCACTTGTCACACTCCCCCTCCCCATCTCCTCCACGTTTTCTACTCCAAAAATGAGCCAAAACAATGAATCTCACTCCCCACCCTACACTTGTCTCCCCCCTTCTAGAAACCCTTTGGATGCTTGACACAACAATGATGAGGTGTCCTTAGATGCCTTGAACCAAAAATTTCATACAATGCATCTACTCTTCCCTAGACATTTCGTGGCTCATACACATTTTTGGGCTTGGTTTTAGGCCCAATACTACATCATATCCTAGCCCATGCTCTCTTGATCCAAGTCCAAGACGAGTTGCTCGTTCAACTCAACCATCTCCGCTGGTGCCCAACGATAGGGAGCCTTCGACATGAGCGCCATCCCGAGATCCAGCTCTATCGTAAAGGCATCATTCCTTTCCGGGGGTGGTCCTTATAATCGTGTGAATACATCCCCGTACTCTGCAGCTACCGGTATTGTGTCCAAGCTTGGAGCTTCCTCTTCCTTGGACATCGAGATATTCGCTAGCAATGTCTCGTTTCCTTGATGATCAGCTCTTCCTCTTGCAACATGGATATGATTCATATCCTCGTCCGCTTTTTAATTCCCTTGAAAACGATTTTACCTTCTCTGTGGGGAATAGAGACGGTCGTCTTGGCGCAATCCATTACAACCTGGTGCTGAACCAACCAATCCATTCCCAAGATGACTTCGTAAAGGCCTAGCTCCATCTTCATCAGGTCCGCCAGTAAGTCCAATCCGGACAACGCTACTGGAACCTCTTTGAAGACTCACAAAGTCATCATTCGCTCCCATCAGGCGGTCTCGACTCCGCTGTCTCCTGCGACAAACGTGCCTCCGAAGGTCCAGAAGCTCGATAGCTTTGGGCTCACAAAGCTATGTGTAGCCTCCGTGTCAAACAAGGTGTGGGTGGCTACTCCCCCAACCACAACCGATCTTACACGGTTTGCTAAGACTAAGCTACTAGACTTAAGCAATACGACTTCACAAGAAATCACGCAAGAAGGTAAAAATACATACCCGCGATTGCTTCGGTTCCTTCCTGACTTCCCGCAACATACACCCGAGGCCCTCTTGTTTGACCCCTCAGTGGAGGTGGCGGTAACAACAATGCTCCGGCTCTTGCTCCTGCCGCTGGGTTTGGGCATCCTCTTACCATTGTGAGAGTCGGAACTCGCACTGTCAAAACTTGTAGAGCTAAACTTTTAGGGAACAGAAATCTCAAAAGTAAACACACCGAAATAGGAACCCGGAGGATATTTTATTGATAATAGATCGGAAAAGAGAGTACAAAGAACATAAAAGGCTTAAAGAAAGTTCTAAGTCCTAAGTCTAGATGCTAGGGTTTTTCAAGATGCCTAATTCGTAGGAAGTACATCTCCTTATATAGCTGCGGCAAGTCGGCTTTGAGGATCTTCGTCCGCAAGATATTCGGAAATCTTCATGTAATTGTCTTCTTCCATTTCCGTTAAGATTTACATTTTTAGCTTGGATTTTCCTCTTGTGCTCGGAGATATCCTCTTCTTCCCTTCTTCGAGTTTATCCTCTTCTTTTGGCGATTATCTTTCCGCGGCTTAACCTATTTTTCCGAATGGGCCGAAAACGGATGATCCGAGTCCGTTTAAGCGTAGACTTTTTGATTCGGACCAAAGTCTCAGAAATACGATTTTCGTGCGTTGGGCCTAAACTCGTATCTCGTATGACTTTATCCGAAAAATCTTGTTAATGGCTAAGAACATATACGTTGATGTTCCAAAGATGGGTTGCGGCTATTTCCGCGTCCAGAGAAGAAGATATCGGCAAATGCTCGAGCGTATGATCTAAGTGGAATATCCGTTCGGAAAGTTTGAGAAGTAAATCTTTCTCGGAAGTTTCCAAAGAATGCATTCAGCTCGGAACTTCCGAAGAGTGGACTGTGCTCGGAAAAAAATAATTGATATGCTCGGATCCGAGCTGGTTTGGCTCAGATCCGAGCTTTGTCAGCTCGGAAAGTTCGAGTTGGTTCAGCTCGGAAAGTCCGAGCTGGTTTAGCTCGGAAGTTCCGAGCTGGTTTGACTTAGAATACAACCGGCACCTCGCAACTACAACACTCGTAGCATACGTTCCATCCACATCCGGCCTGTTGAAGTGAAGATCGAGAATTTTTCAAAGCGAGCTAATAACCAAATCAGAAGAGGACTAGTGTAAGGGACTTACTTTTCTCGCTAGCAGAGAAGACATCTGCTCTCTATCAGGCATCTCTGAGAAGAGATTAAGGAGGTCAGTCTCATTTACCAAAAAGTAAGTCAGGAAAAAGGGGGAGTATGGCTAAGCAGGTGTTTCTCAGATTCCCTGAGAGGTTAGGAGAGTGATTCGAATCGACTAGCTTGTAGGTTAGCCGATAGTTTCCGTCTCTGAATTGGATTTTCAGACTTCCTTCCCCTTTGTTCGATTCAAGTGGACTGAATCCTAGATTTGTCTCTTTCTCCCTAGTTGAGGACCGATGTCTGCCTGTTTTCTAGATGCATTTTTTCTATAAGAAGGGTCAGCCTTAAAAGGCGCTAGCCAACCCAAGGTAAGGTCTAAACTGATCTAATCGGTAAAGTCTGAAAAAGAGCTGAGTTTAACAGTGAGAAGTTCCTTTCAAAGGATGGAGTGACAGAAAAGGTCGGGACAGTGGCTGCTACCGCATTGACTTCGGAAGAGAAGGATGTGTTAAGGCTAACCTCCCTCAACTCACTAAATTTACGAGGCTTCACTCGGTAATTCCTATTCGCTTACGAGTTAGAGTAAGGATCGGAGAAGAGATACACGGTAGAACCTATGAACGTAGATCGCATATAATGTGTCGATCTCATCACCTTACCAACCAGGGCCTATGTATACGAAACTGGTGCACCATCTGCAATTGATTACCTGAAAAACAGAGAGGGCTGAGTAATTGATTCAACAACAATTACCCAGTGAGTGCAGACTCTAGGAACCCACGATCTCACCTTAAATCAGCACAACGACAAGAAACAAGTCCAAGGTTAATAAAACCTCGTACTCAATCGCCCAAAGGCACACAAACAACTTCCACAATCTACATATGTCCATAAGCGCGGCCTCAGGCCAATGCCCCCACGCACTTATGAACTCAGAAACAACCAGGGACTTGAACCCGTAACAACCGGGGACTTGAACACGCAACATAACCATGGAGTTGAACCCGCCAAACAGGGACCTGAACCCATGACATGTTCAAACACGACCAATCCACTGCAAGAAAATTGAGTATTAATAGCAATTGTAGATAGCGTTTTTAGTGTTTTTCTATTATTGACAAAATGTTGGATTTTATATAGCGGTTGATTAATTTTAAACGCTATCGTTTTAAATCCGCTTTTCTGGTTTGACGCTTCCTATTTGATAGCAGATACATGTTTTTAACGCTATTATAATGATGAGCGGAGATAAAATTTTATGTTGCCGCCTATATAAAAAATAATAGTAAAATAGAAAAGAAATAAAAAAGATTTTGTCTAAGCCAAACCCACAAAAAATTTCTAAGGCAAACTCTCAGATCTTTCACTCTCACAGAGACGTCGTCTCCCTACTCGGATTCTCACTCTCGCTGTTCAGCCCGAGAAACACAATCAATTCTATCTAACTCTAATTATTTTAAACTAGTGGGTCTACTACCCCCGCGCACGCATGTTTCGTCCCGGCTTGTTGTAATAATTGTATGAGTCATGGAAGTCGTTAGCTCATCGTTCACCTTCTCTTCTTCACACATAAACCCTGGTATGTTATGCACATTCCCAGAAACAACTAACCTGATCAATATCGGTTTGGATCGGATGCTTGGTTTGTTAAAGATTGCTTGGTTTAGACTCATACCTGAACCCATTCGAAGTATTTGACAGTGACTCCTCCAGAATTTGCATATATGTCTAGGAGAAACTACACCCTTCTTACTCAAGATAGGTAATACATGAGTAAACATTATAGTTTTCCAAAGCGAATTTTCTTAGGTAGTAAAAGAATGAGACTGAACCTCATCCGCATCGGGATCAGTTGGATGATTAACAGCCTCAATGATGGACTTTGCTTTAATCTGAATCGGCATTTACCCTTCAACTAAAGGTCCAATTAATAGTTTCAGTGAAAGTTTTTTTATAGCCGGTCATATATTCTATTTATAAAAATTACTTGCAAGTGTAGTTTACGTTAAAGTCCATTATGTTGATGTTCTTCCAATGCATATGCCATATGGTTTTCTTAACGGATGTCATTGACGTACATTTCCAACATTATGATTCCAAGGCATATGGATTTTCTTATCAATCTGCTGCTGGATCTTGCCTTTTTTCATAGAATCTGAAACTCTGTGTTTTTCCATGGATCTTATTTCATTACCCTCGTATCATGTTCAGAAGATAAATCTCAGGTACATGTCATAGGGCCTTTTATGAATGACCGGACCTTATAATCTCGATGTCTTATGTTTTGACTTTGACCCTCATTAATCATATGGGAGTGAACCATCATATGATCCCGTGAACACCTTTCTCTCCTTTCTTCGAATACTAATCGGTTTATGGGATGGTCAAATCAGTTATTTTTATTTTCCGTATTCCTTCAAGATAAAGGTATATATGTCGCTGATGTGAACACAATAATGGAGTTGCTTCGTTACATAGGAATATTCATGTGACTATGTGTTATTATATCACCAGTATCCTTTATTATAGCATTAATTTACGTTAGAGAGTTTAGGATACCGTACTTGTTGCCTTTGGATAGTTTCACAACCACATTCTAGTTGGTGATTTTTCCTGTATTAATATTTGTGACTACATTTTTTATCAACTTTTTATTCTCTGATTATTGTAACATAACTGCTACTCACTAATTGTTCCGGGAAGAACTGTAACTGCACAAACAGAAACATGAACCATTCTTTTGACCAAAAAGGAAAAAGAAACATGAACCATTCCTGTTAAACGACAAAATGCAGATGTTTGATCTCCTCCAGTTTCATTAAGTTCTCTCTGTGGGAAGTCATAGGTCAACTTGTATGATCTCCTCTAGTTTCAATAAGCAACGATTTTTTTTCTTACAAATCTCTGAAATCTCCAATTTTGAGTTTGTTGTTATTGTCAAGCAGTAGATTCGAGCCCTAGATGTCACGATGCAATATAAGATACACTCCCCGATACCCTCGAAGTTATCAAACCCTCAAGCTTCATAACCGTGGGATGGTCAAGCCTTGTAAGGATAATTATTTCGCTTGCCATGAACCTAACACTGTCAGGATCCATATTAGCAAACCGCACTTTCTTAAGTGTAACTATTTGGTTCGTCTCAAGGTCCCTGGCTTTGTACACACTGCTATACGTCCCTTGTCCAATCTAACAATAACAAACAATGTTAATCAATATGATCTCATCAAGATTTTCAAACTATATAGATAAAGAAAAGTCCTCAGCTTTTCCAACTTTTCGAAAGAATCTGCCTTGCGTGCAACACTCTTCACCTTATTAACAGAAGGTTCGGCTCCCTAAATCAACAACAAAAAGAAAGATTCACAAAAATGCCTATGAAAAATATAAGGTATTGCATGAACTTTATTAGGCACTGAATGAATATACATGAGAAACTTACCAACCAAATAGATACATGTGTTGTGGTCAAGAATTACAGCTTCATCTGATTCCTTTGAGAGATCATCCGCTGGTAGTTCCTCGAATGTGCCGCCTTCTTGGTGCATCAAGCAACAAAGATTAAACCAAAGGACGATACCAGCACAACCACTTTGCTTGCTCAAAATAAGAGCTCTTCGCCTTATTGCGATGGATCTAAAAGAATGTAGTATCTATGATCTATCAAACATAATCTATTCACACTAATCATATACGGGTCTAAACCAAAACAATCTCAGAGACAAAAAAAAAGCTAAACAAACACAAAAGAATTTGAAGCAGGTTTACTTATAAAAAAATTTAAAAATTTCAACCTTCAGAGGACGAAAGGAACCATAATACGCAGGTCTTCCATGACCGTAATGTCTTTGTCATCCCACAGTACACAAAGCCTGGAATACAGCAGCACATAAAATTCGATTAAAAAAAGAGTAAATGTTTCCGGTTAGGCTGTCCTGACACTTTGATCAACTGACATAAATAATATCAGAATAGAGCCTACAACCATTTTTCATGACCAGTTCTTAATGGCTAGACGAAGAAAGAAAGCTTAGTGGGCACAACATAAGTAGTCTATAACCTTCTAGAATCTAATATAAGCAGTCAAACTCATCCAACGGTAGCAGCCTATAACCTTCTCAAAACTAATATAAGCAGTCAAATCTAACATTACATTTCCTCTGTATAAAATCCAAAACAGAATTGTAACCAAGCACGATGAAGAAAAAAAGAAGAAGCAAAGGAGCTCTGTGAGATAGAGAAAAGGAGATTACAATGTGTGTTGGCCAATCCTCAAGGCCATCAAATATATGAGTCGCGTAGATTATGGTTGCTCCTCATTCTTCGCATTCCTTTCTCAGAAATTTCAAAAGCCGGCTCTTGCGAGAACGTCAAGATCAACAGTTATTTCATCCAAAAGGAGAACCTGAGATGATCCAAGAAAGTTGGTTTCAGTTTCTTAATCATTTTTTTTTCAATCACACATATCGGCGTTTGTGTTGTTTCCTAAGATTAAGTGGTTACCTTGAAAGGCTTGAGGAGTCCCATACAAATCTGGACGCGTCTTCTTTGGCCATCAGTTATCTTGTGCAATCTCCATGAGATATCGATATCCAACACCTGAACCAACATCCACAATTAGAACTACATAGAAACACAGATAACCACATGCATTTGATTAAAAAAAAAAGAACTTCATTCCAGCTTGTAAAATACAGAATGATGACAGTTGAGATGCTTAAATGCGAGTATGTTTGGTATGCGACAAAGACCAGAGATCAGAGATTGGGATTCACAAGGAATTTATTGGAAATACTTAAGTTATCGATGTTTGAAAGAACAACAACCAACTTTGGCTGAGCTTGAACCACATCATCAAATCTTATCGGTTCATGCTTGGGGAAGTTTTAATATGATATTGATAAGAGCAAAGGAACTGAAGAAAGCTTACTTCTTCTTGTGTTCTTTCCTTTTGACTAACTATCCAACTCTGCAATTTCTTTTTCAAAACGAAGGTTCTTTATTTGATTCGTCTTCCTTTTTTCTTCTTCTTTTCATCTCTCTTGTTCAACATCGTATCATCTCCATCATTCTCCTGATCAGGGGAGGTTGTATAGCCCTCATATTTAATTTCTATGACCACGGTTGCTTCCGAGTTTGTTTCAATCCCATGCTAGACGTTCTAGTTATATCAACCACATGAAAAATCGTAAGTTTCAGGAAGCAGAGATTCCCTCACAGTAAAAAAAATCATAACTCTAATTTGATTTGATTCCCAAATGATTAGAACCCCTTAATTAGGAAAAGTGTACCTTGGCAGCATCAAATACATGTATGATTGTATTCTGAAATGGTTTGAAATTGACATTTTGGGTGTGTATTTCGAGAAACGGTAACGTAATTTGGTATCGATTAAAGTTTCCATACATACCTTTTCATCCATAAGGAGTAACTCTCCCCGGAAGAGCTGAATCTAGGGTTGGGGAAGTTGCTGCTTTCCAGAAGAGATCGGCGGTAGTGAGCTGCTCTCGAAACAGGGATGAAAGCATGAATCACAGTGTTCTGCAAATTAACAATCATAAACGATTAGCGAGATTTGGACAGCGATAAAGCTTGAGAAGTGGTTATTTGAGAGTTTATCGGTGATGACCTTTTCATCTAGAATTAGGAGGACAAAGTCTGGTGGAATCGTTAGCCTGGGAGATTTGCGATGAAGTCGGAGTCTGGTGGGAGGCATATCATACGATGTGATCTGAACTGCAGGTAGACGAATGGGTATGCATTCGTAAGAGATAAAATGGAGTTGAAAGGCTAAAGAATGGTTTGACAGTGATTTAATGGGATGGGGAGGTCGACCGTTTCTGTAACCGCGAGCCTCCATCGGTCAGGTTGAGGAAGGAAGGTAGAGGAAGTAGCTATATTTGTTTAGTGTTTATTCTCGATGTCTCGTTTTTGGATCCGGATATATTTGGGCCAAAATAAGTTTTAGCAGTTTGTGGATTATGGCTGAAGCCCATTACGTTTTAGAAAATAAGGAGCTGACGTGGACACCCTTATTGGAGAGAAGTTTCTCTAATTATATAATAGATTCTAAGTCTTAACTCCCACATACAAAAAAAATTAATTACTAAACCTTAAAACTTATTACTCTAACCCTTAAACAAACATAAATCTAAACAAAAACTAGAAAACTAAAATATAATTATGCAAATAAAATAAAAAAATAAAAATTTGAAATTTAATCAAATGGCTTTATAAATAATGTTTATTTTTTTTAATATTTTACTCTATTGTATTTAAAAAGTAAGTATAATAAAATTTCTATTGTATTTTTTAATAATAGAAAAGACTGATTTCATTGGTTAATAAGAAAAGTTGAAGATCAGTTATAGTGCATTTTCAGCCGTAGATAAGAAAATATCTAATGGACATAAATCTTTTCTCTTTATTTTCTCGTGGACATAGCAAACCTAGACGTGATTCTGACCAAATCGTTTCTCTCTCTCTCTTACTTCTCTTCGTATCGTCACTGTTTTCTCTCTTCTTCTCTGCTTCCACTCTGCCGATCTCAGCTGTGTAATTAAATCTTTTATCCTCTCCATTTCTACAAATCCTCAAGATTTTTCTCATCTTCTGGGGTTGATTTTTTAATTTGCCAGAAACGGGCTTTAGCAGCCTTCCGCTTAGATTCTACGAAGCGGGGGGTTAACGATCAGCCGTTAAGCTGGAATTGATGTTCGTCTCTGCGACATTGGTGCTGCAATTCAGGAGGTCCTGGAGTCTTATGAGGTTGAAATCAATGGAAAGGTCTTCCGAGGTACTGATATCCAATGTCAAATCTAATAACGATTGTTAAATCAGTGCCATGTTCGATGTTGATGTAATAAAAGAAAATATCAAAAGTGCATTGATTTTGATAGCTCTATTGGTCACGGCAACTAATTTTAGTGTCTGGGTTCTCGGAAATCTGATGGGTTTAAACGATTCTTAAGTCTTAACACACACCAAAGAGTGATGAAACCCAAATCAAATCTGTTTTGTCTAGGGTTTACTCTCGCGATTGTTTATTTATGCACTTGAAGAGAAATGGCTTTGATTTTGCTTGTAGCTGAACTTTTCTCTCTTGCATTTAGTCTTTATGAGGATCTTTTTCCGTATTTTGATATCAGGAGCAAGCAAAGCTCTCGGCTTATCAAGATAGAAGGTTTTTAGGAACACAAGAGGAGTTCGACGAGGGGCTAAGAACCTCTTCAACGGTTTACATTGGGAATGTCTCCTTTTACACAACTGAAGAACAAATTTACGAGCCTTTTCTCCAGAGCAGGAGAGATTAAACAGACAATCATGGGATTGGATAAGAAGACAAAAACACCATGGTTTTGTTTCATCTTGTGAGTTTTTTCATTTTTCAATAACAATTTTACCTGGTAAGTTTCCTGACGATGGCGCTGATTTTGCTTGTCTTGTGTATGTGAGTGTGCTGCTATCAGGTTCTACTCAAGAGAGGACACAGAGTATGCATGGCTTTCTTTTCTCATTGCAGGTCTTTGCGAGTGGAAGTCTAGATACAAATCATATCATCAGCATGAGAAAACAAAGTATGCGGTTGTCCATATGATTGTGTTTCTGTTGTGAGTATGCGATTGATGGTTGTAAGTATGCGATTGTCTTTATGAGATTATGAAATTGTCATTAGCTTATGTTTGCCGTATGAAATTTGAGGTTGAATGTGTTACAGAACTTGTTATGATGTTTCTGTTTCTGTTGTGAAGATGTGAATGTCATTGAATTGTGTTTCTGATTCAAGTAATGCGATTGATGGTTTAATGCTTAATATTCGTAGGTTTTGAAAGCGTATGTCTATGGTTTATGCGATTAATGTTTTATCTTAATGGTTTAATGTTTCATGTTTGGTTTATGTACATTTGAGTATGTTAGTGATGGCATCAAAGCGACAAACAATGAAGCCTCTAAACCCAATGGTTTCTTGTAGGAACTACAATCCAGTGGAACGGAGATCAAAAGGTGGTAAAGAGAAGAGTGTTAAGGGAGCTAATAAGATGCCAAAGTCACTGCAAACATACAATAATCATCCTCCACCCAAGCCAGCAAAAGCAACTCAAGTCAGCAATGAGGGAAACAGAGAACAAATAGAAGAAGAAGAAAAGACCTATGGCTATTAATAGTCCTATGAATTAGGAATTGTATTTTTTTTTTTTGGTCGTAAACTAAAAATTGTATTCCTAGTTATGAATTAAGAATTGTACTTATGATGTTATAATAAATTATTTAATTTGTTTTTATAAATTTTAGTTTTATTATTAAATTTTAATAACCAGAATAATATTTTTTCAGAATTTCAGAAATCCAAAATCAGTGAATTAAAAGACAAAAACAAATAGCAAAATACAAATGCTATTTTAAAATAATATATAACATTTGGGTTATACTATAATATACAAATAAATAATATTAAATAAATGCTATCGTATTATTAAATATTGCAGATAAATTTTTTTATTGTATATACAACAACCATAGCATGCATAAAAAACGTTATCTAAAGTGTCCGACCTATTATCGCGGTCGATGATAAAGCGCTTTTTAAAACGCTATGTATTTGTTAGATAGCGTTTTCCAGGCTCTAACAATACACGGATTTTTTGTAGTGATCGGTCACAATCAACGTTTTCGATTTTAGATGATATCCTAAGATTTTAGGTTCTTTCAGTCGCATCACCACAAGTCAGTACTAACCCTAAGCTACCTAAGAGAGACGATTTAACAAAGGACTCACGTCTCAGAGTTGAGGTAATCTAAGGCAGAGATCACGACCAGTCCTTATCTTAGCTTAGATATGAGATTCGACAGTAGATTTGACGAAAGAGAGACGAAACGGAAGCACGGTACATATCTACAAACGTTTAACGGATCAGATCGAATCTAGGATCAAAGATTGGAAGTAGATCTGAGATCTAGAGATCTAACCATAAAAATGCGTAGAACGGAGGTAACGACACTCAAACAAGTCAAGGATCGAAAATGGGGACGAGTAGAAGATTCCGGCGAAACACTGTTTTCCGGCGACTTTTCCGGCGAACAGCGGCGGAGATCCGGCGGCGGCAGCGGCGGTGATCCGGCGGTTGGCAGCAGCGATCTCCGGCGACAGTCGGCGGTTCTGGCGGCGGCAGGTTGGTGGTTGGTCGTTTTCGGTCACGAGAAGGGCTTCGCTTCTTCTGATTTTGTAACAAATGAGGGGAGGTGCACCATTTTAAAGTGAGTTGGGGATGGGGTACTAGGGTTTTTGGAGTGGACTTTGAGCTTTTGGTCCATATCCATTTTCTCTTGGGCCTTAAAAGTTGGGCCATTACAAAATGGTTAACAATTTTATACATATAGTTTACTATATATTGTGTCGAATGGTGGAAAATTCTTGAGTTCTATAATATTACTGTCAAACAAAAACTTATTCAAAACAAAAAAAAAATTTAAAAATTATGTTTTTGAAGGAAAATAGATTCGCGATTCTTTAGCGCGGATCAAATTTTGTTAGGGAAATTAAAATGTTTTTTGTCGTTACCAACTTTATGTCCGAGGCTTTTTAGATTCAAACCCACTGATCATCATGCTTCTTGCTTAAACAAGTAGTGGCTTAATCCAAACTTCAAGCCCATTAGCAATGGGCCTTTTTAGTTATTTAGCCCAGATTCTTTTTATATAATGCTCCGAGTAAAAACCCTAGCCACTTTAAATCAGTGAATCAGTGACAAACCTTCATTGCTGGAGTGTTGTGCGGCTCTGCGAAACTTCGAAAATGGGTAATTCGTTTTTTCTCATCTTTCGTCTTCGATCCGTTCTCCTCGTTTCCTAGATCTGGAATGATGTCTGTGTTATGGATCTGTTATTGCGGACTGTTACTAATGATATTCGATGGATTTTGGTGAAACCTATAGGTGCGTACAAGTATGTATCTGAGCTATGGAGGAAGAAGCAGTCCGATGTCATGAGGTTCGTGCAGAGGGTGAGGTGCTGGGAGTACAGACAGCAACCTTCGATTGTCCGTCTCGTCAGGCCTACTCGTCCCGACAAGGCTCGTCGTTTGGGTTACAAGGCCAAGCAGGTAACTTATTCGTGCCCTAATTTCTAGTCATTTGGATTTGCTTAACATTGATCTTAGTACTGCTGTCAAATGATATATTGTAGAAGTTGATTTTAGTGGAGTGTTAATGAGAATTTGGTTGATATTGCTGTGGTATCTAGTTATGATTTAGCTTAAGTTGCTTGATTTGGTGTTGTTTCGTTGTTAGTAGAGAGAGATATGAAAGATTTGCTGTTATGTGGTTTTTTGAAACATAAATTAATTATTTAAATAAGTATGTGTGTCTGATATAACTAATTCACTCGCTGGATTTACATTTATCTGAAAACCTAGCTCTTGTGATGTTAATGTATGTTAGGGCATTGTGGTGTACCGTGTCCGTGTGAGACGTGGTGGACGCAAGAGGCCAGTGCCAAAGGGTATTGTGTATGGTAAGCCCACAAACCAGGGAGTCACCCAACTCAAGTTCCAGAGGAGCAAGCGGTCTGTTGCTGAGGAGCGTGCTGGAAGGAAATTGGGTGGCCTCAGAGTCCTTAACTCCTACTGGCTCAACGAGGTATTACTACTCTCTACTGTCTCTTTCTCCTTTACTTGAGTTGGCTATTTTGTGTTTATATATTAACATACCAAGTTGTTGAATTAGGATTCGACCTACAAGTACTACGAGATCATCTTGGTTGACCCGGCACACAACGCTGTGCGTAATGACCCGAGGATCAACTGGATCTGCAACCCGGTGCACAAACACCGTGAGCTCAGAGGACTTACATCTGAGGGAAAGAAGAACAGAGGACTGCGCGGAAAGGGTCACAACAACCACAAGAACCGCCCGTCTCGCAGATCAACATGGAAGAAGAACAACTCTCTCTCCCTTAGGCGTTACCGTTAATTGCCTTTTGCTATCATTATTACTGCTATCATCAACTTCTAGATTCCATGTTGTTGCTCTTTTACCTTTCGCAAGCTGACTTTTGTTTTTTGCAAAATTTTGGAGACTATATACAATTGCGTTTTGTTATGGTACATTTACTTGTTTTTTATGTTTAGTCCATTTCTAAAAGAATTATTGAATTTTTGACCCCAAAAAAACAACTATTGAAATATTCTTGAATGTATAAATACAAACCAGTAAACAATACGGACGTTTTTGAATTTCATTCATATTCAATTACTTGCGTTCAATGGCAGACAAATCAAAACATTTAGCCCCCATTGGCAACAAATAAATCAGTCTTGCATTAATGGAAATGAACTGAAAAAATTAAGGGTTCTAGAATATGAGCCTCCACTATCCTCTCAAACGTCAGAAAAAGCTTTGCTATTATGAATACATGAATCAAGAGCACAATCATTAATGACAAAAAGCATCAGTTAGTTCCATATTCAGTTTGAAAAACATGAGGATTTTGGAATATGAGGCGAGCCATCATTCTATCGAACATCGAAAAAAGCTTTAACACAAAGTCCATTGTCAACACCAGCAGTTTAGTGCATATTCAGTTGAAACTGTTGTGAAAACACTTGTTTTAATCATCAGGGAATCCGAGGAACCTGTCTATAATGCGGGCAACAGGTGCTCCGTCTCCTGGGGTGTACCGAACCAGAGACTCCAATTCCATCTTCGTCAACGTCTGATGAAGCGTGTGAGGACGAGCGCAATACAAATGCTTCCTCTCTTCAAGTTCTTCAGCTAATTCACATTGATGATTGTCCATGAGATCTTCGTTCACTACAACAATCAATGGTTTCCTCAGCTTTAGTGTCTCGAATATGCTTCCAGATCCTGCACATCATTTGAGACTTGATCACATTACTGGCATTTCAACTCTCTAGTCGTTACTCTATAAACGCAGAAACTAACTAACCAGCGTGACTAATAACAAGAGATGCAGATCGAATATAATCTGCGATACTCGAGGAAAATGTGAAGTAATCCACCACTAATGATCCATCCGCTCCATCACACTGTATCAGTAATTAAGAAAGAAACACATGAGAAAGCTTCGTAGAGGCATCATCTCCAAAGAAATCTGATTCTTTGACACAAAAGAGAAGACTAATATAACAAGACAGATCAGAAACCTTGGTTGGAGAATAGATTCCTCGACCCATCTGAATGAGAAGATGCGTGTATCCTCTCCTATGCAACTCGTCTTTAACATTTGGACTCACCACTGCTTTCACAAGAGCATCGAAACTCGTTGTTCCCACCGTCACAAACACTAATCTATTTCCATCACTCTCTTTATCTTCCATTTTACACCAAACTCGATTTTGTCTCTACGAATTACATCATCGCGTCAAATCAGAGGAACACACACAAAATCGATTCCCAATATTCCTCGATCTACCAAAATTAGGTACGAGCCAGACTTTAAGCATAAAAGACGGAAGCAATTGAAGTAGATCTATGCATACCTGAGGGAAATGGAAAACAGCACCGACTGGTCGACGAGGCAATCCAAGAATTTCTGAAGCAAAGAAGTACTCTATGGTTCTGCGCTGAGATCGTGCGGCGGAGAGCTCACTGGATAAGATGATCTCGATATGCGGGCTAAGCAGTTTGCAATTATTTCATCTGGAATACGGAGATGGATTCGCTTTCTGCGGTGGTTCATACATAATGGAAATTCATTGCGGCAGAGAAAACTTTTTGTAAATTAGGATTAAACACGATTAATGCTTTAAAAAGGGAATTTGACTTTTTTTTTTTTGGTCGACCATTTATCATTTGATAAAGCCCACAAAGGAGACAAAGTGATGATACAAGCCCAACCCCAACATCAATAAGAGTTAAACCCAAGTAACCCACTTAACAACTTGAAGATAAGATAAGGTTAAAAGAAAAACACGTGTTTGTCAACGTGTTCGACGAGGAGAAAAGATAGAAGTAACGCCTGTGACTCATGATTGTCCCACGCGCCACCGTTGAAGCTCCGCAAGCATCACCACAGTTCTGTCCACAGCGTTTCACCGGTGCTAAACCAAGCAAATCGTTAACATGCCCAACAAAAAATAAAGCCAGAAACGCCTCAATCCAGCTTCCAACAGAGAAGCTCCGCTTCAAACCTAACAAAGAGGCCCACCAAGGGATAGCGAAGATATTACTCCCTGATACAAGAAAGATTGAGAAAACAGTGACGATAAAGGAGAACACTTGATCGCAACCGGAATTTGAACTAATTAAAATCCTATAGAAAGAACGAGTAAGTAAAAAACATAAACTAAATCCAAACTTAGCCGGAGAACAAATCCATAACTAAGTAGGGAATTTTATTCAAAGCAACAAGAAAGTATAAACAAAAAAAAGAACCGGACAGAGCCGAGATTTAATTCCGATTAGGATCCGAGATCGAAATCGAAATTCACCTCCCTCTCTCTGAAAGATAGGTGAGAGAGAAGAGAGAAGAGAGAAGAGAGAGAGAGAGTCATTTGACTTAGAGTTGTCATAATACAACTTTAACTTAAAAATTTATTTAATTCATGACACAACAAACATTATTAACATACAACCCTTTTAAAAATAAAAAAATTTAATTTAATTTAACGACAATAATATTATAAAAATCTATATTACACTATTTATAATTAAATATCTTTATATTAATTGAGAAATATTTTACGCCTTATATTCACTCTCAAAATGGCTCATTACTAATTTATCATTAATAAAATTAGATTAATTACTATACTAATTTTAATTTATATTGTTAATTTTATTATGCATTTTAGTTGTACATACGTTTGGATTAAAAATGAGATGATAAATATAAAATATTTATAAAGATTTTCTTAAATTTTATTTTAGAGATATACATAACCTTGAATAAAAAATAAAAAAATAAGATGAGATGATATATATAAAAATATTTATGAATTTTTTTAATTTTATTTTAGATATATACATAACTTTCAATATAAATCTAAAATAAAAATAAGATGATAAATATGAAAACGTTTATGAATATTTTTAAAATTTAATATATATTATTTTTATATTATATAGTAAATTCATATTATTTATATAAATTTTTAATTTATATATATACATTAATGATAAAATATTTTAAATAAGATATTTATGTACTAATTTTTATACATAAAATATATAACAACAATTTATTTTATTACTATTAATTTTATTAGTAATAAAAATTTTAAATACTTTATTAAATATAATAATGGATGTATGTTTACTTTATAATTAGTCGCATATATATTTTTATATTATTATTATTTTAAAAAATTAATTTGATAATTTTTTATTTTTAAAAAAATTGTGTTTAATAATATTTATGTTCGCACAATGTGCGAATGAAACATACTAGTATATAACTATATATATATATATATATATATAAAAATTATTATACATAATTTCTTATTAAAATATTTTATAGTTTATTATAAAAAATAATAGCAACAAAATAAATTATGATTATATATTATATTATCAATGACAAACATAGTTATTAATACTAAAAACTTATAATTCAAAAATAATTTTCTTATTTATCGTTTATTCATATAATTCATATCTCTAAAATAAATATAAATAAATTTTCTCCAAGTGATATATATCTCTAAAATATAATAAAATTAATTTTTAAAACTAATATAATAAATTACAAAATTGTAAATACAAACTAACGTTAATACTGTAAAAAATCTAATTTCATTAATGGTAAGTTATTAATCAACCAATTTGAGAGTCAATAAAAACTCAAAAGCACTTCCCAATTAACTCTCAAATAGTTGATTATTTGCTTCATGTTAATGAAATTAGGTTATTTACTCTATTAACATTAATTTGTATTAAAATTTTCATTATTTATTATAATATTTTTTTTTAAATTAGGGTTTTTTTATTTGAATATATACATGATGTCAGATATATAAAAAATTCAATGATAAATCTAAAAATATTTCTAAAGATTTCTAAATATTAATAAATATAATTATTGTAGACAATATGATTTTATATAGTAAATTCATATTATTAATAAATATAATTGTTAAATCTCAAGAAAATGGTTATGGTTTTGGTTTATTTAATCAAAAATTATGGAGCATGGTTCTGTGATGATTTACATATACAACCACTGAGGTTTTATAAGACCCTGCACACATTAATTTATATGGGTTTAGACAAGAGTAAGGTTGCCAGAATCACTATCTGCGTTGATGTTTTGATGACTGTTTATGATAATCTAGTGAAAGAAAATATGAGAGGAGTGGACGAAATTGGAGTTAGGATAGCTGGATATGATACAGTGGTGACAATAGGTGAATTGATTCGTGTATGGGATGATAAGGCATACATGAGTCTTTTGAGCATTTTGGTTTTGAATTTTACAATGTTTGATTATAGTACAGGTGGGAACATGACTTCACAAGCTCAGATACTATCGTGTGGTACCACACTTGAAGACGAGAACCCTCGGTACATGTCAGAACGGATTTAATGCATTATGCCACTTGCGGTCAAGTTTACTCGGTGGAGGACTGAGGCTGGCCAATGCAAGGAGGGTGTTGTATATGTTGTGTCTTTGGCACAATGGAGGAAATTGGGCCCATGGATTCGGATATGAGATTAAGGTGGAATGGAATCACAACGGTCACACTGATTGCAAGGGACATATAATATGAACGCTTCTGGGACAAATTCAATTTTGGAGTTAAGCATAGATCTTTTCTTTAATTGGATAAGTCCATTATTTCTTTGTGTTTTTTCGGAAGACTTGAGGATGGCATATTTCGGTTCATACCAATTTGGAGAGGAATCATTACAGGCTCTATTAATCGGTACTCAGAGAACTCTCGGGAAAGGTTAACACACACTAAGCTCTTGGCTAAATGGTCTGTACTTATGCGGTCAAAAGAATTGGGCTTGCAATGGTTTTGAGGAATGGTGTAATTGTTTTAGTAAGGGTGTTGAGAATGGTGTATGTTCTTATACTTAAAAGGGTTAATGATTTACGACAATGGGCATAAAACAATAGCGGGGAGAATAATGATCTTATTTTATTGGGATGTATGGTTTAAAGCACTGAGCATTATATATAAGATCTTGCCTTTAATCTTGGTTTAAAGAGAGTTAAAGCATTAAAATAGGCAACGACATGGAAATTGGGGATTAGGACAAATAAAAAAGAAAACTCTTTTCTATCTCCCTGGGAATATATGGTTTGGTTTAGCAAAGTATTGGTATCAAATGAGGGTATCTTCACATCCTAACCTTAAGACCCAAACATATCAGATATAGCAATGTGTAACATAAGTTAGAACTGTCAGGGATTATGTAGAAAATGGACTAAGTTATCTGAGGGAAATATGCTTTAAATATAAGCCGGAGTTCTTGTTTTTTTGTCAGAGACTAAGCAACAACGACCTTTCATTGAAATGTTTCAGGGACACTTTGGTTATGATAAGTTGCACACGGTTGAACTTCAAGGTACAAGTGGAGGTCTTGCTCTTTATTATAATAATGCACAATGTCAATATTCTATTTGCAAATAATAGATTGATTGATGTGGAAGCGGAATTCCAAGGTCAAAAGATTTATCTTACCTTTACATATGGAACCGGTTCAAAATTTGAGAAATCAAGTTTGAGAAAGAATAACATGAATTGGTTTTCAACGGAATGAACCATGGTTTATGATTGGGGATCTGAATGAAATTAGAGGCAACCATGAGAAATAAGGCGGAGCATTAAGCAATGCATCAAGTTTATGGATTTCAATAATATGATTTTAAACTGTGGTTTCCTGGAATTCCGTTCTTATGAAACTCTTTATCTTGAAGAGGTTGGAGGGGGGGAAATTGATTCGGTGTCGTTTAGACAGGACCTTGGCAAATGAGGAATGACACACTTAATTCTCGCTCTTTTGTTGAATATTTGGGTATGATAGGCACCATCGACCTATGGTAGCAACCATAGAAGACAAAATTTATAAAAGGAAATCACAATTCGGATTTGATAAGAGATGGATTGGACAAGACGGTCTCATGGATTCCATCACATGTGGGTGGAACTCAATGGGAGCAAGACATCAGCAAGATCTGGTATCAAAAATAAGTAAATGTAGATATGAGATTTCAAAATGGAGGAAAAATCATTTACTTTATGAAAAAGAAAAGATAAATGAGTTAAAAAAAAGATATTAGAAGAGGTCTAAAATGATGAAAGTAGGTCACATGAGGAGGTTTTGGATATTACTCGGAAATTGAAAAAAGCATATATTGATAAGGAATTATATTGGAAACAAAAAAATCGGAATCTATGGAATACTTCGGGGGATCGAAATACAAAGTTTTATCACGCAATAACAAAACAACGACAGACAGAAACATGATTATAGGACTCCATAATGATTCTGGAGTATGGGTAACTAAGGATGAGGAGGTAGAAAAAATAGCAGTTGATTACTTTGAAGAGTTATTTACATCTTCAAATTTTTTTTTTTTATATATTGACTTAATTTTAATATTTTTATTTTTTGTAGAAATATAAATTTACATTTTTAGATTAGACACTTATTAATCATATGTTTGATTTTTGGGGTTTTATTAATTTTATTTTTATTAAGTGAAATATATTGAAAATATATATATTTATGTTAATTTATTTTATATTTACTTATGTTTATTTTCTATTTATAAAATAATTTATGTATTAAATTATTTAATTAAATATATTATTTGATTTAAATTTTGTATAAAATAGATTTGGGGATATCAAATTCAAAAGTCTGAAATATATTATATATGGTACTATTTGATATTATGCAATCTAATTTTATATAAAATATAATTAAATATTCATGAAAATAATAATAGATTAATCTTTTATTTTTTTCATATCGAATAAAAACATTGTGTCAAATTTAAAAGAACAATTTTAAGAACTTAGTTATAAATCTATATTCTGTAGTTCTAATTTTAAAAATATTCGTTTTATTAACTGAAAATTAATCAATACTAATTTAAATATTTACTTTACAAAATTCATTTTTGAATAATGTGTAAAAATATGAAATTGTATTGTTTTGTGTATGATTGTTTTAAGTTAATTTTATAGTTTATATAAATAATTTATGTATTAAATTATATAATTATATTTATCAATCTATTTAAATAACTTAATTATGTTTATGTATACAGATACCATATGATTTGTATTTAAATTAAAATTTAGTTAATATTAATTTATAATAATATATTAATGTTAGTTACAAATTTATTTATTTATTTTTAAAGTTTTGAAAAATAGATGATTTTATATGATAGAAAAAGATAATATATTAAAAATATTTAAAATAAATTATTTAGAAATGAATTTGATAGTGTTATTTTAATAAAATTATTAATGACATTGACATAGTAATAAATATGGTAGAGAAAAATTTAATATATTAGATAAGCCGATATAGTTTTATATCAAAGGCCCAATCGAGATAAGATTTTCGCAAGCGCCTAAAAAAAGCAAGGGAATTAAAACCTTGTCGTTTCGATTATCGTCTAGAACAACGGTCTTTGTTTACCCTAAAACCCCAAGACCAAAAGCGGTTTCTCTGTATCTGGCAAAACACCATGAAACCTCGATTTTCTCAGAATCTCTATTTCTTGGGTCGCTATTCATATTCCCGCCGCTTCCTCCACAATCAACGCCGAAACTTGAGCTCTTTCATCAACAATATCCGTTCCAGTCACTACGGCGCTCGCCGAACCTTCAGCTCTCTCGGCGGCGGAAGTGGAAAAGGTGGAACCGATGGTTCCAATGGTAATTCCAACTTATGCTATTGAACCCCCTTCAGATAAATTCAGTTAGATTTTTGCGCTCTCGAGTTCAATTTCTGAGATTACAATTGAAAAAATCGTTTATTTTGCTTCTTACACGACAATAGTTGAAAGCTGAGCTTTGATAATTGGTGCCCTCGCCGACTTTTAACATCTAACATATAGAAGTTCAAAATGGTAATAATGTAGGCAATGCTTTTCTCGTGCCCGGAGCAACAATGGCTACTATCCTAATGCTTGGAGCTCTTCATGGTCGCCGTCTCTATGAAGACAAGAAGGTAATATCACTAGACATTGGTTAAGTTCTCTCAATGGATTTGGTTTTTAATGGTTGATGAACAGATTGAAGAGAAACGGGAAAGGGGAATCGAACTTGAGTTCCACCAAGATGTTAAAGTAAAACCTTTTTGTTGCTCTTTTCCCTCTTCAGATTCATTTGCCCATTAAAAGTTTCTATATTCTTGACATGTTTGTTCATCGTGGACCTCCTCCTTCCTTATTCTAGGCCTCGTTCCTAGGGATTCTGCCTCTGCGATCTATCTCAAGAGCATGGGGTTCTTTGACGAGCCTGGTGAGTTTATTATTTGTTGAAGCACTTCTGGTTATTGTTGATCATGATTATCACTTTTTCGGTCTGATTTGCTCACAGGAAATTCCCGTCTGGATGCGGCCGTTTGTTTATAAAGCCTGGGCTCGGGCATTTCATTCAAGTATGCTTGCTTTGTTCTTGTATATGTCTGCTGTCTAGTTTGACTTCTGGAATTATGCAGAGTAAGTGATTCACAAACTGATCTATCTGCGATTTTCAGATCTTGAAGAAGCAGCTTTGCCTCTTGAAGAATATGCTTCACTACGGGATTTCTTTGTTCGCAGCTTGAAAGAAAGTTGCAGGCCTATCGACCCCGATCCTTGTTGTCTGGTAACTGGTAACAATAATGTTGTTAGTTTCTTTTATACAGACTTTCTTTCTTAGTTTTGCTTTCTAAGAATTCAAGAAAATCAGGTTAGTCCTGTGGATGGCACCATTCTAAGGTTTGGAGAGTTAAAGGAGAGTGGAGGGATGATCGATCAAGTCAAAGGACATTCTTACTCAGTACCGGCTCTTCTCGGAACCAACTCTCTGCTTCCCATGGTACCTGAAGGTAAGGAGGAAGTATCAGCTGGAGACAAAGGCCACAAGTCTTGGTTGAGAGTCTCTTTGGCATCTCCAAAATTACGGGAGAGCATCTCAGCTAGGTCAGTGGAAAGTCAACCTTAAACATGTAGGAAGTGACTTTAGTGTCAAGAAAACCGCAACTTATAAAATCAAGTTTTTGGTTGCAGTCCAATGAAGGGGCTCTATTATTGCGTGATATACCTAAGACCAGGGGACTATCATCGGATACACTCTCCGGCTGACTGGAATGCATTGGTTCGCCGACACTTTGCAGGTTTGGTTATTAACCTCCCATTTAAGTATACAGGACAGCCGTGTGTGGTTGGGCTTTTGTAACAATATGTGTGATTGGACTTGTTGTAACCCTAAACATAAATCAACTTTTCAGGGCGGTTGTTTCCTGTGAACGAGCGTGCTACTAGAACGATAAAAAATCTCTATGTCGAAAATGAAAGGGTAAATTTACCAAATATGTCTAGCATTTTCTTTAACCTCAAGGCATTGATCATGAGCTGTTAATCTAATTGAGAACAGGTCGTGCTTGAAGGGATATGGAAAGAAGGTTTTATGGCACTTGCTGCTGTTGGTGCGACCAACATTGGATCCATTGAGGTAAGTCTGATGAAAATCCTAACTCCCCAAGTCCCAGACATTATAAGAACTTGGCTGACATGTGCTGTCACAGCTTTTTATCGAACCTGAACTAAGAACAAACAAGCCAAAGAAGAAGCTATTTCCTACAGAGCCACCGGAGGAGCGGGTGTATGATCCAGAAGGCCATGGCTTAAAGCTAGAGAAAGGAAAAGAGGCAAGTAGTTCCAAATGGAAAATTCCAATCCAAAGTTCGTTTTTCATCATATCATTGGTAAAATGCAGGTCGGTGTATTCAACATGGGATCGACCGTGGTGCTTGTTTTCCAAGCACCAACCGCAAACTCACCCGAGGGTTCAAGCAGTTCCTCAGATTACAGATTTTGTGTCAAACAAGGAGACAGAGTCCGCGTTGGACAAGCATTGGGAAGGTGGAAAGAGGAATGAGTGCATATTATGACCAAATCACAAATCTATTCAATTGTTTATGCTCGTCTTTACTTGAGGCTATTCATTAACAGATTTTGTAATTGCCCTAATCCTTACTTATTAAACACCATATCTACTACTATTTTAACCTAATCAAAAAGCAAGAAGATACAATGAACGAAGCTCAATATTATTATATAATCTTTCCACGAAAGAGAAGAGGTTGTGCTACATAATAATAGACCTTGGAATAACTAACCAGGAAACAAACAAGAAGATTAACGAAAAAGAACTCACATGAATCTTATATCATAATTTTACAATCAATATGTCATCATCCTTCTCAATTCAGTTGAATTCAACCGCAGTCTCTAGCCTCTATATCAAAACTTTGTTCCTGAAAAAGTAAACATGATCATCAGATTATCAGTACGGATGATAAACTCCGGAGTTACTTGACTAGCAAAAGGATCACACCTTCCTTTTATAGCCTAAACAAGCTTTAACGACGAGGAGCAACTATATTTTTTTGGATCATCTATCAACCATGGATTCCCCACCTGAACTCGATCCAACACACAAAGTACACTGAAGCTTTCAGACTCTAAAAAGCTGTTGAAAGGTCTAACATTTTCAAACAAACACATCATTTACATACACCTTCAATCCCAACTGCATCTAATCCAAGTTTGAGACTGATTCACATTCCCAAACAGTAATGAACAATATCTGCAATTTTGATCATTCTGATACATAAAACAACAACTGATTGATTTTAAACTATCCCTAAGATACCCAAATCTGTGAGTGTTTCGCAGATCAGATGACAGAGAGTGAAAGAAAAGACGGCACACCTACGTCTGTTTAGAGTACGAAGACGAGAAAGGGACGCGCTTGTTGCGGAACATCATGTAACCAACGGGTAGTACGACGCCGATCATCATTACCGCCGCTCCAATCAAGTACCGTAGCAGACTCGGAGGCTCTACTTCTATCACCGTCTTAAACTGCAGATCCACAAATCCCCAAAAATTGGAACCAAACGACGTCAGAGAAACATAAAGCGGAAATCAGATATTTAGAGATCTACAATTACCCATTGGGCGAGGAATTTACCGGCATTCTAACGTCGGAGAAGAGGATTTCACCCAAACTTCGTTGTATAGATCTACACTTTCTCTCTGGTGAGTCTTTTTCTTTTTCTTTCTCTTTCTATTGCTCACTATTTATATTGGGCCTTTACTTTACGGCCTAACTTATCTTTACTTCAATTTCTTGATGAGCCGAAACCTTGAAACTTTCCCGGGTCGGGCCGAAAAATATAATCCGCAGCTAAATTTATATCTAATCACTTTCTTTAAATAATATATCATTTATTTTTATATTAATTGAAAAGTTATTTCAGTGTGCTCATTAACTTTTAGATTTGTTGATTGTTTTTTTATTGTTAATAAAATTAAGTTTTTATTATATTAACTTTAATGTATATTTATAATTTGTTAGTTATTATATTAGTTTTAATTTTTCTTTTTATTTTGTTTTACAAATATATATAATCCCGGAGAAAAAATAAAATAAAATAAAATAATAAATACAAAATATTTTTAAAATATGAGTTTTAATAAAAAATTTACATATATTGATATTTATATATGTAACTATAATTTACTATATAGTTAATATAAAAATATGTTTACAAAGTAAATTTAGATATTTATTGATATAATTTTATATAATAATTTATTTTGTTGTAATTAATTTTAAATTTAGATATAAATTATAAAATGCTTTGATAAGAAAGTTAAGAATAATTATGTTTATATGTATGTTTAATTATATTTAATATAATATAGTGTTTTCACAATATCATTGTTGTTAAATTGAATTAATGATTTTTTTTTTAGAACTTTGCAACAAATCATACTAGTTTATTATAAGTTTTAGATCTTTCCCAAGAAATTTTGGAATTTTAGACACATAATCTTTTCCTTTTTGTTTGAACATTACACATAATCTTTCTGAGCAATTGGCAAAAAAATAAATAAATAATATTTCTGAGCATGACAGAGGCAGTTACGTCTTTTTGTGTGTGTGTGCCTGTAAGTGTAGTATTGGTTGTTTCCATCCATATATTTCCAGTAGATTTTTTTGCTTTATTTGTAGTGCCGACGACGATAGCGTGAAGAGAAAATTAAGACGGTGACAGTTTGGTCCCACGTGTCGGAGAAACAGGTTGGCGTAATCCCTATCTACTTATCTCCAAAGTGTGGACCAACCACATTCACTTGTACGTTAAAGTTAAAATTAAGTGAATTAGAGTTAAATTTAAAACGTATAGACCAGAGAGAGACATGGGAGGAGACGGTGGTGATGACTCCGTAATTCACTTTGTGTTTGTTCATGGAGCCAGCCACGGTGCTTGGTGTTGGTATAAACTCGCCGCTCTTCTTGTGGCCGCCGGATTCAAAGCCACCTCCGTCGACCTCACCGGCGCTGGCATCAACCTTACCGACTCTAACACCGTCTTCGACTTCGACCACTATAACCGGCCTCTCTTCTCTCTCCTGTCCGAGCTCCCTCCTCACCACAAGATCATACTCGTGGGACATAGCATAGGCGGAGGAAGTGTCACCGAAGCTCTATGTAAGTTCACAGACAAAATCTCCATGGTCGTTTACCTAGCGGCTGACATGGTTCAACCCGGATCCACCTCTTCTCCTCATAATTCAATCGTGAGTGACTCCTTCCCCAACTTTTATATTATTGTTATGATCTAAACAAATATATTAAAAGACATTTGCACTCACTGCTAGGTTTCAATAGTGACATAGTTTTAATATCTGTTTGTAATAAACTCTTGTGAATATATATGTTAAAGATGACTGTGGGAGAAGAAGACAAATGGGAGTTCACATACGGTGAAGGCGCTGATAAGCCACCCACAGGCATAATAATGAAGGAGGAACTTAGACGCCATTATTACTATAGCCAAAGCCCTCTTGAGGTTAATCTTAATTACTACACAAATTATGTTTCAATACAACTTTATAATGATGAGGTGACAAATATGGATATATGTAGGATATATCTTTGGCACATAAGCTGTTGCGACCTGCTCCTGTAAGGGCTTTGCAAGGTGCTGATAAGCTGGCTCCAAACGCTAAAGCCGAGAAAGTTCCTCGAGTTTACATCAAGACTGCTAAGGATAACCTATTTGATCCTATCCGTCAAGACCGTCTGGTGGAGAATTGGCCACCTTCCCAGTTGTATATCTTGGAGGAGAGTGACCATTCTCCTTTCTTCTCTGTCCCGACAACCGTATTCGCGTATCTTCTCCGTGCTGTATATTTTCTTCAAACCTAAAACTTCATTTTTGCTTTGACCATGTCTCATCCTCAGTACGCTCTATCATCTTATTGTTGATTTAATGGGAGGAATGATTTGGGGAATAATTACTGGAATGTGATTGATATGAGAATATGGTTTTATCAAGTTGTTTTGTTTTGTATGTATCTCATTTGAGTTTAAATACTCTTTTACAGTGTAAAGCAATTAATCAAGGAGAACTTTTTATTATGCTTTTGTTATTGGTTGGTTCCAGGGGTAAGATCATATATCTCTTGTAAGGGAACGTTGTATTCTTTGGTTTTCTTGTTCGGAACACACTGCAAGAATCTACCCGGACATAAACGACTCATACAATAAAAACACATTACATGAATCGAGCAGGGCATAGATGACTCAATACTCATGTTCTTCTAAACCGGACACAAATAATAAATCGGCTACACGTCCAAAAATTCTCAGATGTTCTTTTGGGGACATCCGATAAAATTAAATGATATAAAATTGGAATCGCTCTAAACCTTATTGATCACAATTTATCAAGCGTAGCAAGTCTGGTTGTGGAAGTGGCTTGATGAGGAGATGAAAGGAGGCGGTTTATGAATAACTCTCTTACTCGGTGGGCTCTAATTGATTCTCTCAATAAACAAACTATCTGAATCATTCCAATAGGTTGAATTGAAACTCCTAAGAATAGAGTAAATCATACACAATATCTAGAGAAGAACACTTCTTCAAAGAACTAGAATTTTGAAAGAAAGACTGAAAATACTTTGATTATTTAGAATGGTTGAAAGGTGATTTTTACAAAATATCTACTGAGCTTTATATATAGATCCCACACAAGATATTCTAACGGTCAGAAACTCTAAAACAAGAAACAAAATCGAGTGTATTAAGAAATAGAACCGTTTGGCCATTGATGGAAGAATCTCGACAAAGAATGGAAACATGATTAAGTTTGAGTCTTTACAGCTTTGATATTAATGTAGAGTGTCTAGGTACATTATGGTTTATGTGAGAGAGATTTAATTTGTGTCCAAACTTCAGGAAAAGAGCTGTTGGAGAGTCCAAGTGTGAACACATTCATATAAGGGAAGTATACAAGCAAGATGATCCTCATGATATCGTGGTTGCTGGTGCATGAGAAGATATTATCCAACTCCACTGGATGGTTTAGTGTCTCTCTTGAATGGTTTAATGTATTTTCTGGTCGCCAAATTCTGGTTTGCAAGTGATTAAGCGTGTGAGCTTCCAAATAAAGCAAGCTGAGGATCGCCTGATTTAGAAGTTAATAACTCCTTTTCTGAACTCTATGTGGGTGGATTCCAACTTTCCTTGGTTTACTGATGAATCAAGATTCCCTAAAAATTCTTTTTGTTGCTTGGGTCGTTCCGGTGGTTGTAATACTTAAATGAGTGGTTGTTGGTCTTCAACGGGTTCTTTGGAAGTCGGCCGAGTTGTAACCTTAATATATTCTTCATGTGAAAATATTTTGAACCAATTCCACTTCTTAGTGACTCTTTTATGAGTTGATATTCTGAAACATGTTGGTTTGTATCTAAATTCATCCTAGTTGGGGAGATATGCTCCAAGACATTCACATGTCTATGGTACATGTGGGTTGGTATTCTCCGGGGGTATGGGTCAGCTGATTGGTGTCTTCTCCATGCTATTTTTTATGTGACTTTATGTCTTCATCATACTATTCCTCTTGAAAAGGTTTCGACTTCGAAACTATATAACATATACCAAGAGAAAGCAAGTTAGCTTTCATTCTCTTTTGTGAGCTTAAGGTCTTTTCTTAATGTATTTGTGGTTTGGTGATGAGTGGAGTGTTTGGGGATTCTTTTCTGAGCAGGTAGGACATGACTATTCCCCTGCTCTGGCCTGGTGTGTCACTTTATTCCTTAATGGACTTTGTGGAGAGCACCACTAGCTCATTTCTCCTTTGGTTCTGAGTGGTGTAGTAGCACATTCTCTTATTATTAAATCATGAATAAATACTGACAATTGAAGGAACAAGTGCATTATGAACTTCTTACGATGAGATAAAATTGTTGAAACTATTTCATTTGCATTAGTACTTAGGCCTCCCAAAATAGTTGGAAGGAAGAAAAGATATATGTTTGATGAGGTTACAAATCGAGTTAAACAAAGAACTACACCATGGAGTACAAGATTTTTATCATCAGCCAGAAAGGAGGTACTTCTCAAATCAGTAGCCATAACTACCCCAATTTATTCAGTGTCTTGTTTTAAATTACCCGCCAAGGTAATCACAGGCATTGAACAAATCTTAATGCACTTTTGGTGGGAAAAAAGTTCTCAAAACAAAGGACTTTCTTGGGCTGTAGGGAAACATCTACATTATTCTACGAAGAAAGGGGGATTAGGGTTCAGAGAACTAACCTTATTTAACGACGCTCTACTAGCAAAGCAAGCATGACATCTTCTAAACAATCTCGACTGTTTATTTTCCAGATTATATAAAGCTCGGTACTTCAAAGATGATCATCTTTTCGACGCTAAGAAATGGCCACAACAATCATGCGGTTGGGCTTCTTTACTTTGTGGGATTGAATTACTCAAAAAGGGTTCTCGATTCATAATTGGAGATGGAAGGATGTACATATATTCAAAGATAAATGGCTTTCTACCCATCCACGAAGACCTGCGACATACAAAGAGCATGAACAAATCAATTCACCCAATATGGTAAAAACCTGCGTAATGAGGGTAGAAATTGGTGATTATGGAATAAAGATGCGTTAACTAATTTGCTTACTCAGGAGGATCAAATACTCGATAATTCAATATATTTAGGTCAACGTGCTATAAAAGATAGACTTTTTTTTTGTGGTGTAATTTTTTATTAAAAAGATTAGTCGGTTTAACCAACTAATCTTTGGGCCGGAGAGCCCATGTGAAAGTCCCGGTGGCCAGGAGGATTCGAACCTGAGTAGCGGAAGGGTACTACCACTCCCTTTACCACTAGGATACGAGCTCCTGGTTATAAAAGATAGACTTGTCTCGAATTACTCAATGAATAGTTTGTATACATTATCTTCTGGTTATTGGTTAACTCGTCATAACCCGGAATATGAAAACACAGCAACGCATGCTCCTTATGGAGACCCATTCATTAAAAGTTAAATCTGGAGGTTACAAATCATGCCAAAAATTAAACAGTTTTTATGTGGAGAGTACTTTCAAAGGCACTTGGTATAGCTTCTAAACTGATTACGAGAGGAATAACAATGGATGGTACTCGCCAGAGATGTTGTTATGCTAGTGAAACAATTCAACATTTTCTATTTACATGTCCTGGTTCGGTGGGAATTTGGAGACTATCAAAATTACCATTTACCTCTCAATTTACAAAATTTCAAACTAGAGAGAAAATCATAAAGTTTTTGCTAGAAATCCAACATTGCCCCCAAGTTGTCACACTAACAAAAGTATTTTCCATTTTGGATCATTGGGAGAATTTGGAAATCTAGAAAGGATCTAATATTTAACAAGCGAGTAACTGTTCATGCAACAATTATTAATTTAGCAGTCTCAGACACATCATCATGGGTAGAAGTGGCCATCAACAATATTCAGAACACACCATCACCGGATAATCAAGCTAACTTATATTTACTATTAGATGGACTCGACCGACAACATTAAAAAAAAAAAAGTAACTACGATGCGGCTTTTGATCAAAATGCATGACATCTTACTAAAGGGTGGATTATCAGAGACCACAATGGTGTAGCTAAACTTTGGGTGGGGGGGGGGCGTCATGTGAAGCGGAATGTAAAGTTATTTTAATGGCAATGTACAACTCTTGGAACACGGGATATAAAGATGTGGTTTTTGAAGAGATGTGTGGTGCCGATGAAAGGAATCTTCCGATGACAAAATCTTCCCATAGAGGCGAGGCTTTGTCCATCACTTCATTTGGAATTTCCACTGATTTTTGCCCATCTTCCTCAGTTACCTCTACTTTATACCTTTTCAAAGCTTGTTTCTTTTGAACCACTGAGGCCCAGGTATAAGATTTCACTGCCCGTGAAGATCTTCCCTGTTGTGTCCCGTCGGTAGTCAACGGGCTTGCTGTCGAGTTGATTGATGTGTGGGTGGTTGAAGATGGCTGGGCTGTGGATGGGTTTTCAGGTCCCTAAACCGACAAAATTTCATCAATATTCTCCTTGTCTTTAGCTTTTTCTGAGGCTTTCGGTGGAAAGCTTCTTTTTGTGTTGGGAGAATTTGTTTCTCTTTCTTTGTCTTTCTCTCTCATTGTTTTCTTTTGAAAGACCTTTTGAAGGAGACTCACAACTACTGGTCAAATCCTTACGATGAGAACATCATGACAACAAATTTGACTTCAAAACATGTATTTTCGATTTTGTCAAGAGAATTTCTAATACACCAGCTCATCTTGTGGCAAAAACCAACCGGTCCACCAAATAACATTTTTTCCGACGGTATTTATCCACCGGTTTGGTTAAACGGAGCTTTGTATGATGTCTTTATTCATTCATGATAAACGAAATTCTAACTTTGTCCGAAAAAAAAATCTCATTTTTTCACGATTTAAAAGCATTAAAGAAAATAGGACACATATTTTTCTTGTTTATCACGTATACTTGACTTTTCTCATCATTTAAAATTAAACTAGGTGATTGGCCTGCACCTTGTGCAGGCATTAATATATTTTAAATATATAATTTTGAATAAAATAAAAATTATTATGTATATATTGTGTATGTTAAATTATATGAATGTTTGATCAATTTTTTATATAAATAATGGTTTTATTTTTGTTGATATAGGTCATATTCATTTTTGTTGTTAGATATTGCATCAAGATGTTGTATTTAGATGTTTATTTTTTATGATTTTTTATCTAGATGAAACATCTGAATATTTGTTTGTTCGTTTTTTTTATCTTGGATCATTATCTACATGCAACTAATTAAAAAATATTAAAATAATCTTTTAATTTAAATACATAATGATTAATTCTAGATATATATTTTAATTAGATTTGATATATATCTGCAAAATTATATCTTTCGTCAAAATCACGTGTTCCCGTGAAAATTGTATTTTCCGTCAAAATTACATATTCCGTCAAAATTGCATTTTCTCGCCAATTTGTATTTTCTGTATGTTTCCGTCAAAATTGTGTTTTCCGTAAAATCGTATCTTCTGTCAATATCACATTTTACGCAAAATTCCATTTTCTACATGTTTTTCGTTAAAATCGTGTTCCCCGCAAATTCATGTTTTTCCGCAAAGTCTTGTTTCCCTGAAAATCTTGTTTTCAGAAAATTCATGTTTTCCATCAAAATCATGTTTTCCTCGAAATCGATTTTTCCAGCAAAATCATGTTATTGTCAAAACTGCAAAATTGCGTTTTTCGTCAAAATCAAGTTTTCCGTCAAAATCGTGTTTTTCGTCAAAATCTTGTTTTCTGCGAAATCATGTTTTCCGTCAAAATCTTGTTTCCTGTGAAATCATGTTTATCGCTTTCTTGAGAAATCATATTATCCGTCAAATCTTACTTTCCGCTAAATCGCATTTTCACCAAAATAATGTTTTCCGTCAATTCATGTTTTTGTAAAAATTATAATTTTCGGAAATATCGGGTCTTTCTCAAAATTGTATTTTCCACACAATCATATTTTCCGTAAAATTATGTTTCTCGCGAAATTTCATTTTCCATCAAAAATCATATTTTACGCAAAATTATGTTTTCCTAAGAATCAAATTTTATGCAAAATCACGGTTTTTCAAAACCGCAGAATTGTAATTTTTTTGCAAAATCGTGTTTCCGTCAAAATCGTGTTGTCCGTTAAAATTAAGTTTTTCCGGGAAATTATGTTTATCGCATTTTTCTGTTAAATATTGTATCTATTTATATTGTTTTAAATAATAATAATAATATTAGACAAAGTCTAAGAATAGTAGAGATTTGTGGTGGTATAAGGATAAGGATGATTGTAGAAGCATCAAATAAATTTATTAAAGGATTAAAAATATTATCATTAAAAATTAATTAAAATATTTTATGTTGAGAATGAAGGAGAGAGCTCTATTCCCACAAAATCACTTTCCAAATAATAGTATAGATAAGGAAAAAAGCAGCCAACCAAAAAGAAGGAAATTCCCTTTGGGACTCCGAGACCGTACCAGAACTATACATATAGGATCTTTTAGGTGAACCTCTAAACAGACAAGTCAGAGCAACCATTCAGAATTAGGGTTTGGGCTCTCGGTCAATAGAAATCACAATCTCTGTCATCGTTACAATTCCAATCTTCGCTTCGTCTTCTCCGTGCGGTGTAATTGAAGAATGGAGATCAATGATTTGGAGATGAAGACCCTCGAATTCGACGAAGAGTTGCATTCGAAAGATCAGGTACGATCATCTGTTGTTAATACGGATCTAGATATGGAAGAAACTGGAGATAGGTTGGTCTCGGAGGAAAACATATCTCGCGATTCTGTCTCTGTAAAATTTAAATTGAATGTCCCAAAGAAAAGTTTTAGAAAGAGAAGCAGAGATTCGGAGAAACAAGAAAAAAATGAAGATGATGGCAAGGTTTTGGGAAACTATGAGATAGCGAGGTTAAGGGAAAAATCCAGACGGACGTATCTGAAGGATAGGGAGAAGATGAAGGTGGAAGAGTTTAGGGATCAGGTAGAATTCGAGCTTTCACAGTTTGATGGTGTGAAGCTAACCGAGAAAGAAGAAATTGAGTTTAGATACAAGAAGGAACTGTGTAAGCTGTTGAACGAAACATCAGATGATGTTCCTTCTTATAAAATTCCAGATGCTTATGATCAAGAAGGGGTTATTGATCAGAAGAAGAGATTTGCTGTGGCTACGCAACGGTATAGCGAGAGTACGAACAAGAGAGGCAAGACGGAGCAAGAGGCTTGGGAGGATCATCAGGCTCAGAAAGCGACAGTGAGTTTTGGTTCGAAGAACAAGAAGCAAGTTTATGATGGGTATGAGTTTGTGTTTGATGAGTTAACAAGCTTCACTGAGGCATCTAGTGAGATGGAAACGGAGAAAGACAACAGCTCGAGAACAGTTGCAGAAAAGGTAAAGGAAGATAGGGAGTCACTTCCGATTTATGCATACAGGGATGAATTGCTGAAACTCATTGAAGAAAATCAGGTTCTTGTGATTGTAGGGGAAACAGGATCGGGCAAGACAACGCAGATACCGCAGTATCTTCAAGAAGCCGGTTACACAAAGCGTGGAAAGATCGGTTGCACTCAGCCACGGAGAGTAGCTGCAATGAGCGTTGCTTCCAGAGTGGCTCAAGAATTGGGTAAAAAACTCGGACATGAGGTTGGATATTCCATTAGATTTGAAGACTGTACTTCAGACAAAACAGTTATTAAGTACATGACTGATGGGATGATGTTGCGAGAGCTTCTCATAGAACCCAAACTCAACAGCTATAGTGTCATCATAGTTGATGAGGCGCACGAAAGAACGCTGTCCACTGATATTCTGTTTGGGTTAGTGAAGGATTTAGCGAAGTTTAGGCCTGATCTGAGGCTAATAATCTCCAGTGCAACGCTTGAAGCTAAAAAGTTCTCCGACTATTTTGATTCGGCTCGGATTTACATGATTCCGGGAAGAAGATATCCAGTTGAAAAGCTCTTTCAAAAATGTCCTGAACCTGACCGCTTGGAGACAGCAGTACGCACTGTGTTTCAGATCCATCAGACTGAGCCACTCGGAGATATTTTGGTTTTCCTCACCGGTCAAGAAGAGATTGAAACAGCAGAAACGAAGTTGAAGCAAAGGATGACAGATTTGGGTTCAAAGAGCTCTGAGATCATTATCTGCCCTATCTACTCAAATCTCCCAACCGAACTACAGGCAAAAGTGTTTGACCCGGCCCCTAAAGGCTCGCGGAAAGTTGTCCTGGCAACGAATATTGCAGAAACATCGTTAACCATTGATGGGATTATGTACGTAGTTGATCCGGGGTATTGCAAGATCAACTCATACAACCCAAGAACCGGAATGGAGTCTCTGCTTGAAACTCCTATCTCCAAGGCTTCCGCAGAGCAACGAGCTGGCCGGTCTGGAAGAACGGGTCCAGGGAAATGTTTCCGGCTGTACAACGTCAAGGACTTGGAGGCCACCACAATACCGGAAATCCAAAGGGCAAACCTTGCAAGTGTTGTACTTACTTTGAAAAGTCTTGGGATCCGAGATGTGTTCAATTTTGATTTCATGGATCATCCACCTGAAAACGCTCTATTGAAGGCTCTAGAGTTGCTCTATGCTCTGGGTGCTTTGGATGGAAATGGTGAGATCACCAAGTTGGGGGAAAGAATGGTGGAGTTTCCTGTTGATCCGATGCTATCAAAGATGATTGTTGGTTCGGAAAAGTACAAGTGCTCAGTCGAGATAATCACAATAGCCGCCATGTTGTCTACAGGGAACTCCATATTTTATCGACCTAGGAACCAACAGTATCTTGCCGACAATGCCCGGATGAATTTCTACACAGAGAACGTGGGCGATCACATTGCGTTGTTAAGGGTTTACAATTCCTGGAAGGAAATGAACTACTCGAGTCAATGGTGCTACGAGAACTACATTCAAAGCAAGAGTATGAAAAGAGCTAGAGATATACGTGAACAGCTAGCTGGACTTCTAAAGAAGATTGGAGTAGAACTTACTTCAAACCCGGATGATTTAGACGCGATTAAGAAGGCCATCCTGGCGGGATTCTTTCCGCATTCTGCAAAGTTGCAGAAGGATGGATCATACAGAAGAGTGAAAGAACCTCAGACGGTTTACGTACATCCTAACTCAGGCTTGTTTGGGGCGTCACCTAGGAAGTGGCTGGTGTTTCATGAACTAGTACTTACCACCAAGGAATATATGAGGCATATAACTGAGATGAAACCCGAGTGGCTAGTTGAAATAGCTCCTCATTACTACAAGCTTAAAGACATCGAAGACACTCAGCCAAAGAATAGGCAGAGCAGAAGCACAAGCACAAGATCCCCGATGTCGAAGGTGGGTACGAACAAGAAAACAAAGAGGTAACAGCCAAACTTTAAGTAATTTCTCTTAACTCTTTTTTGAACCAAGTTGAACTAAATTGTGATACTGTAGTACTTTTTCATCCATTCTCTCTGAAAGATTCTCTTATATTATATGTTAAGTCACTGCCAGTTACTAACTACCGTTTCTTTCTATTGTATAAACTTTTGGTTCTGAGTTTCCTCGAGTATTAAGTGGAGACTGATAAGAAGAAAATCAAGACTTCAACATTGACAGAGAAACTCACCAGGATTATCATCGGGGAAAAAGCCGTGGAAAACCACCTGGTCATTCCTCCGGTGAGATTCATCAGGCCTTACCTCTTCATTATTTCCAAAAAAAAAAAATGTTTACAACTGATTGAAAATGAAAAATAAAAACATGTAAATGTGCTTGAAAGAAAAAAACATATCATTAGCTTGTAATGATCATAATCCAACACTAATATCGTTAAAACAAGACATTACTTATGTACTATCGCTAATGATTGTAGTTCCAAGAGAAGTTTTGATAGTCTCAACAGCAGTTACTCGATGGAGAAGATTCTGGATGCTATCCACCCATGTCTGCTTATCAGCCTTGCTCTTGCATTTGAACTTTGTTAGACCTTTACATGTGCTTATTCCAAAATAGAGCTCTTCTTCTGCGTTTTCTGTTTCTTTAACATTTTGCAGGCCCGAGACTGTCTCGCATACATCATTTACAATACCTGCAGTGATTCAACCATTGGATTTATATTGTCAAGCATTGGACAAAGTCCCAAGATTCACTAGGCCATTGAGAGAGAGAGAGAGAGAGAGTTATCTGACACTGATAATAGTACCTTTGCTTTTCATGGAGAAGGCTCCTCTAACGTGTTTGCTTTTGATTTCTACTACGACCTGCAAAGAGAAAACGACCAAAATGTCAACTAATTATAGAACTTTGTTTGTTTGCTTTGATTCATTTTTAACCTGAGATTTCTTGTTTATATACACTTTTATATGCTTCCACCGCAGAACTCCTGGAAGGTCCATGAGTCAATTCATCAATCTCATGGTAAGTTTGTTTGCATACAAGCGAAGAAGAAGCTCAAAAGAATCTCTCACCATTTCGTGTGCACTGCATTAGCTCTCCAGTACAGGCCAAGTTTGATTCTTCTACTCCCTGTTCATCTGTGGTTGTTCTGGCGCAATAATGAGTCTCTGGTAAAGCTCTCTCGCAAGGGCTTATAGCTGCATTGTTCTTAGCTTCCTTTGGTAGTCTTGCCCTTACAGCTGCTTCTCCTCTCAATGCTACATTCACCCAAAAAACGAGAACTTTCAAACCATTCGACTTTCTGAATCCAATAACAATTACAGACCAGGAGGATCTAGGGATTATCAATTTACCTGTTGCGGCTGCAGCAGTTAGAGTCAACAAATCGCCAGGTCCACGAACATCGACGGCGGATTGGACAGCAGAGACGACGCGATCTTTACCGGCACCGGAGAGCTCAGCCAGTTCAACGCAGTGAGAAGCTAACAGCTCCGATGCCGAGGCCAGCGCTGAGCTCATCTTTGCATCCGTGAAGGCGTCGTCTTGGTTTCCCGAAGCGGTCACGGCGGCGATGGCCGTCGCGAGAGACGCAATGGAGACGGCGGCATGAAGATGCGCATTCTCCACTCGAGCTTTATCTCTCTTCCTTAAGCCAGAGACCCTTCTGCCGACAAATTCTCGACGGTGGAACCATTTTCCGATGGCTCCCGTTCGCCGCGCGTGAAGCACGCTCGCTGGTTTTTCCACCTGTAGAATACACAGTTTAAATCTCGTACAGTTGGACTTATATCATTTTGGGCCTAGTAATGTATTATGGCCCATAAAATAAAACACCTCGCAGATTCTTTTTAGCATAAGAAGCTTCGTAACACGTATTACAAATACAATGAACCAAATTCACATTACAAAGTGGGCCAGTCCTCGTATTTTTAAGATAATAAAAAATGATTATTTTTCTATGCATTTTATTACAATCGTGAAAGTTATTAACAACTTTTAAGGCGAGATACTTCAATTGCTTGCATTCAAGATCTTTATTTATTTTTGTAACAGTATCAAAATTAATTTCTTTATGGATTCGTAAGCATACAAAAATAGAAGAATAGAGCAAGAGACGGCTTACGAGAAGCGGCTGGAGTAATGGTGCAGGAGCCGGGGAAGTGAAGCCGGCCAGCTGAGACAATTTATAGTTTTTGTTAAGTTGTTTATTAGATTTCTGAGAGGATAAAGCTAAAGAGATCTCAGACGTAGACATGCTCCATGATCTGCATAGAAACTCCATCGGCTCTCTCGGCGTTTTAGGCCTAGGAGGGATCGGAGGATACGACGGCGGAGACGACGAAAACTCCGACGTCTCATTTTCTAGCGCCGACGACAAAGACATGCTCTCGTTATCGTCCTCTTCCTCGATTTCTTCTTCCTCTTCTGCTACTTCTTGTAGTCCATATGGAACCAAGTTTAACGTGCTGCCCTGATCCATTTAAGAATCTATTATTTTATGTTTTTGTGTATGTGATGATAAATGATAATGGCTCTGTTCGGGACGTCATCGCTGCGATCGCTCCTGCGATCATCATCAAAAGCAGAAATAACGGAGGAAAATAGATAAAATGAACGCTGCAACTACTTTTGCAGATAATTGCCGGCGTAAGTGGTGTCGCTGAAAACAAGCAGCGACAGTAAAGTGAAGAGTGCGATTAATAAAAATGAACGATGCGATGGTTTTAAGAGCGTTCCATTAATAATCTCCACATGCTTGAGTAAAAAGTTAGTTAAATTTTCGGTCGCGATCGCTAACGCAGCGATGTCAAAAAGAACACGGCCAATATCTTGTATATATTATCATATGCACACACTGACACGTACCATGGTTGATGTTTATATAGAGAGTGATGGCTACACTTAAGAGTCAAAGAGAACAACTCTGACAAGGCAAGTTTTTATGCAAGATGTGGATCTTGCGCTTATTTTATTTATTTTATCCTTTTCAAATTTATTATTATTTTATCGTAAACATGACAATTATATCATTATCATTAGTTAAACATCACATCGATATATAATACTTGCACATGGAAATATATTGGATAATATTATGTCTATGTCGAATATGTAGAAAAGATTTGGGATATCAAATATAGACAATAATGTAGTTGAAGCAGCTAAAATTTATGGACATAATTACATAAATCATCTTATCAAAGAATACTTACGATGAAAAGTTATATTAGGATAATCAAATCAACAATTTTTCAAACTTAGATTAATTTTTGAGTTGAAAATCAACGTTTGATAGTCGACAGTATCAGTTCGTACGTAACAGCAGGGGCGGACTTACGTGGTAGTGTACGGGGTCACGTGCCCCCGGTTAATTACATAAAATATTTCGATGTAGCTTGAACAAAATTGTTTTAATGTCTCAGTGGTTTTGAGTGCCCCCGATTATTTCTCCGTTCATGTGTTCGATGCCCCCGTTATACAGTTTGTCCACATTTGTTTCTCATTAACTCTCGTATTTCCCACCTAATTTTTATCTTTTTCCTTTCTAATTCTCGTGGGTCCTACATTCTTTTTTCTTCTTTTTCTGTTCTTTTTTTTTTTTTTTCTGGTGAGTCTCATGATCTAAAAGTTTTTTTATGTCTCTCATTAAATTTTTCCTTCTAAAAATTCTTTTTTCGTTGTCAACCAAAAAAACTTTTTTTCTTCAATTTAAATATCAATATATCCACATGTCACAAACTTTTTATTACTTGTTAAAATTTAACTTATTTTTTCAGAATATATTATTTTATTAATAATAAAATAGTAGAAAATAAAATAAAAAATAACAATGAAAATTTGAAACTAAATGAATTTAAAACAGCTATATTTTCATTTAACATGTCTATATATTTTATAACACTTTAAAAATATTTAAACTAAAAACTTTATTGTTTGTTTTATTATAAAATAAATAAATAAATATATATATATATATATATATGTATATATATATTTAATATTTTTTAATTAAAAATATATAATATATATTTAATATATGTGCCCCGATTTAAAAAATTTCTGGATCCGCCACATAACTCACTCATCATAATCATCGATTGTTGGCTTTGTAATTGTAGCTACTTACTAACAGGATAATATACGTACCAGTTTTCATAGTGCCCATGATTTTGTTTTCTTTTTTTCCTTTCTATTAAACGTCATGATTTTGTTGGTTGATGCTTAAAATTTGTTTTTATGTTGGTGCTCAAAATCTATGGTTTCAAGTTATATTGTGAGTGATTAATTTATTTTTCGTGTAGTACTATATTTTATACTTCTAATAGAACGGTAGTTGTGAAATAAGACTAGTAGAATCAATTAGTGCATGCATATCCGTTTTTTTAGAACTCATGTAAATCGCAGATCTATAGAAATGTTTTAGATTAATCCTTATGTTGAGAGGTGTAGTTCATAGATAGATTTTTTTTTTTTTTTTTTGTATATTCAAATTGTCCAAAGTAGTGGCATATATCCATATGGGTGTGGATGACAATATGTTATAATTTCGCATAATAGATGTATCAAAATTGAAACGTGTTTACGGATTTCACATTTAACCAGAGCTTTGGACATGCATAGTCGTTTTCTCATGTCATACGTACCATTTTTTATATTGTGTTCATGTTTTTCAGGTTAATATACTTTGGTAGTTGTTAGAATATTTTTTTTATATTGTGGTCATTTTTTTAGGTTAAATTTTTGATAGTTGTAATATTGTAAACTAAAGTTATTTTGGCAATGAAAGCCCTTTCTCAAAAAAAAAGAAAAGTTATTTTGGCAATGGTTATATCAACTTCATATATGTCGTTGTCGCTTTTGGATTGGTAGATAACCTGATTTTCTTTTTCTTTTTTTAATGAAAGCTAACCAGACTTCAATAATGCAATGAGATGGTGTGTCTGGTCCCATCATGGGTTACATAGTTTCTCTTTTCTTTAGTCAACAGAATCAAAAACATTATTTAATGAGTATACTGTATACTCATGTAGCTTGTGTGATTAACTAACAACTAGATTTTGACCCGCACTTCTAAGTGCGGGTATAATTTTCTTTACAAATTTTATTTTTTATTCATTTTGTTAATAGTAGTTTAGATTTTTAATTATGTAATTTAATTTCGATTATAATTGTTTAACCAACATTATAACAGTGAATTATCAATTTAGTTTTTTTAAATGAATTATGTGTTATTTGGAGGAGATATATCGTAAGGATTAAGAGATTAAAATAACGATTTCACATTATATATTTTAATCTGTGTTGTATCGTAAGATCATAGTTTGGAAAAAATATATATATGTGAAAACAACTATTGTAAAAGTTATGTGGTATATGTTTAATTGTTATTTTATTTATCTAAAATATTATTTTATAAAATACATGTTGTAGTCGTATATATAATTTGCAAATTTGATGGAACTATCCGTTAAAAACTTCATTCAAACATAAAGCATAATTTGACGCTTCAAATATTTGAATAATATAAGTATGAAATCATTTTAATATTTTATTAATTTTAAAATATATCAACTGAAATTATTTACTATATGCTAATTTTTTTATAGAAAATTTATAATCGAGATTGGCTAATTAATTTTTCAACCCGTTTAATTAATTAAATATTTTTCAGTTTGATGAAAAAACCTGCTAAAAAGTACAATCGTAAAAACATCAATCGTAATATGTGTATATATATATATATTTGAAACAAAATAAAGAGATATTAAAATATATTATAAATATATTTTGAATTAAATCATAAATTAGAGAATCTTAATTTATATATAATAGTTGATGTATAAAATTATTAATTATATTTATCAATTAATTTGTTTTGATTTTAATTAATTAGGAAAGTGGGACCCATTAGATTTTGGTTGTTTGGCTACATGTTTAATAATTGTCTTGTTTGGAAACATGAATTGTAGAGATAATGTTATATTCCTTAATTACCCTTAATGAAGGTTACAAATTTTAATAATATCAAGGGCAAATTCCGGGAACAACATTTAAGTACCATGGCAAACCTTCCTGTTTTAATAGATTAGATATATTTTTTTTTGGTTTTTTACAATAGTAACTTTGCAAACATAGTTCGTGTCAAGCAGACCTGGCCCGTCACAGCACCGGACATTAACACTAGATTCAACCATTACACCATTATCAAGTTCAAAAAAAAAAAGTTCTTGAAATTTGGTGTCCTCTAAATATATTATGGACTCTGATGTCTAAGAAAAATATATTCCCTCCATTTTGAATCGTTCTAAAGTTTTATTTTTGTTTCAGAAAGAATATCGTTTTATATTTCTAATTTTTCTCTATTTTTAAACTAAGTTTCAATTTGTTTCTATTTTTTATACTTTATTAATTAGAAATAAAAACTCATATAGTGTATTAACTAATAATAAAAATTTATATATTTTTTAATATGTGTGAAAAATGCTAAAATGACACTTTGTAAAACGGATGAAGTATTATTTTTATTAGTTTGAGCTATTCTATTTGTTGAATCAGAACTAGGTATAAAAACATGTATTCTATTAAAAAAAACATGCATTCCCAAAAAAAAATGCATTCCCAACGTTTTGGCATGATCTAATAATTAAAGTGAAGTAATTATTTTCATATAATCACTTACTTTTTGAAAGATTTGGAAAGTAATTAGTAAATGAAGTATGAAACGCAAACTTTAATGGAGTTCGCTTTTGTAATGTGATTGGAGTCATTGTCCCAAAAGAGAAAAAAGAAGAAGAAGAAGAAGAAGAAGATCAAAATCTTTCATGAAAGGGAACTAATTCTTTTGTTTGGTGCAAAGTCATTTTCACTTTCACATTAGATTATGGCGGTGCATTAACATAAACGAAACCTTATTGATTGAAACTTGTAAGCCCACCTCACTTACATACCAAACTATAATTAAAATTTCTCTTTTGTTTTCTTTAGGATTACAATATTAATTTTGAAATTAACCAAACCTCTGACAAAATGTTCTATTCATAAGTTTCATCTTGGAATAGCCAACAAGCTGAAACACTAAGTAAAACTAATCATATATCTACGATTTTGTGTCTTTTAAACAGTATGAAATATTATAAAAAGCTACAAAATTAGATAACCACAAAAACATTAGTCATGATGTTATAGTTACAAATGATACTTATGCTAAACAAGCATTAATAGAAAACATTATTCGTATAAACACAGATCAGATACGAAATTTTTTTGGCTACTACAAAATAGCTACGAAAAAGATTCATATAGTCACGCAATAATTAGTCACAATGATCTAGTTATAGAAAAGTCACAACGGATTTTTTGTGGTTATACTATCGTGGCTATATGAAAAAAAATCCGTGGCTTTTTGGAAAATTCACAAAAATATTATGGATAATTCATGGTTATACGAATAATTTTTATTAGTGAAGAAAGATTATTTATATTAAACAAAGAAGATTACAAAGAAAATTACTAAGCATTGTGGCTAATTTTCGTGACTATTTATTTTTTTCTGTGGGAATGATATCTATATATATTTATTTACTAAACAAGGAAGATTACAAAGCAAATAACAAAGTCGGATGATTCGCAAACAAAACTCAAGATTTTTTTTTCTTCTAGAAACTAATTCCCTAGAAGATAAGGAGAAGTCCAAATCAATAGGATCTAAATGAAGATGCAACTGAGGTACATCGTGTATCAGTTAGGAAGTAGTTCAGGAGTAGCTCAGGGAGTGACACAAGCGAGTAGAATGTGGAATGCATCATGGGAAGCTGGTGGAAAGATAATCTGGAGCTGATGTGGACAGTCCAAGAAGTATGGCTGAGCTGAACATGAATCTTGGAGTGGATTAAAACAAGATTTAATCAAGATTTGAGAGGATCCTAAAATCTAGGGAAGTTAGGATTCTCATGTTTATCTCTACAAAGATATGGTTTATCTTTTAGAACGTTTTTAGCTAAAGGTGTTAGCCGACCTATTGAGTATAAATAGGTAGCTCAAGCCGTGTATTAGGTTGAGCGAATCATTGAGAGAATTTGTGAGAGTTCAAGTGATTAGGTATAGATCATTGAACTTGAGAGGTTAGATTTGATTTAGGTGTTTCTTGTAAGATCACAAAAAGATCAATCTAATAAAGCAAGTTTTCAGAAAGAGCTTTGAGTCGTTTACATAATTACTGAAAACAGATAGTCTTACATTTTCATTTGGTATTAGAGTTGACACTCGTAGCTTTAAATCGGGTGAGATCCTGTGGAAGAAGATGAAAGGCTATCAAGAACTCTTGAACAACACAAGAATCATTCTTGATGCATGAAACTATGGCTTTTAGAAATCAAGGATGAGGCCTCAAATCAGAGGAATCAATCCGCTTGCATGGAAGGCAATCATGGAAACATGGGAAGAGCCTACTATCAAAGATGAAAAGGGTGAAAAGACGCCCAAACCAGAAGAGACTTGGATATAAGAAGAGGTAAGAAGATCCAAATATAACTCCAAGGCTCTAAGTGCTATTCACTGCAGTGTCTCAAAGAAGACGTTCAAGCTGATTCAAGGATGTGAGACTGCTAAGGATGCATGAGATATCTTACATACACACTTTAAAGAAACTCAGAAGGTGCAAAACTCGAGAAAAGATCTTCTAGCCTCACGGTTTGAAAATCTGAAGATGGAGGAGCATGAGTCTATTGCAGATTTCAGTGCTAAACTGAGTTCACTGTCTCGAGAAGCTGAAACTTGTTAAGAAATTCCTGAGCTGTCTCCCGGCCAAGTACATGCCGTACAAATCCGCATTAAGTGTGTCTCAAAACACTGATGAACTTACTTTTGGAGAAGTTTAGGCATGCTACATGCTTATGAACTGGAATTAGAAGGCATAAAGAAGCCACGAAGCTTGACTTTAGCAGTCAGTGAATCAAATCATAAGGTTTAATCGGGCTTTAAGAAGAATTGAGCAAGGACAAGGATCTGCCCAGATGAAACCGAATCTTACAAAAAGCAAACTGAAGGAGATAAATCAGCTAAGCGTGCAGAGATTCAATGCCATCAATGAAAAGCTTTTGGTCATTACAGAACTGAATGCCCTACGGTAAAGAGAATGGAGATAAAGTGCTTTGGCTGTCAAGGTATATGGCATACACAACTTGAATGGTTTAATGATCAAAAGAGGATAAACTAAAAGTCATTACTTGCAGAAGAAGTTACTGATGATGAAAGTAATGAAACCGAAGAGGATCTTAAAAACTTTGTGGCATTTGTCGGTATTACTGAGTTTGAAGGAGAGAAAGATGAAACAGACTCTGAATCAGAACCATGTTTGGACTTAGCTGAGGTTAGAGACACCCTAATCAAGATAGAAAAGGAAAATATGGAGCTAGTCAAGGAAAATCTGCGTCTTGAAGCAATCATTATGTCCATGAAACTAGAAATTATGACAGAAAAGAAGATAAGTCATGAGAGTCCGACTCTAACCAAAGAAAAGAGGAATCTTGCCATAAAAGCTGATAAGCTGGAACAAGAGTTGAAAGCTGAACAAGAAAAATCTGCAAGGTTGCAGTCAGAACTGACACAACATCACAAAAAGGTTCACATGCTCACATGAACTAAGCAGCTTGACAAGATTCTGAGTGTTGGACGAACTGAAAAAGGCTATAGAGGTCTCACATACACATGAAGGAGGATGGAGGAAGCAGAAACCATTAACTTTGTTTCAAGAGGGTTTGCCTATTAGGACTTCAAGAATCCAAGCATTAGCAAAACATGAACATATGGATGCTGGTTCTGTGGAGACATAGGACACATTAAGGCCCACTGTCGAAGATTTAAGGAAAAAAATTAGCGGTTGAGGAGACAAGGGATGTTCTTATGGAATGACTTTAGGAAGCAAATATGGGTAAAAACTTATTATTTACATCAAACTGCAAAGAACACACCTATGGGAACAAGAGCTGGTCTTGGTTTCAGATGCAACATGGCCTTTGTTTCAAGCGGTCCAGAAGAAACAACTGTTGGAACTTCGAGCCAATTCTACCAGATTCGGAATTGCTGTCAGGTTCCAGATAGCCTAGGATCTAGGGTCTAGTTAATTGAATCAAGGATCTTATCTCTGTTTACCTGGAGATTGGCAGCGGAAGATGGTCAGATAAACGAGATCTCTGAAGTGCCTCAGATGCTGCGCCTCTACTTCAGTCCACACGCACACAAGCTGGAATCCGCCGGGATGCTAGTACCGGGGCTCGGATCTCTTGGGACCTGAATTCTTGGAGGTTTCTGTGTTTTCTCTCTGAGAAAACACTGTCTGGGCGGCGCTCTTGTCTCTAGGTCGAATTATAAGATCACTTATATACGACCTCGACGTAAACCGAAACATCAGTTTCGGTTTCGGCCTTGTGTCGACCGACACACTTAGTGGTGTCGACCGACGCACCCAATGGTGTCGATCGACACACCTCATTAAAACTCATATTCGATGTGTATCCAATACCCATCGACCAGACCATATGCCAATGATCAATCCCTTATGAACTATGTCCAACTTGCTTAGGTGTGTGACCCTGTAGGTTCACACGATACTGGAAATGAGTTATAACTCATTTGTCATAAGCGGTTTCTAACAAAACATTATGACTACCCAATATCACATGAATTGTCTGATCTCGACAATACAACTATCTCCAGAGTGAGTACAATGTGATTTCATGACATAATCCCAACAATCTCCCACTTGTACTGGAATCACCTATTCCTACAATCCCTTCGTCTCTATATCTCGATATGGCATAAGGCAAGAGACTGTGTCATCCTTATTATAGCCAACATCATGTTCATCGAACTCTTGATCTATACTGATAAAACAAACAACTGACAATCACCTCGTTTGAGCACGGTCATGCATTTTCTCAGTATCAAATCTTCGATGGGCCCTGAGATATTTATCTCCCGTTATATGGGAGGGACAAATCCCATCTTGTTCCATCCCTGTTTCTACACATACTTCATGATACGCCTAAGCAATGCCGTTATAGCCGCCAGTTACGGAACGACGTTTGACAAGGTCAAAACGCACCAATTCATATGCTAGAAAGCATGATGAACTCAGGTCTAAGGACTATACTCTATAGTCGTAATGAGAAAATCCCATGACACTGATATAACTATCCTGTGGATTTCTCATTAAGCGGGTCATGTCCGATCATATGTTCACCAACATATATCTATGTGACTGACTGTGATAATCATATCATTGACTTCATGAAACTTAGTCCAACAGTCACCTCACATACTAGTCTCGCGCGGTTATTGGTGTCCCATTTCAACAACCTTGACTAGGGACAATCGTAGTTTATGTCATCTTTTACTTATAGGGTTTCATGATCAAGTCCTCAACTTGATGACCTATATGATGACCATAAAATACTCTGGGACCATTATTTAATTATCCAATAATTAAATAATACCGATGTCAGTTTTAACTTACATAAACACTACCATGGCATGTTTATGTAAAGATTATAACATAACTAAAATAACTCCTACTAGAATCAAGATCATCTCTTCAGATATCTTATACCTACAACAACATAATAAATCTGGTGCTTAGATTGTGGGAGAGACTGCGGTGTTTTGATTGAAACAATTCCAACAAACCACACCGCCATTCAGATAAAAGCATCATTCTACGGTCCTCTTCTTGGAGCCTTTCCAACAGATAGCACCGCTATTCAGACAAAGAGATATAACCAGGTGGGAACCGGGAATCGTCTTTGTCCGTCTAACTACTTTCAACTGGTTCGTCACTTCCTCAGTTCACCACGAACCTATCCTTAGTGTTTCTCAAACACTTGAGATATTTCTGGTAACTGTTCAGTGACTATTACCGGAACATATTTGGTATTTTCTCGTCATGCTCTATGCGTAAGCTGCATCTAGATGAGCGCAAAATATGGCATTCATGATGGATTCTATTGCAGCAACATTAGGAATCACACTCATTAATATTAGTTCAGCCAGTGTTCAAAAACATTTCATCTTGCTAATATTATTGCCACAAGACCTTTGGTGTGAAGCCATTCTTGGAATCAGGCACATTTGAACTGTCCAATACCTTATTAACATAAGGATTTTTGACACGATCCAATTAGCCTTTCTGATCCAAATGGATCCTTATTCCAAGAACTTTCACGGCCTTCTCCCATGTCCATCGTTAAATTTGACTTCCGACCCAAATCTTGACAAGACTTTAGCGTCGGAACGTCGTTTATGAGATTAAGTATGTTATCTACATACAGTGTGAGAATTGCAATTACGCTCCCACTAGTCTTCTTGTAAACGCATGGTTTCATTTCTTCTCTGATCAAGTCAAAACCTTTTACCACTTTATCAGAATGTTGATTCCAACTCCAAGATGTTTGCTTCAATCCAGAAATGGATCGGTGAAGCTAACATGCATACCCAGCCAATTTTTCGGAGTTGGGGCTCACCATCGCTTCTTTGAATTTCACATGCTCGTCACTTTTAAATGATCAACAGATCACGACAATCGGCTACGAGAAATCACTCTCGAGTTAGTGACGGATCCTTTCGGGTCTGCGAATTTCAGGCTCCACAGGTGTAGATCCTACATCACTTTGTAGATCTCACCGCTGCTCTCCCTCAACAGGTTGAGCAGCCTCCTGTGTTTATCGAATTTATTCGATGTGTACTTTTACTCCCACTGTTCCTTTTGAAAGTACGATCTTTCTCAAAAGACACAGTTCCGAACAACAAAACTTTGTTCTCGGATTGGTTATAAAAGTAGTAAGCCTCGGTTTCCCTAGGACAACCAGCGAGGTAGAACTTATCAGATTTGGGTTCATTAGATTTCATCCCCAAATGATCAGAAACAACTTTCTTAAAAAACTTCCAGTCCACATCCAATGTGGTGTCTTTCAATTGATTCTGATTGAAACCCTTTTCTGCGCAAAGACAAACATTTTAGAACGTATTCTTAAATGATTATGGAAGATTCCTGTGACCCATCATTAATCGGAGCATATCTAATAAGATCCGATTCATTCTGTCAGATGATCACCCAATTCTTGACTCAAGTATTTTCCTCCGCGATTCAATCGAGGATCTCAATACTTCTGTCAAATCGGTTCTTTACTTCATCTTGGAACTCCTCAAGGGATTCCTTCTCGTGTCTCATCAAATGAACACAGCCATACTTATTAATGTTGGATCCCCTAGGATCTAGGGTTTGATATATTGAATCACCAACCTCGTTCTTACCTTGTTACTGGCAGCGGAATGAATGGTGAACGAGATCAGTAGCGACACAGGTGCCTCGCCTCTACCACGTACACACGCACACAAGCTGGAAAACGGGATGCTAGTGCCGAATCTGTGGAATCTGAGAGTTTCTAGTGTTTCTGCTTTTTTTGTCAGAGAGAAGAGAAAACGGCTAGGGTTCAGGTCGACCATATAAGACATTATATATCGACCTGGAAATGACATCACCAAACCGTCGGACAATCCCGGCTCGGTTACGTCATTAATCCGAAACATCAGTTTCGGAACCCGATGTGCAACGATCGACACACTTGCTGTGTCGATCGACACATCTCCACGAAAAGCCTGCATCGATCGACGCACTCATGCATCGATCGATACACACATTGTAAAACTCTATGTAAATGTGTATCCAATACACATAAGTATGATCATTACCATAATGATCATTCCCACTTTCATGCTTCCAGTTTGCTTAGGTGTGTGACCCTATAGGATCATATAATACTGGCAGTAAGTCTACAACTTACAGACTGCAAGAGGCTTCTAGCAAAACATTGCAACCACCCAGTATTATACGAATGTCTGATCTCGACACACAACTATCATCAGGAGTGAGTACGAGTGTGATTTCAGGACACTATCCCAACAATCTCCCACTTGTACTGGAATCATCAATTCCTATAATCCTTTTGTCTCTATATCTCGATTTGGCATAAGGCAAGATTGGTGTCATCCTTATTAAGCCAACATCGTATTTATCGAACTCCTGATCTCATACTGAACATTACAAACAACTGAACTACAGTTCGTTTGAGTGCGGCCACACATTTTCTCAGTATTAAATCTTCGATAGGCCCTGAGATATTTATCTCCCGTTATTCAGGAGGGACAAATTCCATCTTGTTCCATCCCTGTTTCAACGCACATTTCATGATACACTTGATCAGTGCCGTTATAGTCGCCAGTTACGGGTCGACATTTGACAAAGTCAAAATGCACCAATTCATATGCAAGAAAGCATGATGAACTCAGGTCTAAGGACTATACTCTATAGTCGTAATGAGAACCTCTTATGACACATAAATAACTATCTTGTAGACTTCTCATTAGCGGGTCATGTACGATCATATGTTCACTAACATATATCTATGTGACTGACTGCGATAATCATATCATTGGCTCCATGAAACTTAGCCAACAGTCACCTCACAATCTAGTCTCTAACGGTTGTCAGTGTCCCAATTCTACAACCTCGACTAGGGACAAAATAATTTATTAACTTATAGGGTTTCATGATCAAGTCCTCAACTTGATGACCTATAATATGTCATAAACTTATTTGGGACCATTATTTAGATCACAATAAATAATGCTGAAATCAAATTTCATTAAAACACTTCCAAAAGAATGTTTACATGAGCATCTTATTACAACTTAAACAGAACCAAAAACTCCCACTAGAATCAAGATTACATCTTAAGATCTCTAATGCCTACAGCAGTCGAATGACTCTCATGCTTAGGCCTTGGGAGTGACTTAGTTAGAGGATCAGCGAAATTCTCGTCTGTCGGAACTCGGCTGATCTTCACATCACCTCTATTGACGATATCTCGAATCAGGTGATATCTCCTCTCCACGTGTTTGGACTTCTGGTGTGACCTTGGTTCTTTTGCCTGAGCAATGGCTCCGTTGTTATCACAAAACAAAGCCACTGGCTCCAAGATACTAGGAACCACACCAAGTTCAGTCATGAACTTCTTGATCCAAACAGCTTCCTTTGCCGCTTCTGAAGCAGCAACATATTCAGCTTCCGTTGTGGAATCAGCTACGGTATTCTGCTTAGAGCTTTTCCAGCTCACTGCACCGCCATTTAGACAGAAGACATATCCAGATTGTGATCGGAAATCGTCTCTGTCTGTCTGAAAACTCGCATCGGTGAATCCATTCACCACAAGTTCATCACTTCCTCCATACACAAGGAATTTATCCTTAGTATGTCTCAAATACTTGAGAATATTCTTGACAGCTGTCCAGTGAACTTCACCTGGATCAGATTGGTATCTACTCGTCATGCTTAACGCGTAAGCTACATCTGGACGAGTGCAGAGCATGGCATACATAATAGATCCTATTGCAGAAGCATAAGGAATCCTATTCATGCGTTCTCGCTCAGCAGGTGTCTCCGGACACTGCTTCTTGCTGAGACTCATGCCATGAGACATCGGTATGAAGCCCTTCTTGGAATCTTGCATCCTGAATCTGTGCAACACCTTATCAATATAAGTGTCCTGGCACAATCCAATCAGCCTATTCAATCTATCTCTGTAGATTCTGATTCCAAGAATGTACGCGGCTTCTCCCATGTCTTTCATGGAAAAACAACTTCCAAGCCAAGTCTTGACAGACTGAAGCAACAGAACGTCATTACCGAGGAGGAGTATGTCATCGACATACAGTACAAGAAACGCAATTTTGCTCCCACTAGTCTTCTTGTAAACACATGGTTCTTCTTCGTTCTTGATGAAACCAAATTGTTTAACTGATTCATCAAAACGAAGATTCCAACTCCGAGATGCTTGCTTCAATCCATAAATGGATTTATGAAGCTTGCATACCTTCCCAGCGTTCTTAGGATCGACAAAACCTTCAGGCTGTGTCATATACACATCCTCTTCCAGAATACCATTCAGGAATGCGGTTTTGACATCCATTTGCCAAATCTCATAATCATAATGAGCGGCAATTGCTAGAAGAATCCGAATGGATTTAAGCATAGTGACTGGGGAATAGGTTTCATCATAGTCAATACCATGAATTTGCTTGAAACCTTTAGCCACCAACCTCGCTTTGTAAATCTGTACATTGCCATCCACGTCAATCTTATTTTTGAAGATCCATTTACACTCAATGGCTTTTGCACCATTAGGTAAATCGACCAAGGACCATACTTGGTTTTCTGACATGGATCCCATTTCGGACTTAGAGGCTCCAAGCCATTTTTTGGAGTCCGGGCCCATCATTGCTTCCGCGAAGGTCGCTGGTTCATCACTATCAATGATCATCAGATCATTTGAATCGGTCACGAGAAATCCATAGTATCTCTCGGGTTCGTGACGGATCCTTCCGGATCTGCGAACTTCAGGCTCCACAGGCGCTGGTTCCACAGAACTTTGTGAATCCAACTGCTGCTCTTCCTCAGCAGGTTGAGTAGTCTCCTGTGTGTCTCGAATTTCTTCAAGATGTACTTTACTCCCACTGTTTTTCTTAGAGAGAAACTCCCTCTCAAGAAAAGAACAGTTCCGAGCAACAAATACTTTGTTCTCAGATTGGTTGTAAAAGTAGTATGCCTTGGTTTCCCTAGGATAACCAACGAAGTAGCATTTATCTGATTTGGGTGCAAGCTTGTCAGAGATTAAACGTTTGACATAAGCTTCACAACCCCAAATCCTCAGGAAAGACAGACTAGGAACGTTCCCAGTCCACATTTCATGTGGTGTCTTTTCCACTGATTTAGATGGTACCCTATTTAGTGTAAACGCAGACGTTTCTAGAGCGTATCCCCAAAAGGATAATGGAAGATTAGAATGACTCATCATAGACCGAACCATGTCCAACAAGGTTCGATTCCTCCTCTCTGACACTCCATTCCATTGGGGTGTGCCAGGAGGAGTGAGTTGTGAAACAATTCCACACTCGCTCAGATAGTCGCTGAATTCTTGACTCAAGTATTCTCCTCCGCGATCCGATCGCAGAACTTTGATACTTTTGCCAAGTTGATTCTGTACTTCATTCTTGAATTCCTTGAATCTATCAAAGGATTCTGACTTGTGTCTCATCAAATAGACATAGCCATACCTACTGAAGTCATCAGTGAAGGTTATGAAGTACTTGTAATTTCCTCTGGCAACAGTACTCATCGGCCCACATACATCAGTATGAATAAGGCCCAATAAGTCACTGGCCCTTTCATTTGGTTTGTTGAAAGGGGCTCTAGCCATTTTGCCCACCAAGCAAGATTCACATTTCTCACATGATTCAAAATCAAATGAGCCCAGAAGCCCATTTCGATGGAGCCTTTGGATGCGTTTCTCATTTATGTGACCCAAACGACAATGCCATAAGAAAGTCGGGTTTTCGTCATTGGACTTAAACCGCTTTGTATTTATGTTAAAGACAGGCATTTCTTGGTTTAAAATATATAACCCATTATCTAATGGGGCGCTACCATAAAACGTACCATCACGATTAAAAGAACAAACTTTATTCTTAACAGCAAAATCAAAACCTTCCAAATCCAAAACGGAAACTGAAATTATGTTTCTGCTTATCGCAGGTACAAAGTAGCAATTATTTAAAATTAAAACCATGCCCGATGGTAAGGACAACTCGTAGGTGCCTACGGCCAGTGCAACAACCTTAGCTCCATTCCCGACCCGTAGCTCCACTTATCCTTTCTTCAGCGTTCTACTGTTTCTTAGTGCCTGCACATCAGTACAAATATGAGCACCGCAGCCGGTATCCAATACCCACGAAGTAGAACTAGAAGACATAACATTAAGTTCGATAACATAAATACCTGAATCAGACGCATCATACGTCTTTTTCAGCTTCTTGTAATCTTCCTTGAACTTCTTGCAGTCTCTCTTCCAATGCCCCAACTGCTTACAGTAGTTGCACTTATCCTCAGCAGAAGGCCCGGATTTGGGCTTGGGCTTGTCTTGACTTTCAGTCTCGACCACCTGGGCCTTTCCCTTATCCTTCTTAGGTTTCTTAAACCTTTTACCCCCTTGTACCATCAGGACACTGGGAGTAGCCATCTTGAGATTCGGCTTTGCTGTCTTCAGCATACCGTGCAACTCAGTCAATGTCTTAGTCATGTTTTGCATGTTGTAGTTCATGATGAACTGATCAAAACACGACGGCAAAGACTGCAGAATCATGTCAGTGGCTAGCTCCTGACTAATGGCACAGTCCAGTTTCCCCAGGTTATCAATGTAACCCATCATTTTAAGGACATGAGGACTTACTGGACTGTCCTTAGCCAGCTTGCAATCCATGAGAGATTTAACCGTCTGGTATCTCTCTGTGCGAGCTTGCTCCTGAAACAAAGCTTTCAGGCTGTTAATCATCTCAATGGGTGACAACACGTTCTCATATTGCTTCTGCAGCTCAGAGTTCATGGTCACCAGCATTAGACAAGTAACATCTTTGACATCCGCTGAATGCTTATCCCAGGCATTCTTTTCTGTCTGCGGAGCATTGGAACGTGGCCTCTCGGTGAGAACTCTTTCAAGGACATATTCCTTGTTCTCCTGCCTGAGAACTATTCTCAGGTTCCGATACCATTCCAAGAAATTAGATCCATTTAACTTGTCCTTCTCAAGGACGGATCTTAGTGAGAAAGTGTTGATGTGATTTGAGACAGACATAGCTGTAATTCAAAAAGGTAAATTTTAGTTATAAAGCTCAAGAAATGAGAATTCTTATCTAATAAGAAAAACTCGCATTGTATTCAAAACTATGTTTCCTCAGATGAATACAATGAGCCAAGATCCTCAGATTGCTAAAATTCGAGTGGGCGACTCGCCGTTACTCAAACTTCAGTCATCTAGGTAATCAAATCATTGCTAATTGTACCCAGTACAACTCCTGGTCGTGGATAAGACAAACTATTTCCAATCCACTCTGATGTCTCTGGGCCCAGAACTTCTGACAGCCCAGTCAAGTAAAACCAATCCTTTTTCTGTCTTGTGATTACTGACAGCTGCACTGCAAGTCTGTCAATGACCACCTGCCTTACTCATGTTGCAGTGGATATCAAGGACTCCAAGAATATCCAACAAACGACACGAGTCTTGACAGTAGACTAGATCGGGCAAAACATCAAGATCACTTGATATTTAGTTGAGGAAATGAACTATTTAATCTTGGTGCATATCCAATATACATCCAAGAAATTAAAGATTTAATTAAAACATTCAGTTTTATTAAGTTAAGGTTCATTATTGATTTGGTATTCGCAACTTGAAGTCCAACTTCTAAGTCTGTGGGTTATGTATCGATCGATGCAAACTTGCAACGATCGACACACTCAAACCACAATCAAATTTGGTTTCCGGTTCAATCCAATTCAACCGAAACCAACCGACTTAATCGATCGATACACCCAGTGCGTCGATCGGTACAGTGCGAGTTTTCGCTGTGCATCGATCGACACAGGCTTAGTGACGATCGATGCTATGCGAACAACCCAAAAGATTTTTCCAGTTTTCGCTTTGTGTCGATCGACGCACGCTTTGCATCGATCGACACACTGCGACAAACCCTAAAATTTAACGTGTTATTTCGCGGCGTGTCGATCGACACATCCAATGCATCGATCGACACAGTGCGATTTCAACAGTTTCATCGTTTTTCAACAGGCTTAAAATCCGAGATTAACAAGAGAAAACACGATTTCAGCATGCAATAATCAATTCAACAACGACAAGTTTCGTATTAATTGCATCAGATTCAATAGCTAAACCCTAACAACGCTCTGATACCACTGTTGGATCCCCTAGGATCTAGGGTTTGATATATTGAATCACCAACCTCGTTCTTACCTTATTACTGGCAGCGGAATGAATGGTGAACGAGATCAGTAGCGACACAGGTGCCTCGCCTCTACCACGTACACACGCACACAAGCTGGAAAACGGGATGCTAGTGCCGAATCTGTGGGATCTGAGAGTTTCTAGTGTTTCTGCTTTTCTGTCAGAGAGAAGAGAAAACGGTTAGGGTTCAGGTCGACCATATAAGACCTTATATATCGACCTGGAAATGACATCAGCAAACCGTCGGACAATCCCGGCTCGGTTACGTCATTAATCCGAAACATCAGTTTCGGAACCCGATGTGCAACGATCGACACACTTGCTGTGTCGATCGACACATCTCCACGAAAAGCCTGCATCGATCGACGCACTCATGCATCGATCGATACACACATTGTAAAACTCTATGTAAATGTGTATCCAATACACATAAGTATGATCATTACCATAATGATCATTCCCACTTTCATGCTTCCAGTTTGCTTAGGTGTGTGACCCTATAGGATCATATAATACTGGCAGTAAGTCTACAACTTACAAACTGCAAGAGGCTTCTAGCAAAACATTGCAACCACCCAGTATTATACGAATGTCTGATCTCGACACACAACTATCATCAGGAGTGAGTACAAGTGTGATTTCAGGACACTATCCCAACAATTAATGCCATCAATAATGTAATGAAGTATAGAAGATTTCCTTTGGCACTAATGCTCATCGGGCCGCATACATCAGTATGTGTAAAGCCCAATAAGCCTTTGGCCCGTTTCTTTTAGCTCTGCTAAAATGGGCTTAGTCATTTGGCCCAGTGAGCAGAATTCATGTCTCAAATGATTTATAATCAAATGAGTCCAAAACTATGGAACTTCTGAATCCGCTTCACTCTATGTGGTTAAACGACTATGACAAGGAAAAGTCGAGTTCGAGTCATCAGACTCAAAACTTCAGTATTTGTGTTATATTCAAACTCACGCTGGTTTAAGATATAAAACCCATTCCAAATGGGGTGCTACCATATGATATTTCATTAAGATCTAAAGAACAAAACTTGTCTTTTATCAAAATGAAAACATCCAAATTCTTTACAAGAAAATGAAAGACATCTCTGCACAAGGCAGATACATAGTAGCAATTACTTAATTTCTAAAACCAAGTATGAAAAGCTCCTACAAGTGGAGAATCTCTACGGCTCATGCAGCAACCATTGCTTCATACCAGACACGCAGTTCCACTTGTCCTTTCTTCAACGTTCTACCGTTGCTTAGGTCCTGCATATTTCCAAAATATCAGTACCACAACTAGTATCCAATACAAACGTAGAACTTGAAGTAATAACACAATACCTGAAGAAGAAGTACCATACATCTCCTTCATCTCTTGTGAATCTTCCAATAACTTAATGCAATTTCTCTTCCAATGCCCTGACTCATCGCAGTAGAAGTATTTCCTAACACCAGATGGGCCTGACTTGGGCTTATAAGATGACATAGGCTTATCCCGATTCCAAACCTGAACGGCCTTGCCATCACCCTTGTCTAAACAAGATTTCTCAAATCTTTTACCCCTTTTGATGTTTTGCTCTGCTGTCTTGAGCATGCCATGCAGCTCAGTCAACGTCTTCGTCAAGCCTTTCTTGATATAGTTCTTAACGAACTTATCATAACTTGACGGCAGTGACTGCATAATGATGTCAGTGGCCAACTCTAAGCTGACAAGACATTCCAGTTTCCCCAGATTATCAATGTAACCCATCATTTTAATGACATGAGGACTCACTGGAGCATCCTCTGGTAGCTTGCACCCAGTGAGAGACTTCACCATCTGGAATCTCTCAACTCGTGCCAGATCCTGAAACTTCAGTTTCAGGCTGGTGATCATCTCTATTGGCGACTCCATGTTCTCATACCGACTCTTCAAGTCTGAGTTCATGGTAGCCAACATCAGACCACGCACATCTACCGCATCAATATAATGCTTATTCCAAGCATCATATACTGCATTCGAGCGATTGGTCCCAAGCCTTTCTGGAAGAGCTTTCTCAAGGACATAGTCCTTGCTCTCCTGCTTAAGAATTAATCTCAAATTCCGATACCAATCCAGGAAGTTGGATCCATTTAACTTGTCCTTCTCAAGGACGGATCACAACGAGAAAGTAGTCATAGACATAAGCTGAAATCCAAGAAAAATAAAGATTTAGTTATGTATATGATGAGAAATCTTATCTAATAAGAAAACTCGTATTATATTCAAACAATGTTTCCTCTATGAATATAATGATACAAGATCCATACTTCACCAAAATCTGAGTGGACGACTCGCCATCACCCAAAATTTAGTTATCTAGGTAAGCAAATCATTGCTAATTGTACCCAGTACAATTCTTGGTCGCAGATAAGACAATCCATGTCTCATCTACTCTGACGTCTCTGGGCCCAGAACTTCTGATAGCCCAGTCAAGTAAACCAATCTCTTCAGTCTTGTGATCACTGACAGTCGCACTGCAAGTCTATCAATGATCACCTGTCTTACTCATGTAATTGTGGATACCAAGGACTCCAAGACTATCCAACAACGAAACGAGTCTTGACAGTAGACAAGATTGGGCAAGACATCAAGGTCACTTGATATTTAGTTGAGGAAACGAAACTCTAAAAGGTTAGCAAATCAATCTCTTAGGTCATGTAATTGTTGATGTCAAGCACTGCAAGTCCATCAACATAATTACCTGCCTTACTCACGTAATTGTGGACACCAAGCTCTTGGCTAGACCATCACACAACGAAATGAGTCTTGACAGTTGACCATATTGAAGCTAAGCTTTGATCAAGGTTTAGGTCGAGTTTGGTTTCTGCAAATTCAAGGTTCAGTAACCAGAATTTCGAGTACTGTATCGATCGACGCAAACTATATCTGTCGATCGACACCACCAAACAAAACCGGACTTCAATAACCGGTTAATCCAATTAACCCGGTTCATCGAACCGGTTATGTCGATCGACACAACCCGTGTGTGACGGTCGACATAGACCTAAACCGAAGACATTTTTGATAACCGGTTCAGTCCAATTGAACCGACTTATCAGATCAAACTGATCTTAACCATTCAAATCGGTTTATACTAATTGCGGTAACCGGTTCAATCCAATTGAATCAATTCATCCAATTTTAAACCGTTTTAACCAGTTTCAACTGATTGCGATAACCGGTCCAATTCAATTGAACCGTTTTATCCAATCAAACTGATTCAACCCATCGGTTCATGCTAATTGAGATAATCAGTTCAATCCAATTGAACCAATTCATCCAATTTAAACCGATCTGTTCGGACTTAACCAAGCATGATAACCGGTCCAATCCAATTGAACCGATTAACCATTCGCTGGGTCTGTGTCGACCGACACTAAACCTGTGTCGATCGACACTGTACCGAATCTGCTCTGTGTCGACCGACACTCAAGCTGTGTCGATCGACACAGTAGGCTTTCGGTTTTTCTTCGCGAAAAACCCTAGCCGCCGATTCTGTCGAATTCGCCACTCTGTATCGACCGACACACCTAGTGTGTCGATCGACACTGTGCGAAAACACAGAATCGATTTTGATCGAAATCGATCTCATCTGTTCTTTACCAAACAACCTAGCTTGCGAATTTAAATCATTAAATTCTATGAACAGGTTCAATTCAATGTAAAACCCTAAGGCTCTGATACCACTGTTGGAACTTCGAGCCAATTCTACCAGATTCGGAATTGCTGTCAGGTTCCAGATAGCCTAGGATCTAGGGTCTAGTTAATTGAATCAAGGATATGATCTCTGTTTACCTGGAGATTGGCAGCGGAAGATGGTCAGATAAACGAGATCTCTGAAGCGCCTCAGATGCTTGGCCTCTACTTCAGTCCACACGCAAACAAGCTGGAATCCGCCGGGATGCTAGTACCGGGGCTCGGATCTCTTGGGACCTGAGTTCTTGGAGGTTTCTGTGTTTTTTCTCTGAGAAAACACTGTCTGGGCGCGGTGCTCTTGTCTCTAGGTCGAATTATAAGATCACTTATATACGACCTCGACGTAAACCGAAACATCAGTTTCTGTTTCGGCCTTGTGTCGACCGACACACTTAGTGGTGTCGATCGACACACATCTTGTGTCGACCGACGCACCCAATGGTGTCGATCGACACACCTCATTAAAACTCATATTCGATGTGTATCCAATACCCATCGACCATACCGTATGCCAATGATCAATCCCTTATGAACTATGTCCAACTTGCTTAGGTGTGTGACCCTGTAGGTTCACACGATACTGGAAATGAGTTATAACTCATTTGTCATAAGCGGTTTCTAGCAAAACATTATGACTACCCAGTATCACATGAATTGTCTGATCTCGACAATACAACTATCTCCAGAGTGAGTACAATGTGATTTCAGGACATAATCCCAACAACAACTCCATGGTATTTTGCTAGTGGGTGCTCTCGACACATAACTGGTGACAAGAGCAATCTACAAAATATCAAGACAATCAAAGGAGGAAAAGTTACCTTTGGAGATGGAGGACATGGAAACTTTCTAGGTAAAGGAAAAACTAGTGAAACTTAAGTTCCAAAACTAATGAATGTCTATTTGGTGCAGGGACTCAAGGCGAATCTCAACAGTGTGAGTCAGCTATGCGATGAAGGATTAACAGTTATGTTCACAAGCACTGAATGTAAAGCGGTTAATGAGTGTGAAGATGTTGTTATTCAAGGAATAAGGACATGCAACAACTGCTACATGTGGAGAGATACAATGAAGTATTTTAGTGCAAAGGATGAACTAAACTTATGGCATCAAAGGTTGGGGCATATGAATGTCCAAAATCTGACTACTCTGGTCAATAAGGAGATTGTGCGTGGAGTTCCTCAGATCAAAGGATGTGACAAAATGGTATGTGGACCATGCAACCAAGGGAAACAAGTCAAGATTCAACACAAGAAGGTTCCAGATATTCAATCAAATCAGCTCTAGATTTAGTTCATATGGACTTGATGGGACCAATGCATGTTGAAAGCTTGGCTGGTAAAAGGTATGTCTTTGTCCTGATGGATGACTACACAAGGTTCACATGGGTCAGATTCATCAGAGAAAAGTCTGATGCAGCTAACATCTTCAGGATTTGGGCTCTTTAGTTGATCAATGAACGTGGAAGTGTGAAATGCATTCAAAGTGATTATGGAGGGGAGTTTCAGAATGACACAATGAGAATGTTCTATGAAAATCATGGGATAAGTCATCAATTATCAGCACCAAGAACTCCACAACAAAATGGTGCAGTGGAAAGGAAGAACAGAACCCTTTAAGAGATGGACAGAGCCATGATACATGGAAACAATGTACCAACCAAATTTTGGGCAGAAGCAGTTAACACTGTATGTTACATTATCAACAGAGTGTCTGTCAGGAAGGGTTCGACAAAAACACTATATGAACTATGTAAAGGAAAAATGCCTAATCTGAGTTATTTACATGTGTTTGGGTGCAAATGCTACATCCTAAATGATAAAGACCACCTTGGGAAGTTTGACTCAAAGAGTGATGAAGGGATATTTCTTGGTTACTCAGGGAGTAGTACTGCAATCAAAGTATACAATAACATAACGTTTCTCATAATGGAGTCAGTGAATGTAGTATTTGGTGATTACTCGTTTACTCAGTGGGAAGGAGTGAACTCTGAAGGAGAATCATATAACTAAGGAAGGAATGAAACACCTGGTGATCTGTCTCATACTGATCTGACTCCGACTGTAGCTCAACCAAGAAAAGATTTACGTGTTCCTAGAAATAATCATTCTGCTACATACATCATTGGAGAAGCAGAAAAAGAGAGGAAAACTAGAGGAGTTCAGAAACAAAGAGAAATGAGAAAGCAAAAGTTCGGACTCAGGATGTAGCCAAACCAAGTAAAGAACTGCATGTTCCCCGGAATCACTCTGCTACAAATATCATTGGCGAAGCAGAAGAAGAAAGAAAGACTAGAGGAGTTCAACTCAACTTCAGAGAAATGGTAAGGTTTGCATGCTTTGTGTCCACAATTGAACCAAATACACATGTTCAGGCTATTGAAGATGAATTCTGGATCATCGCTATGCAACAAGAGCTAGAATAGTTTGTTCTCAATGATGTGTGGGAGCTAGTTCCAAGGCCTGATCAAGTAAACATTGTTGGTACAAAATGGATTTTCAAGAACAAAATTGATGAAGGAGGTGATGTGGTACGCAACAAGGCTAGATTGGTTGCTCAGGGATACTCACAAATCGAAGGTGTGGTATTTGAAGAAAATTTTGCTCCGGTTTCAAGACTTCGGTCAATTCGTTTGTTCCTAGGAATGACCTGTATCCTGAACTTTACAGTCTATCAAATGGACGTGAAAAGTGCCTTTTTGAATGTATTCCTACAAGAAGAAGTTTACGTGGAACAACCCAAAGAATTTGAAGATGCTTTGAATCCAAACCATGTATACAAGCTAAGGAAATCTCTTTGTGGCCTCAAACAAGCTCTTAGAGCATGATATGAAAGGCTCACTGGATTTCTATTGGAAAAGGATATATCAGGAGAAGTGTAGACAAAACATTGTTCATTCTTGAAAAGAAGAAGGAGATCTTGATAGTGCAAATCTATGTAGATGACATTATTTTTGGGGGCACGTCACAAGAACTAGTTGATAAGTTTGTAACAAGCATGACTCATGAGTTTGAGATGAGCATGGTTGGTGAGTTGAAGTATTTACTAGGACTTCAAATTTTACATTCAGAGGATGGAATCTTCATATCACAAGCAACATATGACAAGAACCTTCTTACCATATTCAAGATGAACCAATGCAAGGAGGCAAAAACACCTATGAGCACTACAGTCAAAATGACAAAGGATGATTAAGGCAAAGATGTGAACGTCAAAACATACAGAGGGATGATAGGGAGTCTCCTTTATATAACCGCCAGTAGACCTGATATAACCTTCCGTGTTGGAGTGTGTGCCCGTTTTCAAGCTAAAACTAAGCAATCACACTTGGAGGCAGTCAAGCGTATTATTAGATATGTCAAGGGATAAATAAACTTGGGAATATGGTATTCAAAAAGATCAAACAAGAGCTTGTTAGGATATTGTGATGCTGACTGGACAGGAAGTGTGGACGATATGAAAAGCACAAGTGGAGGATGTTTCTTTTTGGGAAATAATCTCATTGCATGGATGAGCAAGAAACAAAATTCAATGTCTCTCTCTACATCAAAAGCAGAATACATTGCAATGTGAAGTTGTTGTGCACAACTCTTATGGATGAAGCAGATGTCAACAAACTATGGAATGGATTCATGAGTGCTCTTGATATATTGTGACAACAAAAGTGCCATAAGTATTTCAAAGAATCCAGTGCAGCATTCCAGAACCAATCACATTGACATAAGACACCATTTCATCGTGAGCTAGTGGAGGAAAAACAGGTAATGATAGAACACATTGTCACAGAGTCTCAACTGGCTGATTTCTTTACAAAACCTCTTGCCTTTAATCGTTTTGTCACATTAAGAAATATACTTGGTATTTGTGAAATTTGATGGTTTGTGAAGCTGTGCAGAACTGATACATGTGTATTAAGCTCAGATTTAGTCTGGAGTCACATGATGCAGTGGAAAAGAGCTACTTGTCATGCCGTTCTGCCTAAATCCAGTACATGTTTCGTAGAAAGAGAAAGCAAAAATCTAAAAGAAATCAGTCATGAGCTAGTTTTTTGAGAATTCAAGTGATAAAGCTAGCTCAATCAATGACCCAAGAAAAAAAAATGATAAAAAGAAAATGTGCTCTCTCCTACAGGATAAATGTTGAAAATTGGCAAATGCAGGATAAAGGAATGACAGTGTGAAAGCTAGCAACTGCAGTCTAGATGGCCAGATGCATGAATCAACATGAGCCAAGGATATATTCTAGTACATGCACTGTGTCAGAAGGTAAAAAAAGATAAGTTAAAATTAAAATCCTTCAAGTTCATTTATTTCAAAAGGCCAGTTAACTCATGTGTAGTGGAGTTCATCATCTACTGTGAATAGTCTCATTAGTCTCATAATTTTATTGTGGATGTAGTTAAGCTTGATAAATGTTAGCACTAATGAATCTTGTGAAAGAATAATATGGTCTCTTTCAGCAAACCATGGGTGGTACAAGAATCAATTTCAGCTGAAACGGTCTGATTCTAAACCAAAGACTCGCTAGAAGACAAAATTGGATATTTAGAAGCCATGGTTTTAAGTTCGCGGGCAAAAGGAAAAGAGGGTATTCTTTGTTCTTGTTCACTATCAAAAAAACCTAAGCCGGTTGTGAGTTGAGTTCAACTTCGATTGAAGCATCATGAGCTCTGAGGAAGTGAAATCCGCTCAAATCGAGTCCCTAAAGGCACATGCAATTGAGAATCTCTCAATGGAGGATCGAGATGAGTTCAATCCACTCGCCATAGTCGTGTATCAAGGACAAGGCGATAAAAATGGTGAGAAGGATTCGGCTGAAGAAACAAAGAATCTTGATGCTAAGAAGAGCGAGGATAAGGCTGAAGGTAAAATCGATGGAGCCAAAGAAAAGAAACATGAGACTGATTTCGTTGAAAGCAGTGATCCATCTGGTGATTCAACTCCGATACTGCAAGAACAAGCACCTGGAGAAGAAAAGGTGACCGATCTCACTGGATCTGAAGGTTCGAAAAATAAGAAAAAGGAGAAAACCATAGAGCTTTCGGATGAAGAGACCGAATCTGATGGATACGAGTCAGCTACCAAGATTTCTGTAAGGAAGCAATCGGAAAGAGAGACACAGTTACAAAAAAAGAAAGAGGAAACAAGCTCCGGAAAAGAAGGAATCATGGGTTAAGACTTCCCATGGAAGACCAATTCTATCCAAGATCAAATCATCCCAGTCTCTGGATCAAGAAAGGTACAAACATTTCAAAACTAGGGGAATATTATCTGAAAGATTGGTAGATGTAGAAGAAGAGGATGAATGAGGTTACTTAGGATTAATCAAAGATGGACATTTAGTATCCACATTGACTGGTTTAGCTGGCTATATCAAGGAACATATATGTGAATTCTATGCTGCCTTACCGAGTGTGAAGATGGAAGCATCTGTTGAGAAAGTAGATGTCTGTTTTAGAGGACACACATATAAATTTTCTACCGCAGCCATTAATGAGGCTTTGGGGCTCAAGGAATTAGATGATGAGGAAGTTCAGGCAGAATCTGAAGTAGAAACAGATAGTATGGAGACCATTGATGCTTGTCTCAGTAAAGGCAAAAAGTCTTGGAAGCAGCTCACTGCAACATGCCTTCCTCCTCATTACGCAACATCAGTGTCCTATCAGCATATAACGAGATTCCATCCACTCACAAGAATCATCTCTCAGCAGATAGAGCCAGATTGATCTACAATATTGCACGAGGAATAAGAACAGATGTTAGAAAAATGGTATTCAAACAGGTTATGTCTCTGGGTGTGGTTATATAGAGTGACTCGCGCTGGCTGATGTTTCCAAGAATCATCTCAGGACTTCTGAAACATTAGCATGAACCAAAAGTGGTTAAAGGTGAGAAAGTCATTGCTCTGATCTTCTACAGGAAAGACTCTCGGTCTGGTGAAGCTTTCATAAAAACCGAGGAATCTAAGTCTGCTAAAAAAGAAGTGGTTTGTTCTAATCCAAGGACTTAAACTCCTAGTCTTACCAGCTCCAGTGTCTCAGCTGCTCGGTCCACTGCTCAGACAATGCAAGAAATTGTTAACCTTGGATCGGTTTGTGTACATGTTAGAAGTTGCAGTCTTCGTGAGCTCGTGAAGCAGTTGAGGAAACTACTAAGGCTCTTCAGACTTTCTCATAAGTGGTTCAACGCATTCTCCGAGTTATGCCAGGTAAGGTTGAGCGAATCATTGAGAGAATTTGTGAGAGTTCAAGTGATTAGGTACAAATCATTGAACTTGAGAAGTTAGATTTGATATAGGTGTTTCTTGTAAGATCACAGAAAGTAAAACAAGTTTTAGAAAGAGCTTTGAGTCATTTACATAATTACTGAAAACAGATAGTCTTGCATTTTCACTAAACCTTCAGAACCGAAATACCAAAACAAATATGAAACTAAAAAAATCAAAATAGAATAAACGAAAAATATGAAAATCCAGAAAAATTCTCAAAATATGTGAATAACACGGATAAGTAATACATATATACCACTATATAAATATTTCAAAAAAAAAAACAGATACATTGTTTAAATTAGATTTAGAGGAAGAGTTTTGTTTGTTTGATATTGGTTCTAAAGATATAAAAATAAAACTATTTCACCCAAATTTTTGTTTTCCAAATTGTATTGAATTTATTTGGCTAAATTAAAAAAATGAATTTAAGTTGGGTGTACGTGAGATGTAGTGTCAAGTGTACCACACAGCTTGAAACGACATCCTCCACCTGATTTCAATGTGTTTATTATGTTATGTGTCTTTTCTTTGCTTCTTCTTCTTTTCTATCTCTCACGCGTTTTAAATCATCGCACTTAACACCGACGCTTCTTTAATTCTATTCTCTTTTGTTTGTGATGTCAAAAAAAAAAAAAAAATCTCTTTTGTTTGTATCTAATCTTCCCCAACTATTTTTTTTTTTCGGCCATAAGATTTCATTAAATTAAAAGCCCAAGGGCTATTACAAAGATGATGGAAGAAACCCAGATCCACTTCATTTACACTTTCGTAATAGTTAAGCCCATCCCAAGATTGATACCCAATTTATTGGTATGATTGGACAAAATAAAGGCCACATGTGTTGAGAACACGTGAGAGGTGGAGAGTTTGACACGTTGATTGTCGGCCAATCCCACGAACTGACCCGACATCATCGCCGTATTTCGCCTCCGATCACCTTCAGAAGCTCCTTTTCCACGGTCGCCGACGGAATCCTGCAATCAGCCACTGCAAAATCGCCATAACATAATACACATCTCAAAATGAGAAAATTTGCTCCATCATTCAACCGGAAGCTCTACACCATGACCAATAGAATGGCCCGCCATAAGAAGACAACTTATTGCAGAGAAATTACTCCAATTTTGAAAGGTGAAACAAGCTGACGACATTCAGGTAGATCTACAGAAACCCAGATTGGGATGAAAGTGAAAGCATCGTGAAAAGGAAGAGACAAAATAAAAGTAAAATCCGATTACAAATCGGAACATCAAAAGAAGATAACCTCCGAATAATATACCGCCAAAAAATAACTAAGAAAATAAAGAAAACTGGACCGTCGGCACGGCTAAAAGCCAACTAACCGACGGCCGGAGAGATCGATTATCGAAAGAAAGTTTCTCGTCAGAAGTTAGAGCTTTCTAGAGAGAGAATAGACTTAATTGGTCCATTTTTTGTTTTGTTTTGTTTTGTTTTTCCACGAACAAATGTCCGTTAAACATAAAATAAAATAAAATAATAGATATAATGGTGTTTGAATTAATGCATAAGTTGCTACTTCCTTATAAGGCTCAAAGGCTGGAACTAGGATCCGATCCGCACTGAGCGTACGGATTTTTTTTCTTATTATTCACATTTTATAATTATTTGATTTATAAAACTTATTTTAATATCATAGTTTTAATATCGATGAATGGTAGTTAACCAATGTTTGGTAGGTTTAAATTCTGTTGGATCAAACAATTATTTTTTATTTGTTTTTCAATAAATTTTTACAACATTTGATTTATGTTAATCCGTTTTAGTATTTATATATGCATTTTAATTATTTTTTGGTGTGAAGTCTTAGATATTAAATATGTATATTTTTGATTTGTTTTTGAATGAGTTTTAGACAACTTAAAATTTGTTTGATTTGTTTTTAAAAATCGGGCCTTAAATAATGTTCGACAATATTTATACATAATAGACCTTTGTAAGTGGATTAAGTTTGTAATTGTTTGACCAAATTTAAATTATATTTGTTTAAAATTTAGAAAGGACCATCAAAATATTTGTGTTAAAATAAATCAACTAATACCTTGAAATATCTCTAACAATATACATATTAATATATCCTGCAAAATCTAAACAAAAGTAACTATTTATGATGAATAATATTCAAAATATGTAAATCATTATACCAAATCTAAACTATAATAACTACTTTCCCAATTCAAAATTGAAGTTTCTTATAGATACAATTATTTTTATTTAACAGAAAAATATTTATAATATATCAATAGTGTCAAAATGAGTTTTCAAAATTACTACTCATGTAGGTATATTTATAGGAAAATAATTATTTATATATGGATTAGAAAAAAATCTTTAATTAAATCTTGAGTTGACATATACCTACATTTATCATTTCGTTGCATGTAAATTATGTAATTGGTTTAATACTGAAATTCTTTTAATTATTTTAAAAATATTAAATTGATTGACGTTATAAATATCATGATTTAAATACTGAGTTGATATTTACCTACTAATATTATTATTTTATTTGAGATTAACAAATTTCAAATAAACATGCAATGTATGTTAATATAAATAAAGATAACAACGACATCTATCATAAACAGAAAAACAATTGCATAAATAGTATCTTAATAAATACCGAGAATTGTATAAAAAAAATTCACAAAAATATTACATGCCGATTAAAGATAAGTTCGTAAGAGTTATGGAATAAGAAAGTAGTTACACAATACTTGGAATAGTAACCACTTGAAGAGTTCTTGTATTCACCAATATTAAATCATGAGAAAAATTAGAAAATATAGATAATTACTTGCTTTGTTAAAATGATGCTAAATTTTATAGTTAAATATAAATAATTTACCACTCTTTGATGGAAGTGGTTTCTTCAATTTCTGGATCAAAGATAACATCCGAGATATCACCAGAATCTTCAAGTATTGATACTCCTAAATATATAGTTAAAAAAATTGTTTCAGTGATATATTAAGATTATGCTTAGAAGTATTCTATAAATTATTAAAATAAAATATATTAACTTGAATTTTTCTTACTTGCGAAATTATCAACGCGCCAAAATCTCAAACACACAACATTTTTGTAATTTCCACTTGAGTTCCAAAGATCATTAAATTTCATAGCAACCATACCCTTTTTAACACAATTGATTTATGTGTTGCTTCATAAAATTTATAGAAATTAGATATAATTCATGCAATCATAAAAATATCAAAAATAAAACATAACTTTTGTTAATTAAATGCTTACTCTCTTTCCTTGATCTTAAAATGAATTTTGTAATCTTGAGCTGTGCTGAGAGGTCAAACCCACATGATTGCACCTATTACATCTAAATAACATAGAATTTTGAATAAATATCACAAATTTTATAATATAGAGTATAAACATGCAACAAAATAATATTTTGAAAATTAAACCAATTATACCAATAGTGTAGAGATGTTCAACATTGCCTTACAAGATGTTTTTGAATATCACAAACTCATAATACATATCATCAAAGATATTGTAGTGGTTGTCAACTTGGGTTGAATCCTCAAGCAAAATCTTCTTTTGGGAGTAGAGAGACATGATATGTCTATTTTGTATATTAGTACATTATTTGTTGTGTATTTGATTATCATCATTAATTTGTTATCAATGAAATAATCATGTTTAAATTAAGACTATTCTTTGATCAACATTAAATGTCCTATAATTTCGAAAATAAAATTATAGACGTAAATCTTTCTAAATTAAATGTCAATCATTTCGAAAAGTAAATCTTTCTATATATACAAAATATTTGAAATTCAAGTGAATGTATCTAACAATCAAACGAATAAATTTAAATGTCATACAAAAATTAAAATTTCAATCATATTAAAAATATATAGAAAAATATTCGAAATTGGAATCACCTGTCAAAAAACCCGCGTGGAAATTGGAATCAATGTGGGAAGATTCAAAAAGTTAAATTTAGGTAGAGTTTTGTTTTGCTAAAAGTGTTGGGGAGAGTTCACCTGCCAAAAACCCTCGTGGAAACTGGAATCAATGTGGGAAGATTCAAAAAGAAGTTGCTTTGCTTAACTTAGTTAGTATAATAAAATGTAAGTAAAACAGAGGCTAGGAACAATAATGGCTGAAAACAAATAATTAATCTCCAAATATGTAATTAATCGCTATACAAATTCTTTTTTTTTTTTTTTTTTGTCAACTCGCTATACAAATTCTTTACATCTTAACTTTTATGTTGAAATCATTTCCACCGTTTTTTCCGGAGACTATTAAACTAATTAATATTCACTTGGGTGTGAATACATTTGACAATGAAAATGGGTGGGAATCCTATTCTTTGTAATTTAAATAATAAGAGCGTGAAATGAATATATATCAACAACAATATCCAAAACTTTTATTTTGAATAATGTAAAATTAATATTATATTCGAAATAGTTTCTATAAATTTGGAATAATGTGATATTCATTAAGATTGTAAAAGATATATTAATCAAGATTACATATTTCAGTTTCCTAATTATAGGCTACGAAAATAGATATAAACTAGATTTTGACCCGCCGATTGGCGGGTATAATTTTGTTTTGATGTTTATTGATATTTTTATGTGTGTATAAATATTATATTTTTAAATGATAATATGATTTTATAACATATTATTAATATTAAATTTAGATATTTGAGATATGTTGAATATATATAGGTTTTGTATAGTTTATTTTTTTCTTTTTGTAAATGATAATAATCCACGCTAAAGACATACAATTAATATATTTGTAAATGATAATAATCCACGCTAATGATAATTATATTTGTAAACATAATCTATCTTATTTTAAAAATACATATTCTATTGTTGTTTGTTAAAGATTTGAACATTTTTATTTTGATGCAATAGTGTGAATATATACAATTAATACAAATAAGTAATTTTTATGTATATTTTTATTTTATGTTTGTAATTTTTTTTAGACTTGAATTTTTTTTATAAAAACTTATAAAATTTATCTTTATTAGTTTTATACTTTATTGTAAAAAAGAATTTTAATTTACTTGGAAATAATAACTTCTATTTTTACAAATAATTTTAGTTTCTAAATTATCAGTTTATGGGTTGAAATTATATATGATTTATACAAATGTATATTACTGAGCATATTACGATAAAAAATATTTATTTTTGGGTTTTTCTTTTTAAATTTTTATTTGGGTTTATACAGAGAAACTAAAACGGAAAAACCGACATGTTTAGGCCCATTTATATTTAATACTCATTTTAAATCTTAACTTTGTATATTTTCTATACATTTTTAAACTTTATATTTGATTTCTACACATGTCTGTTTAAATTCGTTTATGTATGTTTATAAAATTTAATGCAATATATATACATATTTTTTGTATAATTATCTATACATTTTCATTCTCATTAAATCCATACTTCCATCTATTTAAAAATTAATAAATATTTAATAATAAATGTGTGTTTACTATTTAAATAATCAAATTAATGAATCATAATTGTGTGCACTATTTAGATATTTAGATATATATTGTTAACGTAAGGTTGGAGAAATATTCTCGTGGGGGTTTAGAAAAAATATAGGATGCTGAGAAATTTTAAAACTTTTGTATTTCTGCTTCTGAAGATAAAGATTTATTTAAATTAGTTGATTAACTTTTGGGTAACAGTAACGGAAATTAGGAAATACATTAAATATGTTATAAATGTTTACCACAATTAGAGATATTCTATAAACAAAATCCAAGATTCTGTTTTAATGGCAATGACTTGTTTCCTATAATTTTGTGACCGAACTAAATTCAATTTCCAAAAACAAAGATTTCGGTTTAAAGATATTATATTTGTTACGAAAATATTTTAAATATATTGAGTTTTGCAATTTATTAAAGAAATTCAGTGGCACTCATTGTAATTAAATTGAAAATTAAAGGCATTCTCTAAAATGTACTTCTGCTTTAATAGTATAGATAGATGGTAAGTCTATCTAATATATATAAAGCACAAGTCATGAGAGAGAAAAATTCTTACCTGGTCCAATCAGAACATTCCATTATGCTGACGTGTCAAGCAACTTTAATGACTATTGTGAAAAAAAATTTGGTGACTATTCTGACTTTTTTTCTTTCATCTTTCTCAATTTCTCTCGACACTCTCTCTCCATTTCTCTCCTCCTCTAAACTGCGATCACAGAGCCTCCCCAATTTCGTCTTCTCCATTTCTCTCCCATCAAAGTATGAAATCAATCGTTTTTCTTTGATTTTCAATTACTTTGATTTTCTATTTCTTTGATTTTCAATTTGAACCGTTTTTCGATTTCTTTCTCACCATTTTGATCCTCTGGATTTTTCTGTGTTAGGGTTTCTACACCAGTCCACATGGAGATCTTCGTCTTCTCTGCATCTCTCGAGAACAAATCATGAGGCCAAAGTGTTAACTGATTCAAATTATGGAGGTTCGTGTTCATATCTGATCTAAAATCCCAATCACTTAAATTTCTAAATTTATCAGAAATCGATATTCGTCAACAATCTTTGGCTAAGCAGTTATCAAAAGCGGAGTAGGAGATCTAATCTCTGCCATCGTGAACGGTTTATAGGTTTGCCCGTTTATAGGAGATTTAATCTCTGCGATTGTGAACGGTTTAGAGGATGAGAAAATTTTTCTGGGAGATCAAATCTCTACTTCTAGGAGATTAGATCCATCTATCCAAGTTCTCCTACTTATGAACTGAATTCTTACATTCTATCTCTGGAAAACTCAAATGCCACTTACTATATACAATCTGAAATTCTTTTGGTTTTGAGCTGTTGTATCAGATCTGTAATGCTCATGTGGCGTCTAGAACTAGATGATTTAGCGGTTAGGTCTTGATTTTGAAACAACTACTGTCTTCGTTTTTAAGGATGCAAGAAATTCAGCATCGAATTCTCAACCCAAACTTTACGGATTCTATCGTTTTGTGAGTTTTAGCAAGTTCATGGACCTATGAATCTGAGTTGCTTTGATTGGTTGCAAGCATTTACGGTGGTCTAACAAATTTGTATCTCATGAATACGCTGGCATAAATGTTAGGTATGTGATATATTGTTTGATAAATTGTAGGTCGGAGGATCTACATGATGTTCATAGAGAGAGCTATCAGAACCTTAGGCCTTTGGTACCATCTATTGCATCTTTGGTGAAGGGTCTATATCCAATGTTAACTAGGCTCACACAGATTGCAAGTGAACAATCTGAGGTTCAAAGTGATGAGATTTCCTACAGTTAATATATAACAATTACCAACTGTAAAATCAGAAATACATAGAAAACGGTTTTCGGATGTCTGCCATATGAGCTACATTTGCAAATTTGAGTAAACCTGAAATCTTTATTTTTGTGCAGGAGGCTGCAGCTTTGCTCGGTTTCTCATCACCGCCGAAAGTAGCTCTGAAGATAGATCGAGGAGACGGTACATGAGCAAGAGAGAACCGGTTAGTAAGTTCAGCAGATCCCAACAAAAAAATATTGAGCTTTACATGAAATGATATCAGAGTAAATCTTAACTCCATAACAACACTTTACATGAAATGATATCACCACCTTTAAAACACAGCTTTTAAGTAGTCATGATGTTTTATAATACTTGAGAACAGATTCTTTAGCTACTCATTGGAGCGTCGGATCATCCCAAGACACACCACTATGGTTGAGAACAGAGTTAACTTTAAGCTCAGATACATGATGGCTTATACTGATGAAGAATTTGAGAGTTTGGTAGCTGATATCGATGGCCTACGAGCATGACTAGATTCAGCGTCTGCTCAGAAGAAATAGTTAGAGAAACAAATGGTGAGCAAAGGCGATGAAGCTTTAATGCATATTAAGGGTTTGGCGGATGAGATCACTGGTCTGGGCCAGAAAGTGGTTTCACTTGAAAGCCAGAGAGCAGAACTAGAGATCCAACATGAGTAGGAAGTCTGAGGAGATCTCTGAATATATAAGTCAGATTACAGTTCCAAAACAGGAGATTGCAATTAAGGAAAATATCAATTAAGGACCCTGACAAAGTAAGAGATGCCTACATTACATGAAGATACACATGAATCGTCATCCCATAGTTATAAAGGTTGATGCATTCTCTTAGTGCACTTACAAGTGACTTCTCTAAAGATAATCAAGATAAAAGATTCAATTTTTTTTTGCATTTGATTTTTGATCTCAAACAAGATCACATGTAGTTAGTGTGGTGATCTTATTATTCCTTTCTTTATGTCTTCGTTTTTCTGAACAGGTTCCTTACCAAAGAACTTGATTTGTTTGAGGCTTTGAGCTTTTAGTTGGTGAATGTAGTAGGAAAAAATTGCTGGCTGCGTTTCTTCCCCGAGAAATCTCAGCAACAAGCTTCATCACAAGAAGCATAAATGTGTTATAAATGTTGATGCATTCTCTTAGTGTTCTTACGAGTGACTTCTCTGAAATATAATAAAGGTAAAGATCCAAAAAATTTCCATTTAATTTTTGACCTCAGACAAGATCACATGTAGTTAGTGTGGTGATCGTATAATTCCTTTCTTTACGTCTTCATGCTTTGAACAGGTTCCTTAGCAAATAATTTGATTTGCCTGAGGGCTACATGTGTAGTCTCAACTGTGAAAAGGGGAACAACTGTTTTCCAACTTGGTCTTTTGGCTGAAGCACATAGGGGAGTGTTGTATGTCGATGAGTAAAATCTCTTAGATGAGGGCATTAGTAATTTGCTTCTCAATGTATTGACGGATGGTGTTAATATAGTTGAAAGAGAAGGAATCAGCTTTAGGCATCCATGTAAGCCACTATTAAGTGCAACCTATAACCCTGAAGAAGGTGCTGTTCGAGAGCACTTGCTAGATCGTGTTGCCATTAACTTGAGGTATTTCCCGAGTTGTTTTTGAATCTTTAGTGAATTATGATGTGTTTCTTTTGGGTAGTTCCCAGATCTTTCTCATTTTACATCACAATGTTAACATTTTCAGTGCATACCTTCCTATGAGTTTAAAAGATCACGTCGTAGCAGTTGGCATTGACACACAGTTTCAGGAAAGCAGTAATGAGGTTTTTAGAATGGTAGATGAAGAAACATAAACAGTAAAGACGCATGTACCTTCAAATAAATCAAGAGATAAAGGGATGGGATGCTATGCTTCTTATCAAACTTTTATCGCTCTTAACACAATGCATTTTCTCTGACTGCAGATTATATTGGCTAGAGAATACTTGAAAGATGTCAAAATAAGTAGAGATCAATTGAAATATCTGGTTTTTTTAACTCCTATATTATTCCGTTAAAATTGGATCATAGTACTTTCGCTTGCCCTCATGTTATTTCTCCTTTTGCTTTTGTTTATGTTGACCAACGTGTGCATCTGCTTCTTCACCTAAAACAATTTCATTCTCTGCAGTCATATTTGACAACAAATGTTAGAACTAATCAAGACCAAAATTAGACATCAAGTCATTGTCTCACATGAATAGTTTACAAGTAGTTTCAGAGTTCCAACACGTTTTCAAGTAGTGTACATTGCTCTCAGATTCTTTAGAATTCTGCTACAATATTCCATATGAGCAGTCACAATTGTGTCGAACTACCTATAGGATTTTTTTTTTAAATAACATATTGCAAAAAAGATATTAGACATAATATATCATGATTTCCGTATAATCTCATCTTCCAATAAATAATTATTTAGAAATATCCAAAAGTGATATGCTATCAATTTTACAAGAAGAGAAGATAATGTATAAGTAAACATAATAATTTGTTGATAAGATACATCAAAATTTAGATTTCCGATTTTTGCATTCATATTTCTTAGCCCTAACAATTTGGAAATGTTATGACCATACATTATTAAATCATAATTTTTTTTTACCAAAAGAAATAATAATTTAAATTTTTGCATAAGAGTAAATATGTATGGAATAGTAAAAATTAATTTTTTAGTTTATAGAAGGATTAGGTCTTCGACTGTAGATGTGTGTAGATTCATAAAAAAAGGTGTTGCATAATGTAAGACTTTTCCAGACGTTAGTATTTGGAAAAGTAAATTATAGGCCATGTCATACGTTACAATTCAATAACATACAATATCTTATTTTTTTTAGCTATGAGAATAGTCGAATAATAAACGTATAATAGAATGTTTTTATACATGGATATAGAGTTCATATTAAGTGCTAAAAATGTGTATAGAACTAAAACATTTATTTTCATAATATTTTCTGGATGATTAGAATATGTTATGTAATTTTTACTATTCTTGCATTTCCAAACTTAAGATGATGATGAATCAATTTTTTTTAGTACGACAGTCCATTTTTTTTGTCGATCGAATGTGAGGTTGATTTTTTATACCATCTTTTATGTTTATGTGTTTCGTTAAATATTATCACAAAATATGATTCTCTAATACTTCTTTAATTTACCTTTTTAAATCGAATATTACATGGTAATGTTGTCTTGGTTAATTATACTTTAAAATGTTATTTAAATTAATTGAATTGAAATCCAATGTCCGTGCAACGCACGGACCAGAATACTAGTTGAAAATAAATTAAAAAATAATTGGTAAGAATAATACAATTAATAATATAAAATAAAATATTGTATACAAACAAATAGTACATTATAAAAAATATTTAATACTTATAAATTTTGAAATCCACAAATGATACATAATTAAATAATTTAATATAAAAATATTACTTTATAAATAATAATAAATATGTGGTAATATACACATATTAACATAAATAAATATATTTTTAATATATTTCAACTAATAAAAAAAATAAAACTTGAAAATTTACCTTTGTATATCTCAAACTATGAATCAAATAATATAAAAAATTAATGTGTAACAAACTAATATTATTTTCCGGACAAAAAACTAATATTATTTTTTAAATAAAATAATGTTAGTAATAACAAATAAATATTTTTTTTTTGTAAAACTAAGATTGTAAAGTATATATTCATCAAGATTACATATTTAAATTTCCTAAAATATAGGCTGCGGAAATCAATAAAAATGGTAAGTTTGTTGAAAAAATAAATTAAAAAATAAATTAATGGTAGGAATAATATATTTAATTATATAAAATCAAATATTATATACAAATAAATAATATGAAGAAAATAACCGAACTTCCTTAATTTGCTCCTATAATTATGCGCAAATGAAAAAATAAACAAAAAAGTTATCCAAACTCAAGTAAAGGGATCAAACACCCATAAACCAATGTATCCAGCATATAGCAAAGAACAAAACAAAAATCGACATGGAGGTTCGGATTATCGGGACTTATGAGATCAATCGGACATCGGGCAAAAACCTTTACTCGGACATTTCTGACTCATGGATTCAACCCAAAGTATTAGAGAAAATCGCAACTACCCATATTTTACCTCACAAAGTTCACCAAAACTCAAGATAACCCAACTTCTTCTTTCATGGGACTAAGAAAAAAACAGAATAAAAAACCAAAAACCATAAAAATACATTTTAAATCGAAAAAGAAGAAAATAATATGAATGATAACAGATCATTTGATTAAATTTTCAATGATCTGGAAGAATACTTCTATAGCAAAAAAAAAAAAAACGAGAGAGAAAGTTTCTTGAAAATATGGAAGATGCAAATGATTGTGTTTCTATGCCACCCCAAACTCTCTTTATATAAGATTTCACAAACTTCTCTCGAAAGCTTGGTATATGCCATATAATATTTTTTTCAAACTCGAATTAATAAGATATTCATAAAGATATTGTGATTTTTTAAGAAATAAATAAATTAAATTAATTAAAATCGACATTCATCAAGATTGTAAAAAATATTCACCAAAATTGTAGATTTTTGTTTCCTAAAATACAGACTACGAAAATAAATATATATGGTAAATCGGTTGAAAAAATGAATTAAAAAATAAATAAATAGTAGGATTAAGAAACCCAACTAATCCGACGGTTAATATAAAATCTACGAAATGAACGATCAAGATTTAAAAATAAGATCCGCGTGTATATCCGTATTCCAAATCTGGATCCGCGAAATATCCAGGCGTGACAAAATTTCGAATATTCCAATTTTACCCTTAATGAAAAAATAGACTCCCTAACGAAACCAAGGATAATTTTCGGGAATACAACATATATGTACCAAGGACAGTTTCCCGTTTTTATAGTATAGATGTTAACTAGGATAAGTCAAATGTTGATAACACGTACAAATCGACACTCAGCAAGTGTTATCTTACTATAAGCTTTCATTTTCAACGGCAAATTCCGATAAGTTGTTGAATCTAATTACGCACATAAATTGTAGATGATATATACAAAACAAAATTGTTTTAGAAAGCTAAAACCCTTAGCCGCCGACGTTGAAGAAACAAGAGAGACAAAGATAAGACGGATTCGATGGGAACGGTTCTAAGGCCAAGTGCGTGGCCATCTTTTGGATATTGTGTTTCTGAACTAGTCATACCTCTTTTAAGAATGAGTGATCGGAGAGTGAAAGTTGAAGCTATGGAATCAAATAGAGGAGTCTGTATCATTGCTCAAAGTGTGACATATGAGTTAGTTTAATCTTATGTGGTTTCAAAGATCAAACCATCCTCTATGGCTGCAAGGTCTTTTTTGTTAATGGAAGAATTTAATCCTCTTCTTAATTCCTCTGTTGTTTTTGTGGGTTTGTGCAATGTTGTAACAGTTATCTATTCTATGTTGAGGAGTTGGTTTGGTGGTATGTGTGTAACTTGAATGTTGGCTTATGTTCAATATAATCTTGCAGATGAAATCTTGAATTAAGGAGATTTCAGTTCACAATTATTTTCGTAACAAATTCAAGAAAATAGTGCGATGGCAAATATAACGGATAGTATCAGTGTATCGGTCCGTTACCGGCTCAGTTGTTTTTTTTTTGTCTAAAGGGAAGGAAAAATCCCAAAGCCCGCTTTCTATATTTGAATTAGGTTTTTTCCACTCTCTTCCACAATAAATATATTTGCCTCCTATTATAATATTCATCCAAAATCTCCCCGGCGAAGCTCTGACACGTTTCCGAGCCGTTCGTGCCTTCCCGAAGTCTTTCCCGTTGTTTTTCTTTCTCTCCTTCATCAGGTAATCCCGGAAAAACCCTAGATCTAGAATGTTTACAAAAAAAAAAACCGAAAATGAATTTTTGCTCTAATTTTTAAACCGCTTTGAATCCCGTAATTCTGAAACCATCACCGCGACCAGCTCGACGAGACAAAGCCAGAGCCGCCGACTGTTCGCCCACGCGCCGCCGCACGCGCCCTCACGCGCCGGAGGAGTGCCGTGCGTGGTGAGATCCACGCGCCGCCGGAGGAGCCATGCGCGGCTGCCACGCGCCGCCTCCGGAGAAGCCACGCGCCGCCGCCGATGCAGCCGCCGTCGCCAGAGCGCAGTCGTCCGCCGCCACCGCCGCTGGAGCCGTCGTCGGAGCCATCGCCGGAGAGTCGCCGGAGCCGCCGCCGGGTCAACTCGCCGGCGAACGAGTCAACTCGGTTGTCCGAGTCAGGCGTTGATCGGTTCGGTTTGATTTCTAATTTCAATTTCCGGTTTGGTCCAATTTCAAATTAATTCCCGGTTTAGTTTGGCTTAGTATCGGGTAGGGTAATTGGGATGGTTATGGATTGGGCCCGATTTAGTCTGGGTTTAGGTTTGGGTCTAGGTTGACCGGTTGACTTTGAACCCGCGACCGTTGACTTTCACTCAACTAATCTTTAAGTAGCCATAACTTGCTCATCCCGAACCCGATTTGAACGAAATGAAAGCCTAAATTGATTGTTTTTCCGTCCCCTTTTCAATTCCGTTTGGACAATTGGAATTACTAAATTATGCTTTTTCCCTTCTTTGGCAAAGGTAAGGACCGAACATGATCCTTTCTTACCTCATTTCGATTTCGGGCGATAGTCCCCTGTTAATAGTGTCTTTCCTAGGTAGCGTAGCTAGCAAATGTATGATTGATTGTGGAACGTAGAAATGCTAGGTTATCACTTAATCTGAAAACTTTGCTTGTGCTTGAAAGCTCGTCTGTTTAGTTGTGTGTGTTAGGCGCCTGTGCCAGGCTTCTATGCAGGGACCCGTGTCTGAGACCGAAGAGGGAAAGGAATGTGCTTTGAAGGTCGTCGGGGGAGGTGTGACACGCCTTCCCAAAGAGTGATGTGAGGTGAGGCATGCGCGCCAGTGTGGTGGTGTGATTCTGTGTGAGCGATAGTTGTGTAGGTTGTTTGTGTGAGCCCTCGGGCGTGGGTGCAAAGTGTTATTAGCTAGGTACTGTTCAAGTAGACGTGTGGCGTAAGCCGTGATCGCGGTTCCATGAATCCGCCCACACTGGGTAATTGTGTTTGAAACAATTACTCATGCCTCTTTCTTTTCCCATCCCTTTTCCTCTCTCAGGTCCGGATGCAGGATCAACGATCGCTTGGTGTTATTGGTGGATTTGAACCGAAGGAAGGGCGCATGAATCCTGGGACCGGTTTGAAGGCAGTCCGGTCCGACCGTTTTGGGTCGATCGGTGCCGCACAACGCTGTTTCCGGTTCGCTGGGGAACGAGTTGTGTCAACTTGGTATCAGAGCCTGGGTTAAGGTCCCCCAATTTCGTCCTGGGGGATCAACTTTCGTTGTTTTCCCAAAACTGTGTTTTCAAGAATTTTCAAAAGTGTTTGCGAAAGTTTAAAAGATGTTACTTTGCGAAAGGCTTTTCAAACACCAACTATATCATTGATTTGTCTCTTGTTGTGACCTCACCCTTCCATGTTTTATGCAGGATGTCTTCCTATTCCAGTTCCGATTCCGATTTTGGTCGCCGCCCCATCCGTATTTTCCCTTTCCGTACCACACCCCGGAAGAGCATTCTACCACGTGTTAGCCAAATGAGGCGACCCGCTGCGAGGACCGCAGCCGCACCCGGACTGTCCGCCTCCGTTCTCATAGCCGTATCCGCGTACTCACCGATGCCAATAGCGACATACCTGCAGACTTTTCGGAAGAGAGGGCGACCCGAGGAGACCCCATTGGATGTTCCATCCACGTCTGCAGCCCCACTGAGTTCCCCAAGGAGCCGAAGGGAAGGGAAGGAGCCAACAGTGGTGGGAGACGATTCAGAGCATGCAGCGTTTGTGGGACAGATGTATGCGCATCCACCAGCTTCACATGTTCCTCCATTTCCGGAGTTTGGTCCAGAGTCGATCCCGACGGATGACGCACCACCACCCCCGGTATGTGCGTCTTCAGCTTACGACCGTCGTCCGATCCAGTTGGTGGGTATGGATTTTGATGAGTATCTGGAGCGTTTCCTATGGGCCGCTCTCCACCAGCCTCCTCGACCCTCGGCGCACTGGTTGGCATTGTTTTTGGGAGGACTCTTGCCTGAGACCCGACATGATGTGTAAGAGGGGTATGGGTACGGGACGTTCTACCTGGTTGTGATGGTGGCTAGGTATGCCCGGTTGGTTGAGATCAGGCAGAGGGAGCTGCCCCACCAGCAGCCGTTATGGCACATCAAGAGGCTATGGCGCAACATGAGGCCATGATGCACCAGCACACTGAGTGGGAGCAGGAGCTAATGCAGCGGTATGCAGTGTGGCAGAAGGAGCAGGAGCAGGCGCGGCATGAGCAGATGCAGCAGCAGGCGGCCGAGCCTCTGGTGATTGTTATATCCAGTTCCGATTCCGAGCCCGAGACCGACCCAGAGGAGGACCAAGTGATGCAGACTTCGATTTCTGGGGACCAGGATCGGCGAGTGGCTAGAGTTAGGGGACCTCGGTGTTTTGGGAGTAGGGCGTAGTTATTCTTTCATTTTTCCAGTTTTCATTTGGCTTTTTCCGCGGTTTATCGTGTAGCTGGTTTTCATCATTTATTCATTAAACTATTATATCCCTACACCATTATTTTATATACTTTATTCTTTACTATCTCGTGCCACCCCGTTTGGATCCCACCAGTAAAATTCTTCGCGCCCAGAGCCGAATGGTGCCCTTGAGTTCTGGGATGTTCAGGAAACCGCACGCCCCATAATTCGGGACGAATTCTTTTCAAGGGGAGGGGGGGGGGGGAATTGTAACGGTCCGTTACCGGTCCAGTTGTTTTTTTTAAAAGGGGAAGGAAAAAACCCAAAGCCCGCTTTCCAGATTTGAATTAGGGCTTTCCCTCTCCCTTCCACTATAAATATCCTTGCGTGCCTTTATAATATTCATCCTAAATCTCTCCGGCGAAGCTCTGACGCGTTTCTGAGGCGTTTGTGCCTTCCCAAAGTCTTCCCCGTCATTTTTCTCTCTCCCCTCCATCAGGTAACCCCGGAAAACCATAGATCTAGAATGTTTACAAAAAACCTGAAATGAATTTTTGCTCATGTTTTCAAACCGCTTTGAATCCCGTAATTTTGAGATCACCACCGCGTCCAGATCGACGAAACAAAGTCGGAGCCGCCGACCGTTCGCCCACGAGCCCTCACGCGCTGGAGGAGTGCCGCGCGCGTGATATCCACGCGCCACCGGAGGAGCCACGTGCGACTGCCACACGCCACCGCCGCCAAAGCCATCGCCGTCGCCGGATTGCTGCTGACGACCGAGTCAAATCGTTTCATTGGTTTGGGTGACTGGGTCAGGTGTTGACCGGTTCGTACATTGACCGGTTCGTTTTGGGTTGACCGGTCCAATTTAGTTTCTAATTTTTAATTTCAATTTCCTGCTTGGTCCAATTTCAAATCAATTCCCGATTTATGGTTTAAGATCGGTTAGGGTAATTGGGCCGGTTATGGATTGGGTTCGGTTTGGTATGGGTTTGGGTCTAGGTTGACCGGTTGACTTTGATCCGACCATAGACTTTTAGTCAACCAATCTTTAAGTAGCCATAACTTGCTCATCCCGAACCCGATTCGAATGAAACGAAAGCCTAAATTGATTGCTTTTTCGTCCTCTTTTCATTTATGAAGTTCATTTGGGCAATTGGAATTCTTAAATTATGATTTTTTCCCTTCTTTGGCCAAGGTGAGGACCGAACGTAATCCCTTATTATCTTATTTCTATTCCGGGAGATAGTCCCCTGTTAATAGTGTATTTACTAGGTAGCGTAGCTAGAAAACACGTGATTGATTGTGGAACGTAGAAATGCTAGGTTATCACTTAAACTGAAAATGTTGCTTGTGCTTGAAGGCTCGTTTGTTTAGTTTTGTGTGCTAGGCGCCTGTGCCAGGCTTCTGTGCAGGGACCCGTGTCTGAGAACGAAGAGGGAAAGTCACATGCTCTGAAGGTTGTTGGGGGAGGTGGGACGTGCCTTCCCAAAGGTGTGATGTGAAGTGTGGCATGCGGGCCGGTGTAGTGGTGTGATTATGTGTGAGCAATAGTTGTGTAGGTTGTTTGTGCGAGCCCTCGGGCGTGGGTGCAAGGTATTATTAGCTAGGTACTGTTCCCGTAGTCGTATGGCGTAAGCCGTGATCGCGAGTTCCCTGAAACAATTACTCAGACCTCTTTCCTTTCCCGTCCTTTTTCTCCTCGCAGGTCCAGATGCAGGATCGACGATTGCTTGGTGTTATTGGTGGATTTGAACCGAAGGAAACACGCAGGAATCCTGGAACCGGTTGGAAGGCAGTCCGGTCGGACCGTTCTGGGTCGACCGGTGCCACACGACGCCGTTTCTGGTTCGCCGAAAAATGGGTTGTGTCAATCAATCTCAAATACACTCAACACACCACTACTGTGGCTGTGTTAAGATTATGAATGCTCTTAATCAATATGTGTTATATATTCCAAAGAGATTGTTTAAATTATATATGTAAGCATTTAGTTTAATCTCCAAGTAAAATACAATATATATTCCTAATAAAATAAGAATATTTTCATATTCATATATATCTTTCCTAATACTCATCCACAAGATGGAGAGTGGATGTTTCGAACTCCCATATTTGAAAGTAGATAATGAAACTAAATTCTTCCAAGTGCTTTCGTTAATAGATATGCGAGTTGTTTGGTCGTGCGAACTTATGATGGAGTAAGTTCACCAGCTTGAAATACATCTCGAATAATATGACAGTCGTTTTCTATATGCTTTGTGTGTTTGTGAAACACCGGATTGCGAAGTATGTGTAATGCCGATTTATTATGACAAAAGAAAGACACTGGCTACTGGATGTTTTATGAAAAACACTGGTAGTAGCTCCATTAACCTTGTATCTCGGAAAATGTGTAGGACATAGCAGGGTATTCGACTTCATCTGAAGATCGAGAGATTGTATTTTGTTTCTTGGTTTTCCATGTGACTGAAGAGTCTCCAAATAGAACAACATAGTCAGCGAGAGGGCATCTATTAATAGAGCACGTTAACAATCCGAGTCGCAGTAAGCAGCTTTAACGTGAATATTGGGTTCAGAGTTGAGAAAAGACCTGTCTGAGCGTACCTTTGAGGTAACACACCACACATACCAATGCAATCCAATGCTTGTGACGAAGCTTGACAAGGAAGTGCGCTAGAAGATGAACCGCGTAGCTAAGGTCAGGTAGAGTAATCGAAAAATATACGAGTCGACCAAAAATTCTCAGATAACGTGATGGATCATCATAGAATTCTTCTTCCTCACGTGCGAAAGTGTGGTTCTGTTTCACCAGAGTGTCATACAGCTGAGACCCTTTGAGGTTGCACTCAGTCACAATGTCGAGAGTATATTTACACTGGCACACATAAATACCATCTTTGTTTCTTGAAATTTTGAGTCCGAGTGTAATAACCTGTCTCTTAAAAATGGGTCAACGGACAGTCAGAAAGTCAACATGGACATTTTTGTAATTTCTAAGAGTTCGGGATATTTTGGTAATTTTACAAAAATGCGAGACGGAGGCAAAGACGGTAAAAATGATTCTATTTTTAATTAAAAAAATCATTTAGAAGACAGAAAGTGGCGGAAACAGATTTTAAAAAAGTTTTACGGACTATCGGGAAGGGAAACCGATAGAATTGATAAAACTTGTAAAATTTAGAACGGGAGCTACGGGATTCCGAAATGGGTGAAACAAATTGCAAAATACTTTTTATGGAGCCTAGTAATTTTTAAAAAATGCTGGATGACTAATTTCATAAGCTACAAGGATTTTGATGAATTAAATCGAGAATTTTCTATTAAGATCCGAACGGATGAATCGGAGTTTGGGGTATCTATGAACTTGGAAGATTCATTTTCTAGAATTAGAATCTCCCCATATTTCTAAGTGTCTCATTTTCCCACTCCCCTGGCGCCACATACCCTCACCTAGGTTCAAAGAATCAATTTGATTCATTACATGGGAGCTATCATTTCAACACTCTCACCTCACTTGGATCATAACTTCACTCTCTCTCTAAATATCACACTAAAAAAATCTCTCCAATCTATCTTCTCTCACCTCCCACGAATTCCCTCTCCTTCTCTCACTATCTTCAACAAAAACTCAAGAACATTCATCCATCTTTGAAGATCTTCAAAGGGTGTTCTTGGTGTTATTCATTTCTTGGGGTGCAAGTTACAAAATTAACTCCCAAACCAGGCCAAATCTCCTTAAACCAGTTTTTCAGCCTCTCCTTTACAACCACCGGTCTTCAAGTTGCCGCCGCCGCTTGTATTCCGCCGGAGAAACCTCCGCCGTTTTTCCTCCACTCCTCAGCCGCTTCTCTTTCTCAGCCGGTCACCTCTCTTCCTTTGGTTTATCCTATCACCGGAGAGTCCACCGGAGATCATCTCAGCCGCCGGAGAGCCTTATTCTTGCCGGTCAATGCCAGAGCCGCCACTGGTCAACACCGAGAGAAGCTGCCGTGAGCTCTCCCACGCTCTCTCTCTCTTCGCTAGAATCATCACGGGTGTTCGCCTCTTCGCAGGTCAGATAACCATAGAAGCTTCATTCGCCGCCGGTAAACCCTCCTCCGCTGTGGTCAATGCCGAAAAAGTTGCCGGAGCCGCTGGTCAACTTGGTATCCTCTCGCCGGTCAAAGTTAGGTTGGACAACTCTTGGTTTGGTGATGGTTCAACTCGGTTTAATGGTGGTCAACTCAGTCAAATTCGGTTTAGTAAATTCAACAATTGATCAAGCGGTTTAGTTTTGGTCAACGGTTCGGTTTGGATCGGTTTGAGGTCGGAGTTGCGTTTGGTTCAGTCTACTAGTTCGGGAAGGTTCGAGATTAGTTGATGTTCGGTCTTGGAGGTTCGGAGTTCCATCTCATCATCATATGTCACTTCTACGCATTGTGAGTCGGTAAATTATGCATTAGATATGTCATGTAGACCCGGGAACCTTAAACCATAGTTCTCGGATTGCATGCCTGTTTGATTGACTTATTTAGATTGGTTAATTGATTGAATATCGGTTTGACTACTTAATTGGTTAGGTTGATATATGCATGCTAGTTATCTTGTATTGATTTGTGATATCGTTGATTGATTATTGATTGTTGTATTCATATTAGATTGGCATGATAGGACCTATATGCATATATGATAGTATGAACGTACTTAATGAACCTATATACGATGAATTAAGAGTGATTTAAAATACAAAATTAATATACCTAACACATATATAATATAATAACAGGTGGGTTATTAGATAATAGTTGGGTTATCAGGCTTAATGGATTTAATTAAATAAAAATGAGATGTCGGGAGATTAGTAAGTTTATTAATCTTAAACCGACATATCGAAGAGTTCATAAAAGACATTTAGGAAAGATGAATTAAAAGGTGTTAATTGGGAAATGAGCCATCTACAAGATTAGTAAGCCACTAATCTCAAGGTAGCGGAATGAATAAACTTAAGTTGAGACAGAAACTAAAAGACTGTTAGTTAAGTATTGATTGTGTGTATTGGGTGATTGATGTTGTGTGATTGTTGTGTAGTCTTGTTGTTCGACTACTCTGGTGTTGGGCCGGATAGTCCTTTTGTTGTGATGTTTATTTTATTTCGGTGTTGGGCCGGATAGACGTGTTGTGTGTTACTTATTCGGTCATGGGACCGGGTAAGTTCGATAGATACCTAGACCAGTACGAAACCGGTTAAGGTCGGGTGGTGTGGTGGTTGGTGTTAGGATTTTCGGGATAGATTGGGTGTTATGAATGCATTGTTTATTTCTGTTGACCTTGTATGTCTCGTGTTCTGTGTAGCGTCCAAGAGAGTCTGCCTGTTTTATTTATTGTTATCAAGACTCTAGGTGTGTTAGATCCCGCAAGTCGAGTGAAAGCGTTCTGGTACTTTTGACCCGATTAGATCCTCGGGTACTGGCTTGATCGGTTCACGTGCTTTCGGATTCTGGTTATGGTGTTAAACTACTGAGTGACGCCGGTAGGTGTGTGGTCCGGAGAATACGAGTTCATGTCCTAGAGCCGAACTGCATGAAAGATTACGCTATTTAGGGGTTGCCCGAGTCGCTGTGTATCGATGGACAAAGAACAGTGTCCTAGGTTGTAGAACTTCGTGTTTACTCTAGGAGTTCTGGGGAGTTTGTAGTTACCATATGGGGTAGCTAGGTATTCCCGTGTAAGTTACCGAGTTCGCATAGTGGGACCAGTGGTGTGGAGTTGTGTTGTTATCGCGATAGATAGATCGAGTCTAATCGAGGACATGTCCCCAATGATCTCGATTTCCTTAGTTCGTTGTTGTTAGTGATTGCTTGTGTTGTGGATCTCATCACGTCATGGTGGCACGTGATCAGCTGATTTATTTTATTGCTTTTCATTTTGGGGTTTTGGGGCGGGATTATATATGTAGAATTGTTAGAAGCCTTTTAGTGGGGACCGACTCACTGGGTGATCTTAGATCGCGCATTAGACTTTTTTGTTGTTTTTAGGTTTGGCTTAGCTCAGCGGATGCGGGAGGATCTCGGTGAAGTCTTGGGATAGCGCTTGGCCAAGGTTTGATTTGATTTCATTTATTGGGTTATTTCGGTTCGGGTTTGATGGCGCCTATTGATTTTAAATGTTTTGGAATTAGAATTAAATAAGCTAAATGATTTAAAAGACTTAAAACACTTAGAAATGAAATTGTTTTCCTAACTGACACAACTCGTGGAAGCAATAATGGTTGAAAACCATTGTATTGTGGAAACAAGGTAAACGGGGTCAAGGACGGTTTGGTTCGAGCCATTGACTCAAACCGGACTGTCTCTGGCTTTGATTGTGACAAACTTTTCTCATTTGGCCTGCTCGGGTTCGATCGACCATATTCTTGTTTGATTGTTGACCGGTCATCTCGATGGTCACAGATAACGGGAAAGGGGTGTTACAAAAGGTGGTATCAGAGCATGGTTTGTCATGGATTCGAAAAATTTCATTTTCTAAGTATTTCAATGTTTTATCGAGTCAAAATGATTCACCAAGCATCCATTAGGAAACCAAGCCGCGTCAGTCAAACCGGGGGGGGGGGGGAATGGGTAAGTTAGAGATTTGAATGTGTGGTGGTGTGGACAGACAACGTTACGATGAGCGACCGGGAGTCAGTCGGATCTGAGCCGGCTAGCCCAGGGCAGCATGCTCTTCCATCAGCAGAGAGCTCACACACTTCAGCCCTGGCCCCAGCCCCTCTCTGTGCTCCAATTGGTGCAGTTGAGCAGAACTAGCTCCCATTGTCGTTAGTGCCGCCTCGGCACCTCCATCTCCTCTCCCTGCAGCTCTCAGGTACGATGCAGATTCCGACGACTTCTATGTAGGATATCTCACTATCTTCGAGGATTCGGGTAACGGATTGCCGTCGTTACCGCCTCTCTCGCCCTTGCAGCAGGTGCCTCTCTCCGAGGTACCCTCCTTACCGGAGCCATATAGTCTGGATGACATCCTGTTGGACTCACTTCCAGACTTTAGTCTTCCGTTGGAGCCTATTGACCCGTCCCAGTACCGCACCTAGGAGTAGCAGCTGGCTGAGCAGACTAGCCTACTTGCGGACGTCCTGGAGTAGCATGTTGATGCTCAGCAGCAGCCACTACCTCAGACTGCCTCTTCCGCACCTCAGCCATCTGAGCAGGATCATGTTTCGTCCTGCTTCGCTTGCAGAGCTACCGGGTTCCACTTCCATTGGTGCCCGCTCCCGACCGAACCGCTCTACCACGAGCTGTACCATCCGGCGCCACCACCGGTCACTTGCCTCATATGTGGCCACGACGGGCATCTCGCGCCTATTTACCCGATCGCCGTTCCGCACCCCATTGCAGCGCCCTCTCGAGCACCACCCACTCGCTCTGCGCATCCACCCCATCCTCCTGGCACACCTGCCAATGGATACTTCCACGAGCCGTATTACCGCCACTGCGGGGCTTATCGCTCGTGTTGGAAGTAATAGGTTAGGTATTAGAGTAGGCCCATGTAAGTAGGGGTCTAACTCATTTTTTGGTTGTATATATCGGCTTATTGTTCGTCATTGACTATTTCGGATATGTAGCGGCGTTTTCTTCTTAGGGATGATGGGCGACCGCTTGTAGTAGAATTTGTCTAAAATATGTACTAAAACTCTTATGTATGGATATGGATGTTTTATGTATGTAGTGGACACATAGTATTTCGATTTTTCGTTTTGAGTAATAAAGTAGTTCTAATGCATGCATGTGATGGTTTGTGAATGCAATACCGATCACTAACCAGGACCCATGAGACAACCGCATTGATATTTCTGTGAGGATGAGCCGATTTGATTGATTGCTTGTTGCATGAGATTGATTGTTTGTTCCGTTAGAATGTTTGGTGTGATTGATGCATTGATTGCTCGCTAGGTTTCTAGCTATTGATTGTGGAACATTTTATTTGATTGATCGTTAGGATGCTAGTATGTTTTGTTTAGCATTAATTCATTGTTAGGGAGTAGATTGTTTCATTTGGGAAGCATCACATTTGTTGATTATTAGGGTTGCTAGCATTGCATTAGTTTGATCATTATAGCTGCTAGCACTGCATTCATTGATTGTTAGTTTGGTAGCATTGCATCGCGTGATCGTTAGGTTGATAGCAGTGCATTTCTTGATCGTTAAGATTGTTAGTGTGCATTTGTTTGATCGTTAGGTTGATAGACTTGTCATTTTGGATCAATGCATTAATCATCTCGATAGGTTTTTAGTATGGATATGAAGCATTACTGCATTATTAGATTCAGTAGGTTTTCGATCTAGGGTTAGCGAATCATAGAGATCGGTTTGAATAGTAGAGATTGCAGTAGGTCTTTAGACCAAGAAAGTTTTTGTAGATGGAATGTTAAGTTATCGGTTAGACTCGTTGATAGATGAGGAGGTTAGAGAACCTTTTAGCTCACTACAAGAAATTTGAGTATTAATAGCAGTTGCAGATAACGTTTTTAGTGTTTATGCTATGGTTGATATACTCTTGTATTTTAGATAGCATTAACAAAAATACAAACGCTATGTTTACTCGGTTTGACATGAAACGCTATGTATAACTGACCCGAAAAAATGATTATGTTGGCCGCCTGTTAGACTTAGTAAAAATTTTACTCCCTCTTATTTTTTTTTCAGTTTCCCTTTTTTTTTACTGAAAAATAATTATATGGGTTTGATCAAAAAAAAATTAAGTCTCGGTTAACAAAAGCTTTGTGGATGCCAAAAAAAAAATTGCTTTGTCTCTCTCTCGATTTCTCTGATTCTAGATGTCTTTCTGAATCCCTCACTCGATGTATCCGCTTGAATCTCTCACTCATTCTTGTTCTAGTTCTTATTGTTGAATCTCTCACTCATTGTCATTCTCGTTCTCGATTGGTGAAGAACGAAGACATGTACTCGTTCGATACTCGTCTGGAATTCTATAATTGATTATTATCGATTATTAGTCCTCGTTGCAGGAAGATTTTGGCGTGTGTGTCTGCTTCAGTTCAAGGTAAGTTCAATAGTTAGGGATTTTTGTTCCCCCCAATTTTGCAGGGATTTCGGCTTTCAAGCTTGATATGAATCATTAGTTCGCATTACAGCATGTAGCTTCTTTGTTTCTGAGCATCGAATTCTGATCTTTTTGTTTCCCCCTCCATGAATTTGTTGTCGAGTTGCTTCGTAAGTTGATAGATTGTTGTGTGGGGTTATGCTTTCGCGAGACTGAACTAGTGAGTTCATTCAATCTTCACATTCGGTTTTGTGCTATAAATATTATTCGATTGTCTTACATTTGAAACTCTTATCTCATATGCATGTGTCGTGGAGCGGTGGTGATGTTGTGAAATGGACAAGTCTTGGGTTTGTTTGCCAAGGGGAGAACACCAAATCAACTGAGACCTCCTGCTTGTTCCCGTAATGTCTTTCATCGTCCTTTTGGCTCTGCTAGCTGGTCGCAAGGTACTTGTTTAGTCTCCATCTTTATTTTTGTTTGATGGAACTTTCTAATGAGTTCGTTTTTATATATATTAGGGTATACAAAAGTTCTAGCTGCAATTTATGGACCTAAACCAGGAACTAGAAAGAACGAGAACCCTGAGAAGGCTTTCTTTGAAGTCATATGGAAGCCTAAATCAGGGCAGATGATACTAAAAAGGACAATACAGAGTATTTGTGTCTTAACAGTGAATCCAAATACCACCACATCAGTGATAATTCAGGTGAGTAACCCATTGCAATACTCCTGTCATACGAGTAGCAAGCAAGGCTGTGTTGGGCATGATTGATGTGTGGACGATATACTGGTTTTGGATTAAGCTCTCATGTTTAAGAGGAATGAAACTTTGGTTAGAAAGATTTGTGTTTGAAGTGGAATGTTTGGGGCTTTATGTGTCGTTTCTGTTATTTGTTTATCGCTATTATGTTTGTTTAACAATGCTCAGTTTAGTGAATTGAAGAATAAGTTTACTGATTTACTGATTTGGAACTTTACTATTATTGCAGGTCCTGATCGAGCATTTGGAGACCTGATTGATAAGTCTCCAAATTTGATTTGTATTTCCCAATGCTTGATCATCGTGCTGCTCTTCTCCGCTCACTTGCTGAAACCAAAACCTT